>CM023485.1:47984010-48584010 GCA_013339685.2 Hyalomma asiaticum | reverse complement strand
TTTAACAGAAACAGATTATAACTAGCCATAACTGAGTCCAGATGTCAAGAGGAACATGGTTTGATGTTTTCAATATTGTGAGAAAAAATTCCCTGCAATATTTCGTAATGAGCACAGAAATACTAATGTGGGGAAAAAAATACGAGACCGATATAAGGAACTAAGTTCAGTCTACTAACTTCAGTCTACAAATAAGAAAGTGGCCAGCTGAGGAGAGGTGTACGTCGTAGCTCTCAGCGGTGCATCACTCTACCAATGTGTCAGAATATGAAGAGGAGGAAGAATAAGAAGAGCAGAAGAGGAAAGAAGCGATAAAAAAATCACATTGGCCTAACCACAGGTGTGTTTTATTTCGAAGAGGTCTCTGTGCGACGGAGTGCGATAAATAACGCTTAGGATTTTATTAATGAAAACATGCTTCCATCCGCCTCACGTCCGTCTTAAGTGTTGTCTTAAGTGTGTTCATTGTTGTACCCTTACTGAAACATTCTTTACGGACAGTGTAAAGGCCCGAATAATACCCTGTGTTTCCTTAAAATTCATATGAAGTATATGTCAAATATACGAGAAATACATGAAATATGTATGCATTTCGCATGGGAACACATGGAATTATTGCAATATGTTACGGAGCGTTTCACTAGAAGCGTTCTGTATGCACACCTTATCTTTTTTTGCACGACTTGACAAATATACAGGTATTTGGGTTTCTTGGATGTGTACTGTTGGTACACTTGTAGAGGACCGCCGAGTCGAGCATTCTTCCAACACATTCACCTACTTCGTGCTGTACTTCTCGGTGTCCCCGTTCCGCACAAGAACGTACCGTAAGCCCCAAAAACACACTCTCCAGATGCAGCCACTGTAGATCAAACAATCTCAAGGAATGACGCAATCCTTAAACCCACGCCAGCGCTCTTGGGTGCCATTCTTCTTTCGCTTCGTGTTGCTGCGGTCTCCTTGCTTGCGCATCGCTGACGAAAATGTTTTGATGATGACTGAACCATTGGTACATGAGAAGGTCGTCTCGTCACCGGCTTAGAACATCCTCACTTCATCTACCATCTTATTCTTGTCTTGGCGAATGGTGTCGCGAGCCAGGGCTAGGCTTTCGGCACCATCGCTAGCTTGTCCCGGCGGTTCCTCCCCCTCTCGAGCGGTTTCGCGTCTGAGCTATCGGAGATCTGCGGGCTTCGAAATTGAGACGCCGCCGATGAGGGCAGCCCGATGACGACCTGCTCGAGCTCATTACGTCACGATGGCGACATCGTTTGCAGCGAGCACCCTTTTCTATTGGTTCACCTTTCTTTCGGTCCGGCAACCTTGTCGACTGCTACAGACCAAAAGCACGTAAGATAGGAAACCGAACTTGCTACGCTCGCTTGCTGTATCTCTGTGTCTTTTTTCCTTTATGCTGATGATTCTGGTGGACTGATTCAGAAGGTCCATTACTCCTCCTACATAGAGGAATGTTGGCGAGGCCCATATGACTGAAGCGAAGAAAATGTAAACCTAGTATGAAGTATGTTGAGACTATCCCTGCATTCGATTAAACGTTGCCAATTTAATATCTTGTATTTTATTTACAAAAAAATGAGGGAGTGTTCTCTCCTCTGTGTGTTCCCATGATTACAGGCGCAAGTCTGTTCAGCAATTTAAAATTTTTATAAAATTCCGGACAATATTGTACACTATTTTAAGAAATCGATGTGCTAGACGCATGTCTTTCAGTAGGCATGAGCTTTAAAGTAAGGCTCTGTATTTTTTTTATTTCGGCCGTCTGTTTATGATGTCTGATCAAAACACGGTGCATAGGTGATAACGCTTCCCTGTTGTTGCTCTAGGAAATGAAATAATCGACGTCCAGTTAAATTACGGCATCCTCATGAGTACATTTTTTTTACATTCAAAGTCTGTACGTGCGTAATTACTATTATAATAATTGGGAATAATAAAAGTGCTAAACCAGAACCTTTAAATCTTCACTTTATACATGGTATATTACATATAGAAGTGGCACAGCCTACACAGAGATGTAAAAAGTTCGAACTCATCGTTTTCAATAAAAATCCTGCAGATCCCACGCATTGTGAGAGTCGCCATCATGTGAAGCAGTCAGCGAGTAAATTGTCTATGCTCAATGAAGAATTGTTTGACCTTTAGCCAAGTGTTACGAATAAGATGAACGTCTGCGCAAAGGGCACGAGCTAGAGTATGCTTAACATGTGATAACCAGGAACATTGACAGCAGTGTGGCGACTATATGGTAGCTCACGGTATGACGTAACATTGGAACTTGCGTTAATGCACAGACGTTTGTTTTGTCGCAGACATGGGCACCCTGCGATCAGCTCATGTACATATTCTAAGCGACGTTCATTGAAGTATTCCTAAGATATCGAGCAAACAGACGAAGGAGTTCCTAGTGATAGCAGAACACTGGTGTTGGTTGTCGCGTTGCTATGGTAGCGCTTAAAACGCACTAGAAGCTCAGTTTAAAGAAGCACCATCATCACGACTGCTGGTGCAATAGCCTCATTTACCACATGTACCACGTAGGAGGAGCCGCCGTAGCATAGTGATACCATGCCTGCTTGGCAACTCGGGGTCCCGGGTTCGATTCCCATGCCAGGTATGCTACGGCAGGTGTTTACTACGGCATGTATAGTTTGCCTTCAGAAATCGCAGCGCATTTGTCTGTGTTTGTCTGCCTGTTTCATATATATCTCAACCGCAAGCTACGATAAAGGCATGCGTCTGTTGTTTCCAATTTTGTTCTAATGATATGTTCAAGGACTATTTTAGTAATTCCTTGATGTGCACATGCTGCATAAAATTCTAACGCCTGTGGTGCATGCCAATAGACCGTGAACATCGCGTGTGAGCCATATTTGATTGCAGTATGTTTAACTGTGACGTCCATGACGAGTGCATGATGTTACCGGTGTAAAGATCAATTATTCATATTCATCACATATTGGTATCCTTCCATTCATATTTTGGTGCATACCAGCTGAATGAGACAACCATGAGGTCAAGGAGATACCAGCGGATAGATAGATAGATAGATAGATAGATAGATAGATAGATAGATAGATAGATAGATAGATAGATAGATAGATAGATAGATAGATAGATAGATAGATAGATCAAATTGACTCAAGTTCGTCAAGAAATGCTTCGCAAATATCTAGAGAGCTTGAGAGATGCTGGAAACTGGCGTATGTTTAGCCGACTCCTGGATTCGAAATATTCTTACTGCTGATTGCTTAGTACACATTTCAGTTGTAATTATTCAAATAAAACTGTTCGCACTATTTCTGCGTAGCACCATTGCACGCGTGCTTGGGAAGTTAAATTCATACTTTTGAAAGCATTATTTATGATAGTTAAGGCAGCCTAGGCTGCAATCGGCTACAGATTTGAACACAGTTGGCAATACCTAGGACGAGTAAATGTTAATCATTGCACTTCCACCTAAATATATTGGTTCTCCCGCAACTTACTCGAATCTCATTACGGATGTCTGGCCAAGTTCGTGAGTATGAGTGAGCGCTGGCACAGCAAACTTGCTGTCTCCTCGTGTACTCTTGATAGGCTTCGTTGAAAGTACTACGGTCGTGAGCAGAAGTGCGCTGTTGTTGCCTGTTCCCGAGTTATCGATCATGCTACATAGTCCACGAAAGCAATCTCGCTAGATGAAGTCGATCATTAGGAGCTTCCTGTGGACGACGCCGGTTACTTTCAGATGAGTACAGAGATTTGAAAAGCAAAACTGACGCCCATCTCTAATTATCTCCGCAATGTCCTTGCCGTCTTGAAAGCCCGATATCTATATAACGTCCTCCTGGTATACTATAGCGAATCACTCGTAGTTCGAAGGAAGCTTAATCCATTGCCGCTATAGAAAACAGGAAAGCGTACGACAGCGAACCAAACAAAAGAAAGAGCAGTCGCGCCGAAAGGAGGGAAACACGAAGAAAGACGAAACATCTGCTGTAATAATTCCGAAGTATGCCGTACTGATTTGCACAAGCTTGTAACTTATCTAGTGTAAATTTTTGTTGTTTCGTCGAGAAGCTGAGAACGTCAAGTTTCGAACGTGTCAAAACATGAGATACGATGACTACTCAAATTAAGATGAAAATGCAGATTTAATTATTTTCTTGTAAGATGAAAAGGATCCCTTAAACATTGTTGCAGGGAATCATGGATTGATCGAAGCACTGAGCTATTCTTCGTTAACGTGTCGATGAGGCAACATATTGGAAATGCTGAGAGACCTTACGATAGCTCGGGACAACGCCGACACGCTGACTTCAAAAGCATGCCGCGCAACTTGTATAATGAAACTGCTGCAAAGCACCGAGTCCAAAAGCAGCATGTTCACTGACATCTTCAGTGTCTTTGAAGACTCTTGTAATCTCTCAAAGGATCTCAAAGCACCAGTCTTATTATCTTATCTCATTAGCCATCTAGTTCATTTGTCCACAAAATCCTTGACTGTGCGCGAGGAGAAGACGTTGTGTAACGCTTATCCATGGAGCCAACTCATAAGCGGATTAGGAAGGATAAATCAGCCAGGGTTATAACACTCGTGTAAAGAGGTCACATATAGGTCGTTGTTCAAAGGCGATGCACTTGGGCAGCAAGGCTATATCTAGGTATAATACTGCGTCAGCATGGTAATTTGGTTAAAGAAATGTTCACGTATATGATTGATTGATTGATTGATTGATTGATTGATTGATTGATTTGTGGGGTTTAACGTCCCAAAACCAGCTCTGATTATGACAGACGCCGTAGTGGAGGTCTCCGGAAATTTCGACCACCTGGATTTCTTTAACGTGCGATGACATCGCACAGCACACAGGCCTCGACATTTCGCCTCCATCGAAATGCAGCCGCCGCGGCAGCGATTTGATCTCGCGACCTTCGGATCAGCAGCCACAGAATAAATATTAAATAATATGTTTATATATATGCTGCCTGCTGGGAAGACCGGCGGCTCTCACGCTGTCGGTCTTCCCAGCATGCAGCATTACCTGTAGTCACTAGGTCATGTATTGAAATGACCGCGTCGCAGTTTGAACTCAAGATGTACATGCTAAAAGTGTATTTACCTCCTTTCAAAGAACACCCGAAATTAAGTAGGCGAGGGCGGGCTGCCGTAAACGGAACACTTTACTGTTAGTCGTCAATAAGACGTTGAAAAGAATAAGCATACGCAGTTTTGAAAACAATTATGTCAATCCTCTGCAAGTTTCGTTGTTTATGAGAGCCGGATTTAAAGTATTTCTGCCTTTTATATGCGGAAGTAATTCTTGGCAACATGTCTGGTGACTGCCGTTGTTGCGTCGTAACAAAAGCTGTCCTTTGGTCGCCACTGTACTTCCGACGAGCCTGGTAAGTTCACCTTAAGCATACAACCAGTCCATTTTCACAAAAATGGTCATCTAACCGCGTATAGTACTTGGCTGAATTCCACCCCCCCCCCCCCCCCCCGCCCCGAAAAAAAAAAAGTTGGGTGGAATCGAAATAACACCAAGTATAGTCAAGTTCTACCCCGCGGCGTTGTAGCCACCATCAGTAGACTATCGGCCAGCTTTGCTTTCATCTGGCCTTGCAGGACCTAGAGGGAGTTGCGCGCTTTTTTTTTTCTCTTGTGCTTGAACACGCGCGCCAGCCACCTGCTGTTCGACCAGTGTAGCGGTTCGGTCAGGTCACGTACGCAAGAAAAGAGAAGAGTGCGTTGCCTACACCGCACATTAACATTAACGCGGGTTCGATCCCTGCCGCATTTTCGATGGAGGCGAAAATGCCAGAGGCCCGTATGCTGTGCGTTGTCAGTGCGTTGTCAGTGCATGTTAAAGAACCCCAGGTGGTCTAAATTTCCGGAGACCTCCACTACGGCCTTTCTCTCCTGTCTCTTTCGCTCCCTTTCCCCTACCCCCACGGACGATTAGCCGTGCTCCCTACATGGGCTGCAGAAATTAGCGATCTTTCCTAACCCAATCCAAAATCATCATCATCATTAGGCATTGCACGGAACAAGTGCACGCGCACTCTTGCGGACCTGAACATAATGATAGCTTTGTGATAGGGACGCACAAATTATGACAGCCTAAAATGCTTTGAATTTAAAAGATATAATTGAAGAACGACGAAGGTGATATTTCTTACTGCTTCATGAGCAGCAACCACGCGCTATTCAGTTGAAACTAGGCAACATCGCTACAAGCTGAAACGCTTCCAAAACACTGTAGTGTCGCATAATAAAGTACTCTTTGACCCCGATAAACTGGCATCGATGGCTTGACTGACATACCTGTGAAATTTCTGCGCGGTACACAACCGATTTTCATTGGTGCTACGGCACTAAAATGTCAGTAGAAATGACCACGACGGAGCCCAGTCCGCCGATCAGACCAGTTGATCTTTTGTGACCTTTGTTCGCAATTAAGCAAGTGGCTTGGAGACGTGGGATGTCTCATTAATGCAAGTCGCATTTTTTAGACTAAATAATTTTCATAAGTTCGTCATTCTCAAAAGGGAAACATGGAACGAGAGAGAAGCGCGCGAGAAAATATCGATGTTAGATTTTATGAATAGGTTTGCTGCTTGGTTGACGGCAACATAAGCAGACCCTGTTATGCTGATTGACGGTGCAGCAGCACAGACCACCGTGTGACAAAAGCGACTGTGATTTATATGAACCACGTACGGCGGATTTCGTCACGTGCTTCTCCGGTTACCGGCAGAGATCTCCATAAAAAGTGGATCCCTTGTTCACGCTAATGCACGTTTGTATGAACCGTATATCCACTTCTTATGCGTGTTTTAAATGCTCAGGCTTGATTACGCAATGCCACAAAAACAAATGATTGCGAATACTTACACACTCTAACGCAACCGAAGTGCAGGATGCCTGGATAGCTACGCAAACAGGGCTATCCACTGTCAAAGCACGCGTGTTTGAAATACATTCAAGAAGCAAAATAGCGAGACTTGATGCGCAAGAGAACTAAAAGAGGTTGCTCAATGAAGGTGAACAACAGAGTGACCACAACAGAGTTGAAATTGGCTCCCTAAAAAAAGTGGTTTCTCAAGTGGGCCGCTCGATACCCACTGGAAGCGGCACGTGGACAGAATGCCACCGGACGTCGAAGCTTCCGATAGAGAATGCCGGGTGTAATGGAAACTGCTGTCCTGCCTTTTGGGAAAACGCTTGAGAAAGAACTGAAGAAAAAAAATATACTTTCGCTGTGGTCAAGTTCAGAATACAGTCTGAAAGGTACGCATGTCATGGTGTGGTGTACGCTTCTGCAATGCTTGTTACGAAAGTACTCTTCCATTCGCGCGCCCTTGTCGCTGGATGGTGGGACAGACGTGCGATGCAATCGACCGTTGCAGCATTCCAAACTCTCTGCTGGCTCCAGTTGCTTCACTATATTTTTATCCCTCTTTCTATCTCGTTAAAAGAAAGAGAAATACTTAGCACTCACGGTGACGTCACCGTCCATGCTACTCGTCTATTTCAGCAACTAGTTATGCCATGCAAGCGGTCAAGTTTACCCGAAACATAAAACAAAACACATATATCGCTGAGTTCATTTGAGACACAGAGAGTTGTCGAAAAAAAAAGGAAAAACGAAAGCGCTAAATGATTCAGACAGGCAGAAAATATCAAAATGAAACTTTACAGGAAAAACAAAGTAGTGCTAAGCGCGAAATCCCCCAATATGTTATTTCAGTAAGATCAGGGACACGTAAGGCCAAGGCAAGCTGTGTCCGTTGCGCATAGGTGTCAGGTTGTAGACACGCATGCAGATGTAGATGAACTGCAGCAATAGGTCACATTTTGATACCAACGAATAACTGTGATAGACAGAACGTCGGGGGCAGATAAATACATTATTATGGAAACAATAGAACTTAAAATTGACGCGACACTCACTCTAGTAACCTTAATGCGTACGCGCAACATGCGGTGGAAGAAAGTGAAAGTCCATTATCTGACCACAGACCAAAGATGGACAATTGCATCTACGTCAACATGCGTATGAAGAAATAAACTATTGCATGACGGCAAGCTCTTAAGGGTTCCGAATTTCTTTGAAGGTATCGCTGTATATATAATGGCTAACACCACACATATATGGTACTTATAATTTTCAACGCAACAGAAAGCTTACCGGTGAGAGCATATTAAAATGGAATGGGACACGGACAACAGCGTGGAAATTGTTCCACTTCACATTTGCCAGTGTAGGTGTGCCCGCGCTGCAAGGATAGGCGTTTCAGTGTCATAGCGTTAATACGCACGCAACAGGGGAAAGAAAACAAGCGGGACCCTATCTATCAGAAGCTGTCGTTGTGTTTGCAAAGCCTATAGTGGCACAGTTTGTTTTCTCTGGAATGTTGGAAGATGCTTTAATTATTCGCTGCGTACTTTCGCATTTTCTTGTGCATGAGTTTGAGCCAAGTAGAGATACAGAAAAGCGCATTGTACGGCTGATCGCCATTAAACGTGCTTGTGCAGAATTTTCTCGATCCGCATTACACGCGTGGGAAACGCCGCGGTTCGTTTGATAGCTATAAACATTCAAGTTCTCAGAAATTGCAGCACACTTAGGCACCCTAAGATAAAAGAATTGCAATGCGACGAGCTATATTGAGGCGCCGCATATGTACCAATTCTAATTCTCGCACTGTTTGCTAATTTATCCGTATAAAACGTTAGAATGCAAACGCGCGTTTGAAAAACACGTTTCGCTAATCCAACGCAAAAATTAAAGTAACCATATGTGCTCCATACTTGACTCGAGAAGGCTGTTTGTTTTGTCAAATTAATATGTATAGGTTCTTAAACAAGAATTAACCGAAAAGCATTTTCCCGGTATTTGTCTTCTAGCAGGACGTCTTGTAACCCTGCAGCTGTGTCACAATGGAATACCTTGTCTTCATTAAAGTTTTATTAAGAGTACAGCCCTCTAACTGTGACAGCGTTCATAAAATACGGTACGCGTTATAAGAAACGCGACGTTTACATGTTAAGAGTTAGTATGCGTAAAATTAGCTCCAAGCTCCTATCTCTTTTGAGGCTGTTGCTTAACCGTCATATATAGTAAGGCCATTATTTCTGTAAGTGGTAGTTTCCCAAGCAGGCTTCTTTTGTATAGCGTAGGTAATCTTTTTCCTTTTTTTTTTTGTAAATCTAGACACATTGCCAGCAGAAGATGGTTAGTAGATGTACAAACCCCATGAGCTTCATATAAGCGATTTTTTTACAGAAGTCCTTGCCACGGTAGAAATAAAGTGAGAAGGCGTAATAACTTCAGCGAGCCAATCATTGCTCGCCGTTTCTAAATATTTGTCGTGACATCATCATTGCTGATATGTTAATAACACCTCTAGGCCTTTTTTCCCACGTGCCCCTTTTTTTTTCCTGATGCAAGAACACAAAGAAGACAAAACGGGTTACTGAATAATGCCCGCAAATCAGTTGCTTTCAGCAGCTAAAAATTTAAAAAGTTAAAAGTATAAGTAATGACATACTAAACATTTATCTTAGGGGAAACGTGCAACAATATTTATTATAGCTATTTTGACGCACTAAAGAATTTCAGTATGTATCGTGTTTTTGGTGTCAAAAAGCGATACTGTTCTACCTTAAGCAAACAACAAACAACATTGCATTTATATGAAAAACAAACGAAACTTCACACAAAACGTTACTCTCCAAATTTAGCGTCAATAAGCTCGCTAAAATGTTCTTAACGCATATATCTCCATTTTAAACAATCAGGCACGTGCATCGGTTCGGCCAACTTTTGAAGTCGGTACGTGCTGTCACATTGTCACATGGTTAATACTACAAACGAAATTCCGTCTATTCTCATGAGATCTGCGTGTAGCGGATATCCTAACGAATCAGTGTGCGCCAGAGCCAACCATTTTAATCTAAAATGACCGACTGATAAACTCCGTTGGCGTGTCCCAGTCAAACTACAATGTGAAATATAGCTCTTTGCAAGATTTTACAGCGTCGCTGCTTAAAATGAGAGAAACATTCTTTCTGACCAATCACTTCGTTTCGCAGGATTTTGTATCACCTATTGTGTTCGCTGCGTGATCGTCATGTCACTAACAGAAATTTGCACTGTCTAATGGCCTCATATAATTTATGTAACATTTGTGAGTAATTCAGGATATGACTGTGCATGAATAATTCAGCCATATCACATTAGCCCAGCACTTTCTGGCAGCCCTGTCATTCCTGTTTCGTGGTTGTGTTTCATAACTTTCTTAGACAAGAGTTTACACCACGCGGAAATTTGTTGAGTACCCATAAGATGTGAACATTCAAGTGGCTAAAACAAGGACGTTAGAGCGATGCAGTTGCTGAGCATCTGCAGGTAACTGAGCAACTTGGCTAATCCACAAGGGTGCCGAAGTGGTCAAGGGAATACGACCCAAGCGCAGCAGCTTCTGGAGGTGCACCATTTCCCGCAGTAATTAAAATTCCTCAAAGCACTGCGGCGGGCAGTGCAAAATGAAGGCAAGGAACGCTGACTGTACAAAATGTGCTTAAAAGTATAGCACACACATAGGATTTAACAACCAGAAAGCGCGCAGGGGTGCGAGTATTAAAAAAAGCGTTTGTTTCAGAATAATTGACATGGTCTTGTGTTCGATGCGTTGAATTCGAGCGTGCAAGCGCAATTTTGTGCGCCAATGGAACGTACAAGCGCATTACTAGGTCGCTTTGGGGACAGAAGCGGCTAATTACGAATAATTTATTGGGCTGCCGAGCAAAGCACTTGAGGCTTAAATGTAATTTTAGGGCATATGTGCACGAATTCTTTACGGACACCGCAGGCAAGAACACCGCGCACTCACATAACGACAAAGAGAAGACAACCACGCGTATGTGTTGTGTACTTGTAGTTGTGTAAGTAAGCGCTGGTCCTTACAACCTAGGTGCCGCGATAATGCTGTAAGCGTCCTTGAAGCCCTGATTATTTATACTTAATTGACATTCTTAGACGCTACAAGAACATTGCAGGTATCACAAAGCGGATGTGAGAGACAAGTGTGCGTGTGCGTGTGTGTGTGTGTGTGTGTGTGTGTGTGTGTGTGTGTGTGTGTGTGTGCGTGTGCGTGTGCGTGTGTGCGTGTGTGTGTGTGTGTGTGTGTGCGTGTGTGTGTAATGTTTCGGAAACAGGAACATAACGTTTTAGATTTGGTTATTCCAGGAATCGAAATCACAGGCGCAAAGCACAGCTCGTGATTATTACCGTGGACTCTGTGCCGTAAGCAACGGCCACTTACACCCTCTACATGCCAGGTTTTATACCTAGCTGCTGCGGCTGGAACGAATGCCAAGCCTCCAGGCCTGGATGCCCAAATCTACAGCAATCGGCTTTCTGTGTTTTGAGTAGGCCAGGCCTATGGTAGAATCCATGAGTAATTTAGACGAAAATCGCTTCCTTTTTGTTTAAAGACACGTGGTGGCTTAGGAACAAAGAGAGAGAGAGATGAAGATGAAGGCAGGGAGGTTAACCAGATATTAGTCTTCGGTTTGCTACCCTGCGCTCAAGAACAAAATGCAAATATAAGATGGGACACAAGCTAGGCAGTTCCTCAACGGTGTCACTGTATTTTTTGCCGGCGTAACAATTTTGCGCCTCTTGCAGCCGCACGTTACACTGGTGTTTAATATAAGCTGCCTGGTTATTTTCCTTCATGTAATATTTGATCGATTTCAGAAAGTGCAATGATGGATTGCCCTCATAAAAGTTGCCAGTGACAAGTGATCTATCATACCAGCTGCTGCGTGAAGCTGGTCCTTTGTAGCACGTGTGATGGGAAATTATTTCAGTTTTGCATGCGTCTGGAAAAGAATTTATGACGCATCGTTCACACAAGCACTTTTTCAGCCTGCGTGTCCATCTAAATAATGTTTTCTTTAGAAGCCTTCTCTATATTCGGTCGATTTTTGTGCAGTGCGGTATATCTGCAAAACATGAAAGCATATAATAATTTCCTTTAAATATTCTGCAATTTCATTTTATTCGAGGTACATATCGGCGGAATGGCGGGCGCTAAGGAGAGTTCTTGTGTCAACGAAATACTTAGTTTACGTATGAAATCATTTCTTCACGCGAAATATTTAGTACATTATCTAATGAAATGCTCAATACATTAAACTTCAGTGACGCCGCATAAAGCTGATGGTAAGGAGAT
Source organism: Hyalomma asiaticum (assembly GCA_013339685.2). Lineage (NCBI taxonomy): Eukaryota > Metazoa > Arthropoda > Arachnida > Ixodida > Ixodidae > Hyalomma > Hyalomma asiaticum. The sequence goes on along the minus strand of CM023485.1, from coordinate 48,571,761 downwards.
GGCTCAGTGCCGTCTGCTTACCTAGATTCCGGTGCTTTCAGAAGACCCAGAGAGAAGCTACACGCAAATATTCCATCCAAGACTGCTCTGTTTGTTTACTTTCACTTAGATAACTTCCAGTTGCTGAACTATAATCTTAATTTGCATTTAGATAAACCGGATTTTCTGGAGAATGACGGTACCCGCTAGCCGTATGTTTTATGTAATTACAAGAGTTCAGACGCAGGATAGCACGCGCGAGAACTTGTTCTGAGCCTTCTTTTAGGAACAGCATCCTTGTTTTTACGCTGTCCACTTTGATTCGTTTTGATTGCTTAAGCGTCTCGTTGAAGTTGTTTAGAGGCTTGCACAGAACTTAAGCGCTACATTTCGTTATTTATTTCATAAAATTAAGTTCTGAAATAAAATACTCATGGCGAAAATACCTTACATCTTTCATGCTACTGAAGAACCGACATTCTGATTTTTTAATGTAGCTGGACTGCTGATGATGCAACGAAGATTCGGAAAAAACGCTGTGTCTCCGTAAGTGGTTACAATCGTTTTTTATCTGACAACTGTAGACATTCACTTCGTTGCTTACTGAACTGAGTGAGCTGCAGGTGTTAAACTTAGCAGCATTGTTTGCAGGAAAATGGCATATGGGTAGTGTACCCTTTGCGGTAGGTGTGTTAAGTATGTCTGTTTAATAATATGCATTTTTATTTTCCTATTCATTGGTGCGTTTCTTTAAAAATATGTATTTTTTGCGCATATCTTTCTTTTCTTCTTTCCAGTAGACATTAATTGCGAAAACGCCTACAATATTTCGTTCTTCCTAAGGGATGTGCTATCCCACAGGTGAAATAGTTTGAAGTCATTCTTTTTATATTTTTTAGTTTTTTCTTCTTAGACAAAGGCGAATTGGACTTAGCTTATTCTTATCTGCCTGTTTTCTCCGCATATTGTGTCATATTAACCCATACAACACAAAACAACGTTGTTGAACTTAAAATAATTGCTACTGTTTTGCTTGCCCTAAACACGGTATGATTTTATGGTACGTCAGTATAAAGGGTTTCGGAAAAAGTTGACCACTTGCGGTTGTTAACGCATTCTAAAGATGCACAGTACACGGGCCACTAGCACGTACGCCTCCACCGACAATGCGACCGTCGCGGCCGTGATCAAACACGCGGGCTTCAGGTCGGCAGCTGAGCACCAGAACAAATTTACCAGCGCAGCGCACAATCTGTTGAAAGTCAAGGTCTTTCGTTGGGAAACTTTGTTCTGCTGTATTGAAGAAATCCTAAGTCTAGCGCAGCTTACCGTGTACCATTTTCAGCCTACCTGCACGGGGGCTTTCTATCCTGTCTGTCATATATTTAATTATTTATTTTTGCCCGCTGTAGGCCAGTTGTAGGGCTATCGCAGGAGCGGATACAGTGTGGGAAATATATAAAAAAACACATTTTAATTATAACTAGCGTAATACAGTACTCATAGGGATACAAAAAAACACAATTTGCTTTATATAAACGATGCGAACAAAATAGTGCGCAGAAATATTACACAGCAGTAGAGTACCCATCTTATACAGCATAAAACATCGTCTCTTTGTAGCGAACGAATGTGACCTAGTGTGGTGCCAGTGTGTGTTTCGTCTTTTCTGTGTCCCGTTGTTTTAGCGCCATAACTATTACTTCAAGCAATGAACCAACTTGCTCAACAACATATCCTTTTGTGACCTGCTATATTGTTCAACGCTTCAATAGCCACGAGAAAATCTATAATAAAAAAATCAGGGGGAGAAAGAAACACATACGTACGCTGAATGCATGACTGTTTCCAATGAGCGCTAATATGGCAGGTGTTGTATAGCTGTTGTATGAGGAATACTGCGCTGAATTAGAGTAAGAAATCCAGAGATACTAGATGTCGTGTCGTTTAGAAAAGTCAAGTTGGACAAAGGTGCAATATGTGAGATGATGATGAGAAAATGAAATCAAGAGTATCGGTAAACGAAGCGAACGGCTTTATTTTTTCTGGATTGGTACACTCCACTTAATATCGAGACTTATAAGAATACCTAACAGTCGCACCACACAATGCAGTAAGTGTGGTGTCATGACAATTACGTGGCTAGGCGACTGAAGAGCATCGCAAGGAAAAGAGCGCGATGAGAATGGGGCCATTCATCGCTATCGCGTTGAACTCTTAAGGCGAAGCTTAAGGGCACCACAACTTATTATTATTAATATTGTTCTTATTATTATTATTGTTATTGTTGCTGTTGTTGTTGTTGCTGCTGCTGCTGTTGTAGCAGTCGTCTTTGTTTTGCTCTTTCCAATGCCTTCAGCTTTGGTAGTGATGACAGAGCAGAAAAAACGAATAGACGTGTTAGTTTCTTTAGGCTTACAAATGTAATTTTAGAATCCTTTTCAGATATTTCCGCGAGATCAGCACAGGCAAGCGGATTTGCCTGAATATCGTCCATTCCCTGCATTTAATCCGGATGTAACAAACATACTTATCGCGAAAGCACACGAAATATCACTATTCCCATTGGTATAGAAGGTGACTTCTTTGTGTGAAATTTTTCGCCGACGTTTCACGAGTAAATAACTCGGCACTTTCCTCGCTGGGGCTCAGATAATGCGCACTTTGCTCCCAGTTAATTAATGCACGGCAAGCACTACGCTGAAGATGCATTCGTCGTTAACAATTAATGTCCTGAACACTTCCCCTTATTGTGATTAATAGGCGTTGTATATCGCCCTTACAAGGCAATCGATGTGCAAACAGCAGAGTGCTAGTACATCGAAAAGTGCGGCTGATTGCCGGGAACAAAGAACAGCGTTGACGTATTTCCGCTCGTTCAACTCAACATAAAAAATTCCCCCGTCTTGGATAGAACAGTCGACCCAAAAATCATTACTGACATAAGGGACCGAAGGTAATAAATCGCCCTCCATTGTATCTCACTGAATCAAATGCGCTGCGGTAATACTGTGTGCAAAGAAACTGCGTCTGTTGATATCTTCTAACGATGCCTTGGAGATAAAGATTTTTCCGGAACAATGGAGACGTCTTGCACCCTCTACTTTACTTATCTAAAAACCATCGTTTTGCACTAATGAGCGCACTATATGCCGTGCCGCGATAACACTATTTTTTTTTCTTTTTCAGATGAAGCACTGAACACGTTTCCTGGCTCAATCGCACACAATCGGTCGACTTCGTCGTGAAGAAAGCGATTTATATCGAATTGTAAAATTTTGTTCGCAACCGAGCTTTGAGGGAAGTTCAGTGTATACAAAAAATGGCACCAATGAAGCCCATTGTGGTTTTGCAGAACGGACACCCCGGAGCGACGAGAATCTACTACGTGCTGCCGTTAAGCTATGAGGCAAAAGAGCGGTGTGCCTGGCTTACCTCGAACTTAAAAAACGCCTTCGGAATACCTGTCTATTCAAACACTTTTTCTTCCGTCAATCGAGTCTGAAAAAGTGATCTTTTATGTAACAAGCTTACACAAAGTCATAATGATCACTTCATTTTTAGATTATTGATTCCTGTGTATTTGATCAGCAGCTGCTGTGAATAGCAAAACATCGGTAGAACACAAAATAATAGAAATGTCAGCAAGGAGAAAAAAAAAAAAAGCCTGCGTACAACACGGTCTGTAAGGTGGGTTCTCTGGCATCAGAGGTGGTAAACACCATTCCGGCTGAAGTGTGCCAACTCTCGCACAAAAGACATCAGTCGGCACCATGTACACCCTACATTCTTTACAATATAGAACAACATGTTTCAGCAGCCTCAGAACAATCAAGAAATGCCGAAAATTAAGAACCAATGTCTATCGAACATGTGATGCATTATCGATGACGTCAAAGGGGCTGACCACAGTTACTTTTTATGTCATATATTTAATGCGAAATAAAACGCATAACTGTGTTTTTCTATTTGTCTAGAGAAGTGAAGCCATTTTTCATTTTGTCTAATGATAGCTTCACTGCTGTTTATACAGAACGATTGTCGACACATGGTTCTCGTCAAAACGAAATCGGTTCTGCAGGGAAAGCATAGTGAACGTTGGGTTATACTATCTGCTCCGTCACTTGTTCTGGTTTCAAGTTACCAAAAAATATAAGCTACAGCAGAGATAAAAGGCGACGTCCACATATCAGATCAACGCAAATACCCCGAACTGAATTGGAAATGCCTTGCCAATGTGGAAGCGCCGGTACGGGTCATAGATTCGATCTGTTCTGTGCCATTACTCCTCGAAAAATGGTTTGTCCTTCTCATATGCTGCGCTTCAATACATGAACAGTGCTATGGCGATTCATCTATGGGGTTGATCATGAGAGATGCCGTAGTGGAGGGCTCCGGAAATTTCGACCACCTGGGGCTCTTCAACCTGCACTGACAACGCACAGCACACGGGCCTCTGCATTCCGCCTTCATCGAAATGCAGCCGCCGCGGCCGGCATTCGATCCCGCGACCCTCGGATCAGTAGCCGGGTTCCATAACCACTAGGCCACCGCGGCGGGGCAATGCTGTTGTGATTCAAGGGCACTTTCCTGTCCAAAGGTGCATTGAAGAAGCAGTTTCTTAATGAGTAAATTTTTATTTTGCTTAGGTGATCATGCGTATAAAAAATGGGCTTGTATAATATTTGTTCCAATTAGAAATCCTCGAATGGATATAGTAATCCGCGATATATTTTGTGACTATCTATCTATCTATCTATCTATCTATCTATCTATCTATCTATCTATCTATCCAGCCAGCCGCCTACGTCTCGGTGCTCTCCTGGTCGTCTCGCTCACCAGGTATGCCCCGATATTTTGGAGGCACGGTATAACCCAGCTAGCACACAAGACCAAAAAGACGTCTTATTGGGGGATTAACGTCTTGGTTCGCGTGGCTGACGTCTTTGAGACGTCAGCCACGCGAACTAAGGGGCAGCGACATCAAAGGGACAATGAATCCGTCTTCGAAACGTCCTACGCAAGACGGTAAGCAGACGTGGAAGAATACCGCCCCCCACCCCCTCCCTCCCCAAAGCGTCGGCGGGCGTCGACACAATGCACGGCGCCGAGGTGTCGCCAGCTGCAATGGGGCCGGGAGGGAGGCGCCAGAATGTCTGGCTCCTTCTCGCCGGTTACCGGGGAGATGAGGCGAGAGGGCGCAGGCTGGCGCAAACACGCGGAGACACGAAGCAAAGGCAGCGAAGCTCGTTTGCGTGGTTGGTCGTGGAGTCAGTGTGGTCAAGTTGTTGGCGGCCGGCTCTTCCTTCGTTTCTGGGAAAATTCTGTTAGCGTGCTGCAACTGCTGCGTGTGTTTGTGTGGTGGCAATATGTTCTTTCTACTTTCCTCCTTATGTTAACCCTGGTTCAATTCCGGCGCTTCTGTGACTGGATCCCGTAACACCAATAACTACGTCTCGCCGAAAATAAATGTAAGTACCACATTTGAATGGCTTAGCATGATGCCTGTGAGATCACTCATGTGTTCCGTGGATAGGGCGAATCGGTCTGTGACAGATACAAGGAGGATTAATGCTATGTAAGGTCTAAGATAGTTGACGCATTAAACGCAGAGCAACGCAACTGTGGTTTTATTATTCAGATCATCGTGTATGATTGCATTCTGAAATTTTCTTAGGTCTATGTGCGTGTTCAGCCTGATTAGTGAGTAACGAGTGCATTGGCTTCGTTCCCACCATCCTGTCATTTGGTCGTTACGGGTAGCGAGTGCAGCGCATGTACAACAATGTCGGGTAGTAGTAATTTACTCGTGTCTTACACAGACGAATACATGCATGTGATATCGCGCGTTGTAGGGCAACCGTTGCCGCGCGTCCTTTCACTGTTGCATTGCAGTCGTGAGATTTCAGTTCAGAGCTGCGAAATTTACGTGCATGTGATGTGGATGTGAAAATCGCGCATTGTTTATTGTGGCATGTCAGCAGAACTGAAGCAGGCAATCATGACGTCTTATGGTGGTGGAATGACTTCTCGCAGCTCAGCATTCATATGAGCATGAGTGTCGTTGTGCTCGTTCTCGGTCATATTTAAACTTTGTCAGAGGCATGTGACTCGTTTGCGAATGTTCGTTATTATTATTTCTCATTGTCCACGCTGTTGCGGTTTTCTGCATTTGGGGTTCGTTATTCTTGCAGACCGCAAATACCAAAATAATTACACGACCTGTTATCTGGTTCCACAGTGGTGTTACAGGGACGCTGTTGTGTACAGTAGATTTTTGGTATGCCATAAGCTGTCCAGTGTTTCACGTGGTACGGACTGGGGAGTGAAGACTTGAACCATGTTGCTGGGCTGATAGCGTAGGACAGTGATGATAAGGCGACGAACGACGAACTAAATTAGTACGTCGGGCTATGGGTGAGCGGCGTGTTACGACGACTTATACATGAACGTTTGGACGTATTTTGTTTATTTTTATTATTTAGTACGGGCGCCGCCAGCTTGTCCGGTGCCGGGATCCAGCTGTGCATACCTATACCTATATCGTCAAATCAAATCCACGGTGCCATTCAACAGTTTTCAGCGGAACGTTTGACGTTTTCCTCCTACCCCGTGACATACTCGCTACCCCAAATGAGCCATATTTCGTTCCATTGTACTAAATTCACTATTACCTGGCCATGGAAGGCAGTTTTGTGCAGGCGAAATCGAAGCCACAGCGAAAATTTGTTGATGCTATGCACAGATGTGATGCGCAGTCACAGTGCCCGTAGATCGCGCGACCTTGAAGGTCCCATTTAATAAAGGAGCCCTGCGACATTTGGAATCTCGATGGCAAACGATGCCTAACAGTCGTGGAGGTTGTTGTGAACGTGTGAGCCAAGTATTATTGAGCTGCGTGCACCAGGGAATTTTTTATTTGGTTTCAAACACAGCTGTAATTAACACTGCTCTTCGTTCCAACAAAAGTCACTAGGCCGTCGACTACTTTTTTCGAGGCAGATATATCACTAGCTGAACTTACGGTCACGGAAAGGTAGTCTGCAATTATATATTTGTTCATGAAAGGAAAAATTAGCCGCCACCCGTTTTGTAGCACAAGGCAAACGTTACCCACCCTTTCGGGTTTCCGCAGAACTCATTTGCCTATATATATTTGTTCATTTTGCATTAAAGAAATAAAGGCAATCTGAGTGCCTGTCTTTAAAAAGACCGAGGTGAGCGAAGGGACCTAGTCGTTGGCGCCAGTGACGTTACTTGTTGAAAGAAGAGCAGGCAAGTCGTTGGTCGGTGCTGCTAGTGACGTCAGTTGTTGGAACAATTGCAGGCGATTGCATGATGTATTTAAAATGAAACTGCAAATCCACTGCTGCTTGCAGCACAATAACATTTGGCTCACACGTTCAGAGAAGCCTCAACGATTGATTGGCACCGTTTGCTCAGTGCGTTCGAAAAGTGTTGCAGGGACCCTTTCATACCGAGTGCGCAGTGAGCACGTAAGCACGCCTCGAAGAATATTCTCACAGTCTAAGTGTGAAGCATGTGTGTCACCCGATTTCTACATGCTGTGTATGGGAATGCGTCCAAAATAAACTACGAATCAATAATGTGCAGTTTAACGTTCACGAGTGCCATACTATTCGGCGGTGGTAGCATCAGGAGATGCATCAAGTTTCCTGCGGAGATGGCCCGAACACCACTGTATATTGTAAATGATAGAGACATAGACACAGCGCCTTTGCCGCAGGCCGGCTGTTGTATCCTGACTTCTTTCTTCTCTTCCTTTTCATCGCTGGGCATCTAGCACGAGCGTCCAAGCTTCGGCGGAACTCGCTGACCTTCGTATATATGTACACAGTTACATACAATCCTGTGAGTGTTAGATTGTATGTGCACATAGACCCGATAAAAGGGACGGGGGGGGGGGGGGGGGTGGAGACGACCGCCTTCGTAGCTCAGCGGTAGATCATCGGACGCCTTATCCGAAGGTCGTTGGTTCAGTTCCCACAGAAGGCAGGTTTGTCTTTTCGTCCGCCTAAATTCCTTCCTACTTCACAAGTATAATACTACAATTAAGAACCCCAATAACTTCTCCTATGTTTTCCTAGGCTTCATAGTTTGTTGCATCGTTAAATATATATATATATATATATATGGTGCAGGCAGCAGTGCAGAAGTACCAGGCATTCGAGGAAAATTCATTTCGAGTGTTTATCTATTGCAAGTTGCAGGATATTATGAACACTTCCTGTAAAGGGCGCAGTCTATGACAGAGATGCATTTCAAATTTCGTTCCTCAAAGCACAGTTGTAGAACAGCTTTATAGAAAATAGCGGCCCCATTTTTTTTTTTTTTTCGTTTGCAGGAATACATGCGGTTTAATCGGCGGTCGTACGGATAACCTGATAGGGCACCAACTGTGTTCTACCACGGCCCCACCGAGGTTCTACATTGAAAGCATTTCCGCGACGGCGGTTTCAGCGTGTCATATGATGCCAGTAGCATCGTATTCACCAGCTGCACTAAGCCTGGACACTACAACTAGTTTTTGATGAGCGTGAACGTGAACTGGTTGCGCGTTTGGTGGAGGTTGCATTCTCAAAGGAGTTGGCTGTTCGAAGTGTTTTGTTTAATGACTAGGTATAAGGTAACAGTGTTTTTCTTAAATGTGAAACAGGGCGAAATTCGAAGACTCTCAGTTTAATCCTGCACATGTAGACCTGATGGTTATTTGAAGTGCCTTTTAGGAATAGCTTCATGTGCTGGGTGCCAAAATCTTCTTTTTTTTTCTTTTTTGGCTTCCAACTGATGCTTGCCAGTTTGATCTCCGTTCATGTCAGATTTGCATATATGTGCGTAATACAGTGCTTTGTAGAGAGCCACATCTGTATTTTGTATATGTAATTGAGAATATTGCTTCTTTTTTTCTTTTTCGTCGCCTCAATGCTGTCTCCACCGTATTCAACTTCGAGCACGTATGTAGCTTCATTATGAAATAGAGGTTGCCTCGATGTAACGTTGCTCGCTGTGAGAGATTGTGCGCTGCATTGCGACCTTGCTCATTATACCGATTTTGTTAATATTTCATGCGCTAATTTCTTTGAAGGTCACTTTGGTCAATATTCGTTGACACTTGATTGATATTTTTTGTTGTCTTTTAAAGTTTGCTTCATTACATCAGCTGATGTCCTAGACAAATTTTCACTTTCATGTCTCAGTCATATTTGAGTTCTTGTGTTTATATTCCTTGATTTTATGCGGTGAAGATACTGCATAACGTGATTGAAAGCGGCTGTCACACAGTCATCCATTGTTCTGTCTCTGCTCATATAACCGGATGCGCTGCTCTCATGGTGAAAAGCGCATTGTCGTTTGGCTGTTGATTATTGTGTGACTACTAGTGCTCTTTTGTGAGCCTCTAGTGTTTAATAAGTTCCAAATATAATTAAAGTATTTCTTCTGCAGTTGCTCTTGAATATTTGTTGTTTTGTTTTTCTGGCATTTCTCATTTTCTTCTTTTTTGAACTTGCACAAGTTAGTTTCTCAATAAAATGATGATGTAGCAGTGTTTCGACTGCGTGATCATTGGCACAGAGGCCTCCTTGCTAGGCCGCTTGCCATGAAACTGTCTATCCTTCACTGCAGAAAGATATAGTAATGTCATTACTATTTTTGGTAGATTTGCTTCATACTCAACAAATTACATACTAGATTGATTTTTGTATTCATGACAGCCAATTTTGACTTAAATGCTAAGACTGATGAAGCCTTGTTGCGAACTGTGTACCTACCTTACTGCACTATTTTTGCTCTGTTGCACTCAGTGCTGATGCCTTTAACCACAAAAAAAAAAGAATTCCAGGCAACTGCGATGCCAGGACTTCTTCCTAGGATGTAACTACGAAAGTATTCTGCTGGCACTACCCCCCACTCTGCAGCATCGAAAAGATTATGGTGCTGCTGCTAACATAGCAGGTCGCAGCTACTACCACAAAGGCAGGGACGGCGTCCGCGGAAGGGGGTGCCCCCCAAAATTATGATCCCGTTGACACCTTCAGAACCACGGAGTTAATGCCTGAGGGGTGCAAAAAAATGTTTTGTGGTTATTTGTACCCCTCAGGCGTTAGCTTACATTCTGAGGGTGGTAACCAGATCAAAATTTTGGTGGGCGCGCCCCGTTCCCGAGCACTATTCCTGCTTCTTTTTCAGATTACGGCTAACATTTCAGGAACAGCTTTTTGATGACGTCTTTGGTAAGTCTTTAAACGGATTCAGAAATCCCTGTAAATGGGATTATTGGAGGCTCCCCCAAGCCGTCGAAAAGACCAGCTTTTTGATGACGTCTTTGGTAAGTCTTTAAACGGATTCAGAAATCCCGGTAAATGGGATTATTGGAGGCTCCCCCAAGCCGTCGAAAAGACCAGTTTTTTGAAGACGTTTCAAAGACGTTCAGGAAACGTCTCGTTTATGGGCAACAAGACGGACATTAGACGAGATATACGACGTCTTCTAGACCAAAACTTCTTACGCGTGCCGTCTCTGAGACGTCGTTAACGTCTCGGATATCCGTCTCGAAGACGTCTTAAATCCTTTGTGTGCTAGCTGGGAAATATATGACTAACATGAACGACTAATCTTTACGTCCTAAAAGTGATATACACGTCATATACGTCACAATTAACGACACTGCAATCTCTTGTGGCTCATACCAGTAGCTCACGGAAGCGGGTAAACGCCCACAGGTGTTTGAATCTTTTATAACCTATGTCAAGCAAGCATAAATTAAAATAGACATGCAAAATGCCGGGGCTGCGTAAAACAGACATATGAGACGTGGCGACTACGGGGATCGAACCCACAACTTTGACCGGCGCCTGAAGTTTTCTGCAACTCATCCCGTTTCACTGCCTCTGGAATCGGCCCACATTTCTCTGTTCGCGGTTTGCACACGACAGGAGGCTGAAAGAGCACGGCTTTTAAGACAAGAAACACCGCTTGTGGTACGTTGTGATTGAAATGTAGACATAACAAGCACACAGAGACACATGAAACCTATCAAGATTTATGGCGGCGTCGAACACGGGCCCTCGTGGTGCCAAGCAAGCATGCTACAACTAGGCTACGGCTATATACGGTACAGAATATACGGCACAGTATATAAACCTACTGCACCAGCAGTCGTAACGATGGCGCAGGTGTAATGTGAACTCAGCTTATAACGTGTGATAAGCACTATCATAGCAAAACATATGTCCAGCTACCATTCGGCATGCTTTTGTACAGCAATACAAAACAGATGTCTGTGCTTTGGACTAAAGTGAGTTCAAACGTTACATCGTACCATGAGTTATCCTTCAGAAGGCACGGTCGTGTCGGCGCTCCTGGTTGGCCCATGTTAAATATACTCATGAGTAGGCGCATGCGCTTTGCACAGAAGCCTTGATCCTGCTCGCAACAGTTGGCTGAATGTCAAAGAATTACATTGGTCATAGGCAATTTCCTCGTTCACTGCTTCGCATGACACCATTCTCACAGCGTTTGGGATATGCAGGGTTTTTGTTTCTTCAAAATATTTTTTCGCCGTCGTCGTGAAACTACATGTATTATTGCACTGGCGAACACTAGCGTGTCGTACAATTTGCAGTTGCTTGTCTGGACTCTATTGTGATGCATCGCGAGTACTATGACCTTTCAGTTTTTCTAAGTTAAAAGACGAGCGAAATGTCTAATTTTGCAATCCAAGCTCCGAAGACTGTCGATATAGATTGTTATGAACACAAATTCCATCCATAGCTACGTACAACTCCAGCACAATGTCTCTGTGAATATACATAATTTCGTGTTGCAACTAAAATAATGGAGGAAAAGCATATGCAAGAGTACGATAACTCTGCATATGAAAACTTTCGAAATACGCAATGCAACTTCCAACACACATGGACGACATCTGAGTGAGACTCCTTGTGTACAGGCGAAATTTTAATGTGCACTTAGTTGTTGCTATATCTTCCTCAGCATCCATTGTGTTTTTACAAGTAAACCTGGATCTTTCGTACTACTTTCACACTGTATTCGTCAAGCTGCGTTCCGACGGATTTGTGAAAATGAGGGCAAGGGTCACTGTACGTTTATCCCTCTATGTTGTTTGTTTTGTGGGGTTTTACGTCCCAAAACCAGTTCTGATTATGAGAGACGCCGTAGTGGAGGGCTCCGGAAATTTCGACCACCTGGGGTTCTTTAACGTGCACTGACATCGCACAGCACACGGGCCTCAACATTTCGCCTCCATCGAAATGCAGCCGCCGCGGCCGGGATTCGATCCCGCGACCCTCGGATCACCAGCCGAGTACCTTAGCCACTAGACCACCGTGGCGGGGCGTATTTATCCCTCCATGAATGAAACATAAGATGCAGTGGAGTTGCGATAACCGTCCTATGTGAAGTACACATTAGGATCATAACGCCCAGGGCGATACATAAGCACGCTCTTGCTATGTTTCGTTCCCAAGGTTTGTTGTCGTGACCTTGACTGCAGCAAAACATTTTTGCTACACAGTGGGACTTGTCCCCTTTTCATTATTTGATGATTAGCTTAAGCCCATTATACCTACGCGACGTGTGGTGCGGGCTCCCTCCCCCGCCCCTCCCCCTCCACCCTCCACCCCCTCTTCGTTTCAGTTATTTCACTTACGGAGTGTTTTCATTTAGATAATATGTTCTTATGCTCAGAGGTATTTGGACCAGATTTGCATTATTTAACAATAAAGTGCGTTCGACTACCACATGAGCCAAAAAGAAGGGATACGCGACAAAAGGATTGTCCGCACGAGCTGAGCAGACCATCTAAAGCGTTCTTTCAGATAAATGATGCTGAGTGCTACTTAAAGGGGATGAATAAGGGGCAGAATGAACGCTACGTATTAGTTTTCAAAAGAGAACACCGAGTCGGAAGGCTCTAAAACGAAGAAATATTTTTAAGCGAAGAAATGCTGAACTCCTCAAAGATAGCCTTCACATTTCTTTTTGCACTTATTCACAAAGTTTGTAAAGCTAGCGATCACAGGCGATAAGACATAGAAAATGCTCTACCTATTCCATGTAGTTTCGGGGCATATTTGTTTTTGTCATTGTTAACTTATGTTAGTTTAAGAACCTGTTCTGAGGCAACACAGATTGATATCGAACGGGGGAAGTTGGCTTCGATGCATGCCGTGTAGACCTATCAGCTGGAGCAAGCACCTTAATTAATTTTCTTGGATGTTCGGTTGGCTGAATTTCTGTTTACACACCTATGAAACAACTTGGAATGTCGGCTGGAGATATGCATTTATTGATGAGAAATTTAGGAGTAAAACCTCAAGACAGATTAAGTTCCCTCGGGTTGCGAACGTGTACCATGATAAAAGAACAATCTCATTGTCATACCTTCTCTTTAAATGACGTGGGTTCTATTGACACGTATGGTTGTTTTGATTTGTTTAAGTGGAAAGCCGTTATCACTTCCCTGTGGCACGCGCTCTTGTTTCGGTTGTTTGCGAGGTGTGCCGTTATCACTTTCTGTTACGCGCAACGCAGGCCGCGTTTATCTTGCATGTCGGTTCGGGAACCATGTTGATCGTTCTTGAAACTTTACATGCCTGACGCGCACATTTGAGTGTCTTCTAGAATTACAGGGATAATGCGAGAACGCTTTATGACGTCTGTATAAAAAGGCGGCGCATTTCACCGCTGGTCAGTCTTTCCGTCGACCGACGACTGTTCACGCCGCTATTGCTGTGCATTGTGATTGGCTTTGTTTTGCTGGGCACAAGTTGGCCTAATAAACAATTCGCCTGATATCGTCTTGAGTCCTGCGTGCTTCTTCTTGAGTGCTGCGTGCGTCACGATCACGTGACACTATGCTATCGTACTTGAGCAAACAGACAACAGACATTAAGTTGTTTCTAACAAATAAAGAACGAGCACTTGACCCCTTCCCTTTCGTTATGCTATCGTAGTGTTATACAGCTTCTTCGTTAGATACACGCTTTTTTGTCTGCATGACACCGTTATGTAGGTCAACGTATTCAGGGCAGCACACCTATAGAACTGTTTGTTCTGAGGCAACCATTTTCTAAGTATACTAGAGAAATCAATATTCAGGGCATGAACGAGACAGCAGTAACGTCAAAAAAAGTTCACGCATCTCCACGAAGTGAACCATGACGAGCGGGCGAAGCACTGGGGATCGTTCGGTGCTACCGTAGGTCACCCGTGACATTGTCCACTCATGCATGTAAATGAGTGAAAACGCGTGTGTATATTTACACACGCGTTGTCATTTATGCTTCTGGTATTTATGAGGTCCCTGCGCTCCCGTTTCGTAGATTGTGCCGAGTTCCGGATTGCTTTTAGTTAACGCGCATGCTTCGATCTTTATGGTTCAACTACGCACAAGAGAAAACTCGCACCGGCATTATATTGCTGGTCAACATCCTTTCTTATATATACGGGGTGGCCGGTGAATGGTTGTGCAGCTCGAGCAGTCGGCTTTTTCAATCAAGAAACTCGCTAGCAGACGCTGCCTGCGTCAGTGTTGCCTCTCGCGGGCGAGGGCGCATTCTCGTCCCTTGCGAGCTGCTAAAGCGTTCATCGGAGAAAGAGCGTTTCCATAGTCAACGCGCGCCGTTCGCTCTCTCTCACGACACCGCAGCGCCCCTAGCAGACTCCATGCAAACCAGAGTTATGGACGACGAGGGAGGGACAAGGTGAGAAAAAGAAAGCGCGCTTGACGCGAACGAACGCTTTTAATTATGCACCGCGGCGCCTCTAGCGGACTCCTCTCAAACCAGCGAGGGCGGCTACGGCCATGTGACGGAGCAAGGCTCGGCCCTAAGGAGCTTCGCTCATAATACGGGTATTGCAGGCGTGTGGGAATCTGCTGAGTGGCAAGGTGCCGCAGCTCGCCACGACGAACGGTTTAGTGCACCGAGCCAAGCCAGCGCCACTTATCGTTGCCGCGTAATGCTTAGCAAAAAAACCTCGCAAAATCCATAATCAGCTAGGTGCCTGTCAATCGCGCGGCGTGTAGCCTTACGCCATCAATGGAAGCTACGCCCAGTTTTCTTTTCTTGAGCCCGCTCTGTATCTTTAGATGTTCGTAGTTTAATGTAAAGAAATTTAGCGCAGCATGCACTAGTGGCGCAAGGCTACCAAATCAGCGAACCTGGTGGGCACTTGGCTGGTCCGGATCATCATCATCATCTTCTTCTTCTTCTTCTTCTTGTTCGTCATATTGTTTCTTCATCATCGCCATCATCTTTCTCATCTTATTCTTCATGTTTTTCCTCCTCCTCCTAATCATCATCATCTACTTCTTGTTCTTCTTCTGGTTCACCGTCATCTTCTTCATCATCCTCATCCTCAACTTCTTCGTGATCTTCACGTCCACGTTCTTTTACTTCACTTCTTCCTCGACTGCTTCATCTTCTTGTGGCCACGTGTCCTTGTAATGTCATGTTACGTGATGTAGAATGATGTCGAGGCCAAGCAAGGTTATGCTGGTAGATGTAGCGTCGCTTGGTTGCTCGGCAAGGTCATTTCAATGTCATATGCGTGGTACGGATGAATGAACGAAAAGTTTAAACAGCTTCGCTGTTAAAAGAGCGTACTTTGCACGCCACGAAACATAGACGGGTGACACAAGGACGTATTGGACTTTCGTGACCATATTTGCGGCAGTACACGTGATATCTCAAGGGTATATCCACTTTATATCTGTTGTCGTGGATGGACAGCATTTGTAAATACATACCTACTTGCTACACTTACAACAAATTAGCGCATGCAGCGCCCAATGTATCAAACCCTAAATTATCATGAGATAAGAATCTAATTTATATGGCTCCGTTTCCCAGATATATAATACAAAATATTACTGTTGGCTTCCTAGCACTGTGCTCGTTATCACCGCAGAGCACGCTTTACAGGCAAATCTCTTTTAAAGAGTGAATGTAACCTCAAATATTACTGTTGGCTTCCTAGCACTATGCTCGTTATAACCGCAGAGCACGCTTTACAGGCAAATCTCTTTTAAAGAGTGAATGTAACCTCATAAACGAGCGCTTTCATTTATTGGGCCGCTAGAAGCCTTAGGGGCTTTTCGCAAAGGAGAAAAGAGCCCAACAGCTGCCTCCCCCCCCCCCCCCCCCCCCGCCCCCACTCACACTTACACAGCACTGTGAACATGGCGTGTGGCAGTAGTCTTTCGTTTTAAATGGGAAGCGTTTCAGGATCTCATAATTTGTGCGTACGTATCACGATATTATGACCGTCATTAGTTCAGTTCCCCAAGAGTACGCATGCACTTCTATGCATTACCCAATGTGTGGCGTTCGCACGCGTGCTCCTTTCTTGTCTAGAGCACATGACCTCAGCCCACTACTACACTGGCAAAACTTCAGCTAGCGGGCGCGCATGTTCAAGCAGATGAAAAAAATCACAGCATATCCACGGGGTGAATGATGATAAGTGGGCGAAGCTCCGGAGGGAATCATCGGTATACCGTGAATCTTCCGTGTAATTCGCCCAGTCGATCATCATGTAAAGACGTGAGAAACACTGTATTCGAACGCTGGTATCTCGCGTTTAAGGGGACGCTAGCACAAACGCGTTAGAAACGTGCAGTACACTCTAGTAAGGGCGAGAGACCACAGCGTCTTACGCAGCCGCTTACACAGGCCGGAACGCGCACCGCGTTTGCCGACGCCATCACATGACTGCTGAGAGAGTATAAGGCGGAGAGGCCACAGCGTCTTACACCAGCTTCTTACACGCGCCATAACGCGCTAGCACAAACGCATCATCATCATCATCATCATCATCATCATCATCATCGTTAGAAACGGGCAGTCTTTCGTTAATGTTGGGTATTTAGTGTCATCGTGGTGCATGTTTCCATGTGCGCTTCGTGGCGTAGTGCATGGCTTCAGGAAAGAGGTAGCTGATGATGATGATGATGATGATGATGATGATGATGATGATGATGATGATGCGTTTGTCCAGGTAGCAGCCTGGACACACATACCCGCTTTCTGTGCCGCACACCTGCCTTTATGCAGTAGTGGGCTGAGGGCAAGCGGTGGTTACTACATACATACATACAGGTGACGAACGACCCACGCCTTAAGGAGCTTCGCCCCTAAAAAAAGCATGCAGCTTGCATTAGGTCGCCCAAGGCCAGATCGGGGAGAAGCTGGCCGACAGTCTCGGTATAATTTATAGCAGGTACTCAGTATAATTTATGAACAGATTGCTAAAAATGATTTAGAACAGGGAATTTCCCATTTCCCAGATATATAATACAAAATATTACTGTTGGCTTCCTAGCACTATGCTCGTTATAACCGCAGAGCACGCTTTACAGGCAAATATCTTTTAAAAAGCGAACCTCTTAAACGAGCGCCTTCATTTATTGGGCGGCTAGAAGCCTTAGGGGCATTTCACAAAGGAGAAAAGAGCAGAACAGCTGCCTCCCCCTCCCCACGAACACACACATTACACAGGAAATGGAATCTGGGAATTTCGCTGGCTCCAGCGACATTCCCTGTTCTACATCATTTTTAGCGATGTGTTCATCAATTCAAATCTCCATATTTCCTGAGCTTCTCTTCTAGTTCGGTCTAATTTAGCAGTATGGTGAAATAATTTAGCAGTATGGTGAAATATAGCCAAGTATGGTCAAGTATAGTCAAGTTCTACTAAGTTATACCGGGTTCTATAAAGAACCTACATAGGCGTAGCCCCGGTCAAATTGAAGTAACACTAAGTATAGCCAAGTTCTACTCCCGCGACGGTATAGCCACGATCGGTAGACTATTGGCCAGCTTCGCTGTGGTCTGACCTTGCGCAACTTAGTGCAGGCTGCGTGTTTTTTCTATAGTATGCCGTATCCAACGGGGCCAACGTGCAACGTAGCTTAACTGCGCACACACACACACACACACACACACACACACACACACACACACACATACAGAGAGAAAGAGAGAGAGAGAGAAAAAATTACAGCATATCCACGGAGTGAATGATGATGAGTGGGCGAAGCTCGGGATGTTTATCGTAGATCGTGCCGAGTTCCGGATTAATTTAGTTAACGCGCATGCTACGATTCCTCACGGTTCAACTATGCACAATGCACAAGTGAAATCTCCCACCGGCACTTCATTGCAAGTCAAGATCCAGTGCATATATATATATATATATATATATATATATATATATATGGGTTGCCGGTGAACGCTTCTCCAACGCGAGCAGTCGGTATTTCTCAATCAAGAAACTCGCTAGGAGACGCTGCCTGCGCCAACGTTGTCTCTCGCGTTTGCCGGGGCAGTGTCGAGTTCTCCGGGGAGCGCGTGGCTGCCGGCGCTCGCGGCGAGGGCGCGAGCCGTCTCGTTTTGCTTTTAGAAAACATCTGGCGTCTTTCGTTGGTTTATTTCATCGATCAACGGCGTTTTGAACAAAATTTTTATTGTTTAATCACGCACAGGAGAAATCTCACCAGGCACTACCTTGGAGGTAAAGAATGGCTGCTAATGGGAATGAGAGACAGAAGAAGTCGGCTTTTGCTAACACTTACACGTCTACTTCTACTAACGTTTCCCACTGGAACATGCCAATGGCTGCTAATGGGGAATGAGAGACAGAAGAATTCGGCTTTTAGTTAACGCGCACGCTGCGAATTTTTTATTGTTCAACAACGCACAGGAGAAATCTCCCACCGGCACCACCTTGGAGGTCAAGATCTGGTACTAGCGTTAAGACTGGTTACACACTACTACGACGGGGGACGAACGGGTGCCGCTATAAGGAGCTTCGCCCCTAAAACACTTCATCTTAAAGGCTCCATACGTCGCTTCTTTTGAAGGGCAACTCAATGCACTAATGGTATGCCGTTTCGCAAAACTACAACTGATGTCATACTATTTCAATATTTTGTTACAATTCATGAAGAACAGCTACCATAATGGGACGCGCGTGCCTACGGTTCGATAGCGCTATGTTTCTTCGCTTGTCACCTACTATAGCATGCAAAGACACCTTCGCCTTCCCATGCACGGGTTTTGGGCAATGCACACAACGTCATTCTGCTTACTACAGGGTTGCTCTTTCGGGCCACGAAATACATGCATTTACTCCGCTTCTCACTCAATGCGCGCAGTGGGTGTAGCGTTAAGTCACTAAGGTAACTAGCGCCATAGGTTCTTGTTATTCAGCAGAGCTTGTTCTCTGGCACACATTTAGGAGCAACCGCCAAATTTCATGGTTAGTGCGGGTCACATAGGCTTGCTAACGTTAGTTGAGAATTCTTGTTTATAATTCTCTCCACGTGGATTTTTTTATTTCATACCGCTTTCATTGGCGGTTTATAACGCAATCAAGAAATGTCGTGTCACATTTTGATACTTGAGGCACTCCCCACAAAGAGAGGCACTTCCTCACCGACGTTAGTTCATATTCAGGTTGCGGATGTTTCGGAATCGTTAGCTTCTCACGCTCTGAAAACCTCTGTATGGCAAGATTGTCTATTGTTCATCGACCCTAGGTGTCATATGCACTCACTTAAAATCAATAAAATCACGTTTGCAACCACACCCAGGCATATTACACGTATATACACACAGTAGCATCTAAACTGCTCACACATTGGACGTTGTTTTGTTCCTGAATTTAACGTACGCTATGTTACTGCCGTTGTAAGGCTGGCTTAGCGAACTCGGTATTTGCGGACGCAAGCATCGTGTAAGCGATGCTCTCGCACAGCAACTGTTGCCTCCCCTGCCTTTTCTAGTTAGGTGCAACACGCCTGTTCTGCCTAGCTACCGAAGCCCGTTTCTTGTTAAGGAGCAATCGAAAATGCCGGGGCAGTGGCTAACCGGACAAGTGGCGCCATCTCTTAGTTTTTGCCCCCACTGCGGTAGCACATCCGTGTTGCAGCCTCCGCGTGATGGAGTGGATACTCCCACTTTCTGGCAAAGAGTCATGCATAGCGTTCAGAATTACGTTAAGCTTGACATTGTACTTGTGGGAACATGATTTTAGGTAGAACCTTAGCGCATTACAGGAACGGCCGGGTTGTAAGGAAATGTGTATGTAATGTTTCGCGCGGACTTGTCACGAGGGTCGCTGAGCTGCATCATTACATAGCAACCAGAAGTAATACCCTCAGTGGAGCTTTTTTAAAATACAAGCACCTACGTAGCTATTCTCGCTTTCCGAAGATGAATATTCACCCACACTTCACTTTGACCTACATACGTTATTTATTTTAGAAGGATGCCGCTAGTATAGAGCTGCGTGAGATATTTTTGGATCGATCAATAGTCCATTGATCGCACAGTTTGTCCAAATAGTAAAACCCGTGCACGATGACTTCCGCTGCCTATTAAAGGGTCAGCGTTTGCCAGATCAAACACAAAAAGAATGTGGCTGAAGCCTCCGTCAGGGGAATCGGTAACACACGAAAAAGTGGAATGTGTCTTCACATAAGAAGTTGAATCTTTATTGTACATCGGGATGAACTTGCCCAATGATATCTTTGTTTCGCTGGCACGGCAACGTTTGACTAGGATGACCCCACGTTCACGCATCGCTTCCATAACATCCATGACCAATCCCTTGTGGTAACTGAAGTAGTTTACGTAATAATTGGACACAGTCGATATTTACGTAAATGCCGTGGGACAAAGGCATCAATCATGTTTACTTGCGCCACAATGACCCGCCAACGTTGTTGCCGACTTTGGGAGCTTAACGCAGCAGTTTCCTTGTTCTTACGCGCAACGGGCCACGTTGACCGTCTCTGACACTGCTATGTTTGTGTGTGTGCGCGCGATTAGGTCTGTCTCTCCCACCTTTTTTTTCTTTCTTCCCTTTCTCAGTGCAGGGCAGCAAACTTGATATTTTTCCTTACGGTTAATCTCCCTGCCTTCTACGCAACATCTCTCTCTCTCTCTCTCTCTCGTTGCCATCGCACTGCAAGGTAGGCCGCGGGGACGACGTCCACGACGAAAGGTGACCGACGACGCGGCTCCACGCGCGTGCTCAGAGGCGCACGATGGAACGTGCCTGGAACGGTGCGCCATCCAGGGCAGGTGAAGCCGCACGAGCGCATCGCGCTTCACTGCACCTCTCCTTGATGGCCGCAGCATTGCAAGTACGTTCCAAAGCGCGGCGCGCGCGCGTCACGGCAGAGGGAGACAAGCAGTAAGAAAGACCATAAGCTGCTTTCGTACAGCTTTGAGCGTGTGCGCCGATAGCTTTGTGGTAGAGAACCGGTCGTGGAGCGTGGTGCTGCGAGTTTGGTTCCCACCGCATCCAAATAAATTTTCTACGTGCTTTTTCATTGTTCTTGCATGAAAATTTCGCTGCCTCTCTTCCGTTACGGAAATGACGTAGTGGGTGTGTAGTGGACTTCGGCATAAAACACTTTCGTGTTAAAAAGTTGTTTCAACCATTTGTTCACAACGTGGAGTACATTATTCCGGTAACCTGCCGTAAATAGTACAAGATCTCAAGTTGTATCAATGTGCGCTTGAGTGAGCGCCTTTCTAACGTGCACACTGGCCCCATCGGGTATTCGAGGGCGCGTTGTAAGGACTGTGGGTGCATCCCTCTGTACTATTAGTACGTGGTTGTTCTGAGGAACATTGATCAGCTCATGAGAGATATTGCTGAAACAGCCCAGATGGCTCGCCTTGAGAAACGTGTGCGAGCATGTCTTCCCCTAGCCTTTCTCTGAAGGATCTTGATTATCTGTCTTCATATCCGGGATAATGACTCGCCTTTGGCATTGGACAATTGTTACTTTTTGATTTTGTACATTTAAGTAGTAGCGGGTTTTTCTGTTTACCCTTACTTATAAGTCTATTTTTAAATGGAAGGCAGTGCTTTTGTGAGTCTCCTTGCTTCATCGTTCATTTCTTTGCTGGCGCTGTTGAAGCCTTGCACATAGACAGCGTTGCTGAAAAAACACACATGGGTCCTTTCAACAGCCCTATCCCTGGACCAATGCAAATTACTGCAAAGCGCGTAATGTGCTAAATGAATTTCGCGAAATGCCCGCTTATAGGAATGCGACCTCTGTTACTAAAATTATATCTGTCTTAATTATTCTCCATCAAATTTAAATGTTAGAATCATCCTAAATAATCGATGTTAAGGCATTTGTTTCCTTGAACACTGCAGTCTTCTCTCCGACCGACCGACCGACCGACTCACTCACTCACTCACTCACTCACTCACTCACTCACTCACTCACTCACTCACTCACTCACTCACTCACTCACTCACTCACTCACTCACTCACTCTCTAACTAACTAATAAAAACTGATCATGGAAGATTGCAGCGCTTAGGTTAAGGAAAGGGCGCTCATTTCTGCAGCCCATGTCGGGGGAGCAGCTAGGCGTCTGGAGGGTTAGGAGAAAAGGGAATGAAACAAACCGATAATGACAATACGGAAACCGCGTTCCACTTCCTCGCAGGCTATCTTATAAAACATTCACTTGTTTTATTGTGTTGTCGAGAAACAACGGCGTAGGGCCCTAATATACACCGAAACAATGCTGACAGCACGTCTAGAAAAACCGGCGATAACCAGTCGCCACCCCGACCGTATCGCAGTTTAACGTGAGCTGAACAGAAACGGTAACGCATGCTAATTTATTCGCACACAACAGAACTGCCGTGCTCCACTCGAAAAACAAAGCTTGGAAATGATTAGTTTATTTCCTTTTCCATTGCTACATCAGGACACGTCTACAGGTGACCAGCTTGGTCCAGCATGGACCCTGCTCGAACTCTACTCCTTGGTCGAACATCTATTCCAGATAAGTGAGTTTGCCTTCGTAGTGGTGAGCAAACTAGTCGATAAACTGCTTTCTAAGCGTCTTCGACCCGGCAAAATTATGTTGCCCCTGCAGTGAGGATTACTGAAACGACGCAGTGGTCCCTCCAGGTAGTGCGTCCACCACTGCCCCCGTAAGGCAGCGGCGGGGATGTGTTTTCTCAGGCACAGTTACTGAATGCTGCTCAAGATGCAATACATTAGTCTTTGCAATAGTATTGATATCAGCACTGCCGCGATAAATGACACGTTAACAACAGCAACATCGTGGGTCATTATGTATGCTATGCCAAATATATTGATATTTTCTGAAGAATAACTTCTGAACGTAAAACCTAATGTTGCACATACGGTGGTCTAGTGGCTATGGTACTCGGCTGCTGATCCGAGGGTAGCGGGATCGAATCGCGGCTGCGGCGGCTGTATTTTGATGGAGGCGAAATGTTGAGGCTCGTGTGCTGTGCGATGTCAGTGCACGTTAAGGAACCCCAGGTGGTCGAAATTTCCGGAGACCTCCACTACGGCGTCTCTCATAATCAGAGCTGGTTTTGGGACGTTAAAACTCACATAACAACAACAACAATGTTGCACATAAAACACGTGTCCACGTAAGAAAGATAACGCCAGCGACAACGTAAGTAAGGCTTATGTTTGTCTGTAAGACAACAAACCAGAGCCTAGTTTGGAAACTGTATGTTTGTTGCCGTCGTGATAAAGCACTTGCGAAAGGGAGATAAACACTTGAAAAGGAATACTGAATATCTGAATATCACAAGGGCAAGTGCCAACTATGCAGGCTACAACAACAACAACTACTTTAACCCCGGATATAACTGAAGACTTAAAGGTACCTTAGAGATAAACACGTTCCCCATCTGTATGAGTAAACCATTACCTAGTGTTACATCACCAGCTTTCCTTTTCCCCCTTTTAAAAACTTTGTTTCAAGAAATCGTATAAGCTTTTAAGGTGTTATGTAATAATGTGAAAAGTAAGGAAGCGTGCAGATAGTTTCCTAGTATCGTAGTGTACTATAGGGCGGAAGCGCTTATGGGCGCGCATAAAAGGGCGATTATTGCACAGCTGCTGGTCTGTTGTAATGCCATTGAAATTACTGAATGGTGTGCGCAGATTAATATAAACACCTTTACGCCCAAATCGGTTGCATTGGCACTGTTTTTTTTTAGGGGCGAAGCTCCTTAAGGCGGCACCCGTTCGTCCCTCGTCGTAGTCGTAGTAGTGCGTAACCAGTCTTACGCTTTGACCTCCAAGGTGGTGCCGGTGGGAGATTTCTCCTGTGCGTTGTTGAACAATAAAAAATTCGCAGCGTGCGCGTTAACTAAAAGCCGAATTCTTCTGTCTCTCATTCCCCATTAGCAGCCATTGGCATGTTCCAGTAGGAAACGTTAGTAGAAGTAGCAGTGTAAGTGTTAGCTAAAAGCCGACTTCTTCTGTCTCTCATTCCCATTAGCAGCCATTGTTTACCTCCAAGGTAGTGCCTGGTGAGATTTCTCCTGTGCCCCGGCACTGCCCCGGCAAACGCGAGAGACAACGTCGGCGCAGGCAGCGTCTCCTAGCGAGTTTCTTGATTGAGAAATACCGACTGCTCGCGTTGGAGAAGCGTTCAAAGGCAAAACCCATCTGCAACCAGTGCAAGAACCACTTAGCTTACATTTCACCGACCACAAAGCGGTCATAATGAAAGGACAACGGAAACCAGCAATAAAAGTTTGATAAAACATTTAATCAATCGTTTCACGTTAATTTTATCGGGCGAATTAACGGAACAAATTTCACGGTTTAACCGATGATTACTTCCAGGAGCTTCGCCCAATCTCATCATCATTCACCTCGTGGATCTGCCGTCATTTTTTTTTTATTTGATGAGATACTCTCAATGTCGTGCACACTTAGAGAGAGGTGTGCGGATTGTTAAAGAGTCGGAGCTTTCTCGTACATTACCGCGAAGAAAAGGAATAACTTGACAAATATGATTGTAATATTCGTTCATTCAAAATTTCGCCTGAGGCACGGCCGCCTCCGCGAGTCGCTTGTGCTTTATTCCTACGCTAAAAGCGGGGACGGCCGCCTAAACGGTATGCTTGCTGAAAAAGAAAAACGGCACATCTCAACACAGTAAGTAAAACGTGGCAAAGTGGTGGCGGTGAAGATGACAACACGGCACTTGCATGTCGGCAGAACGGCTGGGAATCATCCGCGAACGCAAACGCGACACGGCAGATGGCAACTGGGAAGTCGAGGCAGCCGCAAGAAAATGTGTCAGCTAAACAGAACAGCTTAACTTGAACTTGAAACAAAAGCTCGGCGAAGCCACGATGGGAGAAGAAGCAATCTGTGACTGTCTCTGACATGCGGAGTGACTCCCGAAAAGCGCTTCTTTTTCAACCACTCAAATGCGGCCGTGTATTTTTGCTGCTGCTGATGCTTTCTTCGTTTTGCGTGTCTTGGTGTGCGGTCGGGCCATATTTTTCACTCTTCAAAGCAGTTTTTTCTTCACTTCCACGCATACACGTTTCATGCAAGTCTGCACCCCTCCCGCCCTCTTTTTTTTTTTTTTTGCTTTGCTTTCATGCATTTGTCTTTTCCATGGGGAAAAAATTTCTTTCCGCTTCTGAAGACACCCACACTCTCTAGACTCTAATCCTTATACTTACTTCCGAATCGCTGAATGAAGAACAATGCACACAAGTACAACATCAGTCACACTGGTGAGTGTAACCTCACCATTGTGATTGAGCTGGTCTTCAAAAAGAAGAAAGCTTGTAAAAAGAAGCAAGCAAAGGCAGCTTACTCTGGAGAATATCTCGAATAACTCTTGCGAGGAGTCGAGTGCCAGCAGTCAAACTGTGAGCCTGCGCACAAGAATGTGTTGGAATGCTTTGCAGTGAAAATGCATAATGTCCTTGGCTGAGACTCTTCTGACACCGAGCGGGTTTTGTACGTCTTGCAGTTTTACAGATTCACATTCCCACAGAAATGTACCATGGAGCTTGCGGTAGTAGTTTCAGTGTTTTGACAGAACGTATGGAAGTTCGAATCCGGAAGTCAAGCTACTCGCTGTAGAAGCTTGTCACAATTCAGGTTTCCGAAATTACGCTATAGGGAGGAACACCTATGTCTCTACATATTGGTTTCATTGGCTGCAGTCATTGTGCGTGAGCATCGCAGCTTGAAAATGGAAGTTTATTTCGAGTTTCTACAACAGATGACATGTCGCAAGAAATGACATGCCACTATGCCTCGCCAGGCTACGAGTGCGATGAGCACATCGAATATTCATACAACATGAAAGGTATAAATATCGATTGTCTTAAACAGAATTTAGATGTAAAAGTAGGTCTATGCAGCCGTGTCATAACAAGAAGACAGCAAATGAGGGCATAGACACAAAAATGCAGCATGCGCCACTGGTCCCACACCATACGCGCCGGCGCAGCCCATCATATCTAATTGCGTGGGTGGGGTTAAATGCGGAGCAGCGTGCAAGTAAAAAAAAAAAAAAAGGGAGCGTGGCGTGCCGCGTTCGTCAATCGTGCAGCTATCGTGCACTCAGTCAATTGCTACTGCATTAACGGAGCTCAGCAAAATGGTCATAAAAAATGCATAATGCGGTCTTTTATATATCAAATGGGTATTGACTCAAAAGAGCTATTTGTAGCGTAGCAGGGCTCCTCCGTCATGCATATTTTTCCTCTTATAAAAGTGTTGTACAGGCGCATCTTCAAATGTGTTACATGTCTAATAGGGTGCTTAATGTACTCCGATTCTTACATTTGGAAAACTACGATAGTTTGCCGGGAATGATTGATTTGATTGATTTGTGGGGTTTAACGTCCCAAAACCAGCTCTCATTATGAGAGACGCCGTAGTGGAGGTCTCCGGAAATTTCGACCACCTGGGGTTCTTTAACGTGCACTGACATCGCACAGCACACGGGCCTCAACACTTCGCCTCCATCGAAATGCAGCCGCCGCAGCCGGGATTCGATCCCGCGACCCTCGGATCAGCAGCCGAGTACCATAGCCACTAGACCACCGTGGCGGGGCTTGCCGAGAATGTGAACGTGCTGAAAATTATTGAGGCTTTGTGGCATGGTGCAAAAAATTAAAGCTTCTTACAATCTATTTCTTTGTGACAATTATTTGGATTGATCACAACCAACACACATCACAGCGACTGAGATTTAAGGTCTTATGCAGCGCTGTTAAGGAAACAGTGCTAAATGAATTGACATGGAAACACATTTTCTTGGTGGCGCAATTTGTCTCAGTTGGCACACACTATGCACACAGAGAAAATGGGGAACACAGACGCATATCCGGGCTCAGCTGGCCTCTGTGATAAAAGAACAAGACACAATATGCTTGCACAGCGCAATTATTGTAGACAAATAACATCCTTTCATGTCTAGTGGGCGACATCCTATTACATGTCAAAATCAAAATTCCCCCAAATTTGTCAGCTCTTACATGTTTATGTTCCTGCATACGTGCCATGTGAGATCCTCCGAGATCCCTTGTCGCATTGATGTTACGCATGACCACAGTTCGCTTCAAACGAGTACATCACACCATTACTCCGTATATGTGGAACTGCAGAATAAATTTCAACGCTGAAGCTTCAGTGAACTTCTCGTCTGTTGTCTTTTATAGACGCATCTGACATTATGCCCCGCCACGGGGTCTAGTGGCTATGGTATCTGAGAAGGCTTCGCACTGAACTGAATGCTTTTATGAGCAGCCTATCTGAAGTTTATTTTTTTTTAATTAAACGACCTACAATATCGAGCATTATGGATAAATTTTGAACATAATAAATGAGCGCTTCGGTATTTTTCATGTCCTTAACAGTCTTCCTTATAGACAGTGTAGTAAATAGGTCCATGTCATGAACAGCTATGTGCAGTTACATACGAATCTACCAGTTATCTCTCCCACTGGACAAAAAATGTGTGCTTATAGACGTCGTGGTCTAAATTGTACTCTCGTCAGTCAACTGTACGTTGCCATTTTTCTTTTATTTCAGTTTGCTATTACATATTTTACTTGTTTATTTATGCCAAGCCAACTATCGCATATCTCTGTGCAAGACCACGGTGAAACGAAATAGCCATGTTTATGAGTATCACATCCTTTACCCAGACATTCAATCATCACATAAAAAAGCAGAACCTAAGTGCTAATGTTTAATGTGCCGAAAACATTGCATAATTATCAGGCATGCCGCTGTAGAAGGTATAGAAAGTTTCAACTACCTTGTTCTCCATCACGTGAACCTAAACCTAACTAGGACCGCCCCTTTATTTACCTTCTCCCTTCCCCCAGTAGCTAGCCGGATGCCTTAATTCTGGCTAACCTCCTTGCCTTTCTGGCACTTGCCTCTCTCTCTCTCTCTCTCTGTCTAGCTAGTACAGCGCCCCCTTGAATTTCGCTGCTATTGAAATATGACCGCAGTATCCAGCAATAGCGCTAAATCCGCGTCTCTCGCGTCAGCAGTCGAGTACCATAGCCATTGCACCACCACGGCGGCCTCAAGTGGTCGGGAATTGCAGTTTATGTGTCGCAAGGGTTGCAGTTTATGTGTCGCATTACATGAAAAATTTGCCCACTCCGCAGTGTGCCTCTTAATTTTGTCGTTACAGCTGGTTGAGCTTAGTGCCAAATTCCCGCAGATCCTTCTTGTCAGAATATACGTAGCCTACAGATTCGATGCTTATGTTTCCAACAGTGTCGCTGCGTTCAAATCGTACATTACTTTTGCATGTGTTGCGAATCTCACTACTGTGCTTTAAAAATAAACTTTTATAGCAGTTTAAAATTCAGGCATTGTCAAATCCAGGAGAAACCATAATGCCTTACGCTATAAAGAAAAGCTGTTCTGCCAGTTGTCGGAACCAAGAATTGCATGTTTACGATAACGACGGGATATTCAGATGTGAACATTATGTTTCACCCACAGCATCCCTAAAAAAAAAAACGCTCGACTGCTCGACTCGCTTTCATTAGCAGGCTTAACTCTACTGCAGCATTCGTAAAAACGCTAAATTGAAGTTTCGCCAGTGCCATGAATCCTATACGTGGAAGCTTTTCTACAAATCGCTCGTTTGCTTGTGTCTGCCAAACAACCATCTTCCCCCAACCAGTTTCACGGGAAACAAATATTTGTATAATTGTTTATAGTTTCTACCACAAAGACAGAACAGAGGGAAACATCGTAGCATTATAGCCCTCCTCAGGTGGTCACATTGGAGAAATTGCGGCGTAGACGGCAACTGAATGCCTTGGGGTTCTGGTTCCTTTCCTTTTTTAATCATCATCATCATCATCATCATCCTCTGCCTGTTTAGGTCCACTGCAGGACGAAGGCCTCTCCCAACGATTTCCAATCCACCCTATCCTGAGCGAGTTGGTTCCACATTTAAATTGGTACTCTGGTAGTGGCTCGTAAATATTATAAATGCTGTTCCCATCTGCTAGCTTAGTACGCTTCTTTTTAACAATTGTAATTTATGATTAACAGTAAGTTGCAGACCTCTTCATTTATCTCTTGCGCCAAAAGCATCATAATCATAAGGATATTCTAAGAATGTCAGGGTATCCAGCTCTTTCATCGTAGCCAACGCCGTCGCATTTGTAGGCAATCACGAACATGGTTACGAGGAATGGATTTGAATTAACGCCCACATTTGCACGCCGTTGACAACATTGATGATGGGACGTATTCTCGTGCATTAGGGCAAAAATAAGCACCAGACCCATTACTAAACGCCGGAAATCAGGAGAAAACAGACCTCCGAACTACACAGTGCACGCTTTTGTTTCAGCCTGCAGTCTTGCGCACTGAATTCAACACAAAAGAAAGCAAGGGACGTAGCAAAGACAAGCGGACCTGGATGCGAGAAAGCCAAAGTGCAAAACGTACCGGATCAACACAAGCTCCTAAGAATGCCGTGCGACTTCACTATTCATCATCAAGCCAAGCGGAAGCCTCAAGACTTTCATTTGATTCCGCTGTTCCACTTGTTATTACGTTTTTTCTTCTACCGCGTCTCCTATTGTCTGCACCCCAAAGTGAAGTTTCCTTTTTTTTACTTTCCTCGTGAGTCATTGCTGAAGAAAAAAGGAGATTGCGCTTCTACGGTGCATTCTTTCGTTTTATTCTCTAGAGAATTTGGTTTTAAAGCAGATGTCTTCTGCTCCCCTACTCTCCTCTATATTTTTCTTTTCCACAGACTTACTTCTTTCGAGCCCCGTGCGTTGTTAACCAGAGCACATGGCGCCAGAATGACCCCGCGTTTCTTATGGCGCTTGAAAGGCGTTGTCTAGAATAGTTTTACTAAGCTGATGTCTCACGAAACACTGTCGAAAATTACAATTACGTCTTCCCTCTGTATGCCAGGGGGAACATAGGCGTGTAGTGCCAGGCGGCCGGAAATAGGAGCAGAGAAAAAGGATCAATTACAAATAGGCAGCACATGAAAAAGATAGGATGACGTGTGGCCACGTTTCCGCGAATGAAGGTAATCTTTAGAGTTCCTGTTGCCTTTGGATTTTGTAGTGCACTTCCTTTTCAGCAGTGTAGCTGTTTAAGCGGGAAGTTTTTCCTGGTACATGGTTTCATGGGAAATGCATGAAATTATTATAAAATATGTGCGCGTGGACTTGTCTCTTTCTTTTTTTTTAATGCCCAATGTGCAGCATCTGCGCGCACACTTCTTTCATATCTAACTCTTAGGCCTTCAGCCCACTATAACACAAAGGCGGGTATACGGCGCAGAAAACGAGTATGTGCTAACAGCTCCTAACAGCAGCTCCAACAGCACAACCATGCCCCACCACGGTGGTCTAGGCGCTATGTTACTCGGCTGCTAATCCGAGGGTCGCAGGATCGAATCCCGGCCGCGGCGGCTGCATTTTGATGGAGGCGAGATGTTGAGGCCCGTGTACTGTGCGATGTCAGTGCACGTTGAGGAACCCCAGCTGGTCGAAATTTCCGGAGCCCTCTACTACGGCGTCTCTAAAAATCATGTTGTGGTTTTGGGACGTTACACCCCAGAAATTAACCAATCGCTTCATAGTATGTTTAGTTAAACGACTGAGTTTAATCAATGTCCATGACTGTGCCCACCATTTCAAAAGCATGCTGCATGCTTGCTGTAAAACTCGGTCGCTTGACTACTGTTTAGCACTGTTTAGCTGAGAAATGTTCAGCCTCGTTCATTACTTTTTACGATTTTATACGTTATTTATACGATGTTATTTACTTTTTTAAATATTATATTACATTATTGTTAGTGTTGGTTTTATGTATGTATGCTACTACCCCCCCCCCCCTATGTAATGCCCTCGGTCCTTTATGGTACATAAATAAATAAATAAATAAATAAATAAATAAATAAATAAATAAATAAATAAATAAGCCTTTGTACCCTATCCGTTAGGTATAGTATGCACGAGGCGTTGCCGACCTCTTAAAAAGTTTTGGAATACTGGGTTTGTTGCGGAAAAGCGTGTAGTCACAATGTTCACAGCCTATTTAGTGTAGTAAGCCAGGAGTCCCAAGTCTCTTTATTCACACTACTATTCCTACACTTGTGTGTCTCCCTCTTTCCCTCGAAATTGGGCCCACTTAATGACGGTACCGAAAGAATAAAACGATGACGGCGGTTTTTATAAAAAGATATATAAACTTTTCAGTACGCCTCACATAACTTTATTACTATTTCCCCTTAAAGCTATATAACATTACAAAAGCTAAAAAAAGGTTCGTGTTGAGGGTTCATATCAATCAATAGTATAGCCATGCACAGTTTAGTATAGCAAGGGCATGGAAAAGAGAAGTGAGGGTGAGCAGGAAGAAAAAGAGAAGGGGAGAGGGTAAAGGAAGGCATAGCATTGTATAATATTATGCGCTACATAGAGTTTCTGTGTACCAACAGCTCCTAGCGTAGCGTAGCCATGCGTAGTACAATACAGCAGGGGATACGAAATAGCAGTGAGGGTGAGAAGTGGTAAGGAAGGAAGGGAGGAGGGAAGAGTACAGCATGGCACAGGCTCTTACAGTGCAGTTTAGGAAGGGGATGAAGGTGTGTAGGAGGGTCGTGGTCATGAGGGTGAGGAGGAATAATCTGATGATGAGGACGAAAATGGCGAGGGAAAGAAGGAGGTGAGAGGATAAACCATAGCATAGCTACGTGCAGCGCCCGTATATATGCCTGTTGTGTGTTCCTTGGGCCCGTGTTTCTTTCGCGCTGCACGATACCCAGCTCAAAAAGTGTGTACCACCTAGGCCGTGAAAGAATTTTTCTAGTGAGCGGTAAGTACAGCGTGGTGTAGAAAAGAGAAGTGATGATGAGGAGGAGTGGTATAAGGGTGAGGGAAAGGAGGAGAGTGCAACATAGAAAGAAGGAAAAAAAAAAGGAGGACACGTAAACGTGATGAAGAAAGCAAGACAGATACTGCAAGAAGAAAAAGAAAGACGAAGGAAGAAAGCATGCGTTCGCGAAGTGGCGATACTTGCATTCCAGCTACACTGTTTACTCAGACTGCAAAGGCGCAAAACTTGCTTTATGTTTTTTTCTGTTTTTTTTAGGGGGAGGGTGGGGATGGGGGCGGTTCAAGCTTCGTGGCCCTTGCTTGCCCCCTACGGTGTTTCCCCACATTGCACAAGCGCGTGAATGGCGGCCCTTCTTTGTTCTTTTTTTTGTAAGGGGGAGGGGCAATGAGGCGGGAAGCGGGTTGGGGGTTGGGGGAGGCGGTAGGCATGTGCAAGCTTCGCGAATATAGCATTCGATTTCCGTAGCGCTACGAGGGGAGTGGTTTCTTTGCTTCGAGTCATTACGCATTGATCCTTTCCTGTAGCTACTTGCACATCCATGTATCAATTCTGGGTGTTCTTACCATACATATGAAAGTGCAGGTCGAGACAAGAAAGGCTCGGAAGATTTATTTCTTCAAGATAAAAAGCCACAGGAGATTGCGACAAGGGATCAGTTGTGTTGCACGTCATTTTCTATAACTCTGGACGAAACCAGGAGGGGAAAAAAAAGAAGGCGAAAAAAAAAGAAACATAGAAGGAGAAACCAATGGAGAGTCAGAAAAAAAAAGAAGAATTTTATAGAAACAAACTGAAGTGCGAACGGCCGATAACTTGCTTGGCAGAATGGTCACATCCGCTCTTTTAAATTGCTCGTAAACGACGTTACGGATCCGACGGCGGGCACTCGCAACTAGCGACGTGAGCTAAAATTTTCAGGTAAACTACGAGGGCGTCACGTATTATACGTATTGTCAGAAACGTTGCAATTAGGGCTAGTTTCAACGGCTAAACCACAGATATCGCCATGGCGGCGAGTGGCACTGCCTAACACTCCCAGGATTCCATATGCATAAATACCCAATAAAGCGGACGGAGGGACGACCGCCTTGGTAGCTCAGCGGTAGAGCATCGGACGCGATATCCGAAGGTCGTGGGTTCGGTTCCCACCGAAGGCAGGTTTGTCTTTTCGTCCACTTCAATTCCTTTCTACCTACAACCAAAATTACAATATCATAATTACGAATTGGAATAACTTCCCCTATGCTTTCCCAGGCTTCAATGTTTGTCGTTTCAGCAACTTGTTTCTGATATATATATATATATATATATATATATATATATATATATATATATATATATATATATATATATATATATATATATATTACGCGTGAAGATAAAGTTTATTTGTACGTCTCCCGAGCTGTGTTCACACAAGATGGAAACACTACTCCGCCTCCACACTCGCACAGGACACGAAGAAAAACTAAAACTCACAATACAAATGACTACTGCCCTGCATTCGTACTCCAGCGTACAAACATATCGATTTGTTGCTGTTCGCAATAATAACAGAGACGCTAACGCGTGTTCACTCTGTATTCTAGGAACTAAACAGCAAAAAGCGGCGCTTCATAAAGGGGAAAAAAGTAATCAGGCGCTTTGACTTTCTAATCATCGAGCTCATTGGCTTTCGAAGCAGGCTCAGTTTTACGAATGTGGCTAACTTTTTTCCCCGGGGTTCGCCTTGCGGGGGCGCCGCGAGAAAGCGCTTGCGTGCCCGATACTCGGTTGCGCGCGGCATCGATCTTGGCCAGAGCAGCGAGAGACGCCGGCAGAGAGTGCAGCGGCCACATCGCTGGGCAAGTTCGCGCGCTTTCGTGACCGCGGCTGACACTGGAACGAGCCTCCCACTTTTACTGTGTTTCAAGGTACACTGCAACTTCACC
The DNA here is from genome assembly GCA_013339685.2 of Hyalomma asiaticum. NCBI lineage: Eukaryota > Metazoa > Arthropoda > Arachnida > Ixodida > Ixodidae > Hyalomma > Hyalomma asiaticum. The sequence goes on along the minus strand of CM023485.1, from coordinate 48,537,607 downwards.
TAATATCGATCGTTCGCTACACGCAACCAAAATTGCCATTTGTTTGAGCGTCTGGCGCGCCACTGGCTCGTCTTCCAAGTCACGAAGGATTTGCCGTTCTTTTTTTTTTATTTCGTCTATCCGGAAGCGCGATTGAGACCACCGCTTGGGCTTTCGGTTTACCTGTGTCTTCCAAGAGAGAAAGAAGATTTAGTACGCTGCAGCGGAGTGACATGGTGCGGCGACCAGGCGCTTCCCCGAGGCCGGAAATTGGCCGGACGCTAAGAAGGATGTTAATCTGCTGGACGTTTGACGTTTGGATTTACGGTGTGGTTGTTTATAGTCGAATGCACCAACAGCCGGCCAATAAGGAGCAACCGTATGGTGGGTAGTCTTTGAAGAATGACTGTTCCTTGCTTTATCCGCTGAACTTTATTGCACAGTGCTTTCGTTTATTCCTTGGTGTGCAAGCACCCATCGTTTCCGGTATTTTTGGCCGTGCCAAAACCACGATGTTATCATGAAGCACGCCATAATGGGAGACTGCATATTTACATTGTGCACCAGAAGTTCTTAGCTTGCACTTAAATCTGGCAAGTCTGGCGCTCTTTCACTCAACCCCATCAAGGCGCATCCGTTGGAACCGAAAATTCAGTCCACGTCCTGTATCTAGGCAAGAAAATACGTTACCTGACATAGCACAGCAGTTTTATATGTAACTGAATAGTTTATTCGACAGTCCCATCCTTATGATTTTCGTTGACTTGATATACTTAATGTATTGCTTCGGCTATTAATGTGTCAGGAGGCTTGTATTTACATATATCAAGCGTGGAATGTTCTCGTGTTAGTATGAAGATTTAATGAACGATCAGCTCACTTGACTCGTTGATTAGCACTTTTTATTACTAAGGCAGAGTTTATTAAGCAGCAGATTAGAAGAAGTACGGCGTATATGGCTTCAACTTCGCTCAGTTTAAACTATATGCATGAAGCACAGTAAATGCTCGAACGCGATGCAAAATAAACGCCCCATTTTTAATCTCAGTTGATGAGAACTGACTTACAGAGTTCTAAAGAGATCAAGTAACTCTACATCACATAGACGCTCCTGATCATGAATGTTATTTTTGTGGAAGAACGGTAAATTATATCAGAGCTCATGTTAGCGCCAGAGCGGACGCGTATGGACAAACTTTTCAACAAAGTAACCAAATTGTTTTTGCTTGGTATAAGAGGAGCGACGCAAGAAAACTTGACTTCTGAGCTACTATCCCGGTAACGTTGGGGTACTGTCCATTTGTTTTCTTTTTTTTTTTTTTGCTGCCCTCTTCTACTTCCGTGAGCATACGGAAGTAAAAACTTCGCCACGAGTTCTGAATAAGAAGGTGTATGAAAAGCTACCAACTAAGTTGCAAACTTGGTGTTCGAGTTTAGCTACGTATTTTTATAGTAGCACAGTATGTACGCGGGCATTTTCAAGGCCTACCTGTTATAATTCTTGACTGAATTGAACATCATGATAAAACAGCGCAAAGGGAGGGGTCGATAAAGGACATTGGACGGGCGCTGATCATGAAGCTTAACCAACTCGCCCAGCTGCCACTCCCTCTGAATTAAACATTTTTATTTGTCATGAGGTAGCCCCTCTGCCACGTAGATCTTCTCTGAAATGCTTCTTAAAACATCGCACGTGAATTTTAATGTGGATGTTATTGTAGTTATTTAAATTGCATGAAAAATACGCACATCAAACTGAGGGTGCATTTCACCACTATATTGCCCTGTTGGCTTTAACAAATAGACGTTTGACGCTCCATGACTATAAACTAGACGCAACAATCGTAAACTACCGCACTAATGCAGACAAGATGCCAAGAAAATATTTCCTTTGGCGTAACCAAGTCAGCCGCTATTTTGATTTGAAGTTCTGAATTCATGCGACACATGGCTTACTCGCAGGTGAACGCTTTCTTTTCCCGGAAATAATTTTGTTGTCCTGTCTTGTCAAGCACAACTTCTGTTATGAAATTTCATAACAGAAATTGTGCTCAGAATATTCGCTGAGCTGCCTCGCCTGAACGAGATGCTTTCTATAAAAAATAAGCGCAAAGTTACCTAGTCGTTAGCTTTCATTGCTCTTCATGTTGTCTTCCAGAGTAATGCGACGGATATTTTTAGCGAGTTCGGAAATAACAGGACTGACTGGACAGATTTCCCCTTTATAAATCAAATACGCGAAATTCGGCTCTTTGTAATCCGCAGGAACGCTTACCATACCATGCTTACCCTCCAGTGCGGCATCCTGCAGTACAACCGACACTCGTACAGCTAGGTGTGTTGCCTAAAACACAGCGCTTTTAAACCATTTATGTACTCCTGGACTAAACATAGGAAGTAGATAGCGTTTAGTGATAGGAAAGGAGGAGATGTCGGCCTGGAGAGTGAGTCTCTGGCCTGCTACTCCTCACAGGGGTAAGGGGAAAAGGGATAAATAGAGATAGAGGGAGGTATGAGAGGTGACGATGGTAAAGTACAATAAGTCACTATACACGTCCTGTAAGCGGATGTGCACCATGCGCAGTAGTTTTTACAGTAGAGTGTTAGAGACGGGCACCTGAACCTGTGTCACACAAAAAATTAAAAAGGGCCTTGAAGTTGTGCTAGGCGTGGTCCGTGTGCTTCCATGCACCTAAAAGTGTCTCCTCCGAAAAGGGCCGGGAGTCCAGATCATTTACCACGCACTGAAGTATTCTCCTTTCGCCCGAATATTGAGATTAAACATAGGAGTTGGTGTGTATACACGCACACGCTTCACTTGCCGAACACGATGCGTCATTACGGCTAACACGCTTACGTGCCACATTAGCGCAGCCTATAGCAAGGCAGCTGTTACGAAGCACCTAGCCGCCACGATTAGCTGGGAGAGCGTTCGCCTTAGTATAACGACTTTGTGCGTTTGCTTCAGCTGTTGTGGGTCCATTATCAGTGATAATGCCTTAATTTCCTGCAGTGGGTAAGCAGCTGTCCCGAACGACGAGGCGCTGTTTTCTAAATATTCTGTACGACGGAGAATATTAAGAAAACAGCGATATGGGCATGTGTAGTGTTCCTTGCGCGCGAAAATTACAAGAATATGTAGTAAATATTCTTTGCGCATGCAGGTCCCACCCACCTCTGAAAAAACTCCTGTCAGCCCGCTCGAGGCCGACGTGGGAGGCCACTGCTTAAAACTGCCTCAGAACATGCAAAAAAGCTCGACATTGTAATTTGAGCTGAGGGAGCCGCTCCTATAGCCGTGGCCACCCTGTGGCCGCTGCATAAGTCTCTTGTAGCGCTCTTTCTGCCTCTGTAGTAAATGTAATGTAAGCATTTGTTACCGGCATTCACGTTGATGTAACAATGTATATGGATATCGGAATGTCTCGGTTTACAGAGGATATAAATCATCTCACACCAAAGGTGTTCCCGTTGACTAAAGACTTCGCGCTAACATGTGCTAAACCACTTGCGTAACAGCTTTATAGCCGTCGTATTAGGTGAGCTTTGCGCGCCTACATAATTTCAAACTTTATGCAAAGAACACAAGTGAAAAAATGTGCTACATTTTCTAGAAAAGTACTTAATAGCCGAAGTCCCCGGCTTTACTAAAAAAAGTTACTTTATATCAGCGTCGGAAACTTAGCAATTCTACACAATCAGAAGATATTCAATAAACACATCAAGAAGTGAAAAGTAAGAAACGACAAAGATGAGGCCCCACCAGCATGCCAAGCGGGAACACCGAACAAGACCAAGCACTTTTGACAGCATTATAAGGTTAAAAGATTCAGTTCCTTCTGAACCCCGGTTTTGCGTGTGCGCCCTTTTCGGGGTCTACTCTATTAAAAATTATTTTTTTCCGAAAGCGCGATATTCTTTCAACGTTCAATATGTGGAATGTATAACCTCTGCGTGAAACGCGAGCTCGTTAAGTACCCATTAACTGGCAAGATTTTTATGCCATAGTAATAGATAGCCATCGCGTTCCCCACATGTATATAATCTCGTGTGAACATAAAAAATAAAATGGATATTCATTTCGAAGCAAAAGGAAAAGTTACTGAGAATAAAACTGCAGAAAGCACTTCTCTTGGACTCCTTTCAGAACCGGTCGGTAGCGCGCATCTTCAGAAAAGTATTCCGCTTGTCGCCCATATCCATACTTTTCTTCAGGGCAGCAAATTATTATGGAAGATATTTTAAAAGAACTTTCCCCGTGTGGGCTCCTCTGACGTGAAAAATGCTCAGGATATGTGACTGACCACCTCGTATGTCCTCTTGGGGTTGATAACGTGGCCAATTTGCACGAAAACTGTTTCAATACGCGCAGGGAAAACAAAAACTAGCAAAGCTGTACCAAAACTCGGCTAGTAAAAAGTTTTATGCAACCATATGTATTAAATAAGTAAAGCCACGACGCCGTCTTTGACGGAAGACGCCTCGCTTTCATGCAGGGTTTCATGAAAGAAATGACATGAGTGAGCATACGAGTTCCCTGCATCTTGATCGATCACCCTGAATGTGCATATTACTTCCGCTGCTATAAAACTGAACATTCTCGTAGGTACTACGCAAGAGGATGTTTGTATAGGTCCATGTTCTATACTTTTGGTAATATATTTAATTTTCTGTGCTTTCACTTGTCCGCCCGAATATTGCGACCTGATAAAGAACAATATGCGACACCACAAGCGCAAAATTATATGTGCTCGTAATGTTTCTAGATTCTGACACGAACAACAGAACGCGCGCGCGCGCGGTGTGTGTGTGTGTGTGTGTGTGTGTGTGTGCGTGTGCGCACACACACACACACACACACACACACACACACACACACACACACACACATCACTAGGCCTGTAGCTAACTGCACCTCACACGCTTTTGAGCTACCGCCGGGACAGTCCACAGAATGTTTCCACATGTGCGGCGTAAGCTTGCACCGAACCGCTGCAAAAAAGTAATTTATTAAACAGACGTTTCGGAATCATTTCCAGCTGACAAGAACATGCCCGTGTGTCTCCCGGTTCCCCTCCCACTTTGTGAAGGGCTCCTAACGGGTGCACAACGCTCCATCTGTAATTATTCCTCTGTACAAGGAACTGAGCGTAGCACTCTGAAAAGGCGGTTTGCTAAATTTACTTTTACTAGGAGTCTCCCTCTCAACATCACAATGAGTGTAATGTTGTGGTGAGATGCAGAAAAGAATAGTGAAAAAAATAAAGGAGCACATACAGCATGCACCCGGCGGCACTTCTGTTCTTCATTGAACCGCATCGAATCAGGATTGCTGGGCCAAGTGTATGCCCATACTGCGTGCGCGTTTTGGGTGAGTTGTTTAGAAGTACATAGGTCATTATGCATATTTTGTAGGACTGCACAGTTTGCAAAATGCGTATCGACAAAACTCTTGTCGTTTTATCTGCTGCAGTGGTTACAGTTATATGTATTTTTCATTGAAAGTGTGATATCGGCAACGATATCACGGTTTTAAATAATACGCTAATGTCATAACCTCCTGAAAGCACTGGCACTTATCCTAGTTTTGTGCACCTGTAGGCGCCATCTTGCCACACGCCTGCCAAAGACTTTATATATTACAGTTCCGCAACAGAAAGCGACGAATGCTCTGGTAAAGTTCCTGCGAGGAACTGTCCTCAATGAACGACTATGATACTGCTGTGCACATGTGTGTACGTGCCCCGCCACGGTGGTCTAGTGGCTATGGTACTCGGCTGCTGATCCGAGGATCGCGGGATCAAATCCCGGCCGCGGCAGCTGCATTTCGATAGAGGCGAAATGTTGAGGCCCGTGTACATTGCGATGTCAGTGCATGTTAAAGAACCCCCAGGTAGTCGAAATTTCCGGAGCCCTTCACTACGGCGTCTTCCATAATCAGATCGTGATTTGGGACGTTAAAACCCAAGTAATCGATCATGTGTGTACGCTTAACTATCTGACTTTTTTTCTTACCTTTCTGTCACCCCTTCCCGAGTTCCGGGTAGCGAATTGGATTGTCTTTCTGGTTAACATCCCTGCCTTTTGTACAGCGATTATATTTTTTCCATTTTTATGCGTTGCCTTCGGTGCAGCCTCGATTGTGTATACAGCCGTGCAAGGTGGGAAGGCTGCGCTACCATGCGACATTAGTGCCCCGACACCGGGTGATTCAGCGACTCTGGTGCTCTGGTACAAGGACGAAAACATAGCGCCAATTTTTACACTCGACTCCCGGCACAGAAGACTCGACCACTGTGCGCCGCTCGTTGCCCGAGGACTTTGAACGAAGGCTTCTCTTCGACATGGGTCACTCACCGGCCCGTCTCCAGATCGACTCTGTTCTGGAGTCTGATGCCGGCGAATACCGCTGCCGCGTTGACTTTCGCCAAGCCCGCTCGGTGAACACCATCATCAAGCTCAAAGTGATCGGTGAGTAGGTTTCTTTTAGATGAACACCTTTCTACGTGTAATAAGAGAACACGCGAGTTTGCTTAGATTTTCATGTCACCATTTGATCTCAACTTTCGCACATGCTCATGCGCAGTGACATCTACGCGGCTTTTGCACTGATGAGATACGATTCCTTGTGTATTGCAAGTGAGCACCCACACAGGCACTCGCATATTCACACAGAAGTATGTCTACAACGCTAAAACAACCTGAGTCAAAATGCTGACGGGATAGTCGCGCAGATCTACACATACCTATGAGCTTTATATTTATAGCCACAGCCTTCAAAATTTGTTCATACAGTTCCAAGTACAAACTTCAAAGTACAAATGACCCTAATTGTACAAAGTACAATTAGGGTCATTTAGGAGCCCATAGTAAAAATGTTGTTGTGGCCTACTGCATGTAGTCATGGGGCTCGTTTTTAAATAGCCCCGCACTTTATGTTCTTGCTTTATGGTTAAAGACGTACATAATGGCCCGCATGCTGTCTTGACGAGGCATTTTTCCCTTAATGAGTTTCACTGTTAATCATGCATATTCGACAGCGTTCATGTAGCGTTGCTTTAGTTATTACAGGAATGAGGTGCTTCTTGTTTCATGCAAAATGAACTATCAGGAGAAAATGTTCAGTCGCGAATGCGCCATGCAATGCTTTTGCATTACACGGATGTCATCACCATTCGAACGTAAGTGTTTTCGCAGATACCTTGCTAGGTGTTAATGGTGCATGATAATGCGATTTGATTCTGTGCTGCACAAAAATGCAAGGTACCCACTCAAGGAACATCAAGCAGCCGTGCTTTTAGGACGAACGGCATTCTTCGTACAGGGCAAGATGAGTCAAATGTCAGTTAAAAATTGTTGCTTACTGACCATTTGTGGAGGCCGAACCCTAGAACAATAAGCCTCCAGGCTGTCGGGCTGTTGTAGTCTGTTTTTGCAGTATCCCGTACTTAGTTTCCTTGTAGCGCTACTCATTCATTTTATTTGTGCTTTCCGGCTTGACTGAAAGAAAATATACCAGTTATTAAACGGCATTATTTGTCACCATCATAACTTGATCTGGGAAAAATTTTTCGAAGTTCGCAGTGGTCACGTCTCTTTCTAACGTACCCTTTTTTGTTTGCACTCCTGCAAACTAAGCTTGTGCTCTCTTCTGAAGTGTAGTATTACGGTTTTTGTTTTGTCCCCTAAGATCGGCATCACAACACAGCGGCTGTATTCACAGAGGTAAATCAATAGGAATAATAATTCACTGTATGACGATGATAACGTTCCGTTGGACCGCAAAACCTTCTATGGATCAGAGTCACTTGCTGAAAGGCACATATATTTGAATGCCTCGATCGTAATCGCAGTCGATATCGAACTTGGCCACAACCAAAACCAGACGCGATTGTGGACGGTCTTTCCTGGAAACCATTGCCCGAGATCAAACAGAATGTGCTGGAATATACAGGCCGCATTTGTGTATAATTTGTCTTGAAGCGTGTTCTTTTTGTTACTTCGAATCGTACATACTAACGAAAGAAAAAGCACCGCTCAAATAAATATTAAATTATTACAACAGAAGAAATAGTTTTGGGTGTGTGTGTTACAGATGCTCTTGTCTGGTTGCTTTCGTTCGTAGTAAACAGTTGCATTATTCAAGCCAACTATATCGATGGTTCTGTGGTTTGGAAGAAGACGAGAATATATTTTAGGGGCGAAGCTCCTCTTAGTTTAACCTTGTCCCATGTCAGGCGTAACCGAGGGCGAAGGCTTGGGCACGTGCTGTCTTGTGAGAGAGAGAGAGAGACAGAGAGAGAGAGCGCGCGAAAGGCGCGCGTTGACTGTGGAAACGCTCTTTCTTCGGTGAACGCTCTACCAGCTCGCAAAGAAGGAGAACGCGCCCTCACCCGCGAGAGACAACGTTGGCGCAGGCAGCGTCTCCTAGCGAGTTTCTTGATTGAGAAATACCGACTGCTCGCGTTGGAGAACCGTTCACCAGCCACCCATACATATATATAGGCACTGCATCTTGACTTGCAATGAAGTGCCGGTGGGAGATTTCACTTGTACATAGTTGAACCATAAGGATTCGTAGCGTGCGCGTTAACTAAATTAATCCGGAACTCGGCACGACCTACGATGAACCTCCCGAGCTTCGCCCACTCATCATCATTCACTCCGTGGATATGCTGTAATTTTTTTACCTTCCTCTACCGCTGCCCCGGAATTACAAGAGTTTTCAGTGTAAGGTGTAGTGTAACTTAACGTTCATATGCCTTCCACAGTACCACCAGGTAACCCGGTGATTATGGACGAAGAAGGGCGCAAGTTGGGAAGCAAGATGGTGCGCTTCAATGAAGGCCAAAAGCTGAGGCTTCTGTGTGAGGTCGAGGGAGGTGAGCGAATTTAGTCTCCGGAAAAGACTGTTTGTTCTCCACCCTTTCATAACCGATAAGCCATGTTACCATGTTGAACCCGCAACGGTTAACTCCATGGGTCTGCTAGAGCCACCTTAACACGCTTATTTTAATATCAGGTAAACTTCCACATTGCCTTGGATTATTGCTTCTCGTTCACTGAAATGAATACATTCGCTAAAAACACTTTATATCATGGATACTGAGAGCAGCTACTATATGTATATCCGGTTTTCAAAACAGCCGTGAAGCAAACATAGTAGGAATAACACGGTCCCTTCCAATGGTTGATACTAAAAAGCGTCGTATTATACGTAGTTGCTAATTTAACTATTTCGGTCATCAGCTCGGAATGTGCAGCTGAACAAATGCGCACAAGCCACTGTGTGACAAAAATTTTGCGTTATTCTCATTGCTAGCCTCTGGCGTTGATGACGTGCTATCGGTGTTACATGTATTTGTACCCTGATTAAATATTTCTTAAATATTTTCTCTCTATATGTTTTCTCTCTCAGTGCTTGGGCAAATTAATGACTAATTTAAGGGCCAGCAAATGTGGCTAAAAGAAAAAACATCACGAGCACAAGCGAGAAGATGACATTCTTGAACACCTGTAAATACATGCCAAATATAACTTCATTTTGAAGTTTGCTTTTTGTGAATACTTAAGGTTTTATTATCATCACTGTCAGGCGCTTCGATAAGTGGCAATGTTGCATATGTCTTGTGATTATTTGTGGTTTTAATTAAGTAAGTTTAATGCTCTTGATTTTTAATACCTCGCCGAACAACAGTTACTCTGCTAGTAACTCGCTGTATTTTGCCGTTTCTTTGCATGCGTACAACTGCTAGGCAAGCCTCGTCCGGTGGTAACCTGGTGGCGCGACAAAGTGCTCTTGGACTCTGACTTCAGCTTCGTTGGCGACGGTAGCGTAGCTCACAACTGGCTCGATATCGACGAGTTGAAGCGCTCGGACTACCTCACCGTGCTCATCTGTCAGGCAGCAAGCAACAACGGTACCGTGGCCGTGTCGCGATCGGTCAGCTTGGACATGAACCGTGAGTTCATATTGATGTATTTTTACGGTCTGCGAAATGGTCTCGATGTAGTGCCTTCTTTCTGCCAACTTACGGCGCATAAAATATACCACTCAGAGAAAAAATTCAGTTCTCGAGGTAGCGCTGGTACAGATGAATTTCTTTCTAATGTATATCACGTTGCAAATTGATTCTGCAGAAGCTCGAAACGGTTACTGTATCTCACAAAAAAAAAAAAGAATATGGGCGTCCACAGTTTAATAATAAAAAGAAATGTTGTTCATAACACCAGAGCTAGGCTATCTTTGCGCATTGCGCATAAGAAGAATATCCAATGGCACAAAGAAAAATTGGCTTAGTTCGCCATCGGAACCTGTGGCCAACGGCTCTTCCACGTCGGCACCATATCAGCTGATGGCAGCGCGATACACTGAAAAGGGCAAACATTCACCGGTCCGTTGTTCATATGACGACTTGACCGCGAAGTCTATAATGCAATGTACAACTTGTTCTCAAATGTGGGTTGCTCTAATTTACCCTTAAATTGATTTCACAAAAGTGAATGCACTTTAACATAGGCTGTAACCCAAGAGAGAGACAAAGAGGCAGTGTGTGTGTGTGTGTGTGTGTGTGTGTGTGCGTGTGTGCGTGTGTGTGTGTGTGTGTGTGTGTGTGTGTGTGTGTGTGTGTGTGTGTGTGTGTGTGTGTGTGTGTGTGTGTGTGTGTGTGCCGCAACTGGTGGTATTGTCATTCATTATGGTGTAAACGACAAACGTATCTTATTGACGTCGCGACGTATCGCTCATACATGCGCGCTCTGCCAAGCCAATTTTCGTACTTTCGTGTTGGCGCTGACAACGCCGGTCGCTTTTTGTGTTTGATGGAGCATGTAATTCTTACGCCTTTAAGGGCAACTCCAGCGATTTTTCAGTACCCACTTATCTCAATAAAATTTTCAAAATAAATTCTCCACGGTACTATAATAATATATGCCAAGTCAGGCAGATGTAGGTTAGTTAGTTTTCCTGTAAATGAATTTTAAAATTTTTTAGCAGATTATCACGCGGGGCACCCTGTGTTTTTGGCGTCATGACCTGCGTGCTGGATACCCGAGCCAGCGGGATTTCAAAAGCAAAACGGCGATACTTCAGCGCTCAAACCATCGCTGTCAAGATCAGAAAAGCTGGCATAACTCAATATGTCGTCAAATGACCTCACCTCGCCACTGGCATTTCTTTGGCGCCAGTTCCATATTTCTGGTCACGGGAAGGTTGTGACGTCACCGCACATGCTCCACAAAGCATCTACCCGTTTCGGTTTCGGTTTGAAGACGACTTTCAATTGCTTATTTAAAATTATTGGTGCGTTTATGAGCAAACTGAACCACCATGGCGGTTACAGGACTATCAGTACCATTGGAAAACGTTGAACATGGTGAAAAAAACCGCCGGAGTTGCCCTTTGATAAGTCCTTTGAAAGCCTACTACATAAAGTCAACGCCACTATTGAAAGGAAACTCCATCATCTACCTGCATTGCAGGATGAAGCTAACCCGCACAGAAAAATCTATGGGCTTTCTTTTGCAGAGAATGCCATCTATTTCGAAACTTTCTCCTGGTTGGTGGTTCAAGCCACACCCCAGTGTGCCCATTCCGGCGCGCTCGCTGTACCATCCAAGCTGACAAACACGAACTTCGTAGTACCTTCGCGCTACGCAACACCGGTGGATGGAAAATTTTACTTTTCTATCATATTATCTCATATTCACAACACCTTAGTTCTTAAACTAGTGCACTAAGCGATCCTACCGTGCTTCTCGGTATGCCTAAATTGATGCAAGGAAAACAACATATTGCACGGACGTTTGTTTTAATCCAATATTGAAGGTCAATCTTCAGGGACTCAAAGGCAGCCCTACAATCGTTGCCATCAGCCCGGCGGCGCGGACCAATCAAGCAACTCATGTTCGACATCAGATATCTCCTCCGTGTATCATATGAGAAATGAGACCAGGCAACGTTTGGACGGCTGCCCAATCAGTGCGGCGTCATGGGAAACGAACACGCTGATAGTACCGCTCGGATATCACTTGAAGGTGCAATCGTAGAGGCCATGCCACTTCAAAAGTCCGATGCTGCTAGGAAACTTCAAGCGACTGAACCTGCAATCACGCTCTCGCTTTGAAGTACCCCAAGTACCCACACCAATAAGACCAGTCGCAACGTCACCTTTACTCTCTGCTCCATTTTTGAACGTCAATTGGACACCGCCGAAGAACAGACCACCGGGCTTTATCGCTTGTGGGTGAGAGTGGCTTTCACGAAGTCTCACTCATTTCGGATAAGAATGGCGGGCAACACTCTTTGTGATGCCTGTCGTTGCGAGGAGACTCCGCCAGACATGTTATGCGACTGTTCTCAATATAACGTCCCGAGGCAATCACCAGCTTCCGCTCTAGGTCCACCCTGACCAGCGATGGATGTCAGTCCATGCTATTCTGGAATGTCGACCACACATCGCAGCTGAAGGCGACAAGGACACCGCTGAAGTCCTTAAAGACAGCGGACTTGCGTAGGGAATGTAACAGTGTTCGCGCATTCCATACACGAGCAACTGACTTAGAAAGTGTGCTATGGACGTTCTTTCCTTCTCTCTTTTCTCTCTAGCTTTCAATCTCCACATCCCTTTGCCCTTGTAAAGGGTAGCATACCAGTTGTCCAGTTGTGGTTAAGCTCCCTGCGATTCCGTCTCAGCTATTTCCTTCCTTAACGCATTTGAGCGCCATGCACGACACTTAAAGGTTATATACGTGTTTACAGGCAAGTTGCGCACTCACTTTGGTATTGAAGTTATTTTTATTCTGCTGGTTATGTAGAGCAGTAAAGTTGTCAGCTTCAGCTTTTTCGATGTGTTACGTTAACGTCGTACATCGGCTCTTGGAAAGGTATGAAATTAATTACCAATGTTCCTGAAGAAGGAACGCTATAATACGCGTTTTAAATGGTTCATTCCCTCCTTGTATTCGTGTTTGCAGCTTGCCTGGCTGCGTTAGGGTAGCCTTACTGATGTTAACGGCTGATGCAGCGCCGTTGCGCGAACGCTTCTGCAACAGCACGATCCTTCGGGCATCGGCTCAACTTGTACGTGTTGTAGCTCCGGCGATTCACTTGAACATCTTATTTGAGAATGTAGCGCATTCCTTAGACCTCGTGTATCGATAATTAGAATATAGACTGATGACATCGCAGCGTGTGACCCTTGACAATTGGTAGTTTCCGAAAGGTGCGGTACTTAACGTGACACAGCGATTAAGGCCTGATAAGTTGCTGCGAAAAATGATTTCGCCTCCCAAATTACAGATATTTTTGTGTTGTAGTATTTACTCCTTCTGTGCCTCCGTCATTTGTTTATTTCCTTTATTTCTTCTGATATTCATTTCCTTTATCTGTTGCCTCCTCCTCAAGGTACGGGCCGGCGCAGTGCCACTCTAAGTTCCAGCCTGCTCCCTTCCTATGTTCGTTTTGTTTTGTATGTCTGTCTATATCATTGTTGCTATAACGTACTAATCATAGTACCTGTCCGGAGCGCGTGTCTGGGGCGCTCGCTCTGCCAATTGAGCAGCGGACCAGGACCATCCTGGTTTGCTCAATTGGCAGAGTGAGCGCCCCGGACAGGCGTTTGTCCCGGGTTCGAACCCCAGAAGAGGACGAATTTTTCAGCAGCTAGGAAGCTTTCATTTCTGAGAAATCCGTATGGATTTCGTTGTAGCCTTCTGCTACAAGCGGGTAGATGCCAATTTTCCCTGTCATAAACGTTCATCCAACTTGCGGGTTTCCGTAGAACTCATTTGCCAGGGCATTAGCTCAACACCATAACCTCTAGAGTACAGCGGCGGACTATGGTTCCCATTATCGCCTAACAATGTCAATACGACGATTGTATTATCATCTGACGCCACGCTTGCCTAAATCACTGAAAGGATGCCAATATTTCCGAAACAATTCGCTTTAATGATTCATGGTAACGATGCTCGGCAACTCTAATAGTAAACATCTCACGGAAGGCAGATAAGTGCCTTAGCTTTACCCATTCATCGTTATGGAATCATACGCATCGCCCATATGTAAGGTTTTGACGTTGTTACAATGGTATTTAGCTTCGTTGTAGAGATAATACTATTGTTCCGCCATCCATTTGGTTAAGCAACCATCACAACTCGTTATATTGATCTCAGGAACTGCAGAGTGTACGCATATCTAAGTACGTCATTACGCTAAGGAAACAAGTGTGCCGATATGCGCATGTTACGGCACGCCCTTGGAAACCACAGTAGCAACGCAGTACTTCTAACACTATTGCAAAAGATGCATGCCCTGACAATCAATTTCAACTAGCACGGGTGGAAAAATGATGCAGCTCTCTGATGTATAGTTGCTTCCAGCTTGTTTTATTGACAAGCGAAGCTATTAGACCCATGAGAAAACATTGTAAGCCGTGGAGGCGATCTATAAGAGTCGGGGTTATCACTTTCCGTGCAGGTTAATTGGTTAAACCAGCGGCCCTAAGAGGAGAAAAAGCAAACAATCCAGGTCATTTTTTTTCTTTGATATCGCTCTTCAAAAGGACATATACAGATGTCGCTGGGAATGTTCTGCCTCGCAGATATCCTCCAAAGAGGCCAGTTGAAGGTGCATGCCGAAATTGTGCGTCCTTGCACATTTATTTTCAACAAGCCCAAGCCTCAACCCTTTATAAGCGTGTCCCACCTAATTGAAAATCGATTTTGTTTAAGCTATGTAGGAAAAACCAGCCACATGAACGTTCTGCTGTGTAACCGATCAATGGGGTGGCTGGCTGAACTTCATACAGGAGTGTAAGGAAAAAGAAAGAATTTCAAGAAGAGTAAAAAAAAAAAAAGAATCCAAGTATATAGAAGAAACAACTTATATAAGCACCCGATATCAAAAAGTAATGAGAAAAAAGGAAGGCGGTGATACACAAATGTAAAAATAACTGGGAGGTTAGATTATATTTAGATATACAAATAAACCGCTACATAAGACAAAAAGAAAAGCCAATCATGACAACATGACAACCCTCTTGTATTGAAAAAAAAAAACGTCGCTTTATTTATTTATTTATTTATTTATTTATTTATTTATTTATTTATTTAGGATTGACAGTATCTTGTCATACTGTCAATCCCATCAGGGTTTCTTACAGGACTGAGTTGAAATGTTATGGGTACAGGCATTTATACCGATATACAAAGGTGTTCGCTGAACGATTACGTGATATAGGTGGTTGACATAATGAATTCGAACACTGATCCCATCTTCACAGCATTCAAGAACGACAAAAATATAACGCATGGCTTATTTAAATTACATAAAAATAGTGCCAATGAGAAAGAAGGGCATGCACATACGTAGCACGAGCATATGAATGCATATTGGCGCATGGGCAGCATGAGGTTTCAAATTTAAAATGCATGTTTCTTTTCCGATGACCTCTTTATGTGCAAAGAGCCGACACGTTGCTGCTCGCTGTAATTTGGTAAGAGGCAGCGCCGGTGGAACAAGTAATTACATTAATCGACCAAGAGGACAGCTGGGTGTTTGGACTGCTCTACACAGGGCACTTCTCTCTTTTTAAATTGTTATCACTAGACTAAAAGTGGAATTGGTGGTCGTTCATGCCACAAGGAACTGTGTAGACTTTTAATGCAAATAATTGTGCAGTGGAAGGGCAAGAATAATGAACAAGTGGCCCTGGTCACCATTCCCGATCTTTATGAAATTCATTGCACACATAGATGAGTAGACCGCTAAAAACGATGGAGAACAGGGAATGCCGCTGGAGCCAACGTTTCGACAACATTGGCTCCAGCGACATTCCCTGTTCTACATCGTTTTCATCGATCTGTTCATCAATCCAAGTCTCCATCTTCCCCTGAGCTTCCCTTCTAATTTAGACTGCACACATAGGTGTTGGACCCAGGACAATGAACATCTACTTAGTCTGGGAAAGAAAATTCTCCTTGCCTAAAAATAATTACTGAAATTTCAGTCCCCAAAAGCAAATTTCTGCCGATTTCTTTATTTATGAATTGTGACCGCACTTATCGAAAAAATCCGCACGTTTCTTTATCATAATGTTTTTACGTGAGAGAACCAGTGATATGCTACCACATGGAGATATGGTCACGCTTGGCTGCGGCAGCAACCATGCGAAAAAGATCGCAAACCTGGTAAACGCATCAAAGTACGTGTACTTAAGAATTTATTTCCCCGGACAATCCAAACTGAAGACTACGATACTCGGTTCCCTTTAACATCGTTATTTAAGCTTTTTTTTTTTTACAAATCTTGTTGCTTTGTCTAATTTTGTTATGTTTTAGACTGCAGTTAAACATAAGTGGTTTGGCACGAGCGTCAAAATTTGAAAACCAATAATGAATAAGGGCCATTTTTAATTTTTGTTTTTTGAAGATGTGCCTGCTTAGAGTCAAGGACACTTTCTACAATTGTACGTACGCCCCGCCACAGTGGTCTAGTGGCTATGGTACTCGGCTGCTGGTCCGAGGGTCGCGGGATCGAATCCCGGCTGCGGTCACAAAACTACAATTTTATTGAGAGAAAACGTTGTAGTCGAGGGCTGCGGAAATTCAGACCCCCTGGAGTTCTTTGACGCACACTGACAACGCACGATACACGGTCCTCAACATTTCGCCTCCATCGAAACGTAGCCACAGCACACGGGATTCGATGCCGCGGCCTTGGAATGAGTAGCCAAATGCCATAGCAACTGGACCACCATGGCGGAGCCCAATCAAAAGGACAAATGTACCGGCAGGCTGCATGATGCATCAGGCTTTCTTCCTGCGATCGGGGGAAAATGAGAAGACGCCTAGTGGCGGCCTCGCGACGGCTCGCGCATATTATTTATTTTGCTAAATGTTTTCGCGGCCATCGACAAGCACTTTTAGTGCGGCTTCGATTAGGGGCGAGGTCCGCTTGCGCGTGATAACATTGCTCTGAGGGTGAGTTGAATGAGTGAAGCAGTACACTGAGGAAGCTGAACGGGATCATGCAACGGAAAGCTCTGCCCAATCTGCTGCAATAGTTTTTCTGATCACACCTCTAGTAAATCTTTACTATGATACCCCACCCCCTCTTCCTTCCTTAAAAAAGAAAAAAGCACCACTTTGAAGGACTCGACACAAGAAGACCGCACTTCGCCACCGATTGAAAATTGCTATGTCTCCAGGTTGAATGAAGAAAAAGTGCAGTTCCGTTTCTTGTACCGAAACAGTCATCTCAGGCAGCTCTTCACATAGAGTAACACATTCCGGGTCCACTAAGACAAAACTTTATTCTTGGTTTTCTCCGAATGTTCAACTGGAGCCACATGTTCTGCGCTTCACATTGCGTCTGTGGCCACCGGAGTGGTGGAAGAAACGTACATGTTCTGCTGCAAACGCGCTCTCCGCAAAACTGCCGGCAGAAGTTTCCGTTTAGAGAGACGGACATTTTTGTACATTTATGGCTTTCGCTTCTCGCTGTGCTGCGTTTCATATCTCATTCACCCCATGAGCACTGTCATCGCGCGCAAGCGGAAGCTTCCCCGCGTCGCAGCAGCAATGATGAAACGCGAGGGAGGCCCATCGCGAGCTACCGCCGCTACGCGTCTTCTCTTGCTCACCCAACGGCCCATCGCAGAAAAAAGCTTGAGGCGTCACGTAACCTGATGTTGCATTTCTTAAAGGTTCCATTTTGATTGCGAGGCTGTAATCATTTTTCGGTGACCTGCGACCTAGTTTCAGCACTTTACGAGTGCCGCGCCCGCTAGGCCCACTTGATTCATTTCTGGGGTTCTTCCCAAAACCACCTATGATTATGAGACGTTATGGTACTTGGCTGCTGATCCAAAGGTCGCGGAATCGAGTCCCAGCCGCGGTGACTGCATTTTGATGGAGGCGAAATGTTGAGGCCCGTGTACTGTGCGATGTCAGTGCACGTTAAGGAACCCCAGATGGTCGAAATTACCGGAGAACTCCACTACGGCGTCTCTCATAATGATAGCTGCTTTTGGGGCGTTAGACCCCACAAATCAATCATCATTATGAGAGACTGATGAAATCATCATTATTCGCTCAGAAGGAATCTAAAAGTGTCGTTTATTTATAGTGTCAGTCAGCCAAGTGTGTGCCTGGTTAACAGCTGGTGCTACAACACCGGAGCATGCGCACCGTAACCTATGCTGTCTCCTTTCCATTTTAACGCAGTGCGCTGTTTCTGTCGTTACTTAAAGTTCGTGTTGCTCTAGTTATCTCACCCTGCGTCTGCATCTGAATGCTTTAGCCTCTTACCTAATGACTGTCCAACAGTTAGCTCTACTTTGTCGTTTTCTTCGGCGAAGAAATTTGTGCAACAGCATAATTATAATGGAGACATAATTAACAAAGCCACCACTCCCGACCAACGCAGTGGTTCCCCTGGACGTGGCCATCCAACCACCACGCCAACCTCTGTCAGCGGGCAAGCTAGCACATTTGGTGTGCTTATCGAGCGGGTCGCGTCCTCCCGCCGTGCTGACCTGGTGGAAAGGAGGCGAGCAGCTTCTCTCGGCCCAGGAGCAAACGCACAACCACGACTACTCCGCTTCCAGCGTGCTTCATTTTACACCGCGGCAGGAAGATAACGGAGCAATCCTATCTTGCCGGGCGGAGAACGAATTCATACCGGGCAGCGATATCGAACACGGGATCAAGCTCGATGTATTATGTGAGTAACACCGCTGAAATGGAGTGATTGATGGCACGGTTGCTCAGCCCTTTGCCTAATGTATTGCTGTTCATCTTCCTTCTCACGATAGATAACTTGTACGTGATATTTAACATTGTCTCTCTGAAAGTTTCGTACGTGATCACTAGTTAGATTATGGTTCACGCGACGTTGCACTTGTAAGAACTTACATTCAAAATACTTTCGTGGGGGATTCATTAGACAGGGCATCTTATGTTTTGGCATGCACAGTTCTTCATTTTGTCCTAATGAAGTAATCGGCGTTTGCTCACTTCCGCATTCACGTGTGATCGGCCTGTTTCTTTCATTTAAATATTTATTCTGTACATTATGTTTCCGTGTCAATTGGCACCTCCGCACTAACTCGTTTCCTTGTCTATATGTTCGTCAGTTAATAAACATTAAGTTATAACTAAAAAGAAAATTGTAGAGCCTTCATCATCGCGACTTGTGGCAAGCTGTCTAGAAGCTCAGGGCATTTCTGAAGCCGTAAATACGCGTGCACGCTTTTGACATTATGCGCCGTGAGGAACATCAGGAGCTGTCAGAGGAGGTGTCATTATCACGATGGGTATCCCGATACGCCATGGCTTTGATCCTCCATTCTGGTCACAGGGAGCGCTCCCGTTCGACCTGTGCAGCCGTTGCCATTAAAGAAATTTAAAAAAATATTCTGCTGATCCCACGCGCTGTGAGAATCGGTGTCATCCGGAGCGGTCAGCGAAGAAATTGCCTATGAAGAATTGTAAGGCCAGGTTTTTAATGTTTTTGCGTAAAACGAATGAGTGTCCACACATGAATACACTTAACTTGGGCTAACTAGGAACGTCGACAGCACCGTGGCGACTAAATGGTGCAACGTGACGTTGGCACAAACGTTATTCCAAAGCACAGGCGTCTTTTTGTCCAAGAAAAACGCATTATACGGTGCGTTGCAGTGATAAGCGTCGATCATTAGTTATTGCTGCGGCCTTAGAACGTACTGGTAGGCGCGTTGGTTGAGCCCAATGACAGCGCACAACAGTGACGGGAAAACAATAACAAAAAAGCGCTTGTGCTCGTCTCACACTCGCGCTCGTGCTCCTCCTTCTTTGCATCTTTTTGTTATTGCTGTCTCGTCGCTAGTCGTGCGCTGCCCATCGTCACTATTCGCACGAAATCAAGCAAATTTGGAAAAAAAGCATACTTAGTAGTGAGTTTTAGTATATCGGAAAGCAGCAAACGCAAAGATTTAGCGTAAGGTTAACGTTACCGTGGAACACACCGCGCATGCGCAGAACGTTAACGTATACGATACCCTTACGTGCCTACGCTATTTTCGGAAGATATCGTTCAACGCTAACGCTCGCAAAGGGACCCGCACGGCTGGCAAGATGGCGGCGTCAGTCGAAGTGAGACCACTCGCTTCAGATCTGTCGGGACATCGGCCTGCATTGTTAAGCTCATTCATTACCCGCGCATGTTCTTATTTGCCTTAGGTTTGGCTAATTAAGCTTCGCCAGCCGTGTATTGGTCACAATATGTCGCCGTTTTCAAGATACGCTCTCAGTAGGCGGCATACAAGGCTTAATATGTGAGTGCACTCGCTTTCACGGCCTTCGAGACTGCGCGTGCCGGCGCTCGAAATTTCAGAGACCATGTCGCTTTGCTCACGTTTACGGTACTCTCGTCGAGATGGCGGCACTGCCACCGGGGCTTTTTTCTTTTTGTACATCGGCTGTGTCAAGCTACAACCAATTAAATAAAGCCGAGACGAGTAGTGTGGTGCATTACTGTATGTATAATGCTTGAAATGGCAGTAATTCAGTCACAAAGGCGACTTGGATAAGCCAGCCTTCGCAGGCACATGCACAGATGCGCACCCCCTGGGCACCGGAGAAATGTTGCAGAAGCTCCGGGGCACTGATGACAAGCGGAAAATCCGCCTTCTCAACGCGGAAATGCCCGCGAAATTTCTCGTATACGGCATAGCCTCGAGGACATGGACTGCCTGCGTAGCTTCTCTGGTTTCCAAAGTATAAATTAAGCGCTCCTATGTCATCGCAACATCGAAATGACAGGCAGTACTGGTCAGAAAGGAGACTCGATGGCGGCATTTTGAAACGAAGCGATGTTTTTCGGGTCTGCCGACACAGCACTAACAACACACTTACAAGATACTGGCTCAATGATTTTGTGGCGCACTTAGGGATTTAATAGGAGTTTTTTTAAGGTGTAGTTGTCGTTATACATGCCTTTGAGTTAGCGTTAACGTTTCGCTCTCTTCCGCTATACTAAAAGTCTAGTTTGTGCCGTAAGTGCATCCAGCTTTACCGTAACGTTAACCTTAACGCTAAATCTTTACGTTTGCTGCTTTCCGATATACTAAAACTCACTAATGTTAGCAGAACGTATGTGTTAACCGATCACGCGTTATAAGCGCAATACACGTTACAGAAGCACCATCGTTGCAACTGCTGGTGCAATAGGTCTATTTACTTTGTATGCCGTGTAGGGGGAGCTGCCGGAGCTTAGTTGTAGCGTGCTTGCTTAGCATCTCGGGGGTCCATGTTAGATGCCCCCGTACACCGTGGTAAGCAGCCTGTGTATCTGTCCGCTTATTGTGTCTACATTTCAGTCGCAAGCGAGAACAAACGCTTTTAAAAGCGGCGCTGTTTAAGCCGGCCGCTCGGTGTCAACGGCATAGATAAATGCGGGCCAATCTTGGAGGCTGTGCACCATGTAAGGCGCACCTCTCGCAGTAGCGAGTTCGATCTCCGCAGCCGCCCTAACCTACAGATCAGCCATTCATGTTCGACATACGTTTATGCCCTACCTCCCAAATATGTGGGTATACCAGGAGAATTAGACGTAGGCGGCTGGATAGGCAGATATATACGACCAGATTGTGAAGTTCACCAAGAGATCCTTCACTTTTACAATTTAGCGACTATGCCGCGAGGTTATTAAGATGTCTTCATGTACTTGTTGGTTCATTTTGAAAAGCGAATGCTAAGCTTGCATGGACCGGATTTCTGCCAAGCATTTTATATCAAAAGAGGGGTTAGCTGAAGCGTGAGTGACGCGTTTATATAGCTCTTAAGGACAACATCATCTCTTTTCAATAATGAGACACATACGTATGTGTTATCCTTGCGCCTGCGCACTTTGTATATCTGGAACCCAATATTTTACAACGCTCAACGCCGCCACAAGTGGGTCGGTAGGACAGCCATTGTGATTCTGGGTGCTTTATGATGTAGTGTCCTTGTCACATTTATTGTGGCATTTAGCGTTCCATTGGTGCAACTAAATATCCTTTTGCGTAATGCACTAAGATATTATTACTCTTGACGGTCTGCGTAGATTGATAATAAAGGGTAGTCAGCATGCTAAGTTTCATTTGTTTTTCGGAATAGTGGAATCGAACTGCCTCTAACGTGGAGGGCTACACGTGTGTTCCTCATTTCTGCAATTACCTACTGGTTCACAGTCGCTATTCTACTTCACCGCCGTTATAACTCTAAATGTACCAGGTTCTTTAAAAATGAATATTTAGGTTGACGAACGCATTTTTCTCGCAGAATTATCGCGGTTATCTTTTGAATGGGACACAACAGTAGTTGTGCGCATTCTTGCCTATGTGTACACACACATCTACTTTACCGTTTATTTACATTTACCTACCAGTCCATGAAATGACCAAAAATACAGGTCACAGTGTATTTAACCCTAAACCTAACTTGCTAAGGAATGCTAAAGGTGCGGGATTTATGTGCTGATGTTTCAACATGTATCATCGGATTGATATTAAGAAAAGACGGATGCTTGGCACGCTGTTCTGGTTGAGTTTCAAAGTTATGTTCTTTACTCGTCCTCCCCGTATGCAGACAAACCACAAGTTTTACTCCGGCTTGGCCAGAATCTTCAGGAGGATGGCATCTCAGAAAATGGGGACGTATACCTGGAGTGCGAGGTAGACGCCAATCCGTCAGCTATCGAGGTCACTTGGCTATTTGAAGGCAATGAGATCGCAACAAATGTCAGTGCTGGAGTCATCGTGAGTAGTCGCTCGCTGGTGTTGCAGAAGGTGCACCGTTCAAGCCGAGGACGGTACACCTGCGTCGCCATGAACCCAGAGGGCCGAAGCACAAGCAACATCTTGGTGTTGCGAATAAAGTGTGAGTTGATCACGCACTTCCTAAACAAGGGCTGAGAAAAGTCACCTCGCGGCTCTGTTACTGTTGAAGCTGTTTTCATAACAATCTTCGAGCCGTAATTTTAAATGGTAATTGTTTAGTATCCAATATCTTCTGACGGAAACTAAGAGCTGATTTCGAAGGAAGTGTCGTCTGGGTCTCAGGAAATTACAAGACTTCGCTTAAGCTGCTTAGTTAACTTCAGTACTAAAAGAATCGATTAAAAGTGATGAATTCTGGGGGATTATGGCTTACGTTAGCTAACACGGTCTAATTTTGGCTAATAACCCTTACAAAAATTTCTAGTAGCATTAAATTGAATGTCTACAGACAATTGTTACTACAACATACCAACAACTAACAGACTGTCTAGCAACAGTCTACATACTTCTCTACCAACTTCCTGTGGACACCCTGCCTGCAATTGGCCACCAACTTTCAACAGACACCTGTTTCTAGGGTGTCTGCTGACTTCATATTGACGTCCTATAATCCTTTTTCTTTTGACACCCTAGAAACATACCTAATGACAATTGTTACTAGAACCTACCAACAACCTACAGGGTGTCTAGAAACAGCCGTTACAAAAATTTCTAGAGACATTAACTTGGCTGTCTACAGACAATTGTTACTAGAACGTACCAATAACAAACAGAATCTCTAGCAAAGGTCTGTGTACTTCTTTACTGACTGCTTGTTGGCGTTCTGGAAACAATTGGCCACCAACAGTACATAGACGCGTGTTCATAGGCTGTCTGCTTACTTTCTACCAGTGCCCTATGAACATTTGTCTTTTGACGCCCTAGGAACATACTGTCAAAATGTTTGTAGACTTTCTGTGGATCATCTACAAACATTTGTCTCAGTATACCCTTTTAACAATTGGTTAATATATCTAGTGAGGCATGTTCATGCACACACTGTTCACATTCTCAGAATGGTCTATACCGACATATGTTACCCCGTGACAGCTTCTGTCGATATGTGTGAACGAGTTGTACAACCAAGCGTAAGCAAAATACGATACGAAGAAGTAGCAAAATGAATAATTTATTATCCTTAATTGGTACACAGCAGTAAGAACAACAGACAAGCGCATCAGGTAGTAAACATTAAAATAGGCAATTTAAAGCAGCCTCTACTTATTTATTTATTTATTTATTTTTGTTACCCTCAATCGCCGAAGCTTTACAGAGGGGAGCGGGTTACAACATGAAAATACAAAACAACGAAACAAAACGTGCTATTTTATACATGAACAAGACTAAAGCAAGTAACATCTCTACTCAATGAAACGCAACAAAAGTGAAACGTAAAAAATAAGGAAATCGCAAAAAGCAAATAATGAATGTGGTAAAATTATACAGTACTAGCAAGAAAATGTAGAAGTAAGAGAAATGACACACACACAAAAGATCAAAAATCTACTAGAAAACGTCGGCATCTTGACACGAGCAGACAGAAATTCGTAGGGAGGGGGAATAGATCGGTTAACTAAGGAGAGCTATCGCGAAGTAGGTGAGCTGATAAAGAATGACGAAAAAGGGAGTGATCAGAAATGGAAACGATGTCACCTGGTAGCTGATTCCAATCGTTTGATGTGACCGGTATGAAGGAGCAAGAAAATGTGTTTGTGTAGCAGAAAGTACCTTTAACTTTGTGTTCGTGGTCTATCCGAGAGGAGTGATATGTGGGAGGCGTAATGAGCTCACTACGCAACGATGGATGATGGTAGGTCTTATGATGGATGATGGATGGTGGTAGCACAAGGCGGCTAGATAAATAGACGATTAAAATAAGCAGATCTGCTTTAGCCTCACAAACACATTCGCATAGAAGTATTATTTGTTCACGAGTACTTCAACTATAAGAAAGTTCATTAATTGATAAAAAGCAAATAAAAGACGACAGTGTCATTTAACTTGAAAATTCATTCCAGTAGTAATTTACTGCCAACCGCAGACACGTGGCATTGTATCATAAGCAATGTGTGCTGTCAGATAGGCTTCGCACATATAAATCAGCATTCCGAGGTACACGCGTGCACACTGCTAGGCTGAAGGTATATCAATGAAGAGAATTATACGAATAATTATGCAGGAAAACTTACCACATAAGCCTCTTCGATCGACAACAAATAGAAATGTGTGAGCAAAAGAAAATATTCAAGCGCATCACACTAACAGAACATACAAGAAGACTGGAAATAGTTCATGACTGGTCAGAAGATATAAAAAAATTCCAACGAGACGCAGAAGTAGTTACTACTTAGCCTTGTCTTTGCTGTATGCAGGTTGCAGCGATCTTGGCTTAAAACAGTGGAGGGCTTGTACCGGGTGTCCGTTTTCTTGCCTAAAGCACATCCTAATAGCTTCGCCCTTCGGCAACACCACATAGTTTTGGGCCACTCATATACAGGCACTCACACATATCGAAGATTATATCCAGGAGCTCACACATGTCGAAAAACTCAACGGCTTGGGCTGGCATTCCCGACACACAGCGCATTCAGCATGTCCACGCAAAGCTGCCAGACCGGTGCCACAGCACGTGCGCGCCGTTTTACCTCACTCAACACCCCTTTCCTCGCTGTGCGCCAACAGCGGACGGAGAGCTTTGGCACAATGGATATTCGAGGAACCGCATCGGGGGAAGGGGGGGGGGGCGGGGGGGGGACTGCCGGACTTGCTTCTCCTTGCAAACTAGTTGTACTGGTTCAGGAATTTTGTTCACCCAGCATGTGCCAGCGTGGCGTGCCTTTCGGCATGGTTTGGAAGGTCATTTTGAAGGACCTTGGTTTTACCATTGCTGAGTAAAACTGACATCCGCGAAGTCTTCGATGCGCGTTTTTTTTTTTCTTTTGCTTCACATGCAGTATTACTGCTACTGCTGCTATCACTATAATTCCGCCTGGTCAAACTTTGAGAAGGCAGAATTTGACATCTTCGAAACAAATGTGCTTGCCACGCTTGACGGCTACACACATGTGTTCATATTTACGCGCACACACAAGGAAAGCAGCTAGCCTTGTATTTTATGAGCGTGCGAGCCACAAAGCAAATGCTCGGGAAAAAATGAGCCTGCACAAAGCTTTAATAATATCAACAAGGGCTTTTATGTGGCAGATGGTTATGAAAAGGGAATCTGCGGGAATTAGAGAAATATGAAAGCCGCGCAATTAACTCATTATGAGATTGTGCCACCTTATGTGCGATAGCAACTCACTGCTCCGTGCTGGTAGCAAGATGAGCTGTTGTTGCTGTTTTACGTTGTTCTTCTTTTTTTTTTTGCCAGCGAGCAAAGCACATATTAAACGTTAACAGCTGCCACAAATCTGTCTGGTTAAGCAAAATAATGTTAGTGTTGAAACGAGATGACACCAGCGTAGGCCTCTGCTTCGTTTCTTTTTTTTTACCTGAAAAGCAAAAAACCGAACGTTTCGGGGTCAGCTCGGACCCTTTTGGTGTGATTGCTGGTCTTTGAATCTTTGTGCAACGCGGCCGTATCAAAGAAGTGTGTCATCTGTTAGTTTGAACTGCAGAAAAAAGATAGTATACGTGAAGGTGAAAGCCTGGAAAGACGTTAGATGTGCCCACTAGAACAGTGATTGCGGGCTGTCTCAATTATACTAGTTATCTTGACAAATGGAAAATTGATTACCATCCCTCATATTATTTTTAAGTGCAAAAGCAGCTTATACTACGCGTGACGAACAAGTTAAGCTTGTAGGCGACATATACTTTGTGTTCAGACAAGTGCAGCTGCAATCATCAACATGTCCTGCGGGAAATATCAAAGAATCGCTCAGTGTACAGGTTAAACGTTCTACGACTTCTCACTTTTAGATAAAGAAAGTTCTTTATGCGAAATTCCGAAGGAAGTAATTTGATGGTGTGCTTAAATTATTTATACAATAATAAGACTGAAGCAATTTGACGGTGCATTTAAAATAGTCTTGATATAGAAATAAGAACAAAGCCATTTGATGATGTATTTAAAACGTTCTTTATACAGAATTAAGAGGCAAGTTTTTATATGTGATGACTAAAACATTCTTTATACAAAAATAAGTAGGAAGCCTTTAGACAGTGTAGTTAGAATATTCTTTTTACAAAAGTAAGTAGAGAGCCTTTCGACAGTGTAGTTAGAATATTCTTTATACAGAAGTAAGAGAGAAGTCCTTAGACGTTCTAGCTAAAAAATTCTTTATACAGAAGTAAGTAGTAGGTCTTTAGACGTTCTACGAACAAGTGTTACTACAGTGTAAATGTCTGTAGACTGTCAGTACAGTCAATAGAAAGTTCATAGGTGGTCTACTCAATGCCAACAGGCATTTTTGTAAGGGAATAGAGGATTCTGAATGTCAGCTATTAGCTTTTAAAACATATGCGTTCTTTTTATTCGATCTTGACCCAATGATTAGACACGAGCAATATTTTTTGTAGCGCCTGATGCCCCATTTGTTTAATGTAAAGCATAATAATCACGGTGAATCTGCTTTAATTTATTTTGCATTTTCGGTTGTACCAGTATATCCAATACACTATTGGCTCGTCTCTTCCGCTAAGCCTATGATTGAATAGAGTCCTGCCCCTTTATAGAGCACCATAACATAACAATGTACGGGCTGGAGTTCGTGCACACTTGAAAATACATAGCGTTGTTCAGGCTTTAAATGACGTAGGTATGGAAAAGATATTATAGAGATCGGTAAAACAACAGCTTGCCATTTTGTACTATAAAGTGTGGCTGGCAACTAACTTAACCATTGTTATCCTGAACAGAGTTTCTACACATTTTACCGATAGTCTCCAGTCCTTTAAGGTAAAACGAAGACTTTGCCATAAAAAGGAATCTCAGCGAATGTAACTTATGCCCTTTTAAAAGAATCAATGTGATTGACATGTTTTATGTCTGCGTAATATTTAAGGCCGCTCCAGCGCGAATAAGATTGTCATATATGTGAATGGAGCACGACAAACGCTACTCTTTTGTCTGATTTTAGGAAAACTTAGAACGTTTTTCGTTGCAGGATAATATAGTTGGAAGTGCATTTTTGTTTCGACAAAGATTGCGGTGCCATTGAATAAACCACATACTTATATCTTTGAAATCTTCATATAAAAGGCATGTCAGTTGTGCTATGTTTTGTAAAACGGTATCAGATTTGTTCTCTCGGACCTCCTACAAGTTTAACATATTGACATGTCATAATACAGTTTTACAGGGATAAGTAAATAGCACACAATTTCGATCACTGGCGAGTTATCTACACGTCTTTCAATCGTTTGCTTGATTTTTATTATACAGGAACATTGAGACGCATAAACTTTATTCGCCATAATAACCACGTTTCCCAACCAGAAAAGCCTTTGCGTAACGATGCAATGATTTCCTTTTTTGCTTCACAGATGCACCAGTCTGCAAACATAACCAGAAGCGAATGTATGGCGCATCTCAAAACGACTCAGTGTTAGTACCCTGCGAAGTCGATGCTGACCCAGGAGACGTGACATTCTACTGGCGCTTCGACAGCACTGTGAGCGGCAAGCGCCTCGCAATGACGGGCTTCAGTCAAGAGAAAACGCGCAGTGTGGCATCGCATACGGCATCGAAGGAAGATGACTTCGGCTTGCTCCTCTGTTGGGGCGCTAACGAAATCGGCCGACAAGAGAAGCCATGTACCTTTGCCGTTGTCAAAGCAGGTGGGTGGAGGCCAAGATGGTTTATAGAAGAATGCATTGCGTACTGCAGAAAAGATGTTATGACCACCAAGCAGAACGTCCCTATTACGATCATTGTATGATGACCTTACCAGAGTTCGTACGTAGAAACTTGCTTTCAATACGTTGTTCTTCAAAGAAATACTTTGCTTATTTAATTGAGTATGACCCCTCAAATATAAGACTGTCATCTCGTTGTACTGTAACCTACGTCACTCCGTTCTTCCTCGATCTTTCTTGCTTAGTTTACAGTTTAAAGCGCTGCATGTTTCTCTCCACATAGGGCAAGGAGGAGGAGCTATTGCATTCTTTCGGCCGTATCCCTTTTCTCGTTGCAATAATTATTATGCTGGTTATGTTTAACTATTACACTGGTTCAAGTATCTTTGATTCTTAAAAAAAAAAAGGATAACACTAAGAGGCCCGATAAGGCAATATGCTGAAAAGTATTTCAGTGTGCGAAGTAATGTCGATTATGAAAATATAATTAGCTAGAGCAGTTACAGCTCTGATAAACACATGTTCCTTATAGTTGGGCCCTTGCTGTTTAGCTTTATCTAGCAGCATACTACGAAGAAGGAAGCTTGACTCGCATGACACTTTTTGAAGAGCGCCGAGTATTTTTGGGATAGCTGCAATGTGTTTAAGAGCTTCATGTAGGTTATCATGACTTAGAGCGGTTCTTCAGAAGCCTATTCCTGTATGGCAGCGTGTGCAGTTGCAGTGGCAACCTTTCCGTGCTGGTTAGAAAATGCTGGGTAGAAAAGATAAACTAAGAACTGTAACTGGCCTCCAGAAACTACTACAGGGGCAGTGGGAGTTATGGTATACAACCAACTTTTCACAAAAGCCACAATATCAAGCATTCGTTATGCTGATTTTCTTGTGTGTACGTGAGTTGTAAAATCACCACTTTTCCTTCTCGATCTTTTCGTGCCTTTCTAATGGTAAAAGGACAGATAGCTGTGCGAGTTGGTAAGGATCCATTATGTAAAGAAAAGGCGTGCAAAACACGGACACAACGGGAAGAGGAATGGAAAACCGTTCGTGTTGTCCATTCCTCTTCCTTTATGTCTGTGTTTTGCACGCCTTTACTTTACATAATGACTCTAATGGTAAAACGTGTTCAATAAAAACATAGCATTTTTCAGCATGTTTCGGTACAAGTGAAAAAAAGAAAGGAAATGCCACCAACGGCTCGAAAAAAATACGGAAGAAGTGGGCACGTACATAACACATCCCACCCTAAGAGAGAGAGAGAGAGAGATGATGGGCGGAAGGCAGGGAGGTTAACCGGAAGGAAGATATCCAGTTTGCTACCCTGCACTGGGGAAGGGGTGAAGGGAGACAGGAAAGGAATGTAAGAAAAGAAGAAAGCGAGAAAGAGAGAGGTCAACTCGCGCACACACACAAGCACGGCATGTGTCAGAGACGGTTCATGAGGCCCGTTGCGCGCAAAAACTTGAGCACAGCCTTCGTGGCTTTCCGCTGCGAGACACTATCGTCCGGCATTCCAATATGGTTTGCTCGGACAGCGGTTGACCATCAAGGCGTGATAAGTCTGCGGCGAGAGTCTGTCGCTGGGAGAAGTACCCAGGGCAATCGCAGAGGACGTGTGCACCCTAAAACACACGTCCCACCCTAAAGCAACAATGTGTGCATCATGGGTTCATTGTTGGTCATATCATCCACCTCATACAATCGATGTGCAACGGCAGGCTTCACCAAGGGGCCAGGGGTTAAAAACATGCGAAGGGCTGTCGCGGAAGCCAGCTAAGGAAGGCGAAGTCTGCGGATTTTTTTAAATGAAAGAGCAGATTTTATTTCTGAAAGACATGCAGAAAAAGGAAACGAAGCTAAAGGCCATTCGGCCTGACCTGGCTTCGCTACGTGAAATATACAAGATGAAGCGTGCCAAGTGAACGAATACAGTTAATGAATTGACATTAGCAATTTAAAATCTCAATTATAGGGCTGGAAATAATTTTTTCAATTTCTCAAAAAAGTGTGAAGAATGAATCTGATGACTAAGCCACATCACGGCGTTTCAAACTTGATACAAACCTCACAACTATCAATCAGCATCGCAAGCGATTTAAATTCGTTTGTACGTGAGCAGAGCAAAAGTATTTGCTGATATTTTACTACGAGCAAACTTCTAAAAATCCCGAGAAATGCAACGAAGTCTAAACAAATTTTTACGTTCCTAATACAGCATTTTTTTTCGGATGCAGGTCCTCCGGAGCCCGTTAGAAACTGCAGCCAAGACAACGGCACATCGAACTCGGTGTCATTCGAGTGCTTGCCGGGAGACTGGCATGGTGGCATAGAGCCCGTCAGTTTCGTGGCTGAGCTTCGAGAGGCTGACACAAATAGGCTAGTGGCTAATGCCTCTTCCACGTCCAGGCCGGCGTTCTCTTTCAATGGTCTCGAGGAGGGTGCAACCTTCCGTGTCGTGCTCTACTCCACCAATCCAAAAGGGCATCGTGCACCTGTGGCTTTCTTCGTCAGCACTTACCGGTCTGCCGAAACGGTGTCCCGTAGGTATAACACCGTCATACATGTGCCTGTCTAGACACCTTCGGTGGGCCCACAGGTGATGTTCCGATGTAATCTTGGTAGCCGCGTTATCTTATTGTGTAATCTGGGACTGTCTGCGCAATACAGAAGACTCGGGAGTTACAGAGCCACCTTGCGAGTGACTTCTTCGGATACAAGATTGCGAATTATAACAAAGGGACCTCTTATAGCCTTAGCCTTAGGCTGGAGACATATCCTTAGAAGGAATAAGTGATAGCTTCACAAGTGACAGTTTCCATCCTTATTTTTCTAAAGGGCTAACTTAAAAAAAAAGAAGAATGCTAACAAATAAAACCACCATGGGCAAAATAAGCGCAATCATCTACAGTAGCGACTATTGTGTAAGAAAGTGTCTCCGCGATGCTCCGAAGCATCATTCGCCATGGCTTGTACGAATTTTTAAAAAGGCTCCACTATTACTGATTTTATAAATTGATATTACTTATGTCGCGACAGTCAGTTTTGCCAAGATGGACATATACCGCTATTAGCTCCTTAACATGTCGAAAAGGACAACTTTTGGGGACAACTTTCTGACAACTTTTGGAACGTACACCCGTAGAGTAAAAGGACAAAGTTTGGGACGTACACCAGTAGAGTAAAACAAGAGAGGATTTCTGAAGCATTTAATATTGTTAATAGCCTTCACTAAGATCCGCCGGAGAAATTTTTTTTTTTTTGCATAAAACGAGTCTTTTTCTGATGAAAGCAGACGAGTTCCTATTTCAAAGATCTCGAGTGATATGAACTCAGGAAACGCGTACTGCCGGCGGTTTCGACGAACTTCTAGGAAGTATAATAAATTGAGCAGTCGACAGGAGAATGCAGACAAGATAAACTGTAAGTATGAAAAAGGCTCCTTATCGTTTCTGAGAAACGACGGCACGTGCCTAATAAATTACCTGCGCTGACATATGCAAAAATTATCTTATTACACGGAGAATACCATATCTTGGAGAAAGCCTTGTTCGTTTCGGCGACTGCCATTCATCTTAATTTCTCGTGTTCTTGCAGAGTTTACGACATTTTAGACAGGCAAATTGGCCTAATAGGCCCAGTGGTGATTCGTCGTCTCAGAAAATTCAGGGAGTAACTTAAACAACGAAGCCAAGAAGACAGGGACAAAGTAATGCCTGTCTTCCCGTCGCCCACTTTTAAGTAAGAGGCTGAATTTTCTTAGTTTTAAACCGGATTTCTAAGGGTGTTTCGTTGGCTCAATTTTTAAATTGGATTCATGCGGTTAGGAAGTTCGCACTTTATTTGCAGCAACGTTTACTTTCAATGCGGTCGATTATTTGTTGTTAGTAACAGGCGCATCAATTCTGCGAGAATATTCTGATGGGCCTTTAAAAAGGAAGTTCATGAGAGCTCCTGTAAATCACGATAGGCGTAATTAACTATAAGAACGCTTGCCGAGTATATCGGAGGGTGAGAGCTAGTACCAGACTTACAAAAATGAAACAATAGATATGTACAAATAATTATCCCATTAGGTCGAAAAGCAGAGTGATGAAAAGCTCAGCGAACACAGCCAACAAAGGAAGAAAGAGGAGAGGAGTGCAGAACCAAGTTACTTGTTTAAAGAAATATATCTCGGAACAAAACGGCAATTACATTACTTCGCATGCGTTGGGCTGTGCACAATAAGGGCGGCCTTTCTAGTTTGGTTGTCATATTAATATTCCTTAGGGAGCTCTCCCTTTACTTATGTCTGGTTGCTGTGTAAGCAAAGTTGCACCTCTCGGAACGTCGTTGCTTCGCATTGTGACTATGATCATATTGCAGTATGACCTTGTCATTATCTACTGTGGTGTAGTCTCTGTGCCCCTGCTTGGTTCAACACCTCACACCACGCATTTCCCGCCACGGTGGTCTAGTGGTTATGGCACTCGGCTGCAGATCCGAAGGTCGCGGGATCGAATCCCGGCCGCGGCGGCTGCATTTCGATGGAGGCGAAATGTTGAGGCCCGTGTGCTGTGCGATGTCAGTGCACGTTAAAGAACCCCAGGTGGTCGAAATTTCCGGAGACCTCCACTACGGCGTCTCTCATAATCAGAGCTGGTTTTGGGACGTTAAACCCCATAAATCAATCAATCAATGACCAATGGTATGTGCGCCGTTATCGTGACGTAGCATTGTTGGAAAGAAAGTAGGCAGCGCAGAGATTAAAAAAAAAGGCAGCGCCATGAAGAATATTCTTCCGACGCCAAAAACGCCCCCCCCCCCCCCCCCCTCACAGCGCAATGCATTCAGAGTGTGCACTTTGCGTTCTCGAAATCAACGTATGCTGATGCATGCACCATTTAGCTTTTGACCATCAATGGCTGCATAGTTTTGGGGTGCGACATTATACGAAACGACGCAGGCATCCCCTAGTTTTATTACCATTACGCACTCTTTATTTTGTGACAATATCATCTATTTCTCTATTTCTCATTGTCGCTTGATTCTTTATGACTTGCTCATCACCAATTTATCTGCTGGAATGTGACGAAACATTTGAACTCGCGAGAGAGCGGTATATTAAGTGGTGCAATACATTAAGCGAAGAGTGAACAACCATAACGTTCGGGACATACGTACGCTCCTTTTGACAGCGCTTATTTGTTTGCAGCAGCGGAAGAAGCGGACGTAGGAAACACTGGACACATAACTGGCGCACTGTTGGGTGCGACTGCGACGCTCGGCATCGCTGCAGGATTCATGGGCCTCTTCATACGAAATAAGCGGTTTCCCAGAAAGAAGGGTGACTGTCTCTGTATGCACTCTCTATTTATGAATGGGAACTGTATCAAAGTAGACCTTCAGACTTGTACGTCGCGCGTTGCGATGCGATAAAAGGTTGCACATTAAAACTGGAGCTCGCAATTCTCCAAACATTAACTAGTTGAACTCACTGCACAGTACATTCATGCGAGGGGAGAACTCGTGCTCCGATTTCGGTCATGACTTATGCGTCATGTTTGCCAGAACAGCGCGGACACTGCATGACAAATTTGTAGACACAGTGCGACGCAATTTCTCAATACATGACGTATTTTGGGACAGAAAATGTTAACCAGGATTGTCGACACTTCAAATGCTAATGTTTTGCCTTGCGCGGGGTGTTTAAGGCAAAAACAACAAGCAATGTCTTAACGTTCTGCGTGAGCTTACAGCCACTGCGCTACCATTCTTTATTTACCCCAATGGAAGGAGTGTAGTCCGCCGTGATGCTTCAATGCTTACGGTGCCTGACTGCTGACCCAAGAGATGCGAGTTTGATCCCGGTCGTAGCGGTTGCATTTTCGACGGAGCCGAATATGGCCGTTTCCCGTGCGTTGTATGTTATCTGTGTGCGTTAAAGACTCTCAGGTGGCGAAAATTTCCCGAGGTTATCATTACTGCGTCCCCCATGATCACATCGTGGTTGTGATCCGCAAAACGTAATCAATTATTAGTTAAGAGGAGATTGCTGCTACGACTCGGTAGAACGCATTTATGAAGCAAGTGTACGTACTTATAAGAATCATGTGTAAATGTATCAGATCACCATTTTAAATTACAAGCGAGGTAATCAGCAACAAAACCAAAGCAGAAAATGTTGCCAAGCTTCTGGACATGCGGCTGCTGCCGTTTGTAGCATTTCATTCCTTAGCTGTGTGCATTACGACATTCCAGGGGAAAGAAATGGCGCAGAAAGTTTTTTCTACAGCGTCTTTTATAGGGCGCGTCGTAAGGTTCCTTGTCACACGACAACAATAACATATATGTAATGGATGCATTCTGACCGTTCACAAGGTACTTTATATGCAGTGGTATATTACATAAGAACTAATTAACAGGAACTAGATTTAATTTTATACTATTTTAATTTGCCATTTGCGGAGAGAAAGTACGACTTATTGAACCTCTATCGTACTGCGGGATAAGCGAGCATTGAGGTCGAAGATGGAGGCTTTATTCTTATCCTTGTGACTGATTTCCCTTCATATTTCAGAATGGTCGCCACGTAATGCGTTAAACTAGCTTTCAGAGAACGCTGTTACTTGGAATAGTCCTACGAATGCGGAAAGAAAGCAAGAGAAGACAGGGTCGTGCACGAAGTATATGATGCATCAAATATTCGCGAGAGTAATAAAAAAAAGCATTATTATTTCCTATGTGTTGCTCTTGTGTTCATTACAAGAGTGGTCTTATATACCATTATCCTCCACATGACCAATGCTGGTTATTAGCAGTAAGCCCTTCGGTGACAATATTAAGCTGCTTTTATAATATGCAAGGCGTATAAAAACACAAAAATGAGGCATCAGAAGGTGCTTTGGAGTTGCGCAGATAACAATGGACTGAAGCGACAAAAATCACATGCAAGCGCTTTTTAGATACCTCAATAAATAGTGGTGTCCTAGGCACAAGGTGGATGCACCTACGTCGCTGGGCTAGTTGGTGCAAATTTATAAGATTGTTTAGCGCAACACGACAAACACTAGAAAAGAAGACACGACAATTTCCTTGCCCTGTCGTCTTCCTGATGTTTGTTGTCTTCCGCTAAAAAGCATGATGGATGCACAAGGATAACCTTCGTCGATAATTCTTTATTGGTGTGACGGCTAGCAATACTAATTATATGCATTTCGTGCTGTTACGTTCGTTTTGCTGCCAAATATGTGACATGGAACATGTCATACATGTGAGATGTCCCATATTTCATATGGGCCACGGGACAGACAAATACGGGTATACTCTGATGCACATATTTAATTTTCTTTCCTTAGGTCATGCATTACCAGGCGAATGCAAGGAGAATGAAGTCGAAATGTAAGTGGTAGTTTGCAACTCTTCGCGCCCGCACAGGTCAAAACTACAATGTTTGCGTATTTTAAATGATAAACTCTCGGAAGTGTCCTCGACTTGCATCAAAATAAATGGGCACGCAAGCATCGTACATAAAGAATTGAAGGAGTGTAAAAGTGAAAGTCCCTTCCAGTCTCCATATCAGGCAACCGACAACAATCACTATATTCCCATATTCAGCAGATGTCTCTCTTACGAAATCACGAAAAATGTCACGATTGCTGCACGAAATGAATTTTCCACACAGCAAAAACCTTTCCAATCTATCGCCGATTCTCTGTAATGATTACTTAATATATCATCATATCATGATAACCTTATGACTTTTCATGATTTCGGAAAGGTGTTTCGTGAGGGATCAATACTGAGCATATCTTAGTTGGATTTGCAGCCAGTGGCCTCAAGTGGATAAAATAATTCTTAGTAAATGATTGCAGTCCATCAGCATTGCAGTAGGCCGACTACAGAAATTCTTGCCGTAGCATCAGGCCTTCCCTTTGGTTCGGTTTGACGACCCTCCTGTTCTTAACATGCAAAAATACCCCAGAACTGCGTCTTTCCTTTTAAATTTCAGCATTTCCTCACGGTTACGTTACCTAAAGACCGCACTTCTCTTTCGAATGGCCTTAACTTGAACATTGAGAGAGTTTGGTGTGATCGCTGTTTGTTGCCTTAAGCTCCAATAATAAATCTACGCCAACTTCCGGCAGCCGAAATCGTTCTAGTTTTCCTTTTGCACTAAGGAACATCTCCGCTGAAGCTCTAGACTCTACTAGACTTAGGTTATTGCCATTGCGCGTTGTCTAAACTGGTGCCTGCATGTCACCTCACCAACGTCACATCATCTTCTAACTAAACATTTCTGAAACATAATCTCCGCCATGGTGATCACAATCATGTTAAATTACTACAATACAGAACATTGGTTAGTGCGAAACACAAATGCGCGCTTCTTTTTTGGGGTTCTCAAAGTGCTGCCTTGGTGCTCTAGCAATGCGCTTGAACCTAGCCGAGTCACGCCGCAAGGTACGTTCACTCGTGATACTAATATATCGGCGTTCATTGCTAAATATGGGTACTGGTGTGGAAGCGCTAGTACGTCTCTGCCGTATAGGAGACTTAGTATTATTTCTCTACTTTTACACCATTTCACCTCCCCATGCACCTTGCATATTACCAGGTTCAAGCATATCGTTGACCACAGGCTATCCACAAAATGCTGCTCTCACAAGTGCGCTAGTAAATTTACGCTAAATGCCAGAATGGCCACCCGCACCATATAGCTTCAGTAACCACCTCATCTACCTTTATGGCAGAAACAAAAAGTATTCTGTAGAGCATCATGGGAACATAATGTAACATGTAGAGTAGAGATGCCTGTTATGCATAATGCCATGCAAGGCGTCTCTCTCAGAACAAAAGTGCAAAGAAAAATATAAACAGAGCACTTCACATGCTTACAAGAAACAGCATTCCTCGTTCATTCCTTGATAAGTTTCTTTTGTTTTTAATTTGGCATTACTCAGTGAATTTCTTTGACCTACGTAAATGCAAGGTTGCAGTGCTCATCTTGGCATATGTCTAAGGTCATAACCTTCGGAGGGGTTTTCATTTACGACGTGTATTTTATTCTTGGTTTGGAGATAACTCAGCAGAAGCATCCTTATTGAGAGAAAATGACCAAGATAAACTTGGAAGTTTCTTATTGTTACATTGACAGTGCACTGAATAAAATGATTAGCAGTAGTGTTTTTAATCTCATGTGTAGTTGTGGTACTCTGTTACAAGACTCAATAATTCTGCATTAAATAAATTTTCGATTTGTTTAATCTTCAAAGCCACTTATAACATTTTCCCAAGTCAAATAACTATACAACAACATATCAATGTTTCAATTTTCGCGCTTACTTATGTAATAAGATATACTATAAAGTTCATCAAAATCGTGTTTTCCTGCAGGTCGAAGTCTTTTGAGACGCACAAGTGTGGTTTTCTAGACCCGGCGCACAAAACACCGGACATAGTTCCTGCTTCATCGGTTTGCCAAGATGCACAACAGCGTAGGTATCTTTATCTCGTGCGCCGCTGAACGAACGTGCATTATACCTTATCAGTTGCCAAACACTAATATTGTGGGCTCACTTCATGGTTTAATTAAGTTAAGAGCCACTTGATTTCTGTGTGCACCATTTTTTTTCCATTATAAGTTAGAGTCAACGCTCATTGTGGATTTTAGTTCGCGTTAAGCGTATCGCTGTAAGAGATACTACCATAAAAACTTTTAGAAAGGAGAACCTTAATAATAGTTTAAATTAAGATATACAGCGATAACTCACTAGGGCTCTTCAAGCGATCCTGTAAACTAGTAACAGTTTCAAACACACAATACGGTATCAAACGTAATGTTTGTTGAATGATACTCGTTACTGAGTAGCCCAAGTTGAACCATGCTGGGACCGGTTTCACAAATCTTTTTGTTAATACAAAACAAAAGAAAAACAAATGTGTGCAATCGGATGCCAGCTATCGCTAGGTGAGCATCAGCGAATTAGCCGCAGAATAATTTGTCCAAACGTTTTAGAAACCATTTTGTAATAGAATCACTGACGCTTCCGGTTATGCATCATGAGAATGGATACGAG
The DNA here is from genome assembly GCA_013339685.2 of Hyalomma asiaticum. Taxonomy (NCBI): domain Eukaryota; kingdom Metazoa; phylum Arthropoda; class Arachnida; order Ixodida; family Ixodidae; genus Hyalomma; species Hyalomma asiaticum. The sequence goes on along the minus strand of CM023485.1, from coordinate 48,498,921 downwards.
CATCTAGGATTATTCGCCCTCAATGCCAGATATTTTTTTCTTCCTCTCTGACAGCGCCATCTATCAAACAAGGACAAGCCAATCTGGTTACGATGGCGCTACCAGTTGGCTACAGTGATGGTCCTGCTTTTCGCAAGGAGAGCAAGGTCAGTGGGTTTTTACAGAGCAGCAGTTTATGAGGCACCGTATATGTCACATGGAATTAGTTGTGTTAATACAAATGCATAAGGTAAAACAAAGGCGTGAGCAGACGTATAGCAGAGAACGCAACCAAAACAAATTGTCAGTAGCAATGTGCTCGAGTAGGAAGCTAACAAGCCTCCCGCGGTGGTGCTTCTCACCTCGAGAGCATTGCCAGCAACACGGTAGACTCCTCACGCCGGCGGCATTCAATGTAATGCCTGCGTAAGTGCGTTGCTATTGAATTTATGGGGAACAGACCCAATGAAGGTCTTAGCTTTTATTCATCGCATATATATTACATTTTCGGTGAAAAAAAGCGCACTCCTGAGCTAGACATTTAAAATCTCTTGCAGCAGCAATATTAAAGCGTACATAGACACTCCCAATGTCCCTATACCCACTAATATTCGCAGTCCAACCAGTTGCAACTGGTTAGTACGAATGATCGGTCGGGAGGGGGGGGGGGGTGCGAAAATCGCACCCGCCATCCCGTCTCCTCCTGTCCCTTCCTGTCCCACTAGCAACAAGTGTCTTTTACAGTTCTACATGCAATTCAGTAACTTCTGAGCTCGAACGAGGTGAATGACCTGGCAGCGCTACAGCCTGATACTTTCACGTGATAACGGCCATTATTGGTTTTTGATGCCATGCAAGTGTTTTGTTTAGAGCAGCAGGACATGAACAGAGGTTCTACTCTAAACCGATTGTCCACCTTTGTTTACTGAGTTGTTCTTCCGTAATTCGTTGCGCCCATTATGTTGGCAACCCTTTCGTCCAAATATCTTAGCATCAGTAGGGGATACGGTTGCCATACGGCTTTCCTGTCCCTTTAGATCTTTCTATGCCACAGTAAAGCAGCCTACAGAGCATACATTGGAGAGATAAGTTATGAGTCATAGCATGGCGGTGGACCTTCCGACTTTGTTAATAAAAAAATGTAAAAAAAATCCACTGCGGTGATCTAATGGCTGTAAGATTTGACTTCTGCACTGAAGTACGCGGAGTCAAATCCATGCCGTGGCGACCGCAATTCACTGGAGGCCAATTGCTAGAGGCCCCTGTACTGCGCGATATCATTCAAACTTCCGAAGTCTTCCACATCGGTGTCTCTTCTGATCATGTCGTGATTTTGGGATATAAAATATCATATATTATTATTATTATTATTATTATTATTATTATTATTATTATTATTATTATTATTATTATTATTATTATTATTTGTGAAAACGTGCGGGAACTTTTTTGGGTACCCGCTACATGAGCCGCGCGTGCCAAAGTGACAGAAAAAAAACCGTGTTATTAACTCGACATATAACTTCCCCAAAACCTCCGTTCTCCCTTGTCACTGGACTTAATCGACTAACTTCATTTGCAGGAGGACCGAAAATCGAAAACAGCTGATGCCGCGGTACTTAACCGAGAGCTTGCCATCAAGCGACCACCACGGCATCCACACTGAGTGTGCGTCGACCAGAGAAGCCAGTCATGGACACGTCTTTGGATGAGACGGCTGTTCAAGAGAACAGTATCTTGAATACCACCATATTAAGACGCCAAGCCCAGGCGCATGGGTCTCTGCACCGACCCAGCAGTGATCATGACGACGTTACGGCCGTAATCACCAGCGATGCCATGGAGAGCACCGTGTAGGGAGGCCGAAAGAGCGACAATGACATTTGCGACTCTGTCTGCCAGCAAAGCTCAATTTGGTAAGAACGAATTGCTTGTTTTTGTTTTATCTGCATGTTGTACAATAATTACTTTTTTTCAGCACATGCATACGTGTTAATGACTGATTTCGGTCGACGCCATTCATATGCGCCATTACGTTGCAGTGCTGGCCGCTCACTTTTCCTAAGCACCATTGAGACACTGACCCCCTACGATGCTTGCGCAGCTGCAATCACCACCGGTAAGTAAATTTTCAAGTAGGGTAATCATCGTTATCACGTGCATTGTAGCAGAAGAATAAAACTGAGACCATAAATACACTAAACACACAGGAGGAGCGCTGACTCACCTTGGTCTCTTCTTGGTCTCTGTCTTTTTGCGCTCATACGATGCATATGTACCAACTTGCCCAACTTTCCGCGCTATTGCGAACTTACCATCATTATATCAGCATGTAAACGCTAAGAGTGTTGAGTTTGGCTTGCGCTAATGCGCAACTGTCCACTCAGCGCAAATACTTTCACACAGGAGAAAAGAGGCGCTCGTTCTTGACCCTTCTCTTCTTAGTCAAAATGTTTGCGCGAAGTGAACTGTACAGACCACTGCTGGGCAATGGTCTCTCGCATCGTTCTCATACTGACTCAGTTCTGCGTTGCTGCAGCTGCGCTTTCCCCACGAACTTCTTTGTCACCACCTGCCATACTTGCCTACTCATTCACCCTTAATAACCAATGATGATCTTGCTTTCTCATGACATGGCCCGACCACGTGCGTGTCTTATTGATTTCTACTAGGATGCTATTAACACGCGCTTGTTCCCTTACTCACTCTGCTCCCTCCTAGTTCTTCAGTGTTACATCTATCATATTCTTTTACATTGCTCGCTGCGTCGTCCTCAATTTCATTCGAATCCATTTAGCAAGGTAAATATGTTAGTGGACACTACAGGCACAAATAAACTATTGTATTTTGAATGGGATCTATAGCATGGACTTTCCCTTATTTGTGCTCTCTATGGAATCTCGAAGCAGCGCTGACATTAGCCCAAACTTTATCAGATATAGCTGGCCTGCACAAAATGCGCAATTTTAAATGCGAAGCATTTCTAGGCACACTTGACCTATCTATCTATCTATCTATCTATCTATCTATCTATCTATCTATCTATCTATCTATCTATCTATCTATCTATCTATCTATCTATCTATCTATCTGTCCGCCTAAGCCTCGGTGTTCTCTTGGCCCTCTCGTTCAACCGGCTTACACCAAAATTTGGATGGTAGAGTACGAATGTATGACGAACATGAATGTATAATCTTTAAATCGCTAGTGTCCCGCCACCGTGGTCTAGTGGCTATGGTACTCGGCTGCTGCTCCGAGGGTCGCGGGATCGAATCCCGGCCGCGGCGGCTGCATTTCGATGGAGGCGAAATGTTGAGGCCCGTCTGCTGTGCGATGTCAGTGCACGTTAAAGAACCCCAGGTGGTCAAAATTTCCGGAGACCTCCACTGCGGCGTCTCTCATAATCAGAGCTGGTTTTGGGACGTTAAACCCCACGAATAAATCAATCAAATCACTAGCATGATACACTCATCTACGTCTCGGTTAACAATACTGTAATCACGTGTGGCATATGCCCGTAGTGATCAGCCCATGGTAAGAGGGTATGCGCCACAAGTGGATGAATTTTATACAGGCCGTGTCATTCAAGGGCGAACTAAAGTAGACAAGTGCACATGTCACTGTAACGCACCCAAGCAGAAGAAAGGCACATTATTTGTCACACTTTGCAATTAAAATGTATGGAAACAAGCACACATACACAGACAAACCCAATGTGATTTCTGAAGGCTACATATACCACGCTGTACGGGCGTACGAATCGAATCCGGGCCACCGAGGTGTCAAGCAAACACGCTACCACTACGCTGCGGTCGCTGCTCCTACACGGTACATAGAATAAACAAACGTATTGCGCCAACAGTCGTGATGATGGTGCTTGTGTACCACGTATAGCTCGTGTAGCATAGGTTAAGTGTTACCATGGCAATGTAATCAACAATAATCATTTTCCGCGATCACTCAGCATGCTTTTCCCCAACTTTGCTCGTTTCTGTAGCTTGCATTTTTGAAACGAAAATTACGTCGTACGTCATCGACCGTAAAGTTAACAGCATACAAAGCTCTCGTCAGACCCAAATTAGAATATGCGGATCTGATCTGGAGCCCGCACCAGAAGTACTTGATCAGGAAATTAGAAAGAGTGCAAAACTTGGCCTTGAGGTTTATATACACTACATACTCGCGTTTTTCCAGTGTGTGAGTTCTTCGCGACAGGGCCAATTTGAAAAAAACTAGCTCATCGCAGAACTGTATCTCGCTTGAAATTTTTGTATCAGCTGTACCACGGTCACTACAAAATACCACGTGAAAACTACATAACTGAGCCCCCCATGCGGTCTGGTCGTACAAACCACAACAAAACAATCAAGCAGCCGTTTAGTAATCTTAATATACATCATTATTCCCTTTTTCCACATGCTATATCACAATGCAATAAATTACCCGAAGAAGTAGTAAACGCTAACACAGCTGAATCATTTATTCAATTTTTAAATAACCTTTCGTTTGATATGTAAAGTTCTGTTTATGCTGAACAGCTTTGTTGCAGTTGATTCTCGCGTTCACTTCTTTATGCATAGTGTTCATCTCATGTGTTGAAATATTGTACGTGCATATTTATCATTTATAATGTTGTGTGTTTGTTATTGCAAAGCATATTTATTTATTCATTTTCTTTTGCTTGTTAATTGTGGTTTACTACTTAAGTTGTCTATAGTTCTAAGCATTATTGTTGGTATTGTTTTTAATGATATTCCCACTCCTGCTTGAGCCCGAGTAGGGCCTGCAGTATTTGTAAATAAATAAAATAAATAAATAAATATGCACTTGTAATAAACTCGTCCTAATATCAGGCGCTTGAATAGTCTGGCTGTCTAGAATTTTAATGTATTCCTAAATTAAGGTAGACACGCGTGCTTCAACTTTCCACTTACAAAGGTGTCTGCTGCAGCGGGAATCATACGTACGACCTCCGGTTCAGCAACGCTATCTAACAGCAAATATTCTGTTAGATTTCTGGCTGATCGATATGCGCAAGAGCTAAAATTACGTGGATATTGTGTAAGTTATTGGTGAAAGTTGCTGTGGTGATTGTCATTTTCGTGGTCATTGCCGTAGCTCTTGTTTGTGATGCTTCTGACCCGTGCCAAACTGATATTCAGTTATTAACAACATTGCAGTATGTTCATGAATGCGTAAAGTTTACCGAAATGCTGTAGATGATTGTTGCCAGCATTCGTAAAACAAAACTCTTGCAACCAAATGTGCTCTGCACGAATTTTCAGTTTGAATAGCGCATAACATAAAATTATTTATCTTGATTCGTTCATTACTTAGACATAAGAAGACCCAGTAGACGTTCTAGCAATGACGCCAGGCGGTATCGGCGCGCGTTTAGAGTTTTGTTATTTTTCTGCTCTTGTTTTTTTTCTGGTTTTCCTTTGCAGCACAGTTCAACTAAGCACGCACCATGGGTTATCTCACGTCAGAGGCATCCATCTGGCGTCTATATGTACTGCAGGTATAGTACACCTACGAATTATTGACCAAAATGACCACAAATACTCGCAATATCTACATCCCGTGGAATATGAAAGCACCTCCTCGATTCTCTGTTTGCTTTCTATAATCTGGGCGTCCACTGCTGGGAACTCCGAAAATGGGATGAAGTAGTGACATTCATACAATTGAAAATCTCCCCGATTTCCGCAAAGACCAGCGAGAAATCGCGTACAACTGAGTCGACAATTTGTGCGGTTTGCATTTGTATGTGAACATAATCCAACAGCGGTGCCGCTAGTCGCAATGACTTCTTTCTCATCAAAATAAAATTTGCATTTAAATAGGGTTATCAATACGTGACTGCTGATTGTAGAATGTCGCCCTGCGGCTAATTCAAACATATACGACATTAGTATAACCTATAGAACATATTATACCGGTATAGTTAAGAAGCGACTGTCAAAAACGTAAAGCTCTACCACAAGGAGCAAAAATGACGTCAAGTAACAGAGCGCCAAAGGAGAAGTGTTGAACTGCAAGAGAAAATGACGGAAAGAAAATTTTTTTGAGGAAGATGATTGTGCAAAATTTACACTTTTGGCAAAGGGGTAGTTTGACTAAACGCAATTTATTCACTATCGCATAATTACATGCATTTTCGGATGTGTTCTACCACGACCATGATATTTTTTCGCCATTACAAGTATACTTTCTTTGCTTGATCCTTGTGCCCTTTCGCCAATACATGTATCAGTGAAAATGCTTGCCTTTGAGAAAAGGTGTAAATTGGACACATGCGGAAACACAATCTTGTAGTTAAATGTGTACATCTTCAATTCAAAAGAATATGAGCAAGAACAACACCTCAGGGATAGACGGAGGCTTTAAGTGGTGGACAGATCACTACGTTTCCATGTTCCTACATTTAATTAAAAAGAAAGATCACTGAAAATGATGAGAGGGACTGTCTCTAGAAAAGTTCTGCGGCAAGTCAACTTGTCTTGGCTTTGTATAGACGGATTCATTTATAGCTGTCGAAACGTTGGGTCTAGCGACAATAGGAGAGTCTTCCATCACTTTCAGTTATCTGTCCATACGAACTTGTGGTGCTTTCTTTAATTCTTTAACGACTACTTTCATTCGGCATTGCTTCCCATAATTGAGTCACGCCGTTTTGTAGCCATGTATATGGAACCGTGCATATATATATATATATATATATATATATATATATATATATATATATATATATATATATATATATATATATATATATATAGTGGTACCCAAGCTAGGACAATCGACGCTGCTCTGAGTGCATGAATCCTGTGCTACACACGTCGCATCCTCAAATGTCAGAAGCTTCAAATAGTAAACACAAGCGCTCAGTGCATGTCTAGTTAAGTTGGATCGTCTGAATCCTATTCAAAGAACCGCTTTTCTTTTTATTTCCATTAGGGGAGTGGGGATATTTAAAGGTTTTGAATATTTGCGAATGTTACCTTTTTAATATTTGTATTCCATTAAAAAATGATGCATTCGAAATTTTCTAATACACGATCTGATTAGAATATGGAAAAATATTGAATACACGATCCGGCAGTCATGCAGAAAAGTACCGATTTCTGATATCCCGCGTTTACGTTAGGTACACGACGGAAGGGCACAAAAGCGTGATGGCGGCCAATGATAAGGACGCCGGTATACGTCAACTACACGACAGTACACGACGGTATACACGACGGTAAACGACTACGCGACGGTATACGACAACTCGATGAGTGTCATTTCCATCGAACACATGTGGTATGACATCGCCACCAACATGTACCAGCACGATTAGCATCTTCAACTGCATATGCGGCTCGGCAGCTCTGTTGCTGCCCATGTATATCCCCGCTGGTGTACTGCACTCTGTACAACCAAAACGTGCTCACCTGCATTTCGTAGCTGGCTCCTTGTGCAAGACCTCTTTGGCGTGCATCACAGCGGCATGACAACGTGGAACAAGCAATATTCCTTCATGAAAGCCTTTAGCATTCGTTATCCCCTGCATTATGCTTCGGTATCTTGAAGACGCGGCGCTGACAAGTTAGTCGAGAGGGGTTCTTACTTATGGTTACATATATGGCGGTGAAAGTTTTTTAGTGTGTTTTCTTAATTTGCATATGTGTGAAACAAAATATTATAGAAAGCGCGTTTGTGTTTTCATATTCGATAATAAAAGCTACATATACGTATTCGGAAGATTTCATAGTCGCACACACCCAGTTTCGATATGACTGAGTTCTGGCGCCACCACGTCACAAAGCATATTATGAGTGAGCTTCTGTATAGAGAGAGAGAGAGAACACTTTATTGATGAATCCGGAGATGTTAGCCTGTATAGATTTTCAATCATCTCGTCGTCATCGCTCTTAATGTTTATCTTCTTCAGTACAAGATGTAATGCTCGTATGTTAGAGTAACCCTTTCCTTGGAGAGGGCATATGGACAGAATTTTCCATGTTCCTTCTATTATTTCCACAACAAAACGAATGGTTCCCGGAACTTTTTTCAAATGCACGTGTTAATGATGGTATAAAACACATTACACGCCACAGAGACAGCAAGTAAACTTCGAAGACATTCCATTTAAAACACTTTGAGCGCCCAAGAGTTTATCTTTCTTATAAGTTGAAGGATCTCATAAGCATAGTGAAATAAAAGAAACATTTGAAGGCATACGGTACTGCATTACTATATTAACACAGGTAATGGTGACTCACAGTGCTTGCAGCTAAAGTAATAATCAATGTTTCTTTTTTCTTTCACTAGGAACGTTCATGCCCAGCGAATGCTGAGATCAGCAGAATGCTATGTATGGAGTTCTCTACAATTTCTCATCAATCACCGTTGGGCTGAAAACCGTCGCTGCACTCTTGAAATTATTTTTTTACAAACTTTGTGACAAAAATAAATGTATATTGTACAATGAGAAGTTTAGTTTACTCAAATTTATATTGATATGTCTCTCTTCTTTCTATCTCCAACTACCGTTTATATTCAAGCAGATCTAAAGAGCATGCAGGATTTCATCCTGCTAAGCGGCTGATGTCAGACTTCTTGCCGTCTCTTTAACTCCCTGTCTTTTGTGTTGTGTGTCAGATGTGAAAAGACTAGTTTAGGAACAGAAACAAACTTCCTTTGATTCATGCTATGGGGTGATAACTTTAGCGTATAAATTGTAAGCGTGAAAGTGACGAAAAACGTTGCCACCTTCAGGTTCTGTGCATGACGCAACCGTGACGTATCGCAGGCGCCCGACACATTTTGACATTACCCAAAAATAACTCCCAGTTTAAGGAACGTTTCAAAGAGGCCAATGTTCATGCATTAAGCGGCACAAATACATTAAACGGAAGGTGTGCTCGTTCAAAAAAAAAGATAAATATATATAGTGCTTGCGAACATACGGGGAATTACTCGGAACGCATGCTCCAGTGCGGTCATATTTCTCATCTGCCAGTTCTCACGTTGCTAGTTGCCACCAAGGGGCACGACAGCATTTTTTTTTCTTTATCATACTGCTGCTGACGGCATAGCACGCCACCTCGTTGCCCAATGTCTGACGATTTATTGATGGGGCGTGTTCCCTGGCCTTCTGAAAATGGATTGACGGTGGACGCCACAGCAAGCTAGATTTATCTGGGACCTATTTTTTTTTCGCACTAGTCGACCGTTTCTCTTTAATGTTGTTGGAAAAGGCGATGTTTATCTTGGAACTGCCGTATCCGCGAGCGAGGTTCTGAACGCCAGGCACACTTTTTTTAATAACTATTTGTGAACACTCAAGAGTATTGCCATTGAGGGTGTCTTTGTATTTATCTTTGAATTCAAGGAACTTTACCGTTTTTGGCTTGGAGTACAGCTGCTTATATTGATGCATTAAAAGAGCCGCTTACGCGAGTTAAGAGCTGTCGCGGAACGAGTTAAAACATTGTCTAATATATCATAGAAAGCGGTGGGGTTCGACTGGTACATATAACTTACAGGATGTAGCTAAATTAACTAGCGCTTAAATGTGCTGCCAATTCTACACGCCGTGACAACAGGCTGAACGTTCTCCTATACACGTAACCACCAAGCAGAACAGAACGCTGAGACCATCATGTACACATATATGATATGTACAGCCGCCCAATTTTTTAACCTGAACACGCGAGCGCCGACCGCCGAGCTGTTCAGCGCCACAGAGCGGAGCGCGGCGTTGAAATGAACGAGAATACGCGCATGCGCGCTTTGAGCAGTTCTCGGCAGCTGTCGTCTGCTAGGCTTTTCCGGGAACCAGACACCACGCCCGCTTTTTTTGAGCACCGGTACCGTCATTCTTCTTTTTTTTTTTGTATTCTGAACGCTGCTATTCGGTTGTAATGGAAAGGTCAAGTGGTCGTGCTTCCGATGGAAGAAATATGATTACACCCCCTAACTACGCTGGGGCATCCGCATCAGCACTTTTACACCGGAGTGGTTAAGCTTTTAGTTATGTCATGCGGAGTCGAAGAGATTCATCAGCGGCCGGCGCGCGCTCTGGCTCTCTTTGTCTTCTTTTTCGTAGTTTTAGTTCATGCTTATTCAAGCCAATTAAGCCTACCCGTTCTAATTAAGCAGTTGATGTCATACACGCTCGCTAAAATCACGGTAATGATGTCATGGCTAATTAGATCATTGCTAATTATGATCAAGTGAATTACGAACTTGCTGTTAAATTCTTGCTAATTAGCCACATGTTAATTAGAACCATCCTAATTAAGGCCTGCATCTCGGGGACCATGCTATTTCAGAACTTTTCAATTAAGATCATTGTAATTAAAATTATGCTAATTTGGGATCGTGTTAATTAAAAGCTTACTAAAAAGCTAGGTGAGCGACACGCTCCGTGGTTAATTCCATCTTGCAACACTAGCGCACGCTGCTTACATTGTTTTCATCGGTTATCGCTTTTTGCTGTCTCTTCGAAATACCGCTGGAAAAAGAATGGAAAGTGCAACAAGATACGACCTTCCTTTGCTTTGTTTGCTGAAAGGCGTGAGGTGATAAGCGAGATATTCCGATCAGACGTCATTGGTATATCGCACTTCGCGGTTATAACGCCCTTCACCTGCCTTCTCGAGAATGTGCTTTCCGTAGTTTTAGTGATGCCAGCTCGGATCCCTGAGGAAAAGAGTAGCTACGATACGGATGTCGTTGAGGGCCACATCCCAAAGAAATATCGGGCGTGGTGTCCGGTTCCCGGAAAAGCCTAGCAGACGACAGCTGCCGAGAACTGCTCAAAGCACGCATGCGCGTATTCTCGTTCATTTCAACGCCGCGCTCCGCTCTGTGGCGCTGATCAGCTCGGCGGTCGACGCTCGCGTGTTCAGGTTAAAAAATTGGGCGGCTGTACATTCAATTTCAACATGTATGGACCGCCTCCTGCGCACGCCACTTCTATTCGTGCGACGAGACATTAATATTGGCAGGGCTTGGTGATACCCTATGGCAAATCACACGTGTAAGAAATTATGCTGAATTATAATTTAGGAACGGTGCCTTGCTGGTCGTGCGTTTGAGCTCCTGATTGTACCGTATATTGTGCTTTGTGTTGCAAGAGAGCGAGGAGGAAGTAAGAAAATCAGGTATCCGTGATATAAAAAGACTGCGAAAACAACTGTGTATGTGGTAGCAGCTACTGGAATACCACTTAGCAGTACGTCAAAGCCCTGATGGTCCCTTAACCGGCATGTTTAAATTATTTCAGGAAGGAAAATTTTTAAGGCTGCATATCGCGTTCTTGCAAAGTGACACCCACCGACTACCCCCCTTACAGCGTAGCACGCACACAGCTGTCTGCACACGGATGGAATATCCCTGTAAGCAATAAAAGCTGGTTTAAAGTTTACAGTTTGCCGTCAAATTTATCAGGGTCGCACCCATAACAAAGCATAGCTTAATTGGTCTGGTGATAAAACTTCAGTCGGTTTGAGAATCGAACCCGTATCATGGGTTTACCATGTCCACACTGTGGACATGATAAACCATCGGAGCTTAAACGCGCAGCCCCTGTGTCACGCCGTTCTGTTACCTAATGAGGATACAAACGCACCTATGGCTTGGGTTTATCACGGTCTGTCTGAAATGCTGCGCGTTGAGCTTCGCATAATCACCAACATGGAGTAGTGGGTCGAAGCAGGAGGGGGTGGAGCGCAAGGGCAGGAACAAGCTCGCGCAAGAGTCTATCCGAACTTCAAGATGCTGATAGTTTTCTGCAAACACAGGTCCTCTAGATTATATCCTTCTCTCCAGCCGTATGAAGCTTCACTTCAATACGTATTGTCTCCATTTCAGCAAAGCTATCCTAGAGGAAAATTGCCTATTCAATTGTCTCTTAGGAGTAAAGTTGTAATATATGTTCAGGTTTGTTTACCATGCCTGTGCTCTTTCAATTACTATTAGTAAGGCAACGTGTATACCATATTTTTGTGAGGATCACTGTTGTGGTGGTATTACAATTGCCAAAAAGTGTTTTGGGCTATTCATTTTTAGAACTCGTCCAAATTCCGCCAGATCTTCTCACGTTTCGTTTTGTGTCACGTTGCGCTTTTGTATTTCAGGACATTATAAAAAGCAACTATCAATGGTTCACCTGATTATTACAACTGATGTGGTAGCCGCTCCTTGGATGCAGCTCATAGCGAAAAAGAGAATAGAAAATAGCTCTCTTTCAGCCAACCATCTGTAATAAAAGAGGAAATCTTCAACTATCCCTGACCTCGAGAAACAAATGATTGTTCATTCCAAGTTATTGCAGGCGTCGCATGCTTCAAGACTGAGCCGTCAGGGGAAAATTCGCTAAGAGCACTGCTGTTTCCAAGCAAGCAAACAAGACGAGATTCAACTCAACAATTCCCTTCCACATTCCTACATGCCGACTGCGTGCCACGAGCAGATGTGCGCTGAAATGTAATATGAGAGATTCATAGGAAGATTATTAGAATCTGGGCTAGGAGGTATGCATAGATGTAGAAAGGAAATAAAAAGGTTAAACCGGACTGAAGAAAGCTCTCGGTATAGAAGAGAGCAGTTCGAACACACAAATCGATATCTGCTTCGGCCGCCGCCCTACCGTAACTAACGAAAACCAAAGGGCGTAGAGCTGGTAAATCGACTGAGATTGGCCAAGGAAATGCGCATGGCAGAACCTTGCTGGCATAAAAAAAATCCACGCATATCGACGGAGTGAATGATGAGTGGGCGAAGTTCCGGTAGTTCATCAGTAAAAACCGTGAACCTTGCCCAGTACATCATCAAAGACGTGACAAACACTGTGTGTCACCATCTAGCGCTCTCCTATCACACTAGAGCACGCAGCGAGCGCCTCCGCGCCATCTATTGATCAATTCACGTACTAGCTAAGCAGCACCGCAGCGCTCAGACAGACAAACAGACAGACAGACAAACAGACAAACAGACAGACAGACAGACAGACAGACAGACGACGAAAGACGGACGGACGGACGGACGGACAGACAGACAGACGGACAGACTACCATGCTACGCGTTCCCATACATCTGAATGAAGCGAGCACCGCGGCGCCATCATGCCATCTAGTGAGCACTTCATAAAACTACAAGTGGCTACATACTACATCGAAGGAAGGACAGACCCACGCCCTAAGGAGCTTCGCCCCTAAAAAAATTCACGAAAGAATTGCTGCCTCAGGGCAGGAACTACCATTTAAAGGACAAATGTACCACAGAACAGACGCTGTAGTGCATTGCCCGTTGTAACTGGTGGTTCCCTTTGTTATGGCCTATTTAGTGGTACCCTTTTATGTGGCGACTCTGTAGTTGAGTTACAGTAAAGAAACCTTGGCCCCGGCGAGCTTCATTTATTGGAGTCTGAACGCATATCTTCCAATACTATCGGTTTACTACAGTGAGCTTCGCACCGATTGGGCAAAGCCTTTCAGACTGGGCACAATGTAGGATCTTGAGTCTTAGTTTTGCAATATAAATGCCAAATTAACAACTATCAATGGCTGGTTGACCTAACACAGGAAAATGATGTCGCGAGAAGGAATTGTGAGAATACATAATTTTACAGGTATACAGTAGACAACTGTATTAAATGTAACTATCGCGTCAATTTTATTCATATAATTTTTAGCGGCGTATAGTACAGCAGCGACCCGGGCTCTTAGGTATGCGTGCAAATATTTCATGCCTTACGGCTGATGAGCCTTTACGGGAGTTGTCAGATGAGCTTTACGACGGCAGCTGAACATCTTTATAGCAGCCGTTTACTTCAGCTCAATATTTTCATAAAAGCTCATCGAAATGATCCTTACAGTAACGACAATGGATTCAATGCGCCTATCATTGTGAACTACTTATTGTTATGAAATTTAACATTTACATGTTTTTGACGCATAGTCACTGAATTGTCCGCCCTCATTGTTAAAATGATATGTCTACTGTTTTTATTTATGTTAAGCATTGTTATAATTCCAACAAGGAGGTTTAATCTTGCATTTATCGTTGCTTAAATGCCTTGGGAAACACCTAACACTATCCCAATTAAAATAACTATTTCCCGTTATTCAATGAGTTACATGCATGATCCAGAAAGTCATTGTTTACACATAAATTTAACGTACAGTATATCACAAAATACAAAGCACCGACGTTGCAACTGCTGCAGTGAAACTCGCGATTCAGCAGCCGTGACTCATAGGTCCAAACGATTTCGCACCGAAGGGATACCTTGGGTATTTCGGAATTCTCAATACAGCTGTTTAGTCATATTACGCCCTTTCCAAGAATTGTGCCCTTTTCGACATTGCTTTTACACTCATAATTTGCTCACGCAAACGGCGATTGCTCGATGTAGCCGCACGTATTTTATTTATTTATTTATTTATTTATTTATTTATTTATTTATTTACAATGCTCACATTGCACGCAGAGCACTTAGAAGGCTATGCATCAAAACTTATTTCACGGAGCTCATCGAAGTAGGTATTGTGGCGGTTGAAAGAGGTAAAGGTGAAAAAGACGTGCGAACAATTTTCTTTTTTTGTGCCCCTCCCATGACTATTCCTCGAACTCTGACGACTGCGGTGGGTAGGCTAAATCATATTACTGTACTTGCAAATGGAAACACTCACAAGGCTACCTCCTTGTTTCTTCACCATCACGTAGCGAGAGTTCGATCCCGGCGGGCGGTCGCATTTTCGATGGAGGCGGAAATGCCAGAGGCCCGTGTACAGTGCGTTGTCAAGTAACGTTAAAGAACCCCAGGTGGTCCCAATTTCCGGAGCACTTCACTACGGCTCTTCTCTCCTTTCTATTTCTTTCACTCCCTTTCCCCTACCACTACGGACGCTTAGTCGTGCTCCCTACATGGGCTGCCGAAATTAGTATCCTTTTCTTAACCGAACCACAATCATATACACCTTGGATACTGTACTGACCAGCTCAGAGCGCAAGGAGTAGAGTCGCGTTGATCTAGCGGGCAAGTGCGGTGGAGCTATCTAATGGAGCTCTGTACTAAAGGCTTCAGCCTACTAGAAAGGTAATTCATCTTTGTTCATAACAAAGACCTCGTCTCTCTCTCATTCTCATCGAAATAGAACGCTAAGTCCTCTTGTGTACTGTCCTGTCACTTTTCAATTAGAATTCTTGTTTACTTTTAAGACATGTTGTACCATCTTGCTACTGTCTTGCTTATACCATGCTAAGTATGTATCAACATTAATAATTAGAACTAGTCACAATACATACTCAAGAGAGAAGCACGCTTATTGTTTAATGAAGTGAACCTTTTTGCTCCTAAATCGTCCATAATGCCTGGAACCGTTCTGGACAGGAATTTTTCTTTACCACGCCATCGATTCTTCTCCAAAACTCGGCTGCATCTTTCCCGTTGACATCAAGGTACGGCATCCGTCCCAGAAATTACACGTCTTATCACAAGATTACATAAGTCTTATCAAGTTCCAGAGATTTCTCTGAACATAGAATTAGGCGCAGCTACTTCCCCTGCTACCACATTCCAAATATTCTTCCACTCATTTTAGACCCAATATGAATACAAATTTTAGAAATGCCTACATAACGCCTTCTCTCATCGACGGCACCTGAACTATAAATGTCCCATTTTTTTAAACAAAGCAAACAAAGAACGTTCACTTGTGAGGTGAATATTACAAGATGAGGACAAGCACGGTAAAATGTGGACCGTTAATTTGCTTTACTGGGCCTTATTCTTAACAAATTCACATTTAATACTGTACGAAACATTAAAGAAAGACAAACACCGCCAACAACAAGAAAGCGGCGACTAGCTTCGCAAGGCGGTGTTGTTACAAGGCTAAAGGCAGAGCGGAGCTGTATTTTCTGTTATTCCCTATACACCAGCCGTAGTTGGTAGCTCCGGGAAGCGTTCACACCAGTTGTGGACGGTAGCGCTGGGAAAGAGCTCTTGCAGCACTTTCAGAGGAGTACTACACACTTTTCCGCACACTCTTCAACGCCGTCAGGTTACAGTTTAACCACAGACGGTCGCAGATACGGCGGGAGTGCTCGAACTCTCTGTTGATAAATTCGCGCTGGAATCTCCCGTCAGCGCCGTCCGTCGACCTTCGGGCTCTACGTTGCTTCGGGTCAAATTTCCTGGATTCGAAGAGGGAATGGTAAGTTCATGCTACATCTCTAACCTAAGCTCTTCTTCGGCGTAAGCTGAACCTTCTTCGGCTCGGCGAAGTCGCTTTATTTCCTCCTTGGCCCAATGCACCAGATGCGCTCTACGACAACGTTTTGACTCCAACTGGACTTGGCGACGGCGTTCTCTCTGCTCAGCTTGTTCCTCAACAGTGAGATCTACCCATGTCTACCCACCAAGCTTAAATCTACGATGAGGAGGCAGTTAGCCAGCATTTAAACAAGCACGGTGTGGCAGAGAAGAGCTGTTATGTGTAACTACTGACGGCTAGGGAAAAACTAGCGGAAATGTTGCTGTGTAGCTAGGAGGCGGCGGTGCCTGACGTCACACCAGCTGCCATGACGACGTGCAGTGATGTCAAAGTAAGGCGAGGTTTTCAAGCGGACGGACTATTACGCCCGGCCGAAGGCAAATATACCCCAATGTCAACACGATACAGGTGAGTTGGACTGGGAGCTAAGACAGACGACGTTTCCAGCATACACGAGATAGGAAAATAGAATACTTGCGCACAGCACGTAGGAGTGTACCACGTAATCTTAAAATAAAAAAAAACGTTTCCTGCAGCGCGTCTACTTAGAACGGTTAAGTTTGTATGTAGTAAGAGAACTGGTGAGATAAATATGATCGAGCAAGTATACTGAGAAGGGAGTGTTCACTTGTACAAACATGCGAAGAGTGTCCACTCGTAACACGCACACCATATGGTATTACGAGATGCTGCAGGGACTTGTTGATCCTTATTCGTTGATTATGATTGTAACCACGGTTGACGGATAGTTTTCAGCGTAGTAGAGCACAAAGAAAAATAGACGTCGTCATGCTCGGCACCTAGGTTACAAAGAACAGTTGTCTGTCTACAGCCATCCCAGCGCCACCGATGTCTTTGTATGTACAGCACTGCAAACACAGAACCACCTACCGGGTCTGCTCGTATCGAGTAGCGTGCTTTTGCAGCGAAAAAAAAGAAGGTTTGTGCTGGGCTTTCCGAAGCAGAGCTTGTTGTCTCGCAAAGTGCGTTTTTTGTTACAGCGCATGAGTGCAACTAAAGTCAGGACGACGCCCATCCCATAGTCACGTCTGAGGAACGAGAAATAACATCTGTAGTAATAGGAGACACACTATATATTCATGCGGGAAAAAAGAAGCTCGAACGACCACGGCCGACGGAGACTGACATACTAGAAGCCGCGTCGCAGATGCGGTACATTAACTTGTCCTTCCGGACTATGTCAACAGGCGAGTCACGCACGTCGTGTTTCCTTATGATAGACTCCATCGAGGAAGACCGTAGCAAGTTTGTACGCTTATTCCACATGTGATGGTTTTGTTTTCTTGCAATACTGCCTGTTGTTAAAGCAAGGCGATGAAATAAGTTTTCATTTCTCTCTACAGTTTGCTCTTATATTTGTGCGTAGTGAGGCCATGAAAGTTTGCTACGCCGGTTGCTATGCGCCTGTTTGGGCATCGTAAAAGTACGCGGCCAAATAATAACGCATATTGCAAATGCCTGCGAAAGACTAATCAGGCGAAGATTCTAGAGGACCGTATAATGTGCCCTGTCAGTGTACATTAACGAACACCACGTGGTCACAATTTTCACGGCTCCTCACAGCGGCCTCTAATCGTATTGTTGTTTCGGCACATGACTCCCCTCTCATTATTTGTCAAATGAAAGGCCAACGAATACATTACGACTACATTACAATTTATGCAGCATTAAGCTTTGTAGCCTGCCGCGTAAAAAACTGCTGCGCGAATATCTGGACTTGAAATGTATTTGCAGAAATTGTTTCTTTTGGGCTACATTGTGAGACGGATGTAGGAGAAATCAATACGTCACTGTACAATATCCAATAATGTTTCAAGAAAGCGCGCAAGGTAGCGAAATGTTTACTTTTCGTATTATCCGAACGAAGAGCTCCTAAGACGTAAACATCGGGTGACAATAAGCACGACACTAAAGAATTCCTGGTTCCGCATTCGCTTTCTCAGACAGTGGAGCACTGCACGCTAATCTAAAGCCAACCAACAGGTGCTGCCCGTTTCGTTGTCAGTGCTACCTAGGCACGTCATAACACGGGCAGAGCTAGAGGTAACCTGGTTAGTCTTCTAAGAAGGTCTGCGGAAATCGCGTGCTCCGGAATCCCCCTTGAGGCCTTGCGTCAACAGCGTGCCTCGCGTGCAAATAAGTTTCCTTAACAGCGCAAGCCCGCTCTCTTAAGGTTATGGCAGAACTCCTGCGTCTAACACAACTACACTTGGCGAACAAGTTTCCCTAGCCCTTATGAGCGAACAGGTTGCCGACAGGACTGCCACTGAACACGTCAATTTTTCTCATGTGTAATTGGATTTGCGCTGGATTTCCGAGAGCAGGTACGATCTTCCCTCAATGCTGGTGCGCTGAAGAAGGGTATTTCGAAGTTCTTCTTGAATAATGTTTGCTTTCTGTGTGCCCCATCTAGCACTGTATATTTACAAGCGACACTGCTAGCTGTTCGATTGGCTGTCACTGCTCGATATACAGGCTACACAAATATACTGTACAGACCTCCTTTCAAGACTAGCGTCTATTTGCAGCAGTTAAGACTGAATTCATCTCGTCAAGGTAAGAACACAAAATATTGGACGAGCTGGTATTATAGCTGCCGAAGGCATTCGAGTTTCGCAGCGTGACATGAGAAAGTGTACTCATGTTCCAGCAGTGCAAGAAAAACTACATTACTCCTTTCCCAGCATGGGTTCGCTATGTCCTCATCTTGCCAGTGGCACCACTTGTAGGGAGTTCGCTCTACACCTCGTTTTCAAGGAGGAGGCAATGAACGAAATTGGGGTAGGATAGCGAGAGGCGGGTATGGCTTGCTACACGGCTTTGGTGGAGAGTGTACAATTGATGAAAAGAAGGACGGAGCTAAATCCTATCAGGGTGTGGCGCATGTCTTCGTCAATTCCATGCTCACAATAGATGATTAATAATAGTAATTTATTAGCACAATAATATTAATATTAATAATAATTATCATTATTTCGTATTAATTATCAATATTAATTGATTATGTAATACTTATAAGCAATTCTGGTCAATTTTTTAATCCGTAGCTTTTGTCGATAGAAGGATCACGAACAACCAATATGAAATCAATTGTCCCTTCAGAATTGCATAAGTAACACAAGGATGTGTCTAACTTTATTTACTTATTAATTGAGATATTGCCAGTCTCATGTCGAGACCATAGCAGGTGGGTGTATAATTTCGCATAAATTCATGTTTTATAAAACGGCCTAAACACATGACTAAGCAAAAAAAGCAGTTCCTTTAATAAAAAATACAACATACTTGTTTAGCAAAGCCAAAGACATCGTCACAATATTTGCGCGCTTCATGCTGCACAACAGTGCAGGTTTTCGCAACCTTAAGAAAGCGAATAATAATTGGGTATGGTTCAGAAAAATAGATAGCAGTTTTAAATAGTTTTAAATAGCGGCTATTTCTTGAAATTTTATAACATCTTCCAATAACATAACAAGTTCGGATTCTGGCGCGGTGTTATAGATGCATCTGGGCTATTTCAGTCATGGACAACGTGCAGAAAAAAAAAGAAAACCGAAAAGTATCGTTATTGCAGAACTCCTTTAGTGTGTCAATGATTATGGCGGACAATGCGGGATTTATGAAAGGTAGTGTATTTTGAAGGATCTAATTTTAGCCGTTTGTGTGTTATCTGATGAATTTTCAGAAGAGATCGCTTTGCTCGAAGAGCAAAGGCTGAAAGCTCTGACAAAAAAGTATGCCTTTGTGAAATCCTACACTTTCGACATCCAAGAAACACGGGTAATATGCGAAGGCCAGCGTGTCTGATAGAGAATAAACGTCATTAAAGTGATGAAGTCATCTACGGAGCATGGCCCGTGCCGAAAACGTGCCATATCCTGCGGGCACATGGTGTTGTAGGTACCAATCAAAGCATGTCCAATAGCTTGCTGAACAACTAGCCTTTTTATCTAAAATGAAAGCAAGCCTTATCTGTGATATTATACTCACGCGGTCGAATAGCTCTAGCAGCCTAGCGTATAAAACTTTAGGAAAAAAAGAATATACTGCCCCTACGGAAGCGGGCGCTTGGAAGACCGCAGCTACTTTGCCTAATGATATTAAGGCAAAGTGAGTGGTTGGTCGTAAATCACACATCCACTTAGATTAAGGCTGCATGGTAGAATTTAAGAAATCGATAAAAATGTTTGATGAACCAGATATTAGCACAACGTTGCGCCACAATAACAACAAGTACGAAAAAAAACTTTCGCATACATACACGAAGGTCTACAAATGTAGTGTACGCCAAAAATTATTAGTGTTCCACGAGTTCTCGGCTGCCAAGTGCTACCGGGGTAATAGGGATGCGCTGCTGTCTTTCACCCATCTACTCTTGTTCCAGAGCACTCGTTCCATGTTTACTGCTCCACCGTGGACCAGTCAATGGTGTTTTAGAGAAGGGACTTTAATGTGCTTTGGCATTTTGGTGTCATAGTGCAACGTTCAGTACCCGTAGTGACTGCCTGTTCAAGCCCCGTACTCCAACATTCTTTCTCTCTTCGCAAGCACTGGTGCTGCTTGCCACTGCAAGCACTGGTGCTGCTTGCCACTGCAAGCACTGGTGCTGCTTGCAGTGGCAAGCAGCACCAGTGCTTGCTTCCCACTTTGAAGACTCGTGTTCGATTCCCACCCCCATAACGCAAGTTAGGTTGTCACTGTTGTTACACTGCACTTATGTGCGTCTGTCTGCTTGTTATGTCTACATAACCGATACAAGAAACGGTGTGTCTTGGCCGTGCTGAACCCATGGAAAGTGTGTTCTGACAAAATATTCAGTAGCTATTCTGGCTGGTCATTAATTGACTAAGCTGAAATGGAAACATTCAATCACCTGTGGCGAATGCCCGCTTGTCGCGTGCCAAGCGTTACTGGTATGGGCCAGGCGTTGTCGTATTATCGTGAATCGCGAAGTGCGTGACCAGAATTTAACTTTAGGCGTGCCTACATCAACTGTCCATGTTTGTTATACATTGATAGCCTTATCTGCCAATATTCATGCATACCAAGTGAATGAGACTACCAGAAAAGCGCCAGAATAAAAGCGGATAGATAGATAGATAGATAGATAGATAGATAGATAGATAGATAGATAGATAGATAGATAGATAGATAGATAGATAGATAGATAGATAGATAGATAGATAGATATGGTCAAAGCTACTCATGTTCACCAAGAAATACATCACATTTATAAGCAGTGGCCTTATGTTGCATTAACACAAAGAACGATATAACTGGCCACGCAGTAGACATAAACTGTCGATGACAAGAAGCTTATAAGCAAATTACCTTGTTACCACGGCCTGGAAGCTGCTTCTGTACCATGCTACTCTTATTCCTGCTTTGCGTCCATGCTCAGTAATGGAAACCAGGAGTCAGTGGCCTTAATTTTAGAGACACGACTGCTGCTTCTGAAACGCGTTGTTTTAGCAGCGGAGAAAGTGTGAAATGAGGACAGAAGGTGCAGAAATTGAAAGACACACATGAGAGCGCTATGGTATAAAGGAAATAAATAAAATAAAATAATTTTTCTTGGAGAGCCGGGATTCGAACGCACGTATCCACGGTACGAAGGCGAGCATCATAACCATAAGGCTATAAGGTACCTGCACTTGCAGAACATACATTTATGGAAAGCACACGGAGCGGCGATTGTAACACAAATTCTCACGGATGACAGAATGGTAAAGAGAGAGAGAGACAGAGGTATAAAGTATGATACAGGGATATAGAGAGACAGACATGGGGAGGTTGGAGACCGGACGATTGCAACATAACATGGTATGGGCGACATACTGTGAAACTAACAGAGAGAGGCAGCAAAGAAGACAACACAACTTGATAAAGGCACGAGAAAGAGAAACTGAGTGAGAAAGAGAAAGCGATTTCCTTAAGGAGCCTCCCCCCCCCCCCCCTTCCTTAAGGAAGAAGCCGCTTCCTAGGTCCGTAGGCCAGCGCTATCATTGGTGTTTGCCATAGCAGAGCCACGCCTAACGTTTTATGCAATACAGAAGATGTGCGCTAAATGAGACGACACAACTCCAACTAATCTTCCTCGACCTTTCAACCTTGGTGTGGTGTTATAAGCATTACTCAACACTGCGACATGTTTACGTAAAGCAATGCCCAGATTACCATTGTTTTACATCCTTCATTCAAACACGGACGAAAAGCAAAAAAAAAATGATGGAAAGAACACGGGCACTAGCCATAAGGAGAAGACATTGTCGTGGTATACAATATCGTGAAATAATGCTTCCGATAATAAATTTGCCATTCAGCCTACTTTCGCATTTCATAATGAGGATGAATCATTTTTGTCCCAATACCATAATCTGAAGCATACGAATCTCGAGGGTCCTACACTAGAAGCCACGAAATAGCTACAAAAGGTACATGGTCCGTTCAACTTGGCACAGACGGAGGTATGCAAAACCAAAAATTCATTAAATTCATTATACGCAACAGATATCAGTCCGCTGCTTCTTCGCGCGTTCAGATGCTCTTTCTCTCGCTGAGCTCGCACTGAATTCTACCGCGCTCCCTTGTGAGATATTGAAGCGGCGAGCCAAGTGGCCATAAAAGCAGCACCGCGGTTAGAGAGGATGCTAAAGTATGTGTCAGTAACGAAAGCGGCAAAGTGATCCTCGAGAGACGAAATGTCCATTGTCGTTATGAAGGCCCGGGCAGGAACAGGCAGTTCTCAGAGTGGACGGCAATTTGCACCCTCATGAATATGCGGACGTGCGAAACTCCACTTTCTTGCATTGAGCGCATGTATGCCTAGCTTTTCCCAATGGCTTTACTAGGCTCCCCACTGTAAGTGGCTTTCCGCAGTTTTATATTCAGCTCTACACAAAAATTGAAAGAGAATGCCTAGCTCGCGTCTTAAGAGGAGCGCGCTGATGTGCTATACATCCGCTCAAAAACTCTACGGTGTTTTGGGAGTTGAAGGGAGGTACCTCACGCTTCCAATTGTGCACTGATGTATTTAAGCAGATATTTGTAGCGATTCAATGTTATGCTTAGCTGAGCGTGCTGCTACAAACGCCTCCTATTTTAAGAGAGAGAGAGCTAAGCAAAGGCAGGCAGGTTAACCAAACGTGCACCAGGTTTGCTGCCCTGCACTGGGGAAAGGGATAAAAGGGTGGAATAGAATGAGAAATAGAGGAAGAGAGAACGAAGAGCCCAATCACGCGCACACTTGCACTAGTAAAGTCTGTAGAGGCGGCCGCAGAGACCTGTCGACTTCAGGTACGTCAGCAACGCCTTTGTCGCCTTCTGAGCCATCGAAGCATGTGGCCAGGCCCAAGAGCCTTGGCTGCTGAAAACGGCCTCGAGTCCAGCCTGTTAAGTATCATTTTAAGTTGCATTGTAAAGAGTGCGAAGAAGGGAGTGAACATGGAAAACACAGCACAGGCGTCGGTCAAAAAAAAAAAAAGAAGAAAGGACTACTGCATGAACCAGAATGTAGGTAAAGTGCTGTTGGGAAACAAGTTTTGCGTCTTGAACGTTTTCTGAGAGCTATTCATTATCCAGCCTCGACAGGGGACTGGGAAGTTGGGACGGTGGTCGCATTGCCCAGGTATGTTCAAGGTGTGTACTTGCAACTGTCACACAAAAATCATTTTTTAGTTTTTCTAAAACCACGAGCAGCCTAGATCTGTCTGTGACACTCCATCGCTTCCCCTGCTAGCTTTGTAACTTTCAAGAATGCTCTTTCTCATTATTTTGCGCAATGTTTCGTTTGTTACTTAAGTATTTGGCGCCCGTTGCAGTTTTTGGTGTTTCTTTTGACCTTTCGGAACTACTATATAACTTGTACCTAACAATAAAAGCTTAACATACATCGATTTATACCTTCCACCCTCTCATAAATCGACACGCTGGACTGAACTATAAATAAATAAATGTATCTATTAATGTAATCTTCTGATGTCTATCATTGTCAGAGCTATCGCAATATGCACTAAAATGTGCGCGACCCTCCACATTTGCAGTACGATACTTGAGAACTATAGCGGAGCAACTGAAACAGGCGGGAAAAATGATTCACTCTGAAGCTCTGATAATTATCATCTACATTAATACACAGATTTCACGAAAGCGGTAATTCGACGGTCCTCAAGGTCAGGGCGTACCTCCATGTAGAAAATGTCCTTGACATATCTTCGTATGACAATGAACTACGCGCTGAAGGACAAACGTCACCTGTCCATGAGGCATACACCGTCATTATACCGTTTGCTTGGTATTACTATGTGATACCACCTTGCCCAGTTGTACGACATTTTCAGAAACTTTAGCCCGGCGCACACTTACACCAAGCAAGTCTCCAGTCGCGCGTGCCTCTATGCAGATTTTCATGCCAGCTTCACGCATGTTGCGGTGTCAGCGTGGAAGATCTCTGACTGGCTCAGCTTACGCGAACAATTGCAAGTGCCGGAATGCGTAGCTTCTGGCACATTTCAGAGCTCAGTAGGCCTAATGCCCTGTTCGGTGGTATAACACAATGTGAGTACGAGTTGTGAATGCAAAAATGCAATACACTAGGGTGTATGGCATTACGTTACAAGGAAATACGTGTGTGTTCTTCACAAACAAAAGCTTCAGTGTTAATAAAATATTTCGCTTGGTCCGGTTTTCGAATTCGGACCAATGCTTGTCTGGGGTGGCTGTCCTACCAACTGAGCTAAGCAGGAGGACAGCAAACCACAGCACGAGGTTCAAGTGATCGACAAGTAAAAGCACATGGTCTAACTAGTGAGATGACAATTTCTTCTTTCGCTAACATCCGGTGCACACTGAAAGCGAAACTCTTGAGACAAGCATATAATGAAAAGAACTATGAACCCTCGAAAGAAAGTTGAGTACGTTTTGTTTTACCTAAGATACCGCCACTTCAGAGGCCGCAGAAGAGGCTTCCTCAAGAAAAGAAGTAGGTGAAGGAAGATAAACTGGAGAAGGAAACACAAAGGATTGAGTTGCTGCAGCGTAATAATTTGATCCAACTCTCGGTTCTGGTTTACCGCTCCCGTGAGAGCTAAACAGAGCATTGCGACATCTTTCATGGCTTCCGCGCTTTTTTTTTCTCTGGCATCACCTTAAGCACGGCGGAGCCCATACACAGAATAATTTTAAAAAACGGGTAAGATAATGCCGTTCCAGTTTTATAAACATGTCTTTGAACAAGTACGTACGTGTTTAGCATTGCTAAGAAGCTCTTCCGTATATTCGCATATGCGGCCTCACCACTGTATTTCTCTACTAGTAAGCATTGCACATGTGATACGCACTTTATCTTCTGTTCAGGAAATTCGCTATGCTTGTCCCTTGCTCAGTATAAAAAATATATGTGAATGAATGTGACTTGAATATGCCTCATGTTTTTTTACTACATACACAGTATGCACCACTGTTCACCAAATATGTTTCATGTTATCACCTTTGAACTTCATCATATATCTACCGACTACTGTGAACTCCTGCCACAACCAGAAAAAATTTAATCAACAAAATTGAGCTCTAGTAGCCTTCAGTCCTTGAAGGCAAGGTTGTGTACGTCCTGCCAATGAAACGGATCACATGGTTGCGTGAGGTCCCTAATTACTCCATGATTTCATGTAATCCATCTCAGGGCTCGGGCCAGAGTCACTGCCTCTAATACCTTCTGGAAGCGCAGACGCTTCTTAATTAACCTGCCTCATTCGAGATGACCAGAGCTCCACATGGCCGCTGACGCGTCTGGCTTTCTATCGTATATTCCCTCAGCCCTAAGCTGTCACTCCGTCCGAAAAGTTTATAACTCAACAAGACAGCCCCTGCCTTCCTGCTGACACTACACGGAGCTCGCACAGGTGCTTTAGTTTTTTTTTCCACTGAGAGCGGGGCCACTTTTATCACTAGACAGAGTCCAGACAGGTACCCAAGTTTCTTTCCAATGCTAGTTAATTGCCGACCCGCGGCAGCCTTCAAATGTTATTCATGTCAAATGTCCATTCAGTTACCTAGTTAATTAATAACAAACGACTGCTTAAAGGGACCACTTTTACGTCGAAATAGATTTTCATCCGACTGAAGACAGCAAGGCCCCCGCTCTAAAATTTAAAAGTCATAACATCATTGCGTTACTGATTGGGTGCCATTTAAGTTGCCTAAGCGTCAACTGCTGAACTGTTTAGCCTTCAATCATTATTTGACGTTCAGAAGAACATTATAAGTGCATAAAAAGTGAACAGTATGCTGTGGTGTTTCTACATATTACCATTTGTGACAGCTCCTCGAATACTTGCAGAGGCCCTTGTTATTTCTCTAGCCTCCCGAACTATGTTAAATCATTTCTACATAGGCTTCTATAATCTTAAATAATAAGTGCATAATGTAAAGGAAAGAAAGATTCACAGCATGTCCACGGAGTGAATGATGATGAGTGGGCGAAGCTCCAGAGTTCATCGTAGATCGTGCTGAGTTCCGGATTAATTTAGTTAACGCGCACACTACGAATCCTTATGGTTGAACTACTCTCCCACCGGCACTTCATTGCAAGTCTAGATGTGCCTATATATATATATAGGTGGCTGGTGAACGGTTCTCCAGCGCGAGCAGTCGGTTTTTTTCAATCAAGAAACTCGCTAGAAGACGCTGCCTGCGTCAAGCTTGTCTTTTTTTTTAATAAATGTAATTTAAGGAGAGGTTGGTACCCATGTGTGGCGCCGGCTACTCCTCTTCTCTTACAGGGTGGCTTACATCACAAAGTTACGTAGACTTCATCAAAGTTCATCAATACAAGTACTCGGGCACGGACACATATATCACATCACATCACACATATAGAGTCACTTTTCCAGTACACATATCACATCACATCACATCATACATGTAGGGTCACTCTTCCAGTACAACTGTCCATTAAACAAGACATTCATAAGTTTCCAGTGTCTACACATCAGTACCGTCCACACTGTCAAGTTCAACATGATCACATAGCGCATGTAGACTGTCTCTTAATTGCTAGTGACAAATATAGGAACAAGTAGAAGAGACAGGAAATATGTACCCCTAGTGCTTCATAAAAATTGCTATGCAGGCCCCAACATGATGCAGGTTAATATTTTTCCGGTATCCTTGAGTCCTCTAAGAAGTTCACGAGTGTCCGCCGCCGCCGGCGGCGGACAACTACTGCGGAAAAACGGCCGTGTTGTGATCTCATAACAGCTTACGCTGTAAAAAGCGAGAAATGCAGTGGAGCCAGCCTAAAATCCTGGTACCATCGATTCTGTGCCAGAGCTAGTGAAGCCTTAGTATATGTACCTGCTACTATAAAGCCGAAGTATTTGTGCATGAGTTAGCATTTTACAGCGTAAGCTGCTATGAGATCACAACAAGGGTCGTTTTTGCGCCGTAGTTGTCCGCCGCCGCCGCCGGTGTCCGTAAGCACTATCGCTGCAAATTTTAGAAAAAATAACCAGGACCGAGGAGTATTCCAACTAGTATTCTGCCTGGATTCGAACCCACACTCTCCGCGTGGCAGTCGAGCGTTCTACCACTGAGCTACGCCTGTGGTTGAAAAATCATCGCTAAAAGACCTACACAGGTATAACGTCTGCCGAGGAATGGCATTAACGAACGTAATGTTACCTGGAAAAATAGTAATACGCCACTACACGATGCGGAAAATGGATTGCATAACGAGTTCGAGGAATCATTTGAAAGAACACAGGGCTGCATGGTTTGTAGCTCTGAACCCATTACGGAGGCATTGGTAATTATGGCGTAGTGGGTACTTCCCTACTTGGCAAAATGATAAGTTATGGCGCAGGGGATACCTACCACTTCTACTTGCACTAGTTTCCTCAAGCGTTTAAAGTGGTCCTCTAAGAAGGTAGCTCCTCCAGCTTACGCTGTCACTGTCCTGCGGTTCCGTGCAGGCCTGGCTCTTTTTTGTTCACAAGCGCTAGCTGTCCCTGTTCCCAGTGCCGCAACTAGAACGTCAGGGTCATCTAGAAACGCGCTCAGCCTTATTCACATCTTTTTGATTACATCCCACTCGAAATTAAACAACTGTGGGCCATTCAAATGCAATCTCGCTACAATGCTACTAATCGTGACCTACTGCGACTCCGGCCCCGAAATCTTTGTTCAGCCGGATTGTGCAACTCTACCACTCAGGAGTAGGATGAATCTCAATGAGTTCAGGTAATTCTTAGTGAGATTACTCAAGAGTGATCTGCATACTGAAGCACCTCCTCGTTTATCCACACCATCGCATACTCACAATTCTTCGAGCATAGTTGCTCGAGAAACTTACTTAAGACCTCGAGTATTTAAAATGGAAGCGCAAAATGGCAGCATCTACCACCTTTATATGCCAAAATAATGTCATTCTCGTGCTCGCTGTTTAAAGGACGTAAATACAAGGTGTGTCAAAGCCGTAGATGCAGGAGCATGTTCATAAAAATAGGTGTCGCTTTGTCTTAATACTAGACGCTGACAGTGAGGTTACACCCCTTTTAGTAATCGGAGTACCCTCAGTTTAGGAATTCGAAGCTCCTTCGACGTGTAAATACCAATGACGTAAGCACTAGATAGATAGATAGATAGATAGATAGATAGATAGATAGATAGATAGATAGATAGATAGATAGATAGATAGATAGATAGATAGATAGATAGATAGATAGGACAAGTCGCAGATAGGAAAGTTGCTGAAGTTGCTAAAGGGAAAAATATCATGCAGTAAATGGAGTCAGGTGACTAATAACAATAAAGAACGGAGATCCTTAGCAGAAGCCCTCGTCCAGCACTGAAAATAAGTTAGAACGAAGATCATGACAACGTCGACATTGACATGCTACCTACCTCAACGAATGATATCACCATTATAATAAATCATGGAGAAACGTAACACTCATTGCATCCAGACGCAAAACCTGATAAACAGCAACGTGCCAGGAATTCCGGCATCAGGGGCTATATTGCTTGTCTTTCCACAATCTGACGTAATAGAAAAAAAAAAGAAACGACTATTCCAGTTTAACAAGAACTACGTGCTACGACCCGGAGGAAACCGAGAAAATTCATATAATAATGACAGCTTAAGGTGTTTTTGATGAGTGAGAGATAGGACTGACGGTTGTTACAAGGTGCACTTTCAATCTCACTTGATGCATCGGGTGGCTGGCCCTACACGACCACTGCGAAAATAATTTCAGTAAAGATTTCCTTGTGGCGCCCGGAAAACCCTTAAGTGAACCTCACTTCTCAGTTTTTTTTTCTGAGACGGCAATAGGGTTTCCAGGTCGCCCGCTTCTGTAATAGTTGTCCCCTATGCTTTCAGAAGGCTGTGCATGAATAAACTGAGCTAGGGAGAAAAAAATGTTTGATACCATGCTTCTACCCTAGCCTTTAAAGAGGTACGGCATTTATCTTGCCACTAGCTACGTAGCTGAAAACTCGGAATTCATCAGGAGCACTGACTCTCGTCGCTTTACCTTTTCCCTGTGCGCTGAAATCAAAAGAACTAAACGAAGCCTCACTGAACATCTTTCTGTGATCTGAAACTGACAAATGCTATTTGTGCCTCTAACGGCGTAGTTGCGTTCCGTGTAGCGTGATTTGTTTAAAGATGAGCAGGTGAATTCTGATTGATTGATTTGATTGATTTGTGGGGTTTAACGTCCCAAAACCAGCTCTGATTATGAGAGACGCCGTAGTGGCGGTCTCCGGAAATTTCGACCACTTGGGGTTCTTTAACGTGCACTGACATCGCACAGCACACGGGCCTCAACATTTCGCCTCCATCGAAATGCAGCCGCCGCAGCCGGGATTCGATCCCGCGACCTTCGGATCTGCAGCCGAATGCCATAACCACTAGACCACCGTGGCGGGGCAGCAGGCGAATTCTGGCTGCACATGAAACCAAGGAAAGAAATTTACTGGTGCATGTGGCCCAGATAGTATTTCGCTATTCATTGGAGCCTCCACGACTGCCGCTATTGTTATCTGTGTACGTTCAAAAAGGAATGTGAAGTAAATGGCAACGTAAAAACTAGCGCAATGAAAAACGTTGTAACACAGAAATTACAAGTGAGCTTTGAAAAAAAGAAAGAAATAAAAACACTGACTCTGTGTTGTAGCAAACTTCCTTCCGTATCCTGAAAGAAAACTGGGGCACCATTATTGCTATATTTCGGTCGTTATTGTTTTCTTCAATATTTTTCATCACTCTGCGTTTTCCTCTCTCTTCTGAAGCGAGGGGTACAGGCGATGTGACAAGAGATTCAAGTGGGAATATTTTAATACAGTCCTGAAATCACTCATCTCGGTCAAATCTCATCGATTTCTCTTGATTAAAGCTATATACTTATCTGAAAAATGTTCCGTTAGTTTTCATGTGCCGCACTGCTTTCTTAATTTTAGACAACAAGCACCATTTGACGGATGAGAAGGTTTGCGGCCGTATCCTCTAATTTATTTCCTGCCTCACGTTCGCCTTCCTCTATTTCGCGCGACCTGGTTCCACTGTTTCCTTCGCCAATAGACCTCCCGGCAAATTGCACTCTATCGATCGCCTGCGCATACCACTTTGCTTGAATGCCAGCTGTTTGCAGAGGGAGTACGGCGAACCGCCCACGCGGTAGTAGAAAGACCTTGAGCGCTTTATGAGAGTTTGTGTGTGGATGTTTTGACTTATGAGGAGCATAAAAGTTTTAACTGCGTTATTCATTCTGTGTTCACATGGAAACCCAACTTTTGACGAATAGCATCCTTTAATCTGAGAACGGTGAGCGAAGGGTTCATCTAGGCGCTAGTTTACAGAGCTTACTTTACTTCGAAGTGTCATTCCTGCAGCTGTTAAGTTAGAAATACTAAATAATTGCTGTTGTATCTTGTGTCAAAATCCCGACGGGATTATGGCGCACGCTTCGGTGGAGGGCTCCCAAAATTATGACCGCCAGGGGCTTTTTAATGCGCGCTAATAACGCACAGTACGCGGCCTTGTGGCATCTTCGGCTCCATCGAAAATTCGACTAACGTGGCTGGACGATACCCGTTTCTATGTATATTGAGAAATATTCTTAACTTCACAAATTGCAGAATGGTAATTTTATAAGCTTGTATTTGCCATGAGAAGCTTAGCCATTTTGCGACATTTATACATAAAACATTACATTTATTACGATCGGCGAAGAATTTGACTTTCAGAGCATACTCTGGAGGCTCACGTGCAAACGGGCTCACTCCAAGCCTAGCAAAAGTGCGACAAAACATTTTACGGACACATATATGTACTGAAGTGTGCAATGTCCAATACACAAGAAAAACTAGCACCTTATATGATGACTGTCCTTCGTAAAGTGTGACAGTAGATAACACAGAGAAATTTTCAGCAGTTAGCTTCTGGCACTGACCCTGAACATAAAGAAAACTCTGCATTAGGCGCTCAGCAACGTCCTCGAAGTTCGTTCGGTTAGGAAATTAATACAGCACGCTGTGCCTTCATTATGCTTCTCATTCACTTCATCGACAAAAGTCTCAACGGAGTTGAGGACCGAATATTCATGCTTCATAACCTTTTGGCTTTCGTACGAGCTAGCGCCAGAGGGTGAAAGCTCGTATGAAACGCCCACCTAATTATGACTTCGATTACACTCGAGAACAGCTGCTAACGACAGCATGCAGATAGTTGTGGAATAACTCCCGTGGCCCTGGCGAGCGGACCCGCTGGGGAGATTGCCTCGTAAAAAAAAGTGCCTGATTTTCGTAACGTTACACCGCTGCTACCTCGCATCAATACCACTAGCTCTGTTCCCCGTTAGCTTTAATAAAGCTCTCACGTTTCGCAAATCATCAGTAGAACCAATCTCCTGTGAAACAAGGAAACCGTTAGCGATGCACGCTAAAGTGCTGCGTGCATCCGACGTGTGCACGTCTCATCTAGGACTCTCGACAAGAAATTATTCTAAACAAAAGCTGTGGGATACTTAAGCTAAACGTAAACGTAATTAGTATGCAATCAACTGGTCACCTAAACGATCACCGATCACTCGACTTTCTCAGGATCCCTTGTCAATGACCGCAAGCTCATTTGTTGTTGAGAACCTTGACTAATATAGGGTACTAAAACTACATCTGCTTAAAATATATTCACCCGGCTCTTCAAGAACGCGCCTATTATGAAAAGAGCTGCGTGTGTAAAAACACTTCCGACCAAATCTGCCCGCTGACGACTTTCTAAATATGCTGTGGCCAGGCATACAATTCGCTTCAAGCGTCGTGGTAGCGGTTTCGCGTTTTTCTTTTCCCAACTCTACGGCATGCGGCGCTATGATCTAAGCCCTCTAAAAGCGCTGTCGGTATAGCCTCTTCACAGGTTATGTTTGATTATTAACTTGTCCTTGCACTCAATGCGTTTTCTCATTAACTCCATGAAAATAAAAGCAAGTACCCCGCATTGATTACACTGTCCCGCGATGTGAAGTAGTTTCAGATACGCTAATCACTGTTGTCGTGAACCTGCATTGGCCAAAAGATGCGTGTCCTCGAAGTCCAGTTGATTGCCATTTGACCTCTTTTGTATTCGCTGGAACTAGTGTTGGAAGTGATATGCACGAAACCTTTCTATGAACATCACAGAATGCGTTGGCACGCAGTGGAGGCGCAGGCTACAAAGCGACACTTGTGCAAGTAGTAGAGTTATTTTAAGGGTTCTCGAGGATGCATATCGCACAGGAAAGTAGGAAGGATAACTGAGCTGGGAGAAGAGCTCCTGTCTGAAAAGGCTTATTTATTTGTGGTTTTCAATATTTTCAGCAACGCAATCTGTATATAGCCCGGCCTCCGACACTGGAGACTTTTGAGATTGCTTGTGGTGAATCGACACATTTCAAATCAAGCCCCCGCAATTTGATGACGCACAGTTTTGGTATACTTATCCACGCATTTCCTAACTCTCAGTATGCAAAAGAGTTTGGGAATGGGGTATTTTTCTTTCCTGATAACCTCCCTGCCTTTCGCTCATCTCTCTCTCTCTCTAGATTATGTGGAACCATTTCCGCAGAACTTAACGACGTTCGAAGGACTTGTGTTAGATCCCTTGTTGCGCTTTTAAGATAATTGAAGATTATTAACTGAAGCCCCTTCAACAGTAATGAACGCATTTAAAAATCAACATCGATGAGGCCCTGGAAAGGGATTTGCCAATCTGATAACTTTTTTTTATCGAAAAGATGTTTACTAGCGCCTTCCATATCTCGTTTTACAAAAACACTGCCCGCACCGATCTGCTTGTGTGTCTTACGATTTATTTATTATTTATTTATTTATTTATTTATTTATTTATTTATTTATTTATTTATTTATTTATTTATTTATTTATTCCATCATTCATTCATGCATTCATTATTTCACTTATTTACTTATTTTTGTAACTGTTGTCACGGCTGGGTAGTTTTGCATTAAGTTTCTTTTTTTTTTACTGTTGCCTCGTTGCACAAGTTTTCAGCTGGCGAGGAAATTAGAAATGTATTCAACGCATTTTCGCTACTGCAGCAAAAATGGAACGTGAAAAACGATTGGTCTTCTCAAGGCACATGCACTAGGTAATTTAATGGTAAACAGTTGGCTTCGTGAGACATTTGTAGCCTGAAGTCTTGACGGAAGCCCGCCTGGTCGGGTAGTAACATGACAAAATTAAAAGAAGGACACAGCGACCATGCAAAAGAATAAATAAAAAGCGTTCCGGCTCCCCTGACGGGAGCCTTGTTCACAAGATTGTGAACAAGGCTCCCGGAAAGCTTTTTTTTTGTATTCTTCTGCATGGTCGCGGTGGCCTTCTTTTATTATATAATTTGTAGACCGTCTCACAAAGCCCAGCTTTCTGGACAATCTCTGAATTCGTTGTAAAATATCATGAATTTGAATATGTCCTTTATATTACAAGGCAAATGGATTTTTTTTTCATTCTCAGAAATACTGAGTACCTTTTTGAAATGTCTCGCTGAATTAATTCAGAGAGTTATCCAGGAAGGCAAAATAGAGGTCTTGAGGGCTTGAAAAATTACAGAAGCAAAAACGTACTCCTTATACAAGGCGCACGCAAGAGAACAATGAAGCCGCTTTGCTTTCTTACACGATATCGCTCAATACTGCGGTTGCCGGTGGCCGCCTCTTCGTTTGAGGCGAGGTATTTCATTGAACTACCGTAATTTTATAAGTTTGTATTTGCCATGAGAAGCTTAGCCATTTTGCGACATTTATACATAAAACATTACATTTATTACGATCGGCGAAGAATTTGACTTTCAGAGCATACTCTGGAGGCTCACGTGCAAACGGGCTCACCCCAAGCCTAGCAAAAGTGCGACAAAACATTTTACGGACACATATATGTACTGAAGTGTGCAATGTCCAATACACAAGAAAAACTAGCACCTTATATGATGACTGTCCTTCGTAAAGTGTGACAGTAGATAACACAGAGAAATTTCAGCAGTTAGCTTCTGGCACTGACCCTGAACATAAAGAAAACTCTGCATTAGGCGCTCAGCAACGTCCTCGAAGTTCGTTCGGTTAGGAAATTAATACAGCACGCTGTGCCTTCATTATGCTTCTCATTCACTTCATCGACAAAAGTCTCAACGGAGTTGAGGACCGAATATTCATGCTTCATAACCTTTTGGCTTTCGTACGAGCTAGCGCCAGAGGGTGAAAGCTCGTATGAAACGCCCACCTAATTATGACTTCGATTACACTCGAGAACAGCTGCTAACGACAGCATGCAGATAGTTGTGGAATAACTCCCGTGGCCCTGGCGAGCGGACCCGCTGGGGAGATTGCCTCGTAAAAAAAGTGCCTGATTTTCGTAACGTTACACCGCTGCTACCTCGCATCAATACCACTAGCTCTGTTCCCCGTTAGCTTTAATAAAGCTCTCACGTTTCGCAAATCATCAGTAGAACCAATCTCCTGTGAAACAAGGAAACCGTTAGCGATGCACGCTAAAGTGCTGCGTGCATCCGACGTGTGCACGTCTCATCTAGAACTCTCGACAAGAAATTATTCTAAACAAAAGCTGTGGGATACTTAAGCTAAACGTAAACGTAATTAGTATGCAATCAACTGGTCACCTAAACGATCACCGATCACTCGACTTTCTCAGGATCCCTTGTCAATGACCGCAAGCTCATTTGTTGTTGAGAACCTTGACTAATATAGGGTACTAAAACTACATCTGCTTAAAATATATTCACCCGGCTCTTCAAGAACGCGCCTATTATGAAAAGAGCTGCGTGTGTAAAAACACTTCCGACCAAATCTGCCCGCTGACGACTTTCTAAATATGCTGTGGCCAGGCATACAATTCGCTTCAAGCGTCGTGGTAGCGGTTTCGCGTTTTTCTTTTCCCAACTCTACGGCATGCGGCGCTATGATCTAAGCCCTCTAAAAGCGCTGTCGGTATAGCCTCTTCACAGGTTATGTTTGATTATTAACTTGTCCTTGCACTCAATGCGTTTTCTCATTAACTCCATGAAAATAAAAGCAAGTACCCCGCATTGATTACACTGTCCCGCGATGTGAAGTAGTTTCAGATACGCTAATCACTGTTGTCGTGAACCTGCATTGGCCAAAAGATGCGTGTCCTCGAAGTCCAGTTGATTGCCATTTGACCTCTTTTGTATTCGCTGGAACTAGTGTTGGAAGTGATATGCACGAAACCTTTCTATGAACATCACAGAATGCGTTGGCACGCAGTGGAGGCGCAGGCTACAAAGCGACACTTGTGCAAGTAGTAGAGTTATTTTAAGGGTTCTCGAGGATGCATATCGCACAGGAAAGTAGGAAGGATAACTGAGCTGGGAGAAGAGCTCCTGTCTGAAAAGGCTTATTTATTTGTGGTTTTCAATATTTTCAGCAACGCAATCTGTATATAGCCCGGCCTCCGACACTGGAGACTTTTGAGATTGCTTGTGGTGAATCGACACATTTCAAATCAAGCCCCCGCAATTTGATGACGCACAGTTTTGGTATACTTATCCACGCATTTCCTAACTCTCAGTATGCAAAAGAAGTTTGGGAATGGGGTATTTTTCTTTCCTGATAACCTCCCTGCCTTTCGCTCATCTCTCTCTCTCTCTAGATTATGTGGAACCATTTCCGCAGAACTTAACGACGTTCGAAGGACTTGTGTTAGATCCCTTGTTGCGCTTTTAAGATAATTGAAGATTATTAACTGAAGCCCCTTCAACAGTAATGAACGCATTTAAAAATCAACATCGATGAGGCCCTGGAAAGGGATTTTGCC
Source organism: Hyalomma asiaticum (assembly GCA_013339685.2). Lineage (NCBI taxonomy): Eukaryota > Metazoa > Arthropoda > Arachnida > Ixodida > Ixodidae > Hyalomma > Hyalomma asiaticum. The sequence goes on along the minus strand of CM023485.1, from coordinate 48,462,300 downwards.
AATCTGATAACTTTTTTTTTATCGAAAAGATGTTTTACTAGCGCCTTCCATATCTCGTTTTTACAAAAACACTGCCCGCACCGATCTGCTTGTGTGTCTTACGATTTATTTATTTATTTATTTATTTATTTATTTATTTATTTATTTATTTATTTATTTATTTATTTATTTATTTATTCCATCATTCATTCATGCATTCATTATTTCACTTATTTACTTATTTTTGTAACTGTTGTCACGGCTGGGTAGTTTTGCATTAAGTTTCTTTTTTTTTTTTACTGTTGCCTCGTTGCACAAGTTTTCAGCTGGCGAGGAAATTAGAAATGTATTCAACGCATTTTCGCTACTGCAGCAAAAATGGAACGTGAAAAGCGATTGGTCTTCTCAAGGCACATGCACTAGGTAATTTAATGGTAAACAGTTGGCTTCGTGAGACATTTGTAGCCTGAAGTCTTGACGGAAGCCCGCCTGGTCGGGTAGTAACATGACAAAATTAAAAGAAGGACACAGCGACCATGCAAAAGAATAAAAATAAAAAGCGTTCCGGCTCCCCTGACGGGAGCCTTGTTCACAAGATTGTGAACAAGGCTCCCGGAAAGCTTTCTTTTTTTATTCTTTCGCGTGGTCGCGGTGTCCTTCTTTTATTATATAATTTGTAGACCGTCTCACAAAACCCAGCTTTCTGGGCAATCTCTGAATTCGGTGTAAAATATCATGAATTTGAATATGTCCTTTATATTACAAGGCAAATGGATTTTTTTTTTCATTCTCAGAAATACTGAGTACCTTTTTGAAATGTCACGCTGAATTAATTCAGAGAGTGATCCAGGAAGGGAAAATAGAGGTTTTGAGGGCTTGAAAAATTACAGAAGCAAAAACGTACTCCTTATACAAGGCGCACGCAAGAGAACAATGAAGCCGCTTTGCTTTCTTACACGATATCGCTCAATACTGCGGTTGCCGGTGGCCGCCTCTTCGTTTGAGGCGAGGTATTTCATTGAACTACCGTAATAATTTCACAGCGCCTACCCTTCCCGAAAATCCGCCCCCTCTTTGAATTTTTCATTTTATTGAAATTTATCCCTCTTCAAGTTTTAGCCTTCTTTTTTTACGTGTTGGTGAAGCCTCGAAGAAAGTTCCTTTGATCCTACCTTTCATGTCAGCCGCTGAGAAGTGCCGCATGTTCATCGTACGCAATTTCAAAGCTCATATCTCAGGTATCCCTGGTCGATACAGCGCACTTAATATTTTTGAGAATATACACCCACGTTTTCCGCTTCTTTTTTAATTTTTGTTGTGTGTGTTCAAACGGGGGTGGGGGAGGGGGGATGGGAGCGTGTGAGAGGGTAGTATTTGCTTCCCAGTGCGCCGTAGCTTAGAACTGCGTTCATCCTTTTTGAAACGTTCAACGCCGGTAAATCTGCTTCACCTTGACGAAGGGTATGTCTGCTCCTGAACAATGACGGTGATTCTCGATCGCACTTGCGAACGCTTCAGGCACGCAATCTCGTAATTTTCTGCAGCGCTCCAGTACAAAATTGTGGGATCCTTTAGCTTCGCCTTAAGAGATGAACTCGATAGCGATACCTGGCCCTATTCTCATTGAGATCTCTTCCGCTTGCCATGCTCTTCGGTCCCATAGACACGTAAATGTCATATGGCACCACTTGGCAGAAAGTGCGACTTACTTGCGTTGCTGCTTGGCATTTCTTGTCGTCTTGCGCTGTTTCACGTAGATGTGTCATCACAACTCGCAATGAAGGCACTGTTAGAATTGAGACTTGAGCTAGTTGGCAGTGGTTCATTTTGAAGTGTGTACAGCACTACTGAAGACGGAAAAAGAAGTGTAGCGCTGCACACACCTTAAGATGAAGGCAGGACGATATATGCGGGCTGGTCGAGCGCGCAGCGCATCGCTCCCTGGAGCGAGGGATCGCAGGTTCGATTCCCTGGTCGCCGAAAGCTTTTTCTTAGTTATTTGCATATACTTCGAGCTTTCGCTCACGCACAATGCTTGTTTTTCGCTCACAACCAACGACGCCGACATCGACACCGGGATTTCCGCGAAACGAACTCTGTCATGCTATCGCGTTAAAAATTCTAGCAATTCTTAGAAACCATACACGTGGCGCAAATGTCAAAGCCGAGATCTCTCGTAGCCGAACCCAGGGTCCGAACCTGGCACCTTTGTCAGGCGGACATCATTCAAAAGTAATTTCCCATGTGCTGTATAAAGGCTAACATTCATACACGTGTGACTAATACAAGCGTACTCAATGCGGGGATCAAATACACGTGGTTTTATTATCACTAATGAACACGTAAGCAGCAAGAATGGGAAGTTATTAATGTGATAGCCTTATACGTATTATACGAAGGTGGCCAGCGAATAAGTTGGAAGAAATATTCGATGAAGAATGCGCCCGGTTCATTTATGCCGAAATTGGCATCGATAAGTAGGAATGTATTACTCACGTGACCAATAGGTGATGGTATCAATAACATATACTATGCGGCAATAACAATGCAGCTTATACCCTCATTTGATATGCGCGAAGGAGCCACATATTATCTGAATGCTAACCTGTGCGAGTCTACTCGTCCAAAGGTATCGTATTCGGGGTAGCGAAGGTCCTCCCTTTCAACCTCACGTCTCTTAAACGACAGCTAATGACGCCTAAAAATTATTTTATGTCTTCACCTATCAGTAATGTCATTCATACGCTCGTACTGATCCATGCCAATTTCCGCATATGCCAGGTGAACTAGACGCCTGTTTTCGATTTTTCGTACCATATTTTTCTGCCGCCGTTTATATTGAAGGTCGCGTTCTCATTAAACACATGTTATTGGCATTTTAAAAGATGGTTTCTGATCATACACATGTCTTTACATCATGGTGACTGCGAATTTCTACCTTCAATGCAAGAGGGGAAGTATCGGCTTCGTTTTCCTCCCGGCCAGCGCTTACAAAGCCAAGCAAACCAGCCCGTCCGTACGCCTCGCTTGGCTTGAAATTTTACTGGATTTCTGGGCTTTTAAATCCCAAAATGACGTTATGGCTATGAGAAACGCCGTAGTGGCGGGCTCAGGAAATTTCGACTTCCTGGGGTTTTTCAACGTTCACGCACGTCGCACAGTACACAGGCCTAAACATTTCGCCTCCATCGAATTGCAGCCACAGCAGCCGGGATTCGATCCCGCGGCCCTCGGTGTACGGTAGCGGAGTGTCATAGTCACTACCCCAAGGTGGAGGGGTGGCAAGAAATGTGAAGGCTGAAAATTATGTTCGCATGCGCATTTACGATGCAATAAATATTTTCCGTTTCAGTTAAAAGAAAAGCAGTGTTGATAACGTGCGGTAATGATCAGGGTAAACACAACAGACAGCTTAATTTATGTTTGTTTCCAGGGTAGTTGGCGATAACTTGCTTCATAAATATTAGTACACATACATAAGGCACCAAAATTTTGTAGAATACCACCTCATGCCATTCTCATTTTGGAACATCGGAACAAAACATGTAGGGCAATTACTATGCAGTTATCTGTGCGACATCTCGCTACAAGAACTCCATGAACCTGATTCTAACCAACAGACTCCTATGTTTCTAAACGAGGTTAATAGTTTGCTGCTGGTTGCTTGAGCTATCTCATTGAATGAATATCATAACCCCTATTCACGACGAGACCTTTTAAATGCCCTATGATCAGCAATATAATGATAATTTTATTGTTTCTCTCGACTATGATTAATAATCTTTTTTTAATACCATGATATACCAATGAGCATGGCGAGTTTACAGTATGAATGGCGGTTGAAATAACACGCCGCTTTTCTGGCGCACAGTTACGCATTGGGGAATGCGTGGTCAGTAGTATAAACATACATATCCAGGAGGAACGCTGATCGAGCTTATCTCTTAAAAAATAAACAAAATTAAATCAGCGTTCAGCTCTAGCAGCAATTCTGGGCACCGCAGCTGCCTCACATACATATTACTGTACTTTATCACATTATTAAGATTATTTAGTCTTCACGTGCCTTTTAACTATACTCGCTGTAATTGAGCGTACCATTTTTAAACTACCTCGTTCGTAAGGTTATTTACTGCATTTGCTCTCTCTATGTCAAACGAAGGCGATGTAGTTTTTGGCAGCACGTCATGTCTTCTACATAATCCTGATATTGAGGCGAAACAGGACGCCTGAAAATAAACCATATTCAGTATTAAACGCATGACGCTCACTTTTCAAGGTTCGAACTAATGCACAGCTTATTTATTGCGCTTGATACCTCGACAAATATGACGCAATAACTACAACTGCTGCTCTACTCAATTCTTGTACTGAGCCAATTTTATCCTGTGCTGCATACGATTGAATTCATGTAATATCACCAGCGTAGTGCTAAGCTTTGCCCTTCTGCTGGGCAATGCAATTTATTCAGGCCGCCACGTTCAACATCTTTTGTTGTCTGCGTTGCGTGCTTATTGCGCTTACAGACCATGAAAACGACCGCCTTGCGCTTTCATTATATATATATATATATATAGCGTGTTGTTTAGCCTTAGGCACGCATTCAATCATCTCACACTTTGCTTACGAGTGGTTTTTTTACGTAGAAAGCACCAACATGGCTTATGCCAAAAATAAAACCACTCGCTGTGTCCCAGCAGCAGTTACTGAGAACAAGTCGCCTGTGGTCGACTGACCAGGCTTCCATACACAAATGCCATATTTCTTCTTCTCATAATTAAAGTACTCAGAGATAACAAGATCTTGTAGTTGTCGATCTCGTTAGCTAAGCTATTAACCATGTTCCATGCGTCCTGCGTTTTTTTCATGCATTTATGGTTATTTATCCTGCTTCATCCATCTGTCTCTCTCCCTCTCTCAAGCGTAACGTGTTCATAGATACGGCGGCAGTTATGTATTCGTAAGCTACGCCGTCCTGCGTGCAAGACTTCTCAGTTACTCGACCAGCAACAGTCGCATTTTTTTGCTTATGCTTGTTGCCATAGAGCTCGTTTATTGACAAGGGCAATAATATACACTAAGGGGACCATACGCTACAACCTTTGTGTGTGTATATATATATATATATATATATATATATATATATATGTTAAAAGAAAGATTAACACGATTAACAAAAAACAATATAAGTTTACTGACGTTGCGGCCGGTGGACCGGCCTTCATCAGAGTCTGATGAAGGCCGGTCCACTGGCCGCAACGTCAGTAAACTTATATTGTTTTTGTTAATCGTGTGAATCTTATATTTTTGAAAATATTTATTCGGGCTCAGGGAAATCTTCTTTCCGAACTATACACACACACACACACACCACACACACACACACACACACACACACACACACACACACACACACACACACACACACACACACACACACACACACACACACACACACACACATATATATATATATATATATATATATATAGTCAAAGTGCGACAGAAGTATTCTTCGTTGAAGCATAAACAAACGTATGAAATACTTTGTGAATCCTAGTGTTGGATCGCTATATGTATTACTTTCACGCGTAATGTCAGCGACCTAATGTTGCTTTTCAATAAATTTTATTCCACGGATCAAAAACTTCGGCGATTGAAACGGAAGAAAAGCCTGAAGCTTGCTACTTCGCAGCAACCCGCCGCTCAGTAGTTGCTACCCAGGATATCGTTGTGCTTCCCCGGAAATGCAGCGCTGCAAGGCTATATGTACACTGCTACAAAAAAACTCTGCGTGTTCGAGCGAAAGTGGCACTCTGAACACATAATTAGCTTCTCTTTCGATATGCTGTCAATTTGGCATGCAAAAACGTACAATACATATGCGGTAATTATGGTGAAATATGAAGCACATAACGACAACAAACTTCTGTAAGCTAGGCACGCTGCTCTTCAGCCGGAGGAAACGCGATGACTCAAAATTTTTACTGTCCCCTTGTCCTGCTTCCTGCAATTAGCGTGAATGGCTGAATTTTCTCGTTTACATCCTTATCCCGCCGTAACAGCAAACTTTTAAATAAACTGTGAGCGTGCTTAACAAGTTAAACTAACAGTAAGGCACACACCAGTTCAGGCTGCCATCATCGTCGCGTGATGTCCTGTCTAGAAAAATGCCTCGATTGACACATCTACGCTTCTCAGCGTGCTTAAAATAAAGAACTATAAGGCATAACTAGACAAAACAAATAAAACAAGAAGAAATAAACATGGAACAACTTGGTACAGTTATAGGTAGGGTGCTAGATTTATGACGCCTTGGTAACTAATATATTTCGAATTTCGCAGTACAGATTGTGAATATCGTGATGCAGAGCTTTTTATCGCAGTCTTTGCGATGTGTTTACTTAAGCTACTTCAGTTTTCAGTTACAAGCATAGCTAAGCATTTCAGGTTTTCTTTAAGCTCCCCTTCTTCACCAATACTAGTCAGTGGTTGACATATTTGCATTTGCAGATACGGTATTTTTATTGAAAGCCCTACGCAATCAAAACACAAATTAGGAAAGCAAGGGGATTGAAGATTTATGGCTGATTCGCTTGGCATTTACTTACTTCTTCGCTACTGAGCCAATAGGACTTCTCTATACGTTTTTTCTTTCTTTTTTTTTAATGCTTCACGTGGTGTAGCACAATAGCATACAAACTTCCCCTGCTGTCCTTCCGAAGTTGTACAAAAACACTATTTGCTTCCTGTCGGTGTTACTTTATAGTACCACCCACTGGAAGTACGTGCTTAACGATGGATGTTTAACCATTGCTGTCGTAGAGGCGTTATTGAAAGCTCCAAGGCCGACAAGGAAGCAAATTAGATTGTGGTCACGTCCCCACTCTACTTTACTTTACTACTAGGTTGAGTGTGGCCGGTAGGGGCGAACGCCTTGGTCCCTTTCTGCGGTCGGCTTCTGTTCGGCTTTCCAAAAGTACAACGTTGCTGGAAATAACAAACGGGACAATCAAAGGCAGTGCGTCCACCTTATTCCAGTCCGGAACTCTCGGAGACTCTGAGAATCTCGCGTTTGATCACTACATACAGAGTCATTCAGTTGTGTACGCAAGGCACGCAGCCCCGTGTGCGCTAAATATCAGTGCCTGATCTAGATTGCCCGGGTACGCTCAGTGTAGCTGTGGTCTTTCGCTTTCGCTGCCCATTGACCTAGGCGAAAACACAACGTATGCCTTCGTTGTTTTTCCTACATTGTGCTTACATTCCTTTCTAACTTGTTTATAATATTTTTAGGCGCTTACAACTGGGGTTAGTGTTGTGCCCACTCTAAATGCTGACTGCATACGTTTGAATGCGATTGCAGCTGAGGCAAGGCCGTTGATATCCGGACAAACCTATCATCATCCTAAAATAAGTGCGCGCGTTCTTCCTCTATTCAATGTGCGGCAGTTGCATGTGCACATCTTTCTTTGTATTTCGCTCATGCTCTCCGTCCGCTACTACATAAAGGCGGAGGCGTTTTATCAGAGTTCTTCCTTCTGTCGAACTCATGCCCTCAGCCGACTACTACTACATAAAGGCGAGTATGCCGCAATAGCTCCTAATATAGCCTATCCATGCGTAGTATAGTATAGCAAGGGGGCGGGAAACGGAAGTGGCGGCTAGGAGGAAGGAAAGAATGAAGGGAAAGGTTAAAACGTGTCATAGCTTTGTATAGTTCTGTTTAGCAAGGGGATGGGGAACGGAAGCGCGGCTGAGGAGAAGGGAAAAAGGGAGAGTACGGTACAGAAACAGATAAGGAGTCAAAGGTGATTCAAGAACAAAGAAAAAGAAAATGTCGAAGGAAATAACGAAAGAAGAAAGAAGATGATGATGAAGAAAGATGGAGGAAGAATGGAATCTGCGTTTACCTGGTGGTGGCGCGTGCTTCCCAGCTGCGCCATTTAAATTGATATCTCGGGTGCGGAACTGGCCTAGATTTTTTTTTTTACCTTCATAATTTTCCTCTCAGGCGGGTTCGCTTGCGTCTCCTCTCTGTCTGATGTCTATACTGACTGAGGAGACATATCTTATGCATGGGACTAAAGCACCCTCCCGCTAATAGGCCTAGCTAATATGATGCATACAGGCTGTGACATGCCGCAGATAGTATTCTTCGTAAATGCGCAGTTCAATCAATCAATTAATCAATCAACCAATCAATCAGTTTATTTATTTTAGATTCATTACAGTTTCAGCATCAGCGTGAACAACCTGACGAACACGAGGAAAAGAACAAAAACCTGCTATCTAGCAGCTTGACAAGTTTGTGTCCGTATATACCAGTGAACACACACGCGCCCTCGCACACAAGCATCCCTCCCTCGCTTTGTGACACGCTCACGCACCGAAGCAGAAATTCCGTCTTCAGTGCGCATGGTTTGCGAGGCACAGACGCAGCGACGTGACGAGATATCGACGATGCTGAAGGAGAATGCACGCGCGAGCGAACTCTGCTAGAGGCTTCGCTTAACGCTTCGCCTCAGACGAAAACAAGATGCCGCTAGAAAATGGTGCTGACGTGGCGAAATCGAGGAAGACAGGGAATGACGAACAATGGTTCGCGCAGTTTTGGAGCAATAATCGGATTATCAGGAGGCCTCTTCATGGAGGACCCGGTGTTCAAGAAGGTTGAGCAGTCGCGGCACTGCGCGCGTCCTATATCAAGGTTTTTCTTGATACGGTTTCCTAGAAAAGCTCTTAGACGGCCTAGAAAAGCATCGCAAGGTCGCCCCGCCACGGTGGTCTAGTGGTTATGGCACTCGGCTGCTGATCCGAAGGTCGCGGGATCGAATCCCGGCCGCGGCGGCTGCATTTCGATGGAGGCGAAATGTTGATGCCCGTGTGCTGTGCGATGTCAGTGCACGTTAAAGAACCCCAGGTGGTCTAAATTTCCGGAGGTCTCCACTACGGCGTCTCTCATAATCAGAACTGGTTTTGGGACGTTAAACCCCACAAATCATCATCGCAAGGTCTAGATTACTCACGTGACGTCTCGTCAAGCTTCACTAGACATTTGGCCCACTTTAAAAACGTGTTAGTAGATATAACACTACAACCAACGCATGAGTATAGTACCATCTAAAGCGGCTAATTTTTGCATGGGTTGCTGCTTATTTTATAGGCGTGATTACAATGAAAACCTAGACGTCATGGGTTAATGTTCTCATTGTAAAGATTGTATTTTGTGATGACTGAAATTCCACTCGTAAAGTGAACCTCTACACACCTCATTTTATGGATTTTGTATCATACAGCGCCTCGCCGGCACCACAAAGGATCGCTTGCCATATGTGAGCTCGCATACAGGAGCTGCTTTGTTACTACAAGGTTATATGTAGTGTCACACAGATGCGATGCGCGGTGCCGCACATTGCCTGTTAATAGAAAGGTAACGTTAAAATTCTCACTTGCCTCGACCCACAGAAGCGTTTGGCCACGTATATATGCGGCTTATACTGTAATAATTGTGCGTGTCTTGTGTCTCAACCGCTAACCGCTAGTCTACAGACCCACGCTTGCGAGCTGTCAACATTGCTTAACCATATGAATGAACCATATGAAATGCCATGGATTTTACATCGCGGTACTTAGGCCGTTCGAAGGGCCCAAATGAATAGCATAAATAAAGAAGAAAGAAAGAAAGAAAGAAAGAAAGAAAGAAAGAAAGAAAGAAAGAAAGAAAGAAAGAAAGAAAGAAATGTAGTATGAAAAGCACGATGTAAAATGACCACCACACGAATCTTTTACAGCTTTGGGTGATCAGGTGGCACGTCATCCCATCGGCAACACGTGAAGTTTAGGCTCCTGTAAGAAATGGGGTAGCCGCTCCGAGGAATTTCACATGGGGCGTTGTGTGAATGCGATTGAGCGCCCCATGCATGGAAAGTGCAGCACAGTCAAGTGCAGAATTTCCGACACTTAATGACGCCCAATGAGGAACAATGTTGAGGTTGCTCAGGAGGTGCTTAATGCTTATACGATAAAGGATGACCCTCAGTTTCCACGTAGTACTGAGGTTTTCGTTGTCTGTTGCTCTTTACGAAAGACGACTTCTAGCTGGGTGTGCTTCTTGGGACGTTCTGTTACCTTTCCTTTTATTAAGCTTCGATAATTAAAGAGTAACTGACTAATTTAGCAGAAATTCACTGCCCATCCTTTCATAACGCTTTCCACAGACCTGAATTAATTACGTTTTCTCATAGTATTTCACAGTTCAAGTCGTAATGGAGTCTGCTATGAACAAGGAGTCTACGAAGACTGAAACCAGTGCCCACACTTCAAAAATCTAACGAATGGAGTGCGTGTTTCCTCAATACAAATAACATGAATAATGCATGATAGTGGACGACGATCGTAGTGTGACCCATAGCCTTGAATACAGGTACGTTAGGCCATTACTGTAGCAACCAAAGCTGTAGACTTATCGACACGAAATTTTCACAGTTGCCTTCTCTGACAATCGTAGCTAACATGCTAAAGAACAGTCTCAGGACAGCTATTATTGTGGTTTCCAGGCGCCTATTTCACAAAGTTCGTTTTAATCAAGTTAGAATTTGCCGGTGCTCCAATGATATTGCGTGAGCTGTGCTTGATGCCTTTGCTTTTTTGTAAGCAGCCACACATTTATAAAGATTAAGTTCTAACCTAAATGATCGTTGATTGCTTAGCTGTCGTTTCAGCTGCTAAGTTTCTACGGCCATTTGTGCCGATTTAGCCGAAATGGAAAATAAACTAAAGTGCCTAACGTCTTAACGCTTAGCTTTAGCCTCTTAATGCCTAGTGTCACTTATACAGCGTAGCACGTTTCCTTAACTTTTGAAAATGGCATTAGCGTAAACAAACACGAAAATGTTACAAGAAACCACCAATAAACCAACATAACCAGGACATGTTTTATGAATTCCTCTTTCCTTTTTATCTGCGGCCTCCTAAGTTCTTAAGTCTATCGCGCTACACACTTTTTATTTCAGATTCATTCGTCTTTTTAACATTACTCCTTCCTCATTACTATCCATAGGAAGTGCAAGCTGAATACATTTACAAAAGGCATACTCTCTTCTAACGCTCAAAAAGCCCCGCGGTCTCCTGGTATTAAAAAACGGCATTAAAAAAGGTATAAGAAAGAACGGTGACGTGACCTAATTACCCAAGCGACGAAAAAACAAATATCGCTGCCAGGCCGAGAGCATGGCGTTCATCCCACAAACCATTCTGAAGATTTTTTCGCTCCCTCTTAATACACGGAAAGTGCCCCCGGCGTGAGTGGCTTGAGCATTGTATATCTCAAGTCACCTGCGATGTGGTGGAGTGTGGTAGCACGCGCTGCGATGAAACAGTGGTAAGTTACAAGAGCCCCAGTAGGATATGTCTTCAGCTAACCACTACTAACCATAATATGACCTCGAGGTGTACACGAGTATGTAGCCTGCTTGTTCTCAGAGATGACGACGGTTTGGGGTATAGCAAGAGAAGACAGGGTCGTCTTGGTGGCGGAACATCGCGTTGTACGCGCGGTGAGAGGACGTAGAATGCTTTGTGCTCTTTGAGCGTGGTCTACGCTTATTCCCTAAGCCAGGTGATGCATTGTTTGTTTGTTTATCCTCTGGATGATAGAGCGGCGCCGACGGTGTTATAGCGACTCTGGCAAACGAAACATGCCTTTGGAATATACGCACATAGGAAGGCAAAAATTAAAGTCAGGATAAGCCATATTATATGCAGCTGTGGGCCAGCTCAGCATGTTCTCTGTCTCAACAGGGAATGAGAAAAGGTCGAAGTAAATTGCACCGTGCAGGAAACGTATACTCATATATTATTTTCAAGGAGAAAATTGTGCTGTTTGATTTGCCCTTATTCTTCTGTCACCGGCGCTACATAAAAAAACTATTTTGACGAAGAGTTTCAACTAACAATTGAGCCATACCAGCAGTTCCTGCGGCTTAAGAGACCTGTTTAATGGCACGGTCGAATCGTGTACTGAAGTCGCTCTTTATGGCAGAAACACTTCCGCAATTTTTTTAATTGGTGGAACCTCTAACACGTCCATGAAACAACGACATTATTAATGAGAGAAAATAGCATCTTATTTTACGAACTCAAACCAAGAATGTCGTTGTAGCACAGTAGTTAACCTAGACTCGCGCATACACGGTTTCATCAAAGGCTCTTTATAGTTTATCCAGCTAAATGTGCCGACTTCGACTTACGCTGTTTTCGTAAGCTTAATCAACGAATCTACCCTTCGTTAAAGTGTGAAATTAGTTGTCGTTTTAGAAGAAGTTTTCCAAACATAATGAACAATGATTGAATTTCGCATTTCTGGCACTGTGCCAAATTACATACACTCTACATGGTTGGCTTCACAAAGTCCCATATCAATGCACATGGCTCTTGAAGATGAAAGGTCTGCATGAGGCGCTTCCTGTGAATTTCGAAAACGTCACAGTTCTCTTAAGCACATTTAACCAGACGGGCTGTCCCGGCTTCCGAATCACTACATAAGAGCTTTCTCATGGCTATTCTAAACAAATCGTCAGATTCGTGCAAAGACCGCAGTCATGCGTTTACGAAAAATTGATACTTTGCTACTTCCCTATACTAACACAAGCTACCATAAATTTCGCTTGATAGATTATAAGTTACACTTCCAGCATGTCTACTGATATTACAAACTCATCTTATATGCCTGTACTTAAACATAATCATAGCATAACGATCCCTGATCCTAATATTTTTTCCTCAGAACTTCGTATTATTGATTCCATGGTTCCCCACATTGCACGTTAAATGCACAAGTCTTGGAAAATTCATGAGTACAATATAATAGTCAATGTCATATATGACCTCATTGCCTCCAGCAAGATTAAACGTTTGCGTTTTCGCAAAACGAGGATGTACGTATCCGAATAGCATGCCCACGCAAGCAAGATATCTTTGTTTTTCTCTCAGTGCTTCGAAGCAACAGGAACGTAACTTTATATTTGTTTCCTGAAGTCGGCAACAAAGCTTTATAAGATGGTCGAGAGCTACCGATTGTAACACAGCGCTTTTTAAACATAGCGCAGTTGTGTTATATGCGTCAATGAGCGTGCGCCGGAAGACAAAGTTGTGCTGGTGTTCGCCGAACTTCTATCTGCTCATTGAGTAAAAGCCATTCAGCGCTCGCAGTACATTATACCAGCAGGAATTCTATTACTTTTTCGGCACCTGCGAAGGATAAAAAATCTGTTATATCTGAGCTAACGTCGTCATTGTAGGTGCAGCCAAATAATTTGCCAAAACATGGTGTGACGTTACCTTTTAGTCATTCTTTAGCGCTTTTCTGGCTTACCACATTGGAAGAACTACAGTAGGGCTACCGGAGCAAGAACAACTACGCTACCAAGGCACGAGGCTATGCCATCAGTGCTTTTAATCATGCGTGGCTTCAGATGAGCTCATAAATAGCGTCGATAAAACGTTACGCTCCTCTTTCTATTAACGGTAATGCCTTATGTGTCTCAATGGAAGGTGACCTTGCATAAACTGAAACTGTGGCGTGTACAAAAAAGCGAGATCTCGAAACGTTGAAGAAGTTCCTCCACAAACATCACTTTCTTATACGAAGCTCTTCAGGCGCGCCATAGCACGGCTTGGCATGTACGCATAGTAATTGGGAGAATCGTGATGATGGTGCTAATTGCTTGCGTAAAAATTAATTAATATTGCCAAGATCACCGCTCTGTAAGGCTATGCGTTACACGTTACTGGAAGTTTCAAAGAGATTTATAAAAAGAGTATTTATTAGGTAATGCCCGAGGCTTGGGACCTTATGCTTCATCGTGCACTCGCATGAGACCTCTAGAATTTTTTTCGTACATGGGGTACGCTTGTCATGTATATTTACGAATATAACGTTTGTTCTTTACTGTTGCAGACCTGAGTGAATACAACCTCTCATCCCCGACCATCGTTCAAGACGTATATAGGAAGCATACATCATTTCACTCATCTGAGTTCCCCACAATGCTTTCGATAATCCCTGGTAAAGACACTGCCTTACTTGCATATTTTTAACTAGTTATAAATAAACGTGACACATCGCTGCATATATTACCGCAATTATACAGTGTTAACTGACTCCACACAGCAAGTTATCGTACTAGTCAAACAAGCCTGAAAATATTTCTTTCCCAAGGAGTTTAGAACAATTCACAGAACACCAAAGTGACAGCGCTTCCGATGAGAGAAATCTGCTTCCCTATCAGCCTCTTTACGTGTGCGCCGTATCGTTTCAAGCCAGCAGCCCCACCGTGTTTCAGCATTTCATCTGATCGGTGAAGCTTGACCGAGCACTTTTCATTGCCATCAGCCGGCGGAATTCCGGCCAATCTGTGCCGTATCGCTGCCTCCTTCTACCCGAACTTCGCAAAGGCGTCTCGGTTCCGAGTTTTCAAAACATGGTTCAATGGAAACCGTCCGTAAACCTATCTTACCGTGAAGTAGAGTTCTGCCGAAGATTGGCTGCCATGGAAACGCATTCAACTTCTCCATAGGAGAGGCGAGTTTATGCTGAAAAGTTGCCCGACCATGGCGCGCCCCCTTTTGTTAGTACCCGCCATGGTCGCGCCCGAAATACGACGCTGTAAATATCGGGCCATAGGTGTCTGCTTGCCCTGAGTTACGCCCGCTTGGCCGCCGTGTTACTATGCAAATACGAAGCTGCTGCGACACACTCGCAGAGGCTCTCGGCCAGGAATACGTATCTAGGATAGTGCTTGGAAAACGAGCCACGCTGAGCGCTGCAGTCGTAAACGCGCTGCTGCTCGCAACTTCACCATTAGCGTATGCGCCCTCTCGTAACCCTAAAGGTGCTCATGGCTGAAGCGCGGATACGTGCAAAATTGGGATGAATTTTCGATCTTTGGGAGGCCCTAACGAGGACAGACTGCGTACTCAATAACCGTATTTGGGAAACAAAATCTGTATTATGGGCCGAACTGCTCTTAATTCGTCTTAACTTGGGCTGACTATTCACCGCTCGCAGATGTCTTACTGCAATGAAGCGAAACAATATTCACTTGAAGCGGCGGACCTCTTTCCTTAGAAAAGACACGCAACAAGGATGCCATGCTATGGCGCCGGGACGAACAACAATCACAAAAAGGACTATGTAGCTGTATTTAATTTTAGAAGAATAAAGTGATACTAAGTGCATGGCATTGTTCAATCTATGCGTAATAACATGCATCGATGGGAGACTTTCCTTTATTACAGTACGTGCTCGGTCCTTTTTTCGTTTTTCTTTTTTTCTATTTTGTTTATGTACTTTCTACAGTGAGTGCTACATTCCTTCATTGCACACATTTTGCGTTATAGGAGGCAGTGAGCCATCTATTGACTATATACCCCTTTTGATAATTCACAAGAGCGCTTTTCTGCCCTGCACATTTGCCCTACTAATGGCGACAGCTGTTTTGATTTAAACGCTGTCAGAATTCGAGTTGCACATGCTGCGGCCCGTTTTTTGGGAATGTTGGTATCAGAAGGGCTGCGTCGACATTTTACATGCCCTATTGCAAGCAAATCGTGCTTGCACGGTTTTTTGCCGGATAGTCAAAGCCGCCATTAGTAGGGAAAACTGCATTGCAGGGACGCTAGCTTTACAGAGTACGAAAAGGGTCCACAGAGTTAATTTTAAAAAGTTTTGTGATTCAGAACGGCATATTCGAGAATAATCATCGGGGATTATTCCACGACGACGTTGAGTATAGTTTAGAATGTGGAACACTTGCACGGCATAATGACTTTTCTTGAGTTTCTCTTCTTTGTCTATGCCAACAGCTTTCTGTCCCAATTGCAACAAGTATAAAAAACTTTCTAGACTTTCTCTGTGGTCATTTCAGAATAAACTCAAATACGCTTGCTGTGAAAAACCAAAACTTTATGCAACGTTTCAGCTCGTATTGGCTCATAATTGTAAATGGAATAGGATCATATAATAGGTGTGGCTTCTGGAGGTCACCTACTTTAGCACGATTACAAGCTAGGTGCGTGCGGAAGGTCGAACGTACTATGTCACTTGATAGTGATTTAACGTGTGCTATTCGGACTGTACAAACTTCTCGCAAAGCGAATCGACAGTCTATTTATTCTTTCTCGGGACCGTAAGAAGGTCACGGACGGATATGAGCAATCGCCAGCGAGGTTTTTTGACATCAACATGAAAAACGGTACTTTTAGGTATGAGGCACGCGCGCGCGCCTGTTATTGATGATATAAGCTTATCAAGGTACTCTTACCGTAAAAGAGCGTGTTATGTATTCGTCAATCTTTTGTTATGGTACACTATAATTTAACCATTTACCGGCATATTCGGGCTGAACAGATCATTATCAGACCCCGCTAAATTTCAAGCGATGTATTCAGCCAGCTGCCACTTCCCATTTAGCGCATTCAAGGGTTACCCAACTTCCATACAAGCTTACATTAGGATATGTGCAGTCGATAATAGCGCTTAATCTAATAAACTCAGATGCTTCTATCTTGATTACAACGAGGAGAGCCACTACATATTTGAGAGCTGCTCATGTTATCTTGACGCAGGAATTCTTAGGAAATAAACTGTACTCTTGTTACTTGTAATATGTACTAACGTTTCCTAAATCTCTGACGAGATTGGAAGTATTCCCAACTAACTAACTAACTAACTAACTAACTAACTAACTAACTAACTAACTAACTAACTAACTAACTAACTAACTAACTAACTAACTAACTAACTAACTAACTAACTAAATAAATAAATACGTCTGGCCTCTTAGTCTGCACTAAAACTGCAATACTACTTGTGTGATAATTACCGTCTTCATCATTCACCTTCCTGAGATCGTTTCCTGATAAATTAATAATAAAAAGAAACATTTCCGAAAAAACGTCGCCAAGGGCAGAAGAAAACAAAACACGTTCTGCTCTTACCCATGCTTGCAGATGCTCTGTTCTTACAGTAGCAGTACAGAGGTGCCGCCATAGGGATCAATGACTTCAGTGTCACTGGGATAGAGTCGAAAGGGACTGAAAAAGAAGACACGAAGACGTCCAGTCTCATTAGGGTGTTCTTTTTCAGCAAGTAAATTGTGGACCTCGCAGCAGCTATATTGAAACGCTCTAGGCGACGGAGGACCATTACAAGAAACTCTCAGCCGAATCTCCTGTTCCATCTTCCTCACAGATTTGCTTTCAGCACTTTCTTCCCTATACTAGCTTTTTCTCATTTTTCTCGCAACACTGCGACTTTTCTGATCATGTTCTCTCTCATGTCCTAGCCCTCCAGTCAGAACTTCTAATTAGGCTGTCATTCCTGCAATATAGGCTTCCTAGAGAGGTTTATTTCTGTAGCCCCTTATAAAGCGCAGGGCGGAGTAAGTTTAAGGTTGTGTGTTAGTTTTCGTATAACTGGCGTTCGTGGCTTTTCGTTACGTCGCTTTTCGGACTTCCATAACTGAACACGGCGTTCTTTTTACAGTGAACCCTCAGAGAAATAGATAGGAATTCAGGCATATCGGGAAAATGCTCATAGTTCGAATATCCCAAACAAACACTCGTTCCTTCATGGTTATTGGTTTTGCAGTGCGGGCGTTGCACGATAGTCAAGGCTTGCCTGCTACGTGGCACAAGCTACATCTACAGAGGTGGAAAGCTGTGGCTTAATTTCTGCGGCAGAAGCCCGATTTTTTTAACGTTGCAGACAGCTTAGGAAATGGGGAAGCACTAGAAATACACATTCCGAGTACTTTGGAGCCACGGAATACAGGCTAGTACTATCTCGTTAGTACTATGTCGTTTAGCGAAAATTCCGCTAAGGCAAACAGTGTACTCAGTGTACTCATTACTGTAGTGATTACTGCGACATTTGAATCTCCGTCCGCATTACAAATGTTTTAGAAAGAAAGATTCTGTTCAGATGTCAAATTACTATGTAGCGAACGCTCGTTCAATCATCATCAGCTTCTTCTTCACCCTATCTTATGTCCCTTGCTGAAGTATAGGAAGACCTCTCACAATGGCTTCTATCCTTTCCTGTTCTGGAGAACTGATTTCATTTTAGGAACTGCAATTTTAGTGTAATTTTTCCCCCTGTTTTACTCTCTGCCGTTCATGGTTGCGCTTCCTCTCTCTTGGTATCTGTTCTGTCGATCTAACTTACTATCAGCTATGTAGAGTTTTAGATGCGAAGCAGCTTGTGGCGGGGGCTTTGTCCGTCCCTCCTTCCCGCGCACCGCGTACCGCGTCCCGCGTCCCACTCTCTCCTCTCCTATGCTCTCCCTTTCTCTTCTCTAGGAATCCTCTACTCTACGGAGCGGCGCCGCGTCCCGCGTCCCACGCCCCCACAGTGCATGCGTGTTCCCTCGCCCTCTCTCTCCTCTCCTACGCTCCCCCTTTCTCTCCTCTAGGAATCCTCTACTCTACGGAGCGGCGCGCACGACAGGTGGATGCGACAGCTGCATACTCCGCTGAGGGCACCACGGTAGTTCTCTCTCTCTTATACATTCTCATTCGTCCTCTCAATAAAATTACAGCACCTCCCGATCAAGCTAACCATCTCCCCACTGCTTCGCATCCACACATGGTTCCTTTAGCGGGAGATCATGTAATTTTCCATTACGACGGCTTTATGGCACATCAGACGTATCTGCGTCAAATAACGAATTTCCTATGGCGACAGCTTAGTAAAGGCAGAAGACTTTGTCGCTATGAGCAGTCCCTTGTTATAGGGGGACGAATAACATGTCTAAGTGTGAAGGGATACCGCGAAGGCCCTTGGATTTTTCTGATGATATAAACCAGGTTTTGACTCACGCTTAGTGTGCTTTTACATGTGGGTCTTCTCGGCATGCCGACTTGTTTTGATCACTTTACAATGCTACGGCGTGACGTGTTTTATAAATGCCTAGACGCAGTGTTATCATTGCTAATCCTTTTTTCGCATCCGCCCTTCGCTGTTCTGCACTCTTCATTAGCTTATTTGCGACTATGTGTAGTTAGCAGCGCTAGAGAATTCTCCTTCTTAACCAATAGAAAAAAAACCTCATCGATTGTTCCTTGAAACCGCTTTGTGTGCCTTACGTTCTTGTGTTAGTTCTTGTGTGCCTTACGTCAACAGTATCGGTCTCACTCTATCAATGGTGACTTAGCTGCCGCTCTGAAGCGTTTATTTGCGATGTTCAATAAAATGGTCTCTTCCCAGTACCTTACCATAAGATACGCAATTTCACAAAAATAGGCGATGGCCATTATTTGGTCCGGGCGGCTGGGGTGAATGCAAGTATGCTAATCTTGCCCTTGATGCCGCTACGCGGCCGTTAGCAGCATTGTACCTACGTAGAGATTCAGCTTTATTTTAGCATTTCATTCTGATTAGGTAGTCCCATTGTAAAATATTTCAGTGCAGATATTTGCACACTAATAATAGCAGAAAAATGCATTGTAGGCCATCTGGTAATCTTCCTACAGGTTTAGAATTCCTTGTTGGTCTTTTGACATTGAAGAAACACGTCAGTTCTCACCCCCACATACATGTATCTCCAATGAAACTTCATATTCCTTCGCTTCAAAATCCTCGTCAGAATAACTCTGCCGGAATTTTGTAACAGTGCACATCACTTTTCATGACGCAACAACAGACACAGGGTGAAGAGAGCGCTAACTTTCAACACAGATGAAAATCATCACTGTGTTAACTTTGTCTCTTGTTTCAAAGTTGTCTGCGCTGTTACAAAAATAGCCAAGAAGAAGCGAGCTCAGCAAGCAGCTATTGTTCAATAACGCTTCTGGCTTCCAGGTGATAACTCCTTCCTCTTGACAGAAAAACATAATTTCCTTTAAACTAACACCTCTATGTGGTTACACTACAGAGCAATTTTTAGTAGATTCCAAGTAGTCGTGCGGACACTTTACAGCGTTAGCTGTTATGCGATCACAACAAGGGCCGTTTTTGCGCCGTAGTTGTCCGCCGCCACCGCCGCCGGTGTCCGTAACCGCTATCGCGCTAATTTTAGAGAAAATAACCAGCACCGAGGAGGATTCAAACCACGTCCTCTGCGTGGATTCCAACCCACACCCTCTGCGTGGCAGTCGAGCATTCTACCACTGAGCCACGCCTGTGCTTGAAAAATCTTCGCAAAAATGACCTAAACAAGTACAACGTCTGCCGAGAAATCGCGTTAACAAATTTAATGTTACGTAGCAGAATAATAATACGCCACTACACGTCGGGGAAAGTGGATTGCATAACGAGTTCGAGGAATCATTGGAAAGAACACGGGGCTGCATGGTTTGTAGCTCTGAACCCATTACAGAGGCATCACTAATGTCATCATTATGACACAATCTTCTCCAAAATTTCCGTCATCGTTTTACGAAGTGCTGCCTTTTGAAACAGTTTTGTTGTATCGTGCCATGCATCACGCGGCAGGCGGCGTACGCAGCCGCGCCAGCAAGTTGACTTGACTCTTCGATATACGTGATGGCGCCTCCTCGTAAGGTGCGGACCGCTGCTGAATAAGCGAATAGCAGAGCTACGCGCGCGGCTGCAGCAAGGAAAGGTCGGGCACAACAGACAGCTGTGCAGAGAGAAGCCCAAACCGCAGCTCGTCGTCGACGCCTGGCCGAGAGTTCGGTTAGCTCTTGGGAAAACGACGCCAAGAGACTCTATATGATGTGCTGTTATGCAAATTTGCACGTTACAATACCGCCGCAATTATTGCGCAGTGGGTACTTCCCTACTTGGCGAAATGATAAGATTTATGGCGCAGGGGATACCTACCACTTCTGCTTGCACTAGTTTCCTCAAGCGTTTAAAATGGCCTCTAAGAAGGTCGCTTCCTCCAGCTTACGCTCTCACTGTCCTGCGGTTCAGCGCAGGCCTTTCTCTTTTTATTAGAGGTGCATGATGTATTGTTCTTTTCAGCACCCTAGTTAATATCGATCAGGTTAATGATGAAAAAAAAGTCAAGTATCATGACGTTCACTTCCTGAAACCATTAGAGAGCATTAGAGAGGCATCTCCATTTTTTTTTTATTTCCAGAGCAAGCAGAAACAAAGTCAGATTCTCAGACACGCAAGGTGCATGTTTTTGCACGACAACGTGATCTTAATTTCCCTGGAGATAAAAGAAAGCTCGTACGAAAGAAGCACTATGCACCCTTCTCCCTTTTAAAGGTCTATTGTGATTGCGCCCTATCGGCCATTAGCTAAACTTATTCAGCACGTGGCAGCTGGGTTCACCGCAAGTTGATGCTTCCTTTATTTTGACTATCTTGTTTCCCAGAAAAAAGGTGAATCACTTCATCCTTATTCATGGCTTGTCAACGTCCTCGCCTGACCTAGCGATGTACTCCAAAATGGAGGTCTTTTAATGCATGTCGACCGGAAGAAATCTCTTGTGTCATTCGGCTCCCCAAAGAAAAAAGAACATCGTTGGTCATGAGATATTGTTCGGAAAATTTGGCAATCTTAATATTTACATCCCTTTGTTTCACGCCGGAATACACCAAGCAATCACTGACTCACTTCCGAATCAACTTTGGTGTTGGGGCGCATTATACATGAGAGTAGTGAATTTGTTTCCTTAACAAGTGACCTTAGAGGCACTACCCTGTATATACACTGCATAGGGGGGAGCAAGAGGGAAAGGAGGAAGCTGGGGCCCACTCATACAGCAGACAAGCGTTCATTTGAAAGAGACATCGATAGGTCAGAGTCTCAATGGAGGCGGGCTTAATTCTGCTGAAGAAAGCTTCCTTCAGGTGCCCAAAATTTAAACGGTATCTTTAGACAAACTGCAATTCTCCAAGTGAAGAAAGGGCAGGTGCCGTTTCTAGTGACGCTTCGAGATGTGACATGTCAGGCTATCATAATTACAGGCACCACATAGGTGAGGTCGAATGGCTCAATGAATTTATTGAAATGACAAGATGTGATATTGTTCTTGTCAGGTTTATTTAAATATCTTTCCGAGACCTGTGACAACATTGCTACAAGTGTCCAGTTGCAGCGCAAGAAAAAGGGGTGCTCAAATTTTTGCTTTCTTACCCGCAAAGCTTAAAGACTACACCATTCACATTCATGATGAAGTTGTCAGCGCCAAAAATACTGAGGGCACAAAGCGTCTGAAATCCTTCTTCCAAACTGACGTTTAGCTAACGTCTTTTATTATTCGTAGAAGCCGTAGGGATCAATGTATTGCAGACCTCCAATTCCTCTCACTGAAGTACTATTACAATCTAAAGTACCGAGGGAACGTGGAGCTGATTTTAGCTTACCTAGAATATTTCTTACGGCTGCACTTGGGTAGCAGAAACCCGTGCTTCTCAGAATCTATGCAGTGTGCTTCCACTTGTGTAATAACGCAACTTGTATAATAAAACAAGAAACATAGTTTTGAAAAGTGTCTCTCCACAGTTACATTCGCTTGGTTTATTTTTGATTAAAGCAAAGAGTACGGTCAGAAGAAAAAGAAAACAACGAATAACTTTACGAGAGAGCTTGCATGGGACGTCTGTGAGCTGATAGCATACCACGTCTAAGGATCACCATGCCATCACCAATAAGACATAACGTCGAAGGTGAAATACTCTGAAATACGTAAATTAGTTCATAGTTAAGTTAAATAGGAATTTAAATAAGAAAAGATTGCTTCCACTTTATACAAATGACCTTACACTTTTGTACTCTTAACTTCAGTGCCATCCATATAATTTATTCCTTATCGGCCTTGTTTGCCTCAATTCAGTCATTCGAAACATCCAAGTGAATCTTTTGAACTCAGTGAAACCTATGAATTGAGAGCGCTCCGCGTGACACTAGCACTCACAAGCTTTTCGTTTGTAATATAGTTTACATTTTTTTATGTTAGTGCGTTTGTAACTCATGCTGTTAGAGTTTCTTTCACCCCAGCTTTTTTTTTATTTCTCGTTCTCTCTCTCTGCTGTGTCACTACGAACGCAAGCCTACCAATGGCGATACTGGTTACGCAGTCACGGTCAAAGGTTGCGTAAAGTCCACGCAATGAACAAAACAATTCCGGCCGTTGCAGGCATGTGGAGGCCATTTGCAGGCAGAAGCCTGTCAACCATGCCAATTGAAAAAGCAAGGCAAATAAATGGACCTTTAATAGTCGGTTAAATGTGGAAAACTCATTGTCACTAAGACTTTTAACAAGTCCACGGAAGATGTCAGAAACACGTTTCTAATTCATTGCTTTCAATACAGACATAAAAACAAGCGTTGAAACCATCTGAACTCGACAGCCGTTGGAAAGGCACTACAAATTTCGAACACGAAAACGCTACTGCTTACCACTACCGTGGTTTTTTTCTTTTGTTTCTTTCTCGATGTTCGGCACCATATAGATGTTTCCAAAACACCGAATTACGTCAACAAGAAGGACTGCCACGCCATCTTTTAGGGTCCACTTATCAAGTTATCTGGCGTTTCTCTCGTCATTCAATGAAAGCTAAATTATCCCCTCTCCCGCCCCCTTCCCCACTTCGCCATATTCTCCAGGCACGCATGCCTTTGCTTCCCTCCTTAAGGTCCATGAGTTCATATTTCTCCTCTTTTTCGAAGCACGCAATAAAGAGGCGCAGATAGTACGCACCAGAGTGCTCGTTAGCCCCAATCGTCTTCCCTAGCAAAAGGTCCAATTTTCGTTCTAATCAGTGCACCTTGTGCAATCGTTAGAGTATGCACACAAGCACGAATGTTTGGAACACCATCGCTGTTTCTTACGCTGCATTCTACTCTCTCGTTCTCTTGCCCATCATAACGACGATGCTACAGCTAACTTTGCTTGCTTCCCCTGACACTTATTCCACAAGCTACGGACTCGCAGTTACTGCCGCAATGCCCCGTAAGAGTTGCTGCTATGATGAATAGGTGCCGCGTCCGCCGTAACACATCTTTTCATTAGCCTAGGTTCTCCTAGCCCTTACCCAGTCAGCCGCAGTTAGAAAGTGCACAGGTAGGAGATTTCAGGCCCAAAATCTGTGTGCAAGAACGATAAGAACGTCAATTGACGCAATGCCTGAACTGGCATCCCAGTTTCGGTGTTCGCCATGCCGGCATTTTCTTTCTCACAACTGTATCTCCCAATCCCCTTCATCTAAACCTGCTTGCTCCAGAAGCATTTCGCCCACCCTTTGTGCTTACGCCCTATCTCGTTGAATAGCCGTCATAACAGTGAATCTGAGGCAATGAGTATGAGCTGTGCTTTCTGAATCTCGGCTCTGAAGACGATATAAACAGCGTAAACAGGGCAAGCGTATGCCAGAGGACTATATAAGCATTACGGAGCGCTGCGTGCTTCTGCTTATGGAGTATAGCCTCTGGAGGTTGCACTGGGATAGGCGGACAGATAAGTAATAAAACAAATGGCTGTTTCTTCAAAATGTCGCCGAAAGCACGAGTTCCCTTTTTATCATTAGCTAATTTTTATTCCTCCCTTCGTTTCGGTAACTTCGATCTCCATCTTCCGCAATTTTTTTTTCTTGCGGTTCAATCGCTCTAATATTCACTGCTTCGAATTACTAACCAGGCGCTCACTAGTTCAACTTAGCATTCGATACCTAGTGAAGCGACCATTCAATAATTTCCAGCAAACAATAACCAACAATAATCAACTTCAACAACCCGCTGGCGCCGTTGGAACTTGATTTCGTAATTAGAAAGTGCTTCGACATACAACCCTCGCACGCAGCCTTCATTTTTCTCTTCTGTATCTACCGCAATTCGTGCCATGATGGTAAGGGAAGCTGCGGTACGTGCTAGCGAGTCTTTCAGGTTTAATGAGGGCTATGCGCAGTGTTGTCTAGTTTCATAGAAGGGTCTTGTTTACTGCTCTGCCACGGAATAAGCATGACGAAATCTGAACAAAGAAGCAAAAAAAAAAGAAGAAAGAGAGAGATGAGAACAAACACAGAGGAGAATAAGAGCGTTCAGCATAACTTTATTTGCCTCGAAGCACTCTTCGCTGTTTATACGTCGTTCGGCAACAACTTCCGCATTTTATGCAATGTTAGTTGCCATTTCTTCCTCCATATTTTCAAAAAAAAAGAAAAGAGAGGACAGGTAGAGTACGCATAAATTAAACGAGAGAAAATTTTCAATGATTAGAAAGATCCACCTGTTCATAAAAAAAGAAAAAAGTTCTTTTATTGCTTTCAACCGAAGGAACGGAGAATAAATATTGCTCTGCTCGCTTAGAACTGCTGCCTACGAAAACTTCATCGGGGACAAACTGTGAGGTGGGAGCACCTTGAGTGCATCTCCAGAAAAGTTTTCTAATGTTCACAACAACTGCACGAAATTTCGCACTGCTCACTACTTAAAAAAATCGGCAAAAGACAGGCTGAAAAGCTCATAGCAATAGAGAAGTTGCTGCGCCCGTTGCTTCCGTACTTCGAAACAAATGACACACCCTTTTCGGTACTTCACAGGTTTTGTTTGGTTTATATGTCGAACGCTCAGAAGTCGAGGTTCTTCTCGACATATTAAACCTTAGAACATATTGATTCGTTGATTGTTGTGTATTTTCATTTTTCTTTCTAGCCATGGCGCTTCCGGAGCGAAGTCGTCTGTCATGACAACATCTCTGCACCTTGCTTCCATCTCAACGGACCATTACTTCTCGAATAAAAATATTTCGCTCCACTTCTTAATTGCACACGATACTTAAATATTTTAAGGCACCTTTTGATAAATGAGATGTCTCATTCAATCAATGCGCTGTTTTGTCTCCCTCATAAACGCACACGTATGGATGCGTTTCAATATGTAAGTGGATGAACGCTGTGCTCATCTCGCTTCCCATACAATGAGCAGGACTATTTTGCTGGTTTCCTGTATTAGTGCGATATTTAATTCCATGTGAACTATGTCACAATCTTCAGCACTTGCTCACGTCATACGGAAGCAGTGATGCCAGCCTAAGACACTGTTTTACCTTAGATTGAGCATCTGTAAAACTAAATTATGCAAAGCATTCAGGAATGTAATCGTCATGTCTTTAACTTGGTTAATTCGCATTTGAATAATTCCTAACGCAATTCTTTCTTTGTCCATTTGTTTGCGATTTTGTAGGAGGCAGAAATGACCTCATCAACAGCAATTACCACTCTCTTTCGCACAATTTCTGTGGAGTAATCATATATAACAGTTCTACATACACTTCCATCTTCGGATAGCCGATAGGGAAAAGGTAAAGACGCTGGACCTGTTATTGTAAAAGTCTCTTTTCCTGACACTGAGTGAGATGCTGTGCATCTTCTCCATTAAACATTTTGCGTTTGAAAGAGAAGGCTGAGAGCTGGTTAAAAATGTACTAATCTTTAATCTCCGGTGTTCACATTAAAAAGTGGGCTGAGGTGATCGAGACGACAGTGAACAACGCTAGAGCAGTTACATGTGAACTGCGCGCCTGGGCATTGTTAAATCTCGACTAAAATTAACTGAGATACCCTGTATATGTCTCCTGAGGCGTGTGACGACAAAGCACGCAGCAGACTTGAACTGGTTGACAGACGAACCGAGACGAAACATGTATACGGCAAAGTGTTGGCCAGCCAGCAAGGAAAAGCAAGCCGCCCAGCTAGGTGCAGCGGCGTGAGCAGTCGTCTGTCAACGTTAAAAACTGGACAGCGGTGAACTACCTCGACTATCACACATTTAACCCAGCGCGTTCTGTTATTACACTGATGTTCTGGAAGGCTTTCAAATAGGCGCGTCGTGCATGCAGAGTTTGTAGAGCGGGCGATACTATTCCCGAAGCAGCATGCCTGTGCTTAGCGTCACAAGAAAGTGACGAAGGTGCTCCCAGAAAGAGCGAGAGATAAATAAGGAAGGGAAGACAGGGATGTTAACCAGACAGGAGACAAACCAAACAAGTGCACATGTGAGGCGTTAAAACGCCGGCCCGGTTAGGAAAGCGGACTCAACTAGATCTGTGGTAGCTTACGTAGGCAAAGGGGGGGGGGGGGGGGGGTAGGTGATTTCTGATTGACGCCGTTTGGCCACTGTTGGATGATTGGCAGTAGAAATTCTAATGTGCCTATTTTGACCTAAGTGGGAGATCTGTATTTAGACCAGCATCCAATATTGGGTCCTCTTGCACTCGTTCAGAGGAATTCTCCGTACTTTGATCAGCTTCCCATGTGAACAAGTATTTTTGGTAATACACCTTCACTATCTTCCTACTCGGTTCACTTGCCGTGAAGTCTCCTGGTCCAGAAGCTGTCATTTGCAGGGAACAGCACGGCAACGTCGTGGAGAGAACTGCGCGAAGAGTGGCACAGTTCATGCATGCGCTGGAATGTACGTGCAAGCCCATCTCCTTACTCTTAAACATTGTACGGTGAAGGAACCTGGTGAGTGTTACATAGGCGCGTTCATGCGTGCACTACAAAGCAAAATGTCTCTTTCTTCCGCAGAGCTATCTATTGTAACTCTCGGGGCTCAAATATCTACGCACGGTCCTGCTGAACACTCATGAAGAGATAGTTTCGTTTTTCGTACGAGCGAGTACCAGATGATTATCTCGCGTTACAACGATCAGTTGCCCGCCAATGATAATACCGAAGACATGTCCTCGCATCACCCTATTTTGTTACTTGGCATGTCCTAAACAGTTATAACTTCTACAATCACACCGTAGCGACAAGAGCAGCATGTCCGCCATCAGCCGTATACCAGCGGTATACAACTCCCAGCTGCCGTTAGATGTTTTAGCTCTCAGCAAACTTGTTGAAGAACGAAACATTGATAAATGTGACTTATCCCTGTGCCTTTGACTCCCTGCTACCACTGATAACGAAAGGTGGCCAAATTTCAGATAGGCAGCGTTAAAGGCTCGCAGATGTCGAAATTGCAGCGTACGGGTGCAAACTCAAAGAACGGTGAATTTTTTGGTGGTTTTCGAAAGACCACTCAATCTCTTAGAGAAACTTCTGACGATGTGAGAGCGTAATATTTAGCTTCTTTTCGCGCTGTCTACTTTTGAACAGGGACGAACAGTGGGTCCATCTTTATGCACATAAAAGATATTTTTCTTTTATAAAATGAGCCGCTGATGCCACGTCGTCTTTCCAGTTTCCAATGCGTGAAACTAAAAAAAAAAAAACACCGCTTTGCCATTTTGAAGAGGATAGTCCTTCGTATCATGTTAATGCTGCAGTATGCATGTAGAATGAAGGTTTTCTTTTTGTGCGTGCATTTACCCCGTAGTGATCGTGCGAAACGCAATGCCCTAAATCACTACTTCTGCTTGTGAAAGTGTAAAGCGCCGGCGTGCTTACAGCACATGACTTCGCATAGTCACGAGAACATTAGCTATTCTCTTTGCGAAGATGCTCCTCGCGTCGTTTCTCTTCAGTTTGGCGACTGTCTACACAATGTCTAACAAAATCACGAAGTGCGTTTGCTGGGACTTATGTTTCCTGCCTATTCGTAACATCACATTCCCCAGCTCACTCGCAACTTATACAAATTTGCTAATCATTCAGCACAAAGCCAGTACACGCTTTCGAGCTTTACAAGGTTTTAACTGGCAGCTTCAGTAACTATATTTGGTTTCTTTGGTGATCCATCAAGCACAGAGCAAGCCGTCGTAGAAACAAAAAGTATAACATATTGACACGGTGTGAAGCACCGATGAACGACGCGTGGACGCAGTGGTGGGGACAGGGCGCTTTAGTGGCACGGCACACAAACATTTCAACGAGAAGTTTGCCATGCCTTCGTTTCAACGAGAAGTTTGCCATGCCTTGAGTGGCAGCGATCGATATGTCTCCAACGGCGTCAGCACTGTAAATCGTGTCCCGCCAATTGAAGCATTCAAGTGAGGTTTAGATGTTCTCGGAATTCAAATGCAGGACTGACACGGCCGATGCGAACGGAAGGCACAAGGATGCCAGGTTAAAGGAAAGAGAAGGAGCATACCGTAGATCGTGGAAGCAATTTGTGACCGTGAAAATGCTGGGGACAAGCCCATCAGAATATTTAATACCAGCCTAGGCGAGAGGCAAAAAGAGAGGTCACTGTAAAGAGCAGTAGGTCATGCCACGCAAGCAGCAACTCCCAGAATTGTTCGGCCTTCTACTTTCCCCGACACTAGCAAGTTCTCGGATAGGCGCAGAAATGCGATCGGTTTCGTAGTTGATAGGATATGCAAGCCCACGTCTCTTTTAAGAGATAGAATTTTCTTTGGATGGAGGGGGAAAAAAGGCGCGGGGCGGGGGGGGGGGAGTAAACAGCTGGTGATGGTAGGTGTAGCGACACTGAGAAAGTATGAGAAAATAATTAACAAAAGCACTTCATTAGTGCATATTCATTAGTTTCCGTTTCAGCATGCGATGGACATGCGTGCGCATCCGGTACGAAACGAGGCTGGAAAGTGGGATATATCTTCCCCGCAAACAGTAGTGGCACATTTGCTGCTGCGAAGTACACATTCATCACTTTCTGAAACGCACAATGCGCCTTTCCCTTATAAAGCCACTGAAAGGCCTGCTATGTTGTCACCAAAATTTCCATAAGCGACAGTCTTCAGCTATATTTACAGATTGCGACGAATTTTCATTGAAAAAAATTCCGCAATTCTAATAACGACCAAAACAGCTCTGCGACCGGAAAATATTGCTAGGATAGACACGTTTTTCTCTTCGATGCCGAAATCTATTTGCTCTTGACAAAATCAAGGACCGACCTCTATCAGTGCTGTATAAATCACTTATGTGTACGTTCATTGATACTACTTTACCAGACGTGAAATGTGTAATTTACTTTGGGGAAGCCGCCAAGTTAGCTGTTTTGGGACGAAGAAAAAAACATTTCTCGGGAATAAGGTTTACTGAAAGTCTTAATACCACAGAGTTGAAAAGAAACACGAAGGTGGCGGAATTCGAAATACACTAAGAAATTATGAAGCCTTTGGGGAGTGTAGGGAATCAAATTTGGGGACCTCTTTTTAGCCCATCGGTGTCGTCATCACAAGACCCTTCATTTGTTTTGCCAGCATAGATTTTTCTCGTAAGCGTTAGGATGGCCGGGAATCTAGGTATAGTCAGCAATATCAGTGACACGTACGTTTCACACACAATAACTCTTGATAGTTGAGATAAGGAGACACCAACCACAAACGTAAAGAACGTAAAAATTCTGACGTCAAATGTTCACAGTAACTCCTGCATGACACGTGTCGAAAAACTCGCCATAGCGAAAAAAAACTGGAGAGGCTTCCTAGAAAAGGATCTAGCGGGGATGTAAGCTGGTCACTTACGAGCGAAGCGTGACAGGCTTTCGGTCGGTATCATGGGACAGCAAACAGAGGGGGTGGGAGAAGGGGGAGGGGGGGAGGCGATGCCTGTGTTCAGCTTACAAATACTGCACGTGTGCACTCACCCAGCTACTCGCTGAGCAGGCTTGTGCATTATCAACGTCGATTCTGGACACGCGTAGATTTCGTAATTCTATAAGCCTTTGACCTTCGTGTCCAGACTCGAACTGCCTGTAGGGTGCTATGTAATGGATCATCTCTTTAAAAGTCTACCCTCCTACGCTGGCTCATGAACTTGCACGTGTGTATGAAATCAACTAAAAATGCTTAGCAGCGAGCAATCAATGTTTCCATTCTTTGTGGGACAACTGAATTTGCACGTACTTTGTTTCGTCGGCTGTCTAATTTATGCCTTGTCTTAACGTTAACATCGTCTGTGTTCTAGTAGCCGTCAAAGCACGTACTTCTCGACTACAGCTTATGCTTTTATAAATCATTATTTGGAACATATTATACCTAAAGTTATCAGGCGAAAGGAAGTCTTGCTCTACTTGAAACGTTTGAATGATGGCAACATTGAAATAAACTTCAAGAAGGCGTTGCTGACTGGCTGCACTTATCCTGTATGCTGCGTATGCAGTTCAGCTTCATGACTAACCCTAATCTGAGTCAGAGCTTTAGAAGCTTCCGGTGTGCAAGGCCTTGTTCTGCAAAGCACAAGATTCAGTTAACTTTCAAATGCAACCCCTTTATCTTTCTAGCCTTGCTTATCGAATAATGCGCAGATCCTTTCTCGACTTCACTCGAACATGACGGTCTAAAAGGAGATCTCGGGACGTTTACTTCATGAGATGAGTAGAGTTTCGTGGACGCATTTGTCTGTGCCCTCTGTGTTGACAAATAAAATACATAGCTCTCCGATGTTAGCGTTTATGCCACCACCCGCCTTTTGCAAACTGAGGTTACCAGAGTGCGATACGCTGCTTATTTAAACCAAGAAACTGTGAGCAGTAAACATGGCCTTACACGAAATACTTCAAGTGCCTCCTATGAAAATTGCCACAGGAAATTTTTCGCGCGGCATTCCATACCAGGGGCGAGATCGAAGATTAGTTTGCGAACGCGAGCGGTTCGCTTTCACTGCATGTTATTGGGTGAGGCCGTACTTTCCTCGTAAAGAGTGTGACACGACAACGTCTTTGCATGACCACGTTTCAAGAGTACTTCATGCGTGTAAATTTACGAAAAAGAATCGTTCATTTTGATTGATTTCGCGGGTTCTACGTCCCAAAACAACAGTATGGTTATGACGCCGTAGTGGAGTGCTCCGGAAGTTTCCACCACCTGGCATTCTTTAACGTGTACTGAGAACACACAGTACACTGTGCACAACACACAGTACTCTGACAACACAGTACAATGCTGAGTAATGCAGTTCAACAGAAAGTAGGTAAGCAACTAGCGTTATAAAAGAACGAAAAAAAAATTACAAATGACGCATTGCTAACCATATCTGTATGGTAGAGTTGAAGCGAATTGTCTGCGCTATGAAACAGTATGGCCAGCACATGCAAGAAAGTGTCATACTGCAGTAACATAATTACTTTTTTTTACCTTATGATATATCGTATTATAATTATAATGATCAGTATTTGATTGAATCTTCGGCATTTGGGTCGGTAATGCTCAAAATCGCACAGGGAACAGACATCATGGCGTTCCGGCAAATTCACGCCTGAATGTAATGAAA
Source organism: Hyalomma asiaticum (assembly GCA_013339685.2). Lineage (NCBI taxonomy): Eukaryota > Metazoa > Arthropoda > Arachnida > Ixodida > Ixodidae > Hyalomma > Hyalomma asiaticum. The sequence continues at coordinate 48,430,218 of CM023485.1, read as the reverse complement.
ACAGAGTTTTTGACCGTGATTAGAGTCAAATTTGGAAACTTTACAAATAAACGTTTCCAAAATTATACAAAACTGATAAGAAATCGGGCAAGTTATAGCCCACAGTAAAGGTTTTTTTCATACACTGAACCTACAACAAACAGCAACGTTGGTTTCTTTTTTTTTAGGTGCTACGGTTCGCGTAGCGGGATTATGGATGCATTCATCGACTGGGATAATTACTAGGAAAAAGAATGAGCTAAAGGTTGTAATTCGGCGAGTGGGTCTTTCCACCACAGGAAACGCTGGCACGTGTGCAGTCATCGAGACAATGGTGTCGCCATAGAAACAAAGCCAAATGAGCTTGCTTACAGCAGTCAATTGCAACGTTAGAACTATCCGAGAAAAGACAAGACGATTTATAAGCTTCACCTAGATGTTTTGCAATATTTAAAAAGACGAAATGGGGCGCAATGGTGCTCAGAAAACGAGTATCTTTTCTTTTGACATCGGAGTTTGGGTCTACGGAGCGTTCCTTCGTAGCAAAGTCACCTCGACACTCATATATGACTAATTAGAGAGCGCCCTCATGAAAACTTACACTTAAATGTTTGAGAGCCAGTGTGGTAGTACCTTCGATTTTAGGGTATACGAAAGAAATTAATTTTCTGGCATATAGCAGATGTAGTAGAAATGGCAACCCAGAGAGAAGCAGAAATTCGATACACACTCCAGTGTCAGACGAGAAAACAATCAGAAGAACAAAATCAATAAGAAAAAAAAAATGAGAACCCAGACTGGGCACAATGTCCTTGGAGATGACACTCGAATAGCACTAACAGAAAATTGCACTCATAGCCATTCGTTGTTATACTGCGGTCAATGGTATGGGGCAATTTAATTAACTGCTGGGAGGTTTTTCAGTGCGTGAAATATTGCTTGAGTAATATGACGGGCTGTTTTGCTTCGTATTCTGTTTTTTATTGAAATTCATATCAAATAATGCCTTGCGACTTCACAAAAATCGTTGATTGTTCGGGAACGCTTCCGCTGCGCCGAGTGTCAATGAGGTCTACAAATGCAGGTCTCCTACAAGCATCCGCTTTTCCTTTTGTCTTTAATGCACCATTTTGCGAGTATAGAAATGAATCCTAATGTGGTGTAGCAAAGCATCTGATATCACTCAAAATCTTTTCCGTTTAATCATACCATGCCTTGCACACTAAAGTGTTATGAATCTGTGGCAAGTTCTATTTTCCATTTTGTTAGAGTGCAACAAATAACAAGGACACACGGGGAAAAGTTAATGATGACACGTAGCGCTGTGGTGCGTCGATATCTTGCAAAGACAATCAGCATGCAAGTAGCTTAATGCAATGACGAAAAAAATATTCCTTTGCTCATGTCGGTGCCGCACCTCAGCAACGTGTCTACCACGTAGAAATTTTTGGTCATGCTGTTGTGACAAGCATGGAACCTTTCCGAAAGGTAACAAAATCGTCTGAGGGGCTACGTGTATCGTTATGACGCCCAACTGCAAACTCCTATTGCGACAAATGTGTGTCCGTCGAATCGATGGCACGAACTACGTGGGATTGTAGACGGCAGAGTGATGACAAGCAGTCTACAATTGTGAAAACAGTTTCTCAATGTCGCTTGATAGTAATGAAGGTGTTATGTGACAGGTACTTTCGTCGATGTACCACAACACGCTCAAATCATTTGATTAATTTCGAACTATCATTTTCATATCGAGATTCGGATCGTTATTCATGCAAGGTACCCCGTATAATGAGACAACAGTGAAGTTCAACCGACTCAATTACTTGGACAAATGGAATACAACAACACGACTCTAGCGATACCGCACTGTTATTCCATTTCAATCTGCATTCGTGCTTCACTACGTTTGTAGGGGATTTTTCATGTCTTCTTTAGCAGAACGCATTGCATGATTACTTAACAAGTGTGCAGCTGCTAAAGCAATCTAATTACGGTCTGGTGTTTTAGGACAACCACATGGTTATGCGGCATAAAATTTTCACGTGGTCGGGACGATGAAGGACACAGCAGAAGTCAAGGCGTTGTCAGTCGAACTGTTTATTGGGTGGACCTGGGCCCAGCAAAGCAAATCAAATCGAACTGCAAGGCGATAGTGGCGTGAACAATCAGTCATCGTTCGACGGAAAAAAATGCACGCACCTCCACGAAGTGAACCACGACGAGTGGGCGAAGCACTGGGGATCGTTCGGTGTTACCGTAAATCACCCGTGACATTGCCCACTCACGCATGCAAATGAGTGACAACGCGTGTGTGTATTTGCACAGGCGTTGTAATTTATGCTCCTGGTCTTTATGAGATTCCTGCGCTCCCACGTGGTAGAGCGTGCCGAGTTCCGAATTAATTTAGTTAACGCGCACGCTGCGAATCCTTATGCTTCAACTACGCACAAGAGAAAGAGCGTTTCCATAGTCAAAGCGTGCCGTTCGCTCTCTCTCACGAGAGCAAATGACACTTTCTTGGTGCACAGCCTGCGGGATCGGCCCACAGATGCACACGCACCGTCTGACAGCACTCATGACCGCCGCTATCGAAGAGAGAGAGATCGTGCGCCAGGAGGCATTCGTCGAGAGCGAGCGCGAGCCTGGCTACGACATTACAACAGCAGACAAGGCTTGACACTTGGGCTTCGCCCCTAAAACTGACCAGAAGTGAAATGCGTCGGCTTTTATACACTTGTCACAGCGCATCCTCGTATGATTACTGAGATTCTAGAACTCACTCAAATGTGTGCGCAGGGCATGCAATGGCTGTAGAACGGTGGACATCATTCTCGAAGATAAGCGCGGCTTCCGCTGCACGTCACAGGAAAGTGTTACACGATCCTAGACAACAAACCTAAACAAAGGCACGTGTCAATATAGCGGCCAGCTCCGGATTAATTTGGAGCATCTAGGGTTACTCAAGGAGCACGTGCACCTTGTGCTAGAACTCTTCACGTGCTTCCTGCGTATTTGCGTAATTAGATAACGTGGCCGTAATGATACTAGCCCGTGAAGGAGACCATGGCCAAATCTTCTGACGGTATAGGTGAATCACAGTCTTATTCTTCTTTTTTTTTTCAGATAGTCGAGATGACGGGATCGTTGCAAAAAGTAACAAAATGAAAAAAGAAACTTTGCATCGATAGTGGCGTACTATAATAAAAAACAGACCTTATTTCACTTATTCCGTTAGACGCGAATAGACCAGGTGAGATTTTCTCATTTATTCGATGGTCCCAGTAGCTCTGGTGCAATTTCTAGCACAAATTTTAGGCTGCACGTCATGGAAGCAATTTTTGTTTCGGAGTTTTGTCGATTTGTAAGCAATGGATAAGTTTAGAAGCAAACGCAGACTGCACACCGAGATGACTGCCTTTTGAACACAAGAATAATAAATACTGTTATAATCATCTTGAATTATAACTACCATGGGCAGTATTAGGCTCCTGCTACGGTGCTAATTAATGCTCGTACAGCCCACAATAAGTGTAATTTATGAGATAAACAACGTCGATTGGGTGAAAATACGGTAATATTGGTCACAATAGCTGTCAAGTTGAAAAATTAACCCCAGCATGGTTTGCGAGACTCTCGCATGAGAACTTGATAGAAAATGGGGCTTCATCAACTTGATTATTTATGTTCTCGCTTCGCAAAGAAATGCGCTCCTACTGTGTAATGCTTGTTATATTAGACCTAGGGCCCACTGCTGGGCTAGTTGGTTATTAATTACAGGATATGGCAGTGAACAACGAAACATAGACGACATTCAAGAGTGCATCTTTATGATTTTCGTTGTTGACCGTCCAATCTATCAATATGTCCTGACGTGTTGTTATTGGGCTGAAACTGAATTTGATGTAGAGAATTTTAAGGAAGAACATGAGAGAATAGCAGTGGCTAGCGTGTGGCTAGGCACGGAAGCACACTTTGCTGAGAAAACCGCAGTACCCGTATTTTATTAGCAAGGAAAGCGCTCCGCTATCAGAGGGAATTTTCATTGTTCTACTTTCAGGTTGCCACAAAACAAACCTCCATTACCTATCAGGCAACATTGCCTACATTCTCTCGACCTATCACAGCGGCTGCGGCTTTTGCGTTTACACTTTTATAACTTTGCTCCGAGGACAAATTCCGGCATGCCACAGAGCAAACGATCGCAAGCACGGTACGCGCAAGCTACCAGGCAGTCTAAATGTTGCCATTACAAAGCCACCGATAGCGAGTGCTCCTACAGCCTAAGCACCAAGAGAGCGAGAGAAAGTATGCAGCAGCGGGGTGCGGGCTGTGCTCTAACATCCGCACCTGCCAGTGGCAGTGGCGCCTGTTTTTCTTTGGGGATGTAATTAGGCTGCCGCGAGGCCGCCCTCTCTATCACGTGACCACGTGGCCTCAGTGTGTCGGAAAAGCGAATTCACTTTTCACATGATTACATCCTTTGCACTGCCCGAGCACGTAAAAAAACAATAGAAAAAAAGAATACAAAAATAGTAAAAAGAAGGCGAACGAATGACCCAAAGTTAAAGGGATAATCAAGTTTTAGGGGAGAAGGTGCCGGGAAAAAGAAATAAATAAGAAAGAATAATTCAACTTCTGTCTTATTTTCTACTATTTCTTTCATCTGTTTACACCGCTCCAGTACATAAACAATGTGTGGGAAGCCCTCGGGAAAGGTGTAAATGGCTCCCGGAATTTTGACGCTCACATACGGTGGCTGCTGGTGCAATTTAGATGCTGCACGAACGTGATTCAAATAATGGGCTCGAGAAAACCTGTGGAAAGATTACTAAAACTTATTCAAGAAACCAAATACGCCTTCTAGTGGTGTACTTCACAAAATTATTTACTTTTCAGCAAGAAAGAATGAAAAAAAGGCTGCAGCGTACTGAAAAGAGTAGTCTAGTACGTGCTATTAGAGAAATCGTCCAGTGGAATATCTCACGTCTATACTGTCACATTACAACTCCGTTTTTATTATTATCAAATTCAAATCATTGCCAAAACAAGCACTAACGTTTTGTGAAGTGTCTAATGAAAAGCTCTTGTTTTGTATCTTTCTTTTTTTTACAAGAGAGATATTTTTGTTTATTAGCAAACATGGGCCATTGCATGTTTTGGTAAGACTTTTCTGCTGGTCTGGCGTGACTTGATAAGCATGCAGGAAAAAAATTGCTGCAAGAACACTACTTATCGTAAGGTTATAGATAGGCGCAACGTGAATTTTCCAAAATAAAAGCGTCTCATTTGCATTGACGCACAGATGGCATTATTCGAGAACATCATCTGTGCTTTGCGATGAAGAATAACTGCCAACGAATATTTACATTGTCCGTTCCAGTTTAAGCAAATTGTCAGATTTATTCCCTTCCGTGAGGTCAAGCACGAAGACAGAGGAGATATGCCCGTTCTTGCGAAACTGCTATACTGCACAGCGCTAACTTATAGATAAAGGAACATTGTTCTTGGAGTCTAATTGGATGGACTTGCAGACTAGTTAGCTGAGCATCGCACTTCCTGGTATGGTTCCGGTTTCTTTTTTTTTTTCTCGTTGCCCTCGTGTTCGTGCTGCTTCGTTTTGCACAATTTTCATCGAATATTTTGAAACTACTGCAACTTTTTTGAACATCTTTCGCTTAGTAAGGAATTTGAATAATACTGTAATATAAAGTGTTTGTTCATGAAGTAATAACACCCTTATCTTAGTGCACCAGTGGCGTTGGAATAGTTGCGTAGCGCCAGATATCTGCGGCTGAAGCCATGTGCTACATCACAGGCGTCCGCGTAAATATTTCGTAGGGGTTATCCTAGATAGTGCGTCTTTCAGGCGAACTTCTACATTGTAGGTATGTTTTAGAACATTTCAAGAGCGGCTGCGTCCGAAGGGTGAAACTGAACATACCGAATAATGCTAAAATGACAAACCACAATGAGGCGTAATAACTACAAAATTATATTATTGGAAGATATTATGTTTCTTCTCATTGTTTATCTATCCACTCGCCATTGCAGGTGTAGGCGTTAGCAGGACGTCCAAAATATTAAAATATTAAACGAGTCACGCGCCATCCACTACAAGAACACCGCCACTGCCGCGAACATTCCGCAAAATTGTTGCACACCACTTTTCAAGTGCATGGTGAAAGCATCAACACAGCAAAGATCACTGTTGCCAAAAGCTCGGCTCTTTTGCATAATTATTAAATTGATCATCTTTTTTGTCTTGTAGACAACTACCTCTACGGGAAAAGGACTGTACAATGACATCGATTTATCAATAACGGCCTTGATTTGTTTTGCTTCAATTTACACTCTGCTGGTACCGAGTTTGCTGTGGAGGTCAATACTATTATTAGTGGCAGCTACTGAGCCTGTCTTACCGCGAAAACGACACTGTGAAGATTCAATGACATTCTCGCCAAGCTCACGTGTCGGCTTTATTTCATTCGTTTCCTCTCAAGGTCCTCTTTAGAGTGACAGTGTTCAGGGTTCTCGTTCCAAGCTCATTCTTTTTAAGTAAGAAATCACGTTCGTTTGTTCTGACAGAGGAATTCGTAGAAGCCTGGGTAATTATAAGCGTGTCTTAGGTGTGTGTAAAAGAGCACAGGGAAGTGCGCTTTACTGAGTCGGTGGTTAGAAGCGATAAAGGGACTGCCGTCATTTACGAAGTCGAGGACGATTTCCAGCTTTGAAGACATTATGCGTTGGTTCAAGTAACATTCGTCGCAGAGATAGCAATTTCAATTTTCGCTGTCTGCTAGTACCTGCGAGCTGTTTCACTTATCGTTACCTGCATGCTACTCTCAAAACATGGAAACTTACTTGGTTCTAGTTCCCAAAAAGAAAGTGTCACAGAATGATTCAATAACACTATGGAATACATTTTACGCAGCCGTGATCTCAACTTTAACTGAATTTAGAGATTAGTAGGAAACTTCTAAACATACGACAGACGTGGAATATGGATAAAGAAGTCGCCACAAATAAGGCATGTTATTGAGATAGTCGGTTCATAGATTCATCAAACAAGTGTTAACTGCGCAAAAGAGACAGCGCTTAAGAATCACACGCACACATATGCACTCATGCACGCACGTACGCACGCAATACTAGCATCGGAAAATTCTATTACAGCCACCGTCTAGCAATTTCTTTTCTGTATTGTGTAAAAAAATCACTAATTCGGTCTCACTGCAAGGTTCTATGAAACGGAATCTGGCGCGAGCCATTCATTCTCCATTAAAATAGACGGAAACATTTGTCGCAGGGAATAAACAACCAAAATAATTGATACGGAAGCTCTAGGTTGATAAATGGCTTAGATCGTAGGCAAAAGATTCTTGCGTGAGAGGGCGTAGCATGACAGCTGTCGGTATAGTTAGTGCGTGAGTTCAGCTCTTCATGAATGTGAGAGTTGGGTATACGTAACTGCTAGGGACAAAGTTAGATTTCAGTTAGAGCGATATCAATTGAGTGTCATTTATTGTACATGCAAGAGAGTGCTCGGTAATTGCTACCGGCAACAGTCTGCACGGAAGCCTAACCAGTGACAATATTGGCTAAATTCTCTTCCTTTCAAAAAAGAGCTCTCTCTCTCTCTCTCTCTCACACACACACACACACAATATTGGCTGAACTTTGACGATATCATATTGTTTGCTTTTGTGCTTTTGTAGTAACAACCTTGTTGTAGAGAGTGCTAAACAATATCGCAATCCAAATAAGAATTCGCTCATTAGGAAGCCAGCAAACTATCAAGTGACAAGCACTTACATACGTCTCAACATTGCAGATAGCCCGGCTTCACGCGATTTACAACCACAATAACCCCTCACGGCCAGCATTTTTTTTTTCTATCATCAAGAGAATACAAATAATATTGCGCTTGCACAAAAGTTTGCTGTGAAAGCTGACTTCCTCGCTCGCTGCAAGCACAGAGTTAACCAAATACTGCCACGAAGATAGCAGTTCCGCATTGCAGTCTATTCGTGGGCTTTCCAACATTAGTTTACGTACACTCGCCCAACAATACCTCCCACGAGGCGAGGAAGTCACTTCATTGAGCTTTAGCTTCAGCCATGACGTAAGTCTAACTAGAATTCATCGGAATGAAATGAAAACGTTAAATTCTTCTTACAGGCTGGAAGTTTAATGCAGGAGTGAAGCTGCACCCCCGCATTACCTTCTTACTATATTTTATGCATCAGAAGGACCCCTAGCGAGTCACGTGGAGTAATTGCGAAGTCCGATCTGTATCGTGCAACACGATGCGGCACATTACGCGCTCGAGGGTAATTTGAATTGAGACATCGGCACAGGCCTTCTAACAAGCCGCGCAATCAGCCTCTTGTTAGTGTATTAAGTTAATATTACCTCGTCAAACCACTTGTCTACGCTATAAATTAAACGATAAAGTTGTTGTTGTTATTGGTGTTTAACATCCAAAAACCAGCTTTTATTATAAGAGACGCCGTAACGGAGGGCTCCGGAAATTTTGACCGCCTGGGGTTCTTTAACCTGCACTGACATCGCACTGTATACACGGGCCTCAACATTTCACCTCCATCGAAATGCAGCCGCCACAGCCGGGATTCGATCCCGCGACCCTCGGATCAGCAGCCGAGTACCATAGCCACTAGACCACCGCGGCGGGGCTATACGATAAACTAATCGATATATAATTAAAGCGAGCTTTCAGGGCAATGCCCCAATATGATTTCTGTCAAACATATTTTAGGCATTCTAAATTTCCCACTGCAATAATCATAGTGCACAGTGTGCTGACAATTCCTGAGATATATAAACCAATTTAGCGATCAAAAGTAATGTGTATGCTTTCTTTATATGTACCCGATTTATATTAGAAAAGGAAAACTGGCGAGCTTATAACTAAATTATACGAGCTTATCGAAGTTCAATTCGAATATTTTTGCATTTATTTATTACGTGCAGATGCATATGCTGAGTATTAGGATACATTGTCCTTTATCCCTTTTTAGAGTCTTTAAAAAAAAGAAGATATAAACCAGCTGAATGGAAAAAAAAGGGAATTCATTTCGCTGAGTGCACACTACTCTGTCGGCCACGCAGCGAACGCAAATCCGTTAATCCAATATTTTGATGATCCAGTACACTTGGAAAAAATAAAACGGCCACCAGGCTTGCAAAAAGCAAATCTAGAACGTATTTGGAACAGATCTCTTCAATAAATCAGCGTTTCCGCCGTTTCAACTCTTCAGTAGCCTTACAATATATTGTCAGCTAATAAAAACACTAATCAGAAAAACAAAGACTATAACAAAAGCCAAGGGATATGGAATATGAGCGCAACACAAAATATGAGCGGCGCCAATTGGGTTTTATAAATTATCGTTTCTATTCGCGTTAAACATAATAAAAAAGCTCCTGTTGGTGCAGCTTAACTTTGCAAGCGTGCTGACGCTGTATGAGCGTATGACATTTTACGCAAGCCTGCAGTTTCTTTGGGATCATCGTGAGTGGTCGTATCACTTAAAAAGTGACTGCATAAATTATGCGGGTTAATTCAGGCACGACATAAAGCTCCCAGGAGGTAGCATGTTACCTATTCTGTTAGCAAAGCCTTATCTCGAAACCATATATTTTGTGGTGTTGTAATAAGCACTACGTTTCTCTGCCGTTATTACGTGCTTTTCATGAGAGAAAGTAATCTTTGACCATATTCAGTGAATTTTAATTAGGCTAATAAAGGCTATTTTCAATGAATCTTTGTAGAAAATTCCCCTAATTAAGACAGAGATCTCAGTAATCAACTCAGCAGATAGGAGGCGCGAATACAGTAGATCTTTAAGACGTCCTATACAGTCGAGCCTTAATGTACAGTCGAGCTTTAAGACGTCCTGTTCTGCAGTGACATTCAAAACCGTCCCGTTTTCATCTTTATTTTTCAATTAATCGGGTGATTTATAAGATACTTATCAACCTTGTGTCTACGCTCCGTACGCATTCTTGAGGCGCCGTTCAAGCACTAAACAATTAAGTTCTCTTAGGCTTTCTTTCCTGTCCTTTCGGATACCGGATGACTCAAAAGAAAATGCGAGGGTGAAGCTACGTGTACATTGATCCGTTCTTGCCAAAATGCAGGGACCATACGAGAACTAAATTTGTTATATAGTGATATAATACGAACTATGGTAATTAAATGATATGTATGTGGTATTGCAGAAATTCTGACGTAATTTCACAATATTGTTTGCCATGTTCCTTCTACTGAATGTGAAACGAACGAGGTACACAGTGTACTCCAGCAATAAAATGATGTGAAGATTAGCGTTCACGAACTTAAACTAATCAGTCACGCCTGATACTACGCCATGACTTCAAATAAAAAAAACATCACAGCAGCGCAACGCATTTGAACTGTGGTACTTACCTGTAACTGTTTTTTGTTCGTACGTCAACTTCTAATTCTAATGCCATATACACCTGTCTTTATTGTTGCCTGTACTAAGAAAATGTACAGCATAATTCATGCTCACATAGGAATAACGTAGTAAAATGCTGACAGCCCCGGAGTAAAGAGTATAATGTGATGTGTGACGGCAACGCGTTCTTGTGTTCTCGATCTTCATGACTCGTAAGGTTTTGTTGTGTACAGTTTTAAGAGAATGAGGGGCCGAAGTCTTCCAGAATCGGGAATATGGATTCATACACGAAGACATTGTGTTGTATAGCAGGTATATCTTTCAAAACTGATCCGCCTCAATAGTACAGAGCTTATGGTTCCGGTCTACTGTCCCAAATCACGCATGTTCGAGCTCAGCTGCAGCGGTTGGACTTTCGATTGAAGCAAGAATGCTAGAGGTCCGTGTACTGTGTACTTTCAGTGCACCTTGAAGAACCACAGGATGTCAAAGGGGCTCTTATTACGACGAGCAGTCACGAGAATATGTGTGCATAACATGGCACAAGAAAACTTTATAATACTTCGAACAGAGCCCTACAGTGTGGAATTGGTTAGGTACTTTGGTAAAACATTCACACTTGCTCTGTGCCACACCATTGCTACCAACATACACAGGCTGCGAAGAAACATAAGTACTTGCGGTACCCATTGCTGTTCAAACTTTTCCTCGAGATTGAACCTCATAACGATAGCGTGGATTTTGTACGTAAAGCCTCAGCAATTAGCACTTCATTTGTATATATATATTGCATGAAAATGGTGTCACTTATAGCAGAATAAGTTGCCGCGCACTATTTAGTGAATTGCCCTCTCTTTCTATACTCAAGGTAGGCAACACTGTGTAGGGTGTGCGAAGAAGTTATACTGGTAGCCTGTGAAATGGAAAGTTACTGCATGGCGAGTTTAGTGAAAAAAAAGAGGTATATTAAGCACTAATGAAGAGTTAGAAGCGAAGCGTTGGAAGGGTGCAAACTGCTTTCACATTTGCTTCTTTTTTTCGTCTCTTCTTTGCGAGAGCATCTTCAGCAACAAAACTTTAAAAAAATATTTTTTGTGGGGCACTATGAGGTGTAAGTCAGTAGTAAAATACCAACGACACAGAGAGAACGTTCTAGCGCAAGACACGTAATAGCGTATACGCAAAGGTGTGGCCTTCAGCAGACAGACGAAGGAGAAATAGGGCGTAGCATGCATATGGAAGAGCCGCTGCACCGAAAGGTCTGCATAATGAGAGGATTGCACGGCAGCAAAATGAAAGAAGTACGAAAGTTTCAGTGTCCTTTTTCTCTTGCAATAGTGATACCTCATGCTCCAAATTTGCTTTTTCATGGTTCCCACTATATCTTGGCAATGCTATTTTTATGTTCGAATCTGCGGCCCCGGAATGCAATTTGCCTAGTTCAAGTGATCCTAAAGGCAAATAAAAAGTTTGCAGTATTAAGCCTTAAGGGAGTTTTACGTGCCTTGAGGTGAGTGGGGGAAAAGAAACGGTTCAATCACATGCGTCAAGACAGCCGGAGAGAAGAGTTGTAAGTGCACGCATATTTCGCCAACGTCACCCAAAGCGTATGCCCGAAGTGTGAGGCGCATTCATAAACGTAGGCGAAGTGACGTAGGTAAGTTATTAATATCGTAGGAAATCTAAGAATTCCGAAGAAGGTGCGTCAGATGTTTAGAGGCAGGCAGATTCTTTACCTTCGCACGTTGCGCGGGTGCAAAGTCAATGCGTACTGGGATGTACTTAGTTAGACCTGGCTAAAAAAACACAATGACTATGCAGTTGCGGAAAGAAGAGTGCGTGAAGGTTAGAAAAGAGAATCCATCACGCACGCAGGTGTGGACAGGGTAAAGAAGGCTCATTTCGAGGAACCTGCGTAGACCTAATGAAGTTGATATTGCCACGTGGAGAATTCCGACTCAAATTGCTTGCTGTGCTGTTATGGTGAGATCACAGTATAATGGACATCACGGCGTAAGAGACATCACACCTAAACCAGCGACAGATGGTATAGGAACCATATAGACTCGAAACACAGTTAAGGACGATTTCTTCTCAAATGTCTTCATCGCAAAGACGTAATGAGAGTATCGGCGTTCGCTAATATTTCTCTATCGCGTTTTCATACACTGACTCCAAAGCGGTGTGCGTGCTTATAGACAAAGAAATCTTCCACCGGCCTCGCCCTTCTCCATGATATAAAAAGTGAAGTTACTTTTTTGGGAGTTACACACGCAAGAGTAACCGTGTGAGGGTGAATACCTTGGCTACTAGGCAATCTTGTAGTTTTTCTAGTGAAAGTCGCAGCTTCCTTTGCAATTCTGTTATTGCAGTATCAACATGTGCCCACGTTGAAATTTCCAAAGATTTCTTGCAACTTGGCTAGATCGCAAATAACGTTGCTCAGTGGCATTATCTGGAGTTTGACAAAAGGGCTCTCGCTAACTTGCAAACAGAGCCATAATTGACAGTTCAGTTTTGTAATTTTTCCCTCAAGTAGTACTATAGGGCGAGAAAATGGCAGTTTTAAAATAAAACAAGTCACAGTTCACTATCAAGTGTCGAGCTGTGACACTTGATAGTTTGCCCTCATCTTCTGTTTGTTCGTTTAGCGGCGTCCCTTGAGCTCGAGTGACTTTCGTACGCTCCCTTGCACTCCTCGCGCCATCTCGCTGGTACTGAAGAAATGCTTATAAGCGCCTGCGGTCTCTGAGTCCTGCCAGCGGTAAAGGGTGTGTATATAAGGCTCGCCGTTAGCTCCCCGCAGGATCTGCTCTTTGTGACGTAGTGGTTAGCGCCACGCGCTGCTGAGCGAGGGGTTCCTGGTTCGATTCCGCGCTTCGAAAGCATCTATCTGAGTTATTTTTCTTTGGGACATATATATATATATGAAATAGCAGACACGACTTCGCAGTTACCGTTTATTGCCAACAGTTCCGACCGCGGGACCGGTCTTTTTCAAGGCATGGAGAGAAGTGAAATATATATATATATATATATATATATATATATATATATACGGTTCATGACGGCGGTGACGGGGACGGCAAAAACCAGCCGAGACTGTCCATGTAATTGCTATCGCGATAATAATGACAGTTGTACAATGCAGTCTTGCAATCTATCGGAAATTGGCAACCTATATTTTTGAGGAACCCGAAGATATGAGCCGGTAAAAATATCGATGAACGCACCTCATGTTACCGTGGAGAAAAAATTGTTGCGAAATCTTTGAAGAAGGAGGTTACGCATTTGGGACTTCCCCAAACAAAAGCAACATTACAGAGTCAGATATCTCCTCTAGGAAGTCATCTTGAAGTTTTTCATGACGGATACCTATTGGGAACCGCAAGAGAGTGCGTGGTGCATACAATATGACTCCGCGCCAATTTCCCAAGCGTGCGGGAATATCGTCAAAATGTCAAAAATTCTCCTAACCACAATCCTAGGCACGTAGTTCGCATTGGAACCGCTACTGCGCATTACGAAGACGTCGGAAAAGACGAGGTATAAATATCGTGTTACGTAGAAAAGATGCCGAATAAAGTAGGAATTCAATGGCGCAGCCGGTGAGACGAGTATATGAGTATTTATATGAAAGGAGCATACCTATTTTCTGACAACAGTACAACCCACGCTTTTCCTTTCTTCTTATTTTTAGCTCTGCTTTCTTCCTTTTTCTATCGCCGCTGTGTTTGGCGAATCATACCAAGCGAAATTACGAGATACTTACCAAAATAATTGGCGGTTACGAAACTCTCTCGCACTGTACGTCTTGTTGTGATGGATATACCCTAAGACACGATATTTTGTGTGAATTTCGTATGTGTCACAAGACCTCTGAGTTGTGCGCCAACTGAAGCAGTTTTGATGTATCTGATGATACGTAGCCGTTGATCACGTCTGGTAGTCGCACTGTTTCTAAGGGTGGCTAGCAGTAGGATACTGAAGTGTTCAGATGGAAAGCACGGAGGTGCCTATAGTTCGGTCATATGCACATGTTTCCATCGCAGGAGGGCGGCATACAGTTGCGTAGGACTCGGTGATAAATGTCATCGCATTTTTGTAGAGACGACAGCTGGTATAGAAGCGATCTAGATCCAAATACTAACTTTGAACCATGTTTCTTCTCAAACGTCTTTATCGCAAAGATAATCGTAATGACAGCATCAGTGTTGGCTGATATTTCTCTATAGCATTTTCATACTTGTGATCAAAAAAAGTGTACGTGCTTGTGACCTTGAGCACTTGTTCTCTTCACCGTGACACCAGTCCGCGATGTTGGTGCAGTAGTTGTGGTGCATGCCAACTCACACGCAGAACACGTGTTTGATCCCGGCCGCGGCGGTGGCGTTCTCTGTATGGAGATGTAGAAGCTGGACGCCGGTACACTGTGCGTTGTCAATGAACGTTTAACAACTACAGGTGATAGAAACCCTCCACTACGGTGTACCTGAAAATCATAGCGTGGTGTTTATGCATGAAACACCTCCCCGATAATCTGAACAAGCAATGGAGCATTAGAATGAAAGACGTAAGCGCGAGCGTGAATTAGTAGAAAAAGAACAATCGGCTTGTGTTACGCACCTGCAACACTTGAATGCAGGAGCCTGGAAGTCTTTCTACTAAATACTACTTTTATGCTGCAGCTGCTTATTCCGCTGGCTTCAACATCTTTCTCCCTGCCTTCCCCATTTCACAAATGAATACAAAAAATAGAGCGATTGAACAAGAAATTTTAGCAAGAACATGAATACGAACGCTGTTCTCACTTATACTACTAAGGCAATATTCAGAAAAATCCTGAAAATTCCTTGTTCAAGGACATAGCGTGACAGCGCTTTCTGCACGAAAGGGAGCAAAACTAGGCATTAAATAATCACTCTCAACGCCACAAGAACGCGTTTTTATTTTTAAATAGCCAAGTCTCACCAGCGTGAGATGGCATCATTAGCAGACGAAGCTACGGGGCTAGTTGGTCACGCATAACTATTCTTTTCAAGCTTTAGCAAGCATCAACACGGAGACAGAGAGATTAATGCACAACGACCGCCCTGTCTATAGTCTTTCTGCGTCCATGCTGAAATCATCGATGTGAATAAGTTTGAAAAGAAATGGCTCAAATCTGTGGGGCCCTGTGCGATCGAAATGATGTGTAAAATAGGTATCCTTCAAGATATAATGATTCAGCTAGCAACATACCGTAAATGGCTGAATCAAAAATAGAAAACTCATACGAATCGAAACGTAAGAGGCAGCCACGACGAACAATTTCCGAGGTGCTTTCGGTGCTTCGGCGACGCTGTCGGTGTGTTCATTTCACGGCGGCTTCATAAATTAGCTGTCATCGGGACCGAAACGCGTGACTACACGGGCGCTTTCTACCCTCTAGCAACAGCGAACCCACTTCGATCGGGAAAATTGGGTCGTTAGTCGAGAAGTGTAGAGGGCGTACATGTGCCCTACGCCGGCAATAGTCGCGAGAGTTTTTCATCAGTGCCTATATGGGCACTTCTTAGTGATGGCAGGAAGGAATTATGAAGGTGATAATTATTTTTCTGTAGAGAAATGATGAAAGCAATTTCATATCTTGACAAATTGCCACAGTGCACTGTGCGATGCTATTGTAGTCGCCGTCCCAGCTGCGTGTCTACACCTTTTTGCGCGACATCGATGAATAAATTTTAATTCACAAGCTTGACGTAGCAAAAACTACAAAATATGTCTAAGTAGTGCTGCAGCGGTGACTCAAATCTAATTCTGACCACTCGCTGTTCACCAACCAATACCTCACGTTTAGTGCACGTTTGTTGTTGCATTTCGCTTTTATCAACATGTAGCCCCAGCACCGGCAATCGAGCCCATCTTGTCGACATTAGCAGAACAAAACCGCCACCATAAGGTACCCCAGCGGCAACAATAACGACGTAAAGTAAAATCAAGTATAGTTGGCTGCCATGCAGCGCTTGCTTGCGGCGCTGTACGGGGTTTGGAACATTGGAGCGCCGCGCATCAAGTCACTCGTTCTACGTTGCGGGGACGGGGGGAGGGGCAGCGCACGTATTATGGTTACGTCATATTTTTGGCATGCGCTAAGTTACCTGCTTTAAGTAAAAAGCAACCTTCGAACGAAAAGCATGTGCGCTGGTATAGAAAATATGGGTTACGATTCTGCGTTTCCCATGGTCTGAAAAGAAAATAGCAAGGGCAGAAGAGGAAAAATGAGTGGGTATTGAACACTAAAGTAATCTTTAGAATTCACGCCCTTTCTTTTAATAACGCAATGGTGGCGCTCTTTGGCATAATCGTTTTTTATCGTGAAACAAAACAGAAATAATATTGTCACGAGCACTTGCGGCAAACCACCGGTACCACCAGAAAATTGTCGGGGAACGGAGAGGAAAGAAGAGGAGAACGACGTTAAGCGGCTGCATCTGTCACAAAGCAGACTCGTCTGGTGCTCTGTCAGAACGTCAATAATCCGTCAGTAACATTCCTACGGCCTACGAAGGAGCCATCCGCACAGGGACTACGCAGAATCCGCCGTCTTTCCGGACTTTCGCCAGTCTACCCCGTTATGGCTCCAGACCAAGATGCCCCTACCAGCGGTGCATTATCAAGCCCTGCTCCGTACCTAGCACTTCCACCATATGTTACAGACGGGTTGTTGACGTTGCGACAGAGCACCAGACGCGTCTGATTGGTGACAGAGGCAGCCGCTTAACGTCGTTCTCCTCTTCTTCCCGTTCCGTTCCCCGGCAATTTTGTGGTGGTACCGGTGGTTCGCCGCAAGAGCTCGCGACAATATGCATAATACACGCACCGCGGCAATCGTTGTTGAGCTAAGCATTTTTTTTTTCGTGTAAAACACTGTTCAGAGCGTTGTTCAAAGATATTTGGCTAGAATCCTTGTGAAACACAGCCAGATCGCGATGAGAGTCACGGCGATTCCACTGTAATGAAGGGTCAATTTTCATTCCTCTCGTTCAGTGCGGATGCACTATCCACCAGTCAGTACCTTCCACGCTTGGATAAGGTTGCGAGACTCGAATAAGCCCAAGTGAGAGCAGCCCTAATTATGCTGTCACCGGCAAAACAATTTGCTTTTTCTCACATCTTTATCAACATTAGGTGAGCTATATTGCGACGAAAATGATATTCCGACTTGAATGAACGGGCCCTCAAAGCTGCCCCACAGGATTCATTTAGACGGCAGTACTATGTCGCGTAACATCTATCTGGTGTGCCTTGCTACGAAGAATAGACTGGGAAATGCTGGAATACTCCAGTGTGGATCAAACTAATGGAATGCGGAAACTCACAGCGCTAACTATTTCAAAGCTAGAATTGAGGAGCTGCTGCCCGAGAGTCATGGCAAACAATTGAGTAACACAGTATAATTTCGCGCCGAGACCTTAAGCAAACGAATCTATTTCAACGGTTTAAACAATGTGATGCTAGGCTTAAGAGCCTGTTTGTGCCGCCATCTCACAATATAAATTCCTTTTTGTTGATTACTTCTGGCACAAAACGATACAGTAATATATGTATTTATATCAGTACACCTCTCTTGATTTACGCGGAAGCAGTGTGGCATTTCTAAATAGAAAACAAATTTCGGCGTAGTGTTATTTGCGAGACACTGCGTCTGTAGCAGGTGCCGTCCAAGTGGGTGCTCGAAACTTTGTTATCTTCTAACCGACTTTGGCATTCACAGTGGGCTATGCTACAGCTCCGCCCCTGGATGTTGCACGAAAATGTGGCATTTTAATTGTCCGAAAGCACCGACAACTGCCTCTAGGACTCTTCTTGCGCTAGCGCTAGCAGACGATTCCGTGTCAGCGCGCCGAAGAACACGGAGGATGCGCGCCGTGTTGTGAATGCACCAAGAGTTATAAGAAAGTCACAGTTTCGCTGCAAGGGCGAAGCAATGAATGCGATAACACCATATTGTAATGTTTTATGAAGCAAAGGTAGCAGCTTTAGGGGCAATATTGTAGTAAACATGCCCTTGCTAGGTAACCAAGTTTCCTGCGGCGTGGCCAGAGTGGATGACCCCAACAAGGTGCGTGCGGAATGACGCCGTTGACCAGAAGCGCCTCCCATGAGCAGCGAGTGCTGGTATGAAGGATTATACGTTGTGTGTCGCCGCTGGGGTCCGCTTTGTATGTGTAGAGCACATGTACATGTGGTGAGGCCCTCGCTCGGGCATGCTGGGATTGACAGTAATGCAAGAATCACTTGACCAAATCAATGATGCATTTGACTACGTGCATCAAAGAAAGACAGGAAATATAGTATTTGATATAAACACAGGTGACTATAAATGAAACATAGCTCACTTGACGACCGCGACAACCGCCTTATGGTCACTGGAGTAGGTTGGCAATGGCACGCAGTGCGCACGTGACCCAACACCCTTTCCGATTACAATATCTAAACAGGTGTTGTTGCGTGTACTTGGCTGTATGACGTCTGAAAGGAGGTGAAGTCCAAGTTCGGCGTCGAGAAACGCCACAAGCCACTCGTTTTCACGTCGAAGTACATTCACATTGACGTCTCCAGTGACGATCACCGGCACATCCTCTTGGCACACTGCACAGAAGTTGTGCGAAAAGAAGTGAATGACGTTGTTCGGCAAGGTTCCTGGCGAGATGTAGACTGCTGCGACAACGAAGCCGTGCGAAGTTTTAGCGGCACATGCGTCACCACAACTCATCTGGTGCAGCGAGTTGAGTTGGTAGGGAATGCTGTGGGTAGAAGCGTGGTTCCGTCGAAGCGTTCGTAAACGGCGACTCCAGCAGCTCGGCGATTGTGCAGTTTTGCGAGACTGACGCGCTTGTATCCTGGCGACTCGACGGCAGTGTCTATCCACGTTTCGGCGAAGCATAGTAGAGGTATACATCGCAGACGACGTGATCGTGCGAGACATCAACGGCGTGAGCGTGCAAGGAGCGTACGGTGGTATTGCAAATTGTTAATGTGTGCGGTTACTGGAGGGTGGCGAAGCACTTGGCGGTGATTGCATTAAGTCGACGATTTTCTAATCGACGAAATCCGTCCGACAAGACCCAATACGGATTTTCTCCACCGTGGTAAAAGGTGAACTGTTCTGCGTTTGTTAAGAACAGTCCGTCCAGTGTGGTGGCTCGACTCAAAGCTACGTAAACGAGCTTCTGAGGATGGCGCTTGTGACACTCGTACACAACCTTGCTGTGCGTTCCCCCTTGACAATTGTGTATTGTTACAGCGCTCGCCTGCATTACGGAGAATTGCTTGCGATGGCATGAAACACCCCGTTTTCCTGTCCAAAATGATAGTGGTGGTGCACAGTTCGATGGGTACGGAATCGGACAGGCAAAACAGGGCGAACGACTTGCCAATAGTCTTCGACTTGATCCGAGCAATTTTGCCCGTTGCTTTAGGGTGAAAGCGGAGCCAAAGGCGTTTGGGAAGGCCCATATCCTACTGCACTGTGGCACACATTTACATGCGTGAAGATACAGTGACGAGGTGCAGCTGAACACACGTGGCGGGAGCGTCTATGCAAGTACTGGTACGGAGAACTGGGCATGAGTACACATGTGTTTGTTGCAGCCCGGAATCTTGAAACACGCACAAATGCGTTCACCGACGTTTTAGATCATTCCCTTGTGTATCAGGCTTACATAACTCAGGACTAACGGCACAGAAGCCGGAAATCGTGCATAGGCGCGGGTTACATGGTGCTGTTTCAAGACGCTTTCTCGCTGGTTATGTATACTCGTACGCATTCTGTTAACTGTGGTTGCGCGACTGTGGCCGGGATGATTGCAGAAAATCAGTTTCACCGAAAGGGTGAAGCAGAGAATGCGATAGCGAGAAATTGTAACGTTATACGAATTGAGGCTGGCAGCTAACTTTTTTTGGATACGTTCTCATGTAACTCTAAAAAACGCTGGTAAAGAGAATACGGCTGCGTCAGGGGCACTTTTCGCAGTGGCTTCGCGTTGAGAACACAGCACGTAGAAGGGTTTATGAGCCGCCCGCTGGTGGCTGCCGAGATAGCGCACGTGCCAGCAATGGCGACAGCGCGCAGAGTTGCTCCTCGATCGGGGTGATGTTATCGCATGCGCACTCCTAGCGACGGAGATGAGCCGGATTCGTTTGATCTCTGCTACAGCCGTGTTCGTCGCCCCACTCGCGTTCTTTTACCCATGAGTAAAACGCAGGGATGCGTGGAGGGGTTATCAAGTTGGACTTCATACAGAAATGACGGTGGCGGCGACGGCGACGGTAAAAAGGCGTCGACACTGTCGATATAATTACTATGGCAATAAAAAGCGGCGTCTGCCCATCAAAGGCGCCCCTAGAGCCAATAGAGCCGCTCTGTCAACATGACGTCACGGCAGACCTAACTCTGCACCGCGCTCGGAATTCTCTTTTGAGAATAAAATATCAGAGAATACAGAATGGAGACTCTGAGACGAGCCCACGACACAATACATGACAACGCACGCCGCACCATGTAACAGCGATACAGTCCTCTGTAATAGTTCAGAGACTGATAAGCAAAGTTGAACTAAAGAGAACAATATGCCAGCTGATGTCACGAGCTCTGCAGTTCGACCAGTCTTCGTGTGGTTTGGTCAGAGAAGCTGCTTCAGCTTTTTAATATTCTCAAACTAATCATTCATGATGCTGCAACAGCTTCTACCTTAATTAATCTACTTCGTTTGACCGTGAAGATCTAAGTCATTTGGTGAGACAACGAAAATAACGGGACAGAAAATTGCAAACCATTAAAAAATGCCCCGGGCACATACAGTTAGGGTAGGTGGAGTTTTGCTTCCTGCTGTGTTTTTGCATGAACGCAGTTCTCAAAAGTCATTTAAACTTGACTCAGAACTTGCGAACCGTACCAATCAAATTGAAGGCTGAAAACACTTAGATATTTCTTTATTTAAGCAGCAGCGTCTGACATTGATCGCGTCTCTATCAGAGGACATTCTCGTGCATAGCAGCACACACCGTAATTTTTTGCTCTCGAATCTTAGTTTAGTTAGGTAAGGAGAGCAAAGAGCAGGTGTAGTTTTCAACAAGTATGCAGTAACTAAGCGAGAGTTCATAGTGAACGCAAAGAAGCAATTAGGCGAGTTCCCACATAACGAAGGGCGAGTCGGGAATCTCTGTCGTGGAGAGATGTGCTTCGCTTCATCTAGATTGTTAGAGAGTGGAGCTTACTTCAGCTGTTTTCATGATAGTTCTTCATGGTAGTATGCGAGTGAATTGGGACACAGGATAAGCAAATAAAGAAAGAGCCTAATTGCACAGGCGTACTGCAGCTTTGTCAGGCGCTTATAGAGGTGAAAGGAAGAGTTGAACACGTAAACTTTACATATTTTCTTTTTCGTAATACCTGAAATAATAAAAAGCGCATACGTTTTCCAGCTGGGTCAATAATATTAATATGTGCCTTAAGTTGCATTCTCTTGGTGTCCAAATGATAAAATCTATGAAGTAGAACAAGAACTATAATTTTAGGTAAACATATATCTTTTCGGCCATACAAGTTACGAAAGCCGAGAGAACTTTAGTGAAGGTAATAAGCATCATTTAGTTGCTAAAGTTGCTTTGTTCTCCAGCTATTGTTGAAGTTGGTACGAAAGCTTATCATGCAGGCTCATTCAGGAACGAAATTACGCTATGTAACTATGTGAGAGTTCATAAAAGGAAGATAACATTTCTCGATAATAGACCCAAGAATTTCTTAAAAATTCGCAATTTATTGGCTTTGAAGACGCGCAGTGTATTTACCCCGTCCCTGCTTCCCTGAACAACGCTTTACAATCCTATGCAAGCACTGACGTAAAATAATGTACACAGACTAGTTGAATGTTCGTATAATTGCCACATACGATCAAATGGGCCGAATTCATTTACCAACGCTCGACCTCTCAAAAACACGAGGAGTCATAAATAAAGATCCGTAATGTGCAGAATATAGTGAGGACGTACATTACGCTGCCATTAGGTCTGAGCTAAGATTGCAACGACTCATGAAAGTTCGCTCCGATTGTACGATAGACCTAGATGTTAGCCACTATTTTTTTTTCACGGAACACCCCTCGTAAACAGGGAACACTCATTAGTTCGTCAATTAGGCTGTTTATTCCGCTAGTTTGAAGCCACGAAGCTGTCAATCAACTCCCACAATAAGGTGCCATTGTCATTTCGAAAAAAGCCTTACTGTGTCTTCATTAGCGCCGCTGTCCGCGAAAACCAAGGTGGAGATATTTGTACTCACACCCACATCATTTCTTCCTCGTCAACTGCGGCGCGTGCCTGCGAGCTAACTTCCGTGGTTATTGCGCCTTAGGCACTTTATTCTGCCTATGTAGCTCGAACTGCAGTAGTAAACAGTCGAATGGAGGGATGAATGTGGTGACCATCGTATTTCTTGTTCGCCAAGTTCTTCAAGGACAAGACCAGAGAAAGGAAATGCCGGAAATAGATATACGCTTGATTTCGCAGGAAATGTCACGCGGATCAAAAATAAAACAATAAAGAGTCCTGTAGATTTCATGCATTGTGGGCACTGGTACTATGCGAATCATTCAGCGAGGAAACAGCGTATGATGAATTTCTTGGCATTCAGACGTGTACGCGCTATCAATATGACGAACGTCTTTGCGCAAAGTGCATAAGTAGGTGTATACGCTTAACGTGGTGCGAACCAGGAAGCTCTTGTGCTCCATGGAGACTAGATAGATAGATAGATAGATAGATAGATAGATAGATAGATAGATAGATAGATAGATAGATAGATAGATAGATAGATAGATAGATACGGTCAAATTGACCTAACTTCACCTAAAAAGGCTTCACATTCAATACAGCGACTGTGCAATCATATGAGGCATCGTCTCACAATATGACAAATATCAACAGAACTGCACAAGATGCACGCAAATTCCAGGTTAGAAGTTCTTTGTAATTATTTATACTTGTGTTCCTGACGTCCACTCTTATCTTAAGTGCACTTCATGTGGTCTTATATATAAGAAAACTCGTATGTTTGGCGTGGTTTCGCCCTGTTTTTATTTGTAATCTCTAGGAGTGCTTCCAACTCCATCACAAGAATTCACTGTGCTCCCCGCTCCATCACCCCACGATGAAGAAATCAAGAACGCATTTTCTTTTTGCATTTTTTTCTTGATAGAGTATGTTGCGCGCAAGAGGCGCCTAAGTTCCCGCACCAGTCCGAAACAGCTCTTCTTAAGTTCTCTGTCGCAAACATTTTTCGAATATGGAAAGTTGTGAAGTTGAAAGTCTGCAGCAAAAAATGATATATAAAACATCTTCTTCAACCATTCTAACAGTAATTCTTTTTTCTGAACTTAATGTGAATGAAGCAGACTTGCATCTTCTTGAAGGATTGCCATATATTCTTTGTTGTTATTAATCTTGGCGTAAGGCCAAATGCGTAAAGTTTCTAAGGTGCCTCAAACACACATGCGCAGGACTAAAATACTTTATTGGAGCACCGCAGCAAATGGTGACACTAAATAAAAGAAAATTGCGCCTCAGGTTCATTCTCTTGTCTTCCCGCCTATTGAATTCGATCAGAGGAGATAGATCCTTAATATTGGCGATTTTAACACGTCGGAATCGTCTTTTATTTGCCTAATGCTTTTCGTGGTTAGTTCAGGCGCCGCTCTTTCAGAATCAGTTCAACTTCTTTCGCTCTAGTGACGTCGCGTTTTATGACGGAAGTTTTCACGAAATGATGTGTCTTGTTGGTGTTGTTGCGAAAGGGGCTATGGCCGCCCCGCTTGAGAAATAGCCCTCGCTCAAGTTTATGCTGTATTAAACCATAATTTTTTCCCTCAAACAATTTCGGACGAGTAAAATATCGAAATATGTTGTCAGTCTGGCGCTTCGCAAAAACTAGCGGTGATAATTCCCCGAAAATAATACCGGCCCTTCACCAATTTTGGTTCACAGTTCAGGCAGTTTTATTCCAATATAGGTTTTTTGAAGGTCCACCATGCGCCTAACTTCCTGACCTGGGATTTACAGCCGGTTTCCAGCAGTCTCGGCATCCGATGTTATTGTCCGCTGCTAGGGTCCGTCACAAAAATTCATGCACCGTCATAAAAAAGATGCAAGGCAGACAAAAAAACTGTCTAAAGTGCTACGAAGAACGTAAAATGGAACGAACACAAAATGTGTGTGTGTGTGTGTGTGTGTGTGTGTGTGTGTGTGTGTGTGTGTGTGTGTGTGTGTGTGTGTGTGTGTGTGTGTGTGTGCGCGCGTGCGCGCGTGCGTGCGTGCGTGCGTGCGTGCGTGCGTGCGCACTTCTGCCTCACACAAACCAGGTACTGCTTCACCACAAGGCACGAGCGATAAAGCAGTTCCCGGGCTGCAGTATTCTTTTTCTTTCTTGACAATAGCATTGTGCGGAGTTCTTACTTTTCTTTTATACGATTCCTGCCTAATGTTCCTTCAACATGCATATTCTGAGTCTCGTTTGTTGGCGATGTTTTCGCAGATGTTGGGTCTTTTCGATGTATCTGTCAACTTGCGACAAAAATGGCACAGTTTCCTATTACGTCTTCAGTAACAATCTTTTTTTTTTTTGCTTTCTAATCCATGCTTCTGAGAAAGGGCAATCCATTACCTACTATTTCGTGAGCTGTAATGTGTCCTAGGGCACTAGTCGTACCCGTAATAATTTTGCCCCAGACCGCTATAAAACGACCATTTGCGTGCGATATCAAAAAAGTTAAAGGATTTTATCACTGGTCAACCATTGACTACAACCTAGTAACATTGTAAATTGAGATTTAAATTCATAACGAATACAAGCATATTAGATATGTGGATCACTCAGGATGTCATAAAAACAAAGCTAAAGGGCATTACATTCATACGCTTCGTGATATCGAAACATGAATATGATAATTCATCGCGTAACGTGCGACTCCATAAACATTTACCCACCTGGGCTTCTTTAACGTGCATTTAAATCTAAGTACACTGACGCTTTTGTGCCTTGGCCGTATTGAAATGCAGTCACCCAGGCCCGGCGTAGACATGTGCTTCGCTGCTTAGCGGCACAACGGCACAGCCCTTAGGCAAAGAACATGTAAGCATAAGCTCAGCTTTGAAAACTAGTGATATAGCAACGTAATCCAAATTATTCCTTGAAACGAACACACAGGTTTTAGTAACCTTCCTAAATGAACCGGAATTTAACTCGAAGACCAGCTTAAAAGCAGTCGTGTGAACTGGAAGAAATAGTCAGGAAAGAAACTACGAAAGAAAGAAATACATGCATAGAGAAACGGGTCAGTAACAGGCCGGAACAGGGACAAAAATGAGTGCGCGAAAAGTGCCAGCTCGGGCATTAGCCGCAGTGCCGTAGCTGTTTCCATAGCGGGCAATGTCCCCATCCTTCTTCATGGTGCGTGAGCCGGAGATTTTCCTCTCCGCTGAATTGACCCACGAGCCTCCCCATTCTGTGGCCGCCCCCGCGGACATAGAGAGGTCGGCGAGGGCCACAGCGAATACAGACGGCCGGCAGAGTGTGATGAGGGGAAGCCAATCTTTTCCTTTTGTGCTCCCCTTCTTGTCAGCGGTGTCGTGCAAGAGAAAGAGGCAAGCGTATCTCCTGTACTCGGTGTCGTAATGGAGAGAACGTTTGCCCTGTGGCTTTCCCTGGACACATCATCATATACCCTTGAATGGCAGAGGTAAAATGGTTGCACTCGAGTTTTCTTATCCATTCCTAACGCGATTACAATAAAAAACACAAAAGGACCGGTATTATAAAAAATACGAATATTCGCTCATGCAGCACTAAGCTCAAAAATTTGCGATGGTGAAAGAATTCCTTGCTTTGAGACATGGTTTATTTGTTATCTATGGGACGAATAACGGCACTGATAAGCAAAATCTAAGCACGACAGAAATCTTATTTTTATAGTATATGTCTCTGTACTGGCTCTTTACACGCAAAGCACCGGAGAATTATTAAAATATGACACTGCGAAAACAAGTTAAAGCTGCAGCATTCTTTTCTGTACAATAGTAAACTAAGGTTTAAAAATAACGCAATGACATTCCCTTAATCACAAAAGTCATATACTATGTTCACGAAGTATTTTTAAGGCACGAAGAACAATGGACACTCGAGATTACAGTGCGATATCTGTGTTTAATTTACAGTAAGCTATAAAGCCCGGCCAAAATGGCGACAATAATTTCCTACGTTTTTCGTGCTGAAAGCTACGATATAATTACCACTCAAGGAGCATTGGCGGCCTCCGGGTTAATTTTTGAGCACAAGCGGTATTTCAATCTTGCCCCCAAGGGCAGAGGCGTCTAACTGCACGGGCGATCATGCATTCCGCCTTCACTGAAATGCGGCAACCCTAGCCGGGTATCGAATCCACGCCTTCGAGCTTAGCAGCCCAAGTTCTCGTAACTTTTTAGCTTCTACGTGTCGCATCAGTTACGAGGAAGTGAACCAGCAGCCGTGGTGTTTCACATGCGCATTTGATTCGTTGATTTGTGGGGTTTGACGTCCCAAAACCAGCTATGATTATGAGAGGCGCCGTAGTGGAGGTCTCCGGAAAATTGTACCACCTGGGATTTTTTAACGTGCACTTATATCGCACAGTACACTGGCCTCAACATTTCGCCTCCATCGAAATGCAGCCGCCGCGGCCGGGATCATATGTGCATTTAGATGGTCCATGAGACTGGCATAGGCTCTTTGCAATTCAAACATCTGTGGCGCATACCCGCTTACCGCGGGCAGAAACTACGGGTATGAGCGAGACGTGATGGCAGAATCGTTAATCATGACGTATATGACGAGTATATCACGTTAGTGATGGTATTATTCGAACCCATCTGTGCCGCAGCTCGCATCACCTAGCCACGCTTGCATAGCACAGCTAAGTTAGAACTAGTGTGACGGCGTAAGACGACGTGACAGCTAGTTGCCATATTTAGAGGACGTAATATGACGTTACGTCTACTCCCATCACCTATCAACTACATAGCCTAGCTTAATCACAGGTAGCGTGACCACTCAACCACGTTACACGTATCATGACCTCCTCCCATTTTTGCCACTTTAAGGGCCCACACATTAAACAATCCTGGCCGCCTCCTGCACTGCAGAAAAAGAGAGACGCGCCTTTCAGCCTATCTCTAACAAAAGAAAAAAAAATTGTTCCTCCAAGTGCGCCAATTTTTCTACCGGGTAACACATGCTGAAATTATTCTTGTTTGTTCCCCTCTGTCATACCGGCTTTTTTACTCACTCATACATTTTCGTTCTGCCATTTTTGTAGTAGTGAACTCCAGGTGGCTCTGCATGTATGTTAGCTAGCTCGAATGGGGCACCGCGCACAAAGGAAGATTTTCTGCACGAAAAATAATGTTTCCTGCGCAAAACTGAGCGGATCCAGCATAAAAGGCAAGATTCTCTGCAGAGAAAATAACAGCTGTCTACTTTCTCGTTTGTTATTTTTTTATTCTACAGTATTCGTGGTTCTGTCATTTGATACACCGCGAGAGCAGGCGCGGAGGCACAGTTTGAAAAGCAAGCTGATGGGAACATTGGAGGACGCCTGTCACAATGTTGTCCCGTTCGCTAGCTGCTGCACGAGGAATTTTTCAAGGCATACAGAAGCCCCAAGTTGATTGCTTTTGAAGTTATTCTTTTGCAACCTGCGTATTATAATTCGACACCTTGAGAAGCAGCATGAGCAGAATGCCACATTTGCAAGCAAAGTGCTTACTTGAAGACCCTGAGAGCTAAAATCTGCCGCAACAGTAAACAAATTACAACAAGAGCATATCTTCGAGAAAGGACGCTTTTTATTAGTTCACCGAATGCGGAAAGGATCCTCCAAAAAGAGAACTCAAAGAAATCTTAAGGCAGGTTATGAAAGAAGGGGTGACATCGTTTAGACAGCCTGATCTATCTTTCCATAATGACAACGTTTATTCAGCCACGATGGTTAAACAGCGGTGGATCTTTGCTGTGAAGGAAAAGATTATAGAATAAACTTCTCGGTGTAGTTTCAGTAGCTTAGTTTGTGGGAATTGGGAGCAAACATCACCGGACGTTTTAGCAGCAGATTCCCACAATACCTTTAGGACTGGTAAATCATTGTCATTAGTGATATTAAGCTTTGGTTGAGATCGTTTATAAATAATAAATTTGAATCACTTGTGACCCCAACTTCCGTGGATGTTTTTTATTGTTCCTCTTAATTACCAGATGTGAAATGCAGAGTGAAAGAACAAGTATAGTTGATTCATACAAATGAAACACGGTCCTCGTGTGCATGTTTCTTTAAAGTGGTTCTATTGTCAAGAGTTCGACGAAATATCGTCTGGCGAGGAACGAACACAGTGGAAAAAATCTTACACTCACCTAAATAAAAAAATCTGTAATAAATTCGTCACTGTCTTCCCGTAGCATCCGGTCTTGCCCAGGGTAGTGCCTGGGGACATTGCTGTTTCTCATATACATAAATGATATTTGAATGGTCGTTACCCCACATATACAAATTCTGTTGTTTGCGGACGACTACACTTTATTGCGTAAATATCCACTGTAGCATGATCAGACCTAATTTGACTTAAGCTTACATAATATACAGGAATGGTTTGATGGGGCGCCTCAGTGATCAAATACAAAACAGTCTGCCTTCATTTTACTCGAAAGAAAATCCCGTTAAGATATGAATACACACAAGCCGCTTCCCCGCTGAAGGAAGTTGAAGATTATAAATACGTACGCACCACATTTTCTAATACACGTTCCTGAAGTTTGCATATTAGCAATATTTGATGTTTTGAAACTTTGCTTCTTAAAACACAGACTGAGAAATTCACTTGCTAGCATTTAATTGTTAGGCTATTTGACTTTCATTAGACTTGAAATAGAGTACGCGTGCATCATTGGGATACCTACACAAAATATAGCACTAAATGTACAGAGAGAATACAGAGAAAAGCCATTCATTTTATTTATAGCAAGTTTAAACCCACTGATTCTCCCGCATATCAGATGTTGGCAAAGGACATTCGCTCACTCCGGACACGGATGCAGCCCATCCTTCGCCTTAAGTTTCTAGACCAGCTAATAAATCATAGATTTTCCTAGACCCCGCGGTATACGTCACCCCTCTGTCAACAAGGCGTATCCCTCATCACCACGCATATGAATTCAATCAATCAATCAATCAATCTTTATTTATGTCCATTTCACAGACAGAGGAGCGGCGAAAAAAAGCTGTCTCCAGACAGCTTGACGAGCTCGCCGCCCCCATTTACAAGGGCTCACGGCAGCACACCGACAGTTTTATATACAATTTGAAAAAAATAGAAATCAGAAAAAAAATACATCATTGTGAAGACTCTACATCATTCGAGAAACACTGGAACAAGGTAATAAAAAATAATCAAAATATCAGAAACGAAATATACATATTAGTAATCAATACCGTTTACAAATTTCAGGCGTAGCTTGCCTGATGAACAGCAAAAAAGGTCAAAATTTGTTAATATGTAATAATTGAGAAGGGAAGGCAAGGTATGGCACAAACGCTGCGTTGAGGAGTTTAAACGAGCGGCCGGTACCATCCATGTCTCCCCTTTTCGTGTCGCATAACTCTGTTTTTTCTTTCC
Organism: Hyalomma asiaticum; assembly: GCA_013339685.2. Lineage (NCBI taxonomy): Eukaryota > Metazoa > Arthropoda > Arachnida > Ixodida > Ixodidae > Hyalomma > Hyalomma asiaticum. The sequence continues at coordinate 48,400,057 of CM023485.1, read as the reverse complement.
AGGCACGCAATCTCTCTTAAGTACTCTAAGTTGTCTTTAATTTCAAATTTAAAACGAACACTTAGTCTATAGCGATACAGCTGATGAATGGTGATAATGTTAGCATCAATAAACAGGTCAGAAGTTGCTGTCCCAAAAGGCACATTATAAGTAAACCGAAGGAACTTTTTTTGCATTTTATGTATTTTTTGTAGGTTAGAAAATGTCGTTGTGCCCCAGACAAGTATACAGTAGTTTAAATAAGAGCAGAACAGCGAATTATAAATAGTTAATTTCACCCGCGTGGAGAGAAGATATTTGAGGCGACCAACTATTCCTGTTATGCCAGCACACTTTTTGACTACTGCATTGACATGGCTATCCCAGGACATACTTGCAGAAAATACCACTCCTAAACTCTTAAAATTATCGACAATTTCAATGCTGCGACCATTTAAAACTATATCTGCATGGGGAGGTAATTCTTTATTCTTTGCTCTGAAAATAACAGCCTTTGTTTTACTTTCATTGATTTTCATGTCATTTCTTAATGACCATTCTGCTAATTTTTGTAATGTGTCATTACAAATACCTATGAGGTCATGCATATTGTTACCAGAAAAGAAAATGCTGGTGTCGTCGGCATATATAATGAACTTTGCGCTAGAATTGATACGTACAATATCATTAATATATAAAATGAACAACAGAGGACCTAATATGCTCCCCTGCGGGGAGCATATTAGGTCCTCGTTTAAGCCCTCGTTTCGCCAGGATCGCCAAGAGAAGTGCATTTAATTGTTTCTTCTTCCCCAGAACAGTGTCTGGGTGGAACATCCGGCCTTATATGATCCGGCCTTATATGAATTAAGCCCTCGTTTCGCCAGGATCGCCAAGAGAAGTGCATTTAATTGTTTCTTCTTCCCCAGAACAGTGTCTGGGTGGAACATCCGGCCTTATATGAACCTTTTCTTTGAAGCACGTTAATCATATGTCTTCCGTTACGTATATTTCGCTTATCCGGTGTATTTGTCCATTTATTGGTTCGGTGTATTATATTTTTATTTTGAGTATTTTGTATTGCTTTCTTGTTTCTTCATCTTCTTTATTTTAATCTGCGAGTGCCCTTCCTGCAAGAACCGATTTATGGTCCACAGTATTTTGTAAATAAAATAAAAATAAATAAAATACCACGTTTCCAAACCTGTACGCGTTTCTTGTTCACAGTGGAGCGAAAGTACAACAGGTCGTCCTTTATGAAGTGTCCAGATTACGCAAGCGTTTTGCGTATTCTTCTGGCAAATTGCCGCGTGTCCGATTCAGCGTATGGTTAATAGATTGAACGTGCAATGATTCCGGTAGGAGGCGAGAATATAGTGACTTTCCCGTGGCGATGATTTGTGCTCACATCCAGTCGGCGAAAGCATTGGACGCATGTCCTTTGGCCACGTCATTTTTGTGCTGTCTAAAGCGTTGATTAATAATTCCCAGTTTCACCAATGTATGAAGCTTCGCACTCACCTCAAACTATATTGCAAACAACACCCGGCAGACGTTCACGATCCAAAGGTCCTTTCGCGCGGACAAGACGGCCTTTTAATTTGTCAGAAAGTACACGCACAATTTGAACGCTGTAGTGCTAGCAAATTCTTGCGAGTGTTTCGCTTGTCCCAGGCGCGTACGGAATGGGCACACGTTTTACTTTTTATTTTGTGGTTCCTCGATTTGGACCAAAGCAGAGCGGCGTATTTGTTTCCGCATGCGTTGACGGAGGTATTCGTTGTCCTCGAGATCCTTTCTGATTCGCCTCACATTCTTTCTTCGTTTATACTCAGGGGAAGAGGCTCGGACAAAGAAAGTGAGGAAGATGCTGGTCTACCCTACGGAATCGTATGTACAAGCATGCTTGGGGAGAAACATTGACTTGTGGTATATAACGTCCCAAAACCAGCTCTGATTATGAGAGACGCCGTAGTGGAGGTCTCCGGAAATTTCGGCTACCTGGGGTTCTTTAACATACACTGACATCGCACAATACACGGGTCTCAACATTTCGCCTCCATCAAAATGCAGCCGGCGCGGCCGGGATTCGATCCCGCGAATTTCGGATCTGCAGCCGAGTGCCATAACCACTAGACCACCGTGGCGGGGCGCTTGGGGAGAAACAGCGGCAGCAGTAGAGGTGTGGAACCTGTGGAGCTATGGAACACCGATGGCTGCGATCGCTGTCTGGTATTGTGCTCCTCTCGCGCCGCCAGCTACCGGTCATTGCAGCGGCTGTTCTGAGCCGCCGTCAGCCCAAATGTGCGAGCCCAGGAAAAAGGTGCGCAGCCCTGACGGCAAGGAAGAAGAGGCGAGGGGTCTTTTTCCGGAGAACCTGTCCCGGGGCATATTCAGAAAAATTAGCAAAGGGTTGTGGTACAGCTTGAAGATGGGTTGCCAAATCAGGCTTGATAAGGTATGGCAAGGCCGCTCGAAGCATCCTCTGAACTTGTAGAGAAAAGGTCCACGTGTAGATCCTGTCACCCGTTCCGTCGAATGGTCAGATACAGCCGGGTCGACAGAGACGCTTGTTAAGCAGTTGTGTTTGCTCTGTCAATAGCGACGAGATCGCTGAACGATCGCAACCAAAGTGTATTTCACGACTTTCGCATTCCAAGAGGCCTTGCTAGGTTTTGTCGACACGCGGCGTACACGAAGAAAGTAAGAAAGAATGTTCCGAGAGTGTTTGCGGCCGGAGATTCCCATAGTAGGGGACGCGATGTAAAATCACCCAAGTCCGCTGGGATACTGGCTGATTAAACAAACACGACGAGTTGCCACGAATCTGAAGAAGCCTGCGAACTAGTTTTGTAACTGCACGAGTTAGGAAGTTAGTGGCCGCCAGTGACACATCGATGAATGTTCCAGACGCCCTGGACTTCCAAACTGACCAGCTGCTAATGAGTGCTATAGTAGAACTCGCTTATTACGTCTCGCCGAGAGTGCGGAGAAAATTTAACGCGGAGATTCAGTGAGGGTTCTCGCAAGCTACTCATGTCTTCAGTGGTGTGCAGACAAACTTTAAACTTGTAGATTCAGTGTTCAACGGCAGAATGTTTAGATAGTACTAGGGAGCTCTTATCAAAGAATAAACCATACATGCAAACGCGGGCACATGAGAAGCTAACTAAATGGACGGTTACTGGCAAAGGATAGATCGGCAAAGATATGCGCCGCTTTCGATGCCGAAATTTCTATCCTTGTTTTTGTTTTGTTTTCTTTGTTTTCTTTCTTACACTCCTGCAATATTTCTTCTTCATTGAACAGGTATAAAAATGCGTTTTTCATACCGCCCTACCGAAAATGCCACCATGTAGTACATTATCGATACATTGATTAGTGAAATTGTCGCCCGTTTGTATTGCACGCACTTTTTTCCGTCTCCGCAAAAGCACAGTTCACACCTTTATTCTGTTTTCTTAGTTTAGGAAATCTCACCGGATACTGTCATTTCTCGTAATAATCTGCAGCGGACTTGCTGTAGCAGTCGCTGAGGAGAGACACATGCAACTCACAGAGATGGCCCCGTACGATTAATCGCTACATGAAGAGCGAAACGGTCGGTCGGACTCGGAACAGCCTTCTAATGAAGAAACGGTGAAGGTTGCTATCATACGCTAAAAATTGGCGACTTAGGCCTGTTGGTACTGAATCAATGAAAATTTGAAGCAATAAAGAAATAGCCCTGTATGGATCTCGTCTCTTGCTTTGTGTCCGTGTTTTTCTACTTCAAGTTGTCACTGATGGAATTGTCAGCACGCTGCACTAATAATTTTGGCCGAGTTATACACCTTATTCTGAGCACGAGGTAATCATTTGAACCACCGGTCGCGTTAAAGCAGAGGTGCTATCCAAAAAGAAAGAAGAAAGCCCTCGCGCTATGCCCTCGTATATATAGGCAACTCGGGTGCTCGAAATATTCAAAAACATCTCAGAACGATATCTCTCCATTCTACGGATTTGGACTATAGACGTCCTAAAAAATTCAAACAGATCCATTGTGTGAAAACCGTGGTAGCAGCGAAGCTGCGTTTTTATCGTAAATCGTGACGTAACTGGCAAGTGTGTTAAGTCCACTATCACTATCGATGTAATACCATCGCTATCATTATTACTACCATGTTGTAGTGGTATGAGGGCAAGGGTGTGCGTTGAGGTTTAGGGCTAGAGCTGGGCCGTTTTTCATTTCTATGCAACCCGTGAATTTATTTATTTATTTGTATATGCATGTATTGCTATTCGCATAATCACCATGATACAGCAGTGGGTGGAGGGCAATAGTTTGAGTAGTGGGTACAAGGGATGAGTGGGTCGGCTTTTCCCTCTTGCTTAACTTACGGAGAAGGCGGCGGGCATGGCAAGCACTTCAACAGCTCCGCAGTCATTGTGCCGCAGTTCGAATAAATAATCCATCTTAAGCGTTTGAGAATGTCTTCGCAGTTTACGACACAGCTACTCGGAATCGTGTTAAGCCACTCAGCCTCGCGATGTCCCGTTGTCAGCTATCGTGTCAGTGGTCATTCTCAGGACTCGCGTGAGGCAACTTTCTCCATGAAACAGCCGCTGCCATTGCGGGTAAAGCCGTGGAGAGGCTCTCGGTTGCATAATAGACCACAGGGTACACGTTCACATCTTAAGTGGTAATTAAGCTAAAGAAAGGGAAAAGAAATCGTTGGTTTCACAGTACCAAAGAACTTTCAGCCACTATACGCCGGAAAACACAAAGTGAATACGCTGAAAGTAATGTAACTGATCTGTTGTTGCTTGGGAACTCCAGTGAAGTTAATCAGGCCATGGTAGGTTCTTATTAGAATGAAAATGGCGGTGGAGCTTTCACTTTTACATTTCGCGTCGAAACTGCCGCGCATGTCTAAGCTTGGCGATTGTCGTGGATCTTAAAGTTTTTATTCGTTCTTTTTTTGGTTACATTCGCTCCATAGAAGTTTATAAACCTTCATGTATCCCTGATTTTCTCACAGCACAGTGTTGTTCATGCAGGTACGAGTATGCCGTCTAGGTGTATGAAGTCACGACGATGATGCGAGCACGGGAGTCATGGGCGGCGTTACCAACACATTTTATTCCTGTCCAGTTTCGCGCTTACCGGGCGTCCTCGTGCAGGTACAGTAATAACCTTGGGATCATGAAAGTGCACATGACAAGTAGGCGAAGAGCCGATGCTCTCATGAGTGCTCTTTCGAGGAGTGATGAAGACACCGTTACAAACGATGAAGAACAAGTAATGCCACTTGAGCCAACGTTTCGATAAGTGAGCTTACCTTCGTCAGGACGGCAATGCATTCTCAAGAGTTCGTTTCTATAAGCTTTGCATGCTTTCCGCTGTCCTCAGGAGGGGAGGTAATGGGAGGCATGTACGAAAGAAAGAGAAAAATGAAGAAAAAAAGAGATAAAAGGCGCTGGGCGGGAGAGATTATAGGGGGCTGATTGCGATTTCATGTGTTAATGTGACTAATTCGATTTCGAAGGCGTGTGCTAGAAAAGGAAAAGAAAAGAACACCCTGGAGCCATCGTAGTTTTTGCCGAAGCCGACGCGTAGTAGGCACATTAAAAGAAACCTTTGTGAATAAAAAATAAAAACATCGTTAAGTTGTATAGGTGAACCTCCTTAACCTTTGCTTATCACAGCCGTTAGCACGCTATTCTATGTAAAGGACTCATGGGCTCCCTTTGAAGCGTTGATGCCTACATGCTAAAGCATGTCGAATTTTCAGATTTGATACGATTCTGGCTATTTTCTGTCCCCAGGACAAAGGAAATTTCACTGAAGTGCATAAGGAAGCAAATAAGTCATTCAAACACATGAAATCACACCCAATGCCACCCCCTTTTAATTCTCTCTTTTTTTTGCACTATTTATCTTTCTTTTGCACGTGCCTCTCTTCTCCGCCCCTCTTTCTGAGGACGGGGGAGAGTGCGCAAAACGTATAGAAGCGAACGTTTCAGAACGCATCCGCCGTCCTGACGAGGACAAGCCCAGTTGTGGAAAGGTTGACTCTAACAACATTCTCTGTTCATCGTTTTTAGCGATGTCTTCATTTCATGCCTACATCTCCCCCTGAGCTTCTGATCTAGTGTGGATTTTAAGGAATGGTGATTCTCGATTAAGAACAGTATGTTCATTTTCTTCTTAGCAACACACTGTATATCTGATTATCCCGGAAATTGTCCCATTCGATCGCACAGGCAGTATTTATTTTGCGCACGCAAGAAGGCGCAGAAAACCTTGCGCTTATCCTAATTCAACTTACACCCACCATTAACCACGGCGAATGGGGACAATGAGTGGAATAAATAAAGCGTAACAGGGAACCGTTCTGTGGGTCAATCAACGGCACAAAAAGGACCAGGGAGGTCGGCATTATGCAAATCATATGAACGCGGCCCAGATTAGACGTGCGGGGAGGTCGTTCTAGAGTGTCCCTATCCAGCAAGCAGTCTAGTTGAGCATCTGCTTTCAACAGGCAACATTGCTCAATTACAGAACGAGGGGCAGCGCAGTTGGGCGCCCATGAAGCCGTGTGAAACACTTAAGTCAAGCTCTGCTACTGAACTTTTGGTCCTAGCAGCTCTTACCAAGGAAATATATTTAAAATCTGGATGTTCGCACCTCATTGAGGCAGTACATTCGTCGCAGACCACTACGCTCCCTCAACATGAGAAAATCGTAGCGATGCCCCATACATAATTGTATTTTACAATGCCGATTCCGGCGCCTAGGGCTCCTTTGCAGCTCTAATTTACCTGATAACTTCTCTTTTTGGCAAAGTGGAAAACTATATACAATTCACATAATAAAGTTGCTGAATAGAAAACACATGATTCATTGATGACAGCACGAGTCTCGCAAGGTTTGACGATAAGATAATGCATTCTTTGCTTAGGATTGATTGATTTGTGGGGCTTAACGTCCCAAAACCAGCTGTTATTATGAGAGACGTCGTAGTGGAGGTCTCCGGAAATTTCGACCACCTGGGGTTCTTCAACGTGCAGTGACATCGCACAGCACACTAGTCTCAACACTTCGCCTCCATCGAAATGCAGCCGCCGCGGCTGGGGTTCGATCGCGCGACCTTCGGATCAACAGCAGAATGCCATAATCACTAGACTACCGTGGAGGGTCCTTTCTTTAGCACGCAAAGATGGACACAATACAGGAGTGTGTAAACAGTATCTATCACAGCCCTTCCCTGCTTTTGCCGATGGTCGAAAGAGGCGTCCATATTTTCGCCTATTAATGTTGCCAAATACACCTCAGCATTAATATTTTGATTGGATCTATCTGCAGCAAAAACACTAATTGAAGCAGTAATTCGTAATGACCAGTCTCTAATGTTGGCACCTAACAGATTTGTGCTACAGAAAGTGTTGGCTAGATACACACTGTCTCCAAGAATCGCTTACAATTAATAATAATAATCAGTGCCTCTCAGTGTCTCTTATTTTAGCGTGCATTCTCTGGAGATACGAGCCATAAAGAAACCTCACTTTCTTAACTGACTGGCAGTGTCATCCCAAGCACGCCACTGTGATCGACTGCGTTCGTTATAACGCTGCAGTAGACCAACGTTCAATTTTCTACTCACAGCGTGTGCAAGAAGGGTGAGGGCCTCCCATACACTCGTAGAATATACACGCCACTGCATTTGTGTAGTCGTGCATGTTCAGTGCTTATTTTGTTTCTGATCTTTGGTAGTACGCATATTAGGGGCTACTAAAATACATTAAAGAACGCGTTGAACTGCTAGCTTAACTTCTATGCTCAGGTCATCCGCAGGGCTCGCACCGCAAGAAATGCCGGCAGTTCATTCTTCTTCCAGAAATATGCTGTTTGCCGTGTTAACATACAAAAGCCCTATTGTTCACTGCATCATTACCTCGAAAACAACTCACCACCTTGTCGAGTGGCGCAAAATGTACCACGAGACCGGTATGGGAACGCGCGAAAATGCTCACACCCAATCAGCACGGCGCACATTCGCATGAAGCGGTGACATTGAAGATGACGTGCCGCGCATGCTGACACACCCCGTCCCGGGATATGCGGCTACGTTCCACATATTGATCGAAAGCCAAAGATACAAGCCAAGCTCTTTTTTTTTCACTGCAACCTGCTATTTGCATGCCTTCCCACTCCTTTTATTTGTATCAAATGGTGCCAACTACGACAGAGCACGTCATCACAAGCCACCGTCAATCAAGCTACTAGTGGCCTGAACACACAGTACAAATTCATCAACAAACGAAAAAGTAACCGTTATTTGCAGCTTTGGCACGTCGAACACGGGCTCCGCCAGTTGGCGGTCGTGTACGTGTGCCCCGCAGCGTCGTAATTGGGTCACTACGCCTCACTTCTCGGTAGCGCCAACACGTGGTAGTGGCTTGCGTGTAAGCACGTACTGTCTGTAAGTAATTACTATGGTGTGCGCATCCTCTTCTATTACGGGCAAGGAAGAGACGAAACAAAAAATCTGGTAAGGTCAAGAAAAGCCGACGTCATCCTTTGCAAGCAACAATAAAAATAATGCGAAATCTAACTGCTGTTGCATTAACTATTGTTCGGTTTTGTTGTGCTCCTTATACGCTCATAAGCGCATATGCTGTTCGCTAATTGTGCAGGTTTGTAGTGGGGCTTCAGAAGCAGAAAGCAAGGGTAAGGGGCTTGAGCCAACGGTCTCTTTTCGCATGGCCTCAAAAACAATAGGGCAGGGTGGGGAGGACTTCAGAGCTCGTTCTTTACATGCAGGTTAAACCCGAAAGACACTTGAACTGTGCAGTTGCTTCCCAAGCGAACATCACAAGCTTGTTGTCAACTGCGCAAGAAAGAAAGTGCAAAATAATAAGGGCTGACCTGAATTTTAAGCAATATTAATGAAGCTCCGCGTATTCCGTACCGCTTCTATTATAGTACAACCACAGATTGTACGCTCTCAGTCGTTTCTTTATAGAGGCAGTGCCTCACTTGATGTATATCTAGGTGCTTATTCCTATAAAGTGTTTACATCCGTCAAACTAGGTTCGTATGACCGCGTTGCGTTTTCTTGAGCATAATGCGCACTAATGATACTGGAGCGCATCTTTAGTTTGAAGGGTTACTGTACGACTTTTATTGCTGCGTCCACTATTCTAATCGATAAACATGAATGCATCGTAAGGAGTGCTGTAATAAAGAAAGCACCGAAAAAAATCACTCACGTTTGTGCTTTTTGTAAAGGCTACGATAAAGTGGTTCTTACTACTGCAAACTATACCGGGAAGCACATGGCGCAACTCTCGGCCGATAAGTAGCTCTTGTCGAGACATTGTGAACTCGCGAGACGTTTCGCATATCGAAATGAAGTTACAGTCAGAATGCGTATAACGAATTAAGTACGCCAAACAAGCACGCAGTGGGTAATAAATCGAACGAGGAGCGCCACCTTGGTGATCTAGTGGCTAAGGCACTCGGCTATTCAACAAAGGTCGCGGGATCGAACACCAACTCCAATTCGTTGGAGGCGAAACGTTGAGGCCCGTCTGTGTGATGTCGGTGCAGATTAAAGAAGCCCAGGTGGTAGAAGTTTCTGCAGCCCTTCACTACTCGTCTCTCATAGTCATATGTGGTTTGGGGAATTCAAGGCCCAGAAATCAATCAAATCAACTAGAACGCGGGCCTAGTCAGACTTTTTCTCTTCACGCAGCCACCTTTACTATAAAATGTGGCGTTGCTGCGCATCAGCCTGAGTACTTCTAGACATTACCATCCTCAAGGTGATTTAAACCGGCGCTCTACGTGAAGCAGCTGCATCCATATACTTGGAATTCTAGAGGTAAAGGTCAGGCTAACCTCCATAGTTTTGCTCGTGTCAGTAGCCTGAGAGTTAAGACAGCAACACAGCAACCCTTGGATTTGCGCAGATAACTTCAGAAGAACGACGCGGGATTACGCGGGAATTTTTCAAATATTCACATTGTAGAATATCGCGCAGTGTAATATGATGAGTGCTTGGTTTTCCTCAAGCAACGGGAGTAGTACTGGAATTACACACAGCAAGAATTAACGTCGGTAATTTTTCGGCTGCAGGGAAAAATTGTCTTTCACGTACGCTTAAAAAATCAGCACGGCCATTGAAACGGGGCTTCAATTGTGAAAACGAAGGATTGCGAATTGTGCTATTGTTGGCGTTCGATACTTGAGGGCTGTAGCGCGAACAGATTGAACAAACAAGTAACCCGAACAACGTGCATTCGTCGTTACGAGTTATTAGTTGCACTTCTGCGCAATTGTTCAAGCATCTATCTGAACGTATCCCTGTTTACTCGCGGCTGCTTCTGGCAATTGCATATAGTTATTTTCTTGAAGACTGAAGGTAATCATGCCTCAAGTCTGCTCTACCAGTGCAGGGCAGCCACGTGATTTGCGGGTACTTATTTAGAATGGTACGTACGTTACTTTTGGACTAAGGAAGGCCTCTGAGAGAGGTTCTCAGAGTAATTATCGTCGACATCGTTTGCATCACGCTTTGTTAAAGAAGTTAAAAACCGAATCTGCTGCAGTGTTAAAGTATTTCTGCGGTATTAGCTCCCCAAGGATGCTTTAAGTTAACCACATTTATCAGTGTGGTTAACACCGTAGTACAAGTTCTTCTGTTTGCTGATGGTAGAGTTTTGTTTAGAGAATTAACCTGCATTAGTTATCAAAATTAACTTAATACTAACTGATGTGATAAAATGGTGGGAACAATCCGAAATTCTTTTTAATGTAAATAAATATGCCCATCTCCCCATAACTCGCAAAAAATCCCATTAAATTATACTTGTAATTTATGTTGTTGTTATGTGGCGGTTAACGTCCCAAAACGAGCTCTGATTATGAGAGACGCCGTAGTGGAGGTTTCCGGAAATTTCGACCACCTGGGGTTCTTTAACGTGCACTGACATCGCACAGCACACGGACCTCAGCATTTCGCCTACATCGAAATGCAGCCGCCGCGGCCGGGACTCGATCCCGCGACCCTCGGATCAGCAGCCGAGTACCATAGCCACTAGACCACCGTGGCGGGGCTACTTGTAATTTAGCTGCAGCACCTTTACCCAAAGTAGTCTCATATAAACATTTAGGTCTCACGTTAACGGGTAACTTATCCTGGAACATGCACATAAATAACATCTACTTGCCGTATTTCCGAAACTATGCCCTCTGCACCACAGACTCAAGAGTGCCCGGCCCAGTGATAAACTTTTCTTCTACTTTTCCTTAATTAGGCCAGAGCTTGAGCACGCTTTAATAAATTCGTATCCTCATACAAAAATTAACATTAAGAACCTAGAAACAATTCAAAGAAAATCAATACGGTTTAATTACAGTAAATCTACGGCTACCGACTCCCCCACTGCATCACTAACCCCAAACGGCATTTGACTGATTACAAATTCGAAGAAAGAAAAGTCGACTAAAGTTACCCTCAGACATAATTAGTCATAGGCTAGCCTTGGACACTGCGACATACGTATCCCCCTTGATAAGCAGACCCGCTCCGCACCACTACTCTCATTCTCTAACACCAATTTTAGCAAGGACTGACACTGTTAGGTATTCTTTTTGTCCACAAACAATAGCTGATTGGAATAAACTAGCAGAAGCATTTCCCCAGTGCCCGTGACCTGTATACCATTTGTGTAAATGTTGCTGTTTTATATGTCTACGTTGGAGTTATACTACTAAGAAGTTCAACCTCTGCCTTATTACAAAAAGAAATGGCGTAAGAGCCTTGTTTCATTCTGTTCTGAATTTTAAATAATCGTGTGTATTTTGCTCACCCTGCTTGGGCTTCATGTCCACAGTATTTAATAAATAAATAAATAAATAATAAATAAATAAATAAATAAATAAATAAATATCCGAATATTGCGTGCAGTCGGCTAGCCGCTTCGTCTTGCTCTATTACGATGGACCACTGTTCAGCATAGTTCGAATTTCCGAAAAACAGGCTCCGCAAGAATAAGAGTGCGTGTAGTACACGGAGTCGAAAATTGACCAAGTCCCCTCCCTGTGTACTCCCCATAGCCAAAAGAACACGGATGAAGGAATGAGTCGTAATCGTGGCAAAACGAAGCGCACACAGACTACCAGGGTGCGGGTTTGTATCAAAGCGGATTCAACAACAACAACAACAACAACAACAAAATACTGTAAACATGCGGATGGCGTATGCAAATCAACGCAAGGAAGTCTTCTGCGGTGTGTGCCTAGGTATAAGGGCTACATCCCAGGCGCAACGTTAGCGCAAGCACCACAACAGGCGTGGATTGTGAGCAGCGCGATTGTCGCCGTGCTTGCCTGGTGGGATGGAGTGTACAGGCAGTTAAGAGCGCTTGAAACTACCTGTGTATTCAGTGGCTGTTTTATAGTGAGATGCCACAAACACTACTTTTGACCCTCATTGATTTGGATTTGTACTAGAAATTTTGGACTAATCTATCGCTGAAAGATATATACTGCCAACGACGGGCAAGTTGGTCGCGGCACCGCGAGACAACATTTCGATTTCTTTTTGAAGTGAGAGGCACTGTGAACAAGAAATATGAACTATAATTTCAGTGCCTGCCAATTTTTTTCAGCAGTTAACACATCATAATTTTATTTAAAATATAATAAAATATACGTTGGCTTTGTTCTGGCATGATCTGTTTGCATGCGACTCCTCCATCCTACAAAATGACATTAGTGACAAAGCAACATAAAAACAAAGCTTGGTCTTGCCCAAAGGTTTCTGCGAACGAATCACGAATACCCAACCAATAAATACGCATACGCCCACAATGCACTCCTGTTCATGTTTTAAATGTTTGTGTAGCGTCCCTTTTTTGACCGATCAACGAACGCCGGTCCTAAGTTGAACCGTCTATTAAAAGGTTTGTTCTATAGATACCTCTGTATATTCATCTATGTGCTACACTGAGCGGCCACGCAGAATCTCCGACAAGCATACTACATCACTAAACATGTGGTCATCATGCGATAAATGTGTAACGTGAACTATCTTCCTATGGCATCAGCGCTACAACCATGGTTGGTGCAGTTTTTCATGGTCGTGCAAAGTACTGAATCCAAACTCACCTAGATGTATCGCCCCTGTTTATTTCGGCATAATTTAGTTCCTTTAAACTGCTCCCTTCTAATATATTCCTTATGAAAATGAACCCCACTGCGGTTTAGACTGGCGCTCCGTATAGAGTGCATCATACATATTGATGTAGATTAAAATCATTGAAAATGTGTATTTTTAATGCCGCGAATTCTTCGCTGCCGAGGGATTTACATTAATGATGGCAGCTGTGGCAATCATCCTCCTTTATCGTAGAGAAATATCGCAATCTGGGTACATTGCTGCTCATGTATCATGCTAGACTGATGTACTGACCCTGAAAAACGATAAAAATGACTGTTTTCGCTTTCCTGATAGAAAATCACATTCAAGTGAGGTTTTCTACCATAACGTCGCCCAAATAATTCATGACTACGGTCATTTTAGGTCGCATTTAAGAAAAAATCTGCTCGAAATTATTGTATTCAGCCGGAAAAAGCTCGGCTTCAGAGCGCCGTGCTCTATTTCCAACCCTGCACGCAAAAAGGCTCAAAGCACCGCAGCCGTATAAGCGACATGTCCCCACGCTTCATAGAAACAGCACGATAGCGAATGAAATATGTGAAACACGGTGGTAGCCCTCATTTATCAGATGGTGTCTGGGCCTGGAACCTGGCAAAAAGCGATATTGTTGGGCTGAGATATTTCCTTTCCGCCTGTGCCAGCGAAAAGTGTAATTAAGGCGCGGAGATCGCAGAACGACAAAAAAGACAAGAGAGGAGTAATCTAACGATCAAAAATGAAAAAAAAAGCGCTAATACAAATAAATCACGGAAGAAATATAAAATGTCTGCATGAATAATTTAGAACTGTAGCAGCAATGTGTCGTTTGCAATAAAGAGTCCTATCGTCATGAGGTATTGAACCAAAGCCTATGGCACTACGCAGGATTCATTGATTGATTTCTGGGGTTTCATTATGATAGACGGCGTAATGGAGAGCTTCCGGAAATTTTGACAACCTGGGGTTCTGCAACGTGGGCTGACATCGCACAGTACACTGGTCTCAGCATTTAGGCTCCATGGAAATGCAACCGCAGCCTCCGGGATTCGGCCCCGCGACCTTTGGATCAGCAGCTGAGTACCATAGCCTCTAGACCACAGTGGCGGGGCGTTCGGAAGATAGCTGGCTCCTTTTTGCAAATAATACAGGGTCAAACGGAATAATCTATCTATCTATCTATCTATCTATCTATCTATCTATCTATCTATCTATCTATCTATCTATCTATCTATCTATCTATCTATCTATCTATCTATCTATCTATCTATCTGGCCGCCCACGTCTCATTGCTTTCCTGGCCGTCTCGTTCGCATGGTATGCACCAAAGTAGGCGTGGTAAGGCCTGAACGCATGACGAACGTGAATGATTAATCTTGAGAGCACTAACATTATATAATTGTCACACACGTCACAACTAACGATTATGAGATCACACGTGGCACATACCCGCCCTGGGAAAGCGCGTATGTGTAACAGGTGATTTATGTCAACATTACAGACTACCTTAATCGAGGCCCAACAAAAGGATGCAGTGCAAATTTTAGGATAGGACAGTTTGTGCCTGTTGAATAGGAAACAGAGATACCGGTTGTTGGAGCTTTCGTTTGAAATTAAGGCGTAGCAACAGAAAAGTGTGGTGTAATGACCAAAGGTAGGAAGCGATCTCAGGACAACAAAGTGTCAAGTAAGCAAACTACCACTCTTCCACGGCTACTCTTCGCACGCGGAAAGTATTTTAAATAAAGTTAATGCGTCAAATATTCCGTTGCTGACACTTACCTAACATCTGTTTCCTTCGTGGTTTGTTGTTGTCTTTCGTTGTGGCACACGAAAACCGCAAGTGTAATAAAAAGGCATGTGCCCTGCTGTCACTCATCATGCTTTTGTACAGCGTTGTTTCACCCAGTAGGAATACTGCAACAAACGACCTTTCTGATGTAGGCAGAAGCGCACCATAGCGCGCATTTCTCTTAGACTAAACAGACGCCAGTGCACCAACTAGCATAGACACCGCAGCGCATCACAATGATGTTAACGTGCCTAGTAGTACCACCACGTTAGGCACACAGCCAGTCAATTTGTCCAAGGAAATTGATCATACTCGTAACACTTGGCTGAATTCCAAACAATTCGACATTGGCAGTTTTCCCGCTGAGTGCATCACATGACACCAGTTCCCACAGTGCGTGCGATCTGTATTTATTAAAAATCTCGTTGGAGTTCAACAATAGTGAAGGGGAGCACTCTTAGCCGATCTATGCGCTGTGCATAGGACAAGTTGCCCCTGGAATCACCCGCTTCATTGTTGAATATTCCAGTGTAATGCTTATTCTTAGTCCCTCAAGGCAAAATAAATGAAATTTTGTTGCTAGACACTAAACGATGCTAACGCGGTGACGTAGTGCATATGGCATTGTTCTTCTGATTCATTCTGCTGGTAGTCATGGAAGACAACACACAACTGCGGATAAGATCCCATCATTATCATGATTGCTGTTGCCATCGTTGTCGCCCTCGTGCTTTTATTTTGCTTTTTCATCGATAAAGTTAAACGCGCAGTTGTTATCACGGCACTTGTATGACGGATAAAGAAAAATGAATATCATATTTAAAAACGACAGGGAAGACGAATAATAACGACGAATATATACTGTAAAGAAAAAGCGCACGTTGAAGTTAGTAATTTTGCATCAAAAATAAAAAGAGAAGCTGAGGCACCTTCTTGTAATGGAAGTATTAAAATCTGTTTTGAAGTGTTGTTTATATCTTGTTTCTATGTGGTTGAGTTTTGGGAAAACAACTATTCCTAAGCAACCTCTGTGTTGTGAAAAAGTCACTATACAGGTCTCTAAAACATCAATGAATAATTCATACCATAAAGTATTATTTATCCACTGAAAAAGGTTATAGTTGATGTATAAAACATGGGCCTCTTTTCTTCGTAAAGGAGATACTGTTTACCCTTTACTTAATCGAGCTGCTTTGAGTAGTGCTGCTTTTGTCGGACTTCCTGGTGAATACTTGAGTACATGACTGATTATTGTTTTCACAACTGCATTTAATAACGTAGCAAGGTCGTCAGTGCCCCCTGTTTATTCTATGGTCCTTGGGAAGAATTATTTCTCATTAGAATGGTTCTGTGTCAGTGAAAAATGATACGGATTAAAAATTGTTCCACCTTTACATTAAGAAGCTACGCGTACTCAGTACAAGGATTACGGTGACGGGAGGCTTCGGAAGAATTTCTGAAAATTTTGTTAACATCCCACTAATTGAAATACATAGACGTCACTTAGGAAGGTTAACGTTGTCATGACCTTGTGTTTAAACAAATCGCCCTTTGCAGTCGCTCGCAGTTAGTGGAGCGAAGTTCGTGTGCCTCAGAACTCACTATAGCACTGACATTCAGACAGTGACTTTTTTTTAGATATTTCAGTTATTTCTCGAAATAGTGTGCTCGTCGCCGTTACTGTGATAAGAACTGTGATAAGTTATCTTTCAAGCTTGTCATAACGAATAAAAAATGTTACTCCTCAACATACGGTGATTTGAGCCCTGCATTGTTTGACAGCTAGCTGCACTGCTGCACTGCCCTATACAAAGATTTGGCATCTTTCAAATGGTTAGCATGTTGTTCAAGTGACACTTGCAGGTTACACATTCCAGCCTTATTACTTCATAATCCAATATTTTTGTCCTATTTCAACTGCCATGCGTATGAGTTATAAGAAATGAAATTATACCAAGACTCGAGAACCGCAATAGCATCGCCTGCCTATTCTGTCTTGTTTACCTCCTTCAGTTAATTGTGAGGCGTTCACAATTGTCAAAGTTGAATTTATTGTAGAAGTTGGCGCAAATTATCTTATAGCAGGTCGAACGTCCTTAAATTTTAAAATTTCATGTGAAATATTCCACACATGCCTTTCTCTTTTACGTGGAACTAGAGAAATCCGCGTTCCGTTTTTTTTTTGTTTTTTAACACTCAAAATGCAATCCGTGTTGTACAAAACACAGTTCCTCAATAGTACGAACCTCGGAACTGTTTTTCCTCCAATACCCCGACTCTCGCGCTCCGGCGCGCATAAGTAAATCTTTGACAAGAGGTCGTACGGTCACACTGAATAACGCATGTCTTTCGCAGATGGAGAAAGAAAAAAGCCGGGTGTTTTACGAACTACAAAGCTCTCGTCGACAATGTAGATAATTTATATTAATACATGTCACTGCGAGTGTGATTATGCTAGCGATCGAGTTTCTCGGCACGACATATCGACCCACTTCGGCAGACAAGCACGAGACATATCTGAAGGAAGGAAGGAAAGGGGCCAAGCCGGGGAGGAAGCCGCAAACCGGAAGTCAAGCTGTGTGCCACAGAAATAAATTAGATTTATCGCGGTAGCCACCGGCTCCCGACTTATACAGCTGGCACTGGACACATGAGGCTGATAAATGCGCAATGATCGCGGATATGACTGAAGAAACATGACCGCATTAATGACCAAAGGCCGCGCAAAAAAGGTAATCAGAAAACATAATAGTAATTAAAAGAGAGCCGAAGGCAAAAAAAAAAAAGAAGAGGAGGAGATTAGAAACCGTAAGAGTCCGCAATAAGGTAAAAAAGGATGGTGAAAGAAACAAAGATGATCCACACAGGCATCCGCTTTGCTACGCAACTATAGGAGCAAGGTACTAAAGAAAGAAAAAGAAAATGCTTGTAGAGAATAGGGCTTCCTTTATGTTTTAGAGCCCACTCTTTTTACTTATATCTCCTTGCCCTGTTATGCGTAGATGCATTTGTTTCATGTTCTTTCGCCTCATTATACATTACAGCCCTTTTATGAAGATTGTGCACTGCGACTTTGTTGCGGGGTCTTTAGAACTTTGTGCAGTTCCATTGTACAACAGCGATGCGAACAATAGCCCGCATTAGACTACAATGGTTTCATTCTTCGCCGCAGTTGTGGAGAGTAGGCTTACCGCCTACCATCCACATAGCTTCTTTTCAGTTATTACACCCTTAGGGCCGATGAAAGCACTACAGAGAAGAGGTCACATGAGGACACATGAGAAGCTGCAGAAACGGTTGAGCGAAACCTTGACGCACATATTTCAGTAGAATTATAACTAACGAAAAAAAAGCTATCACAGGTACGAAAATACAAATTCACAAGAAACATACGAACAAAAAGATGCACATGATATACAGGGGAACAAAAGCTTGATGCTAGTACTAACTTTCCTTACGGCACCATGAAACAAGGAAGTATTAATCATAGATACAAGGATTTCGAAAGGTGTTCCACTGCAAAAACGCCAGAGTAACTAATGCTTGACGATGTGCGTTTGTGCTGCAAGATTGGGCGTCAAGCTTAATAGAATAATCATGTGCATTATAATGACCGTATTAGAATGATTGATTAAAGTGCGTACGATTAAACTAACGTACGCAAATACATCACAGAACAAAGAACAACAGTTTATTTAACAAAGACGATCCATTCAAAAACTTCAAAGTGTCGAATACCGACCACATTATCCAGCGCGGGAACAATGCAGCGAGGAAGGTCAGGCGCGGGAAAGTGAGAAGCAAGGTAACAGTGTAGCGACTTCCATGATTATAGCCAGACTGAAATCAAGTCCCGTCGAGCACTCTCGTAGGCTACCGGTTTTATAGCGTGCAAATAGTCCACATGCATCGCCACTACTGAGCACCAGGCATTATCATCAAGCCGGTACGCGCGTGGCTCCCACACAGTTCACGATCCAACTATGTCCTGTGTAAATTTACTGAGCCTCACCCCAGCCCACTCGTTTGCCATTCCTGACTGCCTCGTTTGGCGTTTCCACGGCTTCAGTACAAACTAGCAGCTGTGGTTGGTTTTCAGCGTCGTGTTGAGTACGCCGCTCTGACCCTGGCGAATTTAAAACTCCACAAGAGGAACGCAGCTATCTAGGTCGGAGTCATTAGGTCTTAGAGCCTACGCATTTATTTCTGCTAGTACAGCTTTTGTCTTTACATTAGAAAGCCGTTCGCACATTGGTTGGCCCATAACGAATGGCTCGCGCTTTCTTTCTACCGTTTTGCATATTGGTGTTGCTATCCTCATGTATTTATTTGATTTCATCTCAATTCCGTATTTTCCTGCATGTCCGCTTATTTGTGCTTATCTTTCCTGCACATTCTCGCATGCTTACACGCCATTCGTGCCTTTGGATAATGAACCAGTATCGGAGCGACGACTCAAAATCATGGTCGTGCCTAGCGCTTCTGTCCATTCAATGCACGCCGGGAGTGACTGGCGGATTGTTAAACGAAACATTCTGCTCGACAAACGGGGAAGGTAGCCAATTTTGTTGCACCTATATTTACATCTTATTTATGAATTTCGATGTAAAATATCCTTTTTGTTTTTGTTACGCTGACCTTCCAGCACGAAGGCGATTCTTATAATAGCTTGACAGAATAAACAAAGTGAATGCAGCTCACATAATTTCGACAAACATCGTTAGAATATGATTTCTTTTTTCAAAAGTGGACTTCATCAAGACTTGTCAGCGCCATTCCTATCACACCTGGTAAGGAATCTTTTTTCGCCCATTAACGCTCAAACTGAAATATGCAAAATTTTCCCGAGTATAAAGATGAGCCCTTCGAATAACTTGAGTGCCGTCATTAATGCATTTTAAAAGCATGAATGTTTCCATATCTCTTTCAATCAAGTAATCCATACTAGAAGAGAAGCTCAGGGGAAAATGGAGGCTTGAATCGATGAACAGATTGCTAAAAACAATTGAGAACAGCAATGTTACAGGAGCCAACGCTTTGACAAGTGGACTTGTCTTCGTCAGGACGAAGACAAGTCCATTTGTCGAAACGTTGGCTCCTGCGACATTCCCTGTTCTCAATCGTTTTTAGCGATCTGTTCATCGTTTCAATCAAGTAAGAACTTTTAAGATTTGTACTATCCTGTTCTGTGAAGAAAAGGCAAAAAAGAATAATATTATTTGATAGAACACCCTTGCTAGGCCCTATTGCAGATAGTTGTGCACATGGATCATCCATGCTTATAACGGCTATAGTTCACTCGAGTTCGCTAAGTGTAACTAATAAAGGGAAAAAAGTACGCCCATAGCTAAACAGAGTCTTCACACTAGTGAAAAAAAAATACAAGTTGTCATAAATTACTGATCCACAACGAGTTTTCAAAACGTCGTTCCTTAATAGCATCGCATGTCCGCGGAGCCTATTTTCTACCTCTGTGGTACATAATTGCTTTATAAGTCAGTGGCGTCAGTCTATTTAATGAAATCTGTTATGTACAGGGGAGCAGGGAACAGGAAATAAACTACAGAGTTAGAGGGCATGCAGTGATTTAATTTCTTTTGTTTTTTGTCTCCGAACAAACGCATTGCAAGGCCTTAGGATTTTTGGCGGAGCTTCATGACGTTACTGAGGTGACCTAATTCCTTCTTTCAGCAACGCCCGTCCGACGCAAGTAAGTTTTATCGGAAACACAAGCCCGACCTTCCGAACGGTTCCGAAAAACAGGTGCCCAGGACAAAAAAGAAAAAGTCAGGATTCGGCTTGAAGGGTTTAGCTAAAAACCAAATGGAAGCAGTCAATACTAACGCACTTCGGGTCATGTCTGCATTAACCAAATTCAATTTGCTTGAAAGGAGCGCGTAGGCTCCTAGCTAACTTTATCGTTGCATGGTACCGAGGAAGTAAATGTGCTGTCGACTTTTCAGACGAAGTTAGAAACGTTGTCTTTGTGCTGTCATAACAATTTACGCTATTGTGTCCGTTATTTAGTTGCTACAAGCGTTGTAGAGACAAGGGATGCAGGGGTTGCGCAAAACGTGTGTCCGTCAAAAAGGGAGGGGAGAGGGAGTGAGTTTCGGGGGAAGCTGTAGGATTAGGGCCACCGAGACTCAAGGGCCTCACCGTCTTCTGGATTACTCATATAACCATACCGGTAGAGTTATGCTATTCCAGAATACAGGGAAGTTTGACATTCAGTTTCCCTCAAAGCATATGCAATACACAGATTTAATTTACGGGGGAGGGGGGGGGCAAACCCGTGCGTGGACTGCAGGCAATGTATCTAGTTCTAAGCAAAGTACAAGGTCGAGACAATAAATATACATCAAGTGTTAACATCAGTACAATAGTATATACGGGAAGGCGAGCAGAATATGCGGGCATTGTGTTCATAGCTCGCATCCATCTATAATAAGCAGTCTCGTTCGATAAACGCTTTTCACCTTAGCTCCATCCAACGAATGTGCACCCGCATTTACATAATGGCTACACGTGCCGAACGCGGACCTATCTCGCGTACGTTTAGAAACGGGTCTTATTTCAGCAGTTCATCGTATATGTTCGGCATAAAAGTACCTGGAAAGAGCAGTCGCCTCTCGGAGCGAACTAGTGAAGTTATTGAGTCGACGCGTACTTTCGTATGCTCCAGTAAATATAGGCACGCAGTCACTGCGAAACATGCTATGGTTGGTTCAACAAGCTTTGCTTACGTTGCCTGGTTTATAAACGTATTTATTTACCGGGACACACAAATGTGATACTCTATACATGAAAATTTACAAAGCCATGTGGTTTTATTGTGTATTATAATAATAACGAAAAACAGAAGCAGAAATAGGACGTTGAATGTGCGTCCAGCAGCAAAATACAGGCAAGAAGGGATGTCGTGATGAACATAATGAGGGAAAGAAATTTCCTTCACAATGTGGCCTGTCGAAACCCGAGTTGAATGTGCTGCTCCTCTTTCGAAATAGCTGGAAAAAAATATCTGAAAACGCGAGCAGGGAACTCTATATCGGCGCGAGTGAAGAGCGTTCCCTGTTTAAATTTATCGACGTCCTTGTGTTTTTCCCAGCCATTGTTCTCATTGGTCTCCGTCGCGCAGATGTCGACAGAGCACTCAATTATTTGAGCTGACGTGCTGGTGTCTCCGCTAGGGATCTCTTAATCACGTCTGCGCCCGCTTTCGTTTCTTCTTCATTGAAAAGGCGGCGTTCCTCCTCACATTTGGTGCTCACTGTCCAACCTGAGCCACGGGTAACACCCCCTCCCACACACGCTCGGCGCCCATTTATCTTCGCACACGTCAGTCTGTGTTGGCTCAGCGGCAAAGTAATTGTTGCGAGGCCTTACAGCGCCTGTTAGCAATTCTCTGTAACGGGCGAAAACCGCTCGAAGACTTCCCTTTTCTGTGCTAATCACGACAGTCGGCACACTGGAGAGCCACAACAAACGTGCGGGCACAGCGCAAACACATATCGATCTTTCCTCTTGTTCCTTCAGGTTCTTCATTCTGTGTATTTGTACTTGCTACAATGGCACTGTTTTCCTCCTTATGGTGATCAGGTAAATGCGTTTTAATAGTGTGTCCATGACTGTTTTATAGTTATGAGGGTTGCAAGCATACGAGGACGCATAAAGTTTCCCCATATGTAACGAATCCTAAGGCGAAATGTAGAATTGTCGTTAAAAACACAATAAATAAATAACACTCAAATACATAAATGCGATGCTTCCTGGAATTATTTCGCTACTTGCTTTTACTTATCCTGGATTTCAGCCGCTCTGCTACAGTGGATACGGCTCATCCGATCGAAACTGCGATACTTCCGTGCTATGCGAATGAAACAATGCGCTCGCTCCCGTCGCCATGCCTAATATTGCATGCGATTCCTGCTCCAGGGCCGTATACCGTACAACAAGTATACAGAACATTGCATATGTTTATCCTCCCCAATTATTTAATCACCTATTGTTCAGTTGTGCTATTCTAGGAAGTTTAACAATTGCAGATACCAATTTGAGATTGCGGGATGGTCAGAGCTTGGTCAAATCTGCCTCTTAAAGTCGGATTGACCAATCAGGAAAGACAACGAAGGAATAGTATTCGTCTACAGTGGTAGGATATAGGCTTCTGGATACATGGTCTACTGTCGCTATTATAGTTCAGTGAGGTGGCTGTTGACGGCGGAGCATAAGAGTGGGACAGAAAGGTGCAGCACTGCTAAACACGAGGCGCCGCCATATAAGCATACTCCTTATTCTGTAACCGTTGGCGGCTAACACAGGTGCTGCTCATCACATTCCGGAACAATGACAGTCGGGGGAGTCGCGCTTAAGCTGACACCTCGTTGGTAAAATGGGCATTGCGATGAAACGCTATGGCGAAAGTCCGCCATTACTGTGGGACAGCGACGCAGGTAGTGGTGGGCTGCGAGGTTCTTTTCGCAAAGCGTTTTATTGGCGACAAATACGATGTGTACACAGGTGAATACAAGGTAGCAGAAAACTCGCTGGTGCTTTGGAGTCTTTGAAAGCAATACACCATCTGGGGACCTATACTGTACCACGCAATATTGAGTACTATATTCTGCGAACTGACCAACTACAAACAAATCCTGACGCCCCGATTCCTAAGCGCTGACTCGACAGGCTGAGTTGACAACTCGGGGACGACCAATACGAAATCGTAATCCCCATTCTGCATTACGGCATGGGCACCCAGAGAACTATTGCACAAAACATCTGTTTCGTAAGGGACTTGTCCCGTTGGTCAGCTGGCGTTGCCGAAAGTATGTCTCACCCCACAATTGGCTCGAATATTCTCCTCCGAAATTCTTATTTGATTGATTTGTGGGGTTTAACGTCCCAAAGCCAGCTCTGATTATGAGAGACGCCGTAGTGCAGGGCTCCGGTAGTTTCGACCACCTGGGGTTCTTTAACGTGCCCTGACATTGCACAGCGCACGGGCCTCAACATTTCGCCTCCATCGAAATGCAGCCGCCGCGGGCCGGGATCGATCCCGCGACCTTCGGATCTGCAGCGAGTGGCCATAACCACGAAAGTACCACCGTGGCGGGATGCGCCTTCCGAGAATTCTTTTCAGCAATGTGGTAATGTTTGTGTGTGTGTATGGCCTTTGTGTGTGTGGTGTGTGGTGTGTTGTTGTGTTGTGTGTGTGCGTGCGTGCGTGACGTGCCGTGCGACATGCTTTCTGTCCATGGGCATTTGTAAAAGAGCAGAAAACAATGTCCTTAGCTGCGAGACTGGGAAGAAAGAAAGAAAGAAAGAAAGAAAGAAAGAAAGAAAGAAAGAAAGAAAGAAAGAAAGAAAGAAAGAAAGAAAGAAAGAAAGAAAGAAAGAAAGAAAGAAAGAAAGAAAGTGTAAATGTCTGTAAGCGGTGGCCGTCGCCTCCTCTGGGAACCAGCTGTGAAGTTGTGATAACGATGAGCGACAGCGCCAAAGAAACAGCCTCGTTGTTGCGATGGTCGCACGCTGGGGGCCGTCTTCGTTGAGACACTACGCTGAAGCCGAGAAACACAGCGAATTCCTTCGTGCGTTGCGTCGTTCCTCTCTGTGTACAGCGGCGTCGCCCCTGGGAGCGTCTACATAAAACTCAAAAGCGTGGTGGTGTCGGGATCGCCTTACACTCAGCTCGCACCGACTTCTCTTTCTTCCTTCGTCTTTCTCGCAAAGCAGTGCGTTTACGTACGTGCGGCTCAAAACGATGTCTCCAACTAGTCTTTGTTCGTGTTTTGCCGTCTTGTATTTGCTTCGTAGCTTGTGCTTTTTCTTTGATTTTTTTCCGGCTGTCCCCCAGAGACTACGGGCTGGGAAAAAAATGTGAATGCTAATACTTCCCGTATAAAAGAGCGTGTTCTTGCTCCTTGTTTTTTAAAAAAACGAACACAGGCGGGGTGAAACATCTATGCAATTGCTGGCTTGCTTATTTATTTATTTATTTATTTATTTATTTATGTTGAATAGAAATTCTTCACATTATGGTAGTGGGACGCGTTGCGAAGATAAGCATTGCTCAATGAAATTCACACAATGACTACCAATGGATGGAGAAACGCAGCCGAGGGCCGCAACGATTTAAGTGGGGTAATGAGCACGCAAGCGTAACACAAAAAAAGTGAAGCTTAAAAGGACGGAAAGCTGAGCGAGTTCGAAATGGTTCATAATGCAAAGAAAAATTGTAGGACCCTTAAGCTTCGCCTGTAAGAGTTGAACGCGATAGCGATGCCTGGCCCCATTCTCATCGCGGTATCACTTGCCATGCTCTTCGCTCGCCTAGCCACTTAACTACCATGACACCACTTAGTAGCAAGTGCGAGTTACTTGTTATTGTTTGTTTTTTTACTCGTGAAGTTGAGATTGCGAATTACTGCAATGTAATGGGCAAATTACAAAGTGGCGATGCACCATGAAAAGTCACCGATGAAGGTGGTACCACAGTTAGCCTGGCGCTTGTACACAGAACAGAATCCATCACAAACGTGTCAACAGCCCAGTGGCATGAGGGAACGTCTATACGCTTCCGAGCACAGGTGCGAGCACAAGCGACCACGCCTTTGTAAGCCAAAGTGTGGGCGCCCTCCGGCTATATCCAAGCATTCGGCGCAACGAAACACGGCGCCATAGCCTCCTTGCGCCACCTCGCGGGTGACAGCCAAGCCTCTGCCACGCTGAAGCACCTCCGGGACGCACCTCAGTGATGAGCGTATCAGCAAAGGTAAATGAACCGAAGATAGCTTCTTATATTTTTATTTGCATGTAGCACGATTGGGCAAGCCGCTCGTTTTTTGAATGACAGGAGCGAGACGCGTACACATATTGTGATTCTGCCAACCGCAACCGTGGCCGCTGCCGAAAGCGGACTCCAACGAATCAGGAGAGGCCAAAGCGAGCGTTCAGAAAGCGGGCTGCGTGTGCCTACCTCGAAATATGTCGTGTAGGGGTTATGGTACTCGGCTGCCACCTAAAAAACGCGGGTTCAATCCCGGCCGCCGCGGTCACATTTTCGATGGAGGAGAAAATGCCAGAGGACCATGCACCGTGCGTTGTCAGTGCACGTTAAAGAACCCCAGGTGGTCAAAACTTCCGGTGCCCTTCACCATGGCTTTCCTCTCCTCTCTGCCTCTTTCATTTTTTCCCATACACCACTGTCGCTTAGGCGTGCTCCAGACATGAGCTGTAGAAATTAACGTAATTTCCTTACCCAAACCACTATCTCATGGACAACGCTGATTTTTCACTGATAACCAACGACGCCTACACCGAAATTTCTGCAAAACTGGCTGCTTAACGCCATCGCGTTAAAATCGGGTCGCGGAACGCACGACAAATTGGAAATGACAGCGAGAAGCTTTCGGTTTTACAATTATTTAGTGTGGTTGCCATGAGCAACTCTTTACAGTGTCTTGCTTCTTGTAGTTATTTTGTTCTTGAAAAGATTCTACAACATTTATTCATGTATTTAGCCTCTGAAATTTCAAACGATTTCTGATCCATTCTTCTGGATAAAGCAGGACATAATTTCAGTAACTTAATATATTTCCCTCCAGCCTCAAAGGCACACTTCCCCTTCCCCTTCGTCTATTTCATTGTTCCCCTTCTTCCTCTCTCTCTCCCATCTTTCTATTCCCCCTTCCCATTCCCCCAGTGTAGGGTAGCCAACCGGACATCTTTCTGGTTAACCTCCCTGCCTTTCTGCTTTCCCCTTCCCTTCCTTCCTTCCAGCAACGATTGCTTTTACCAACAGCCTATGCGTGTATCACAGTCACTGCCGCCAAGTTTTATCTTTAGTGCAAGCGCAGACGTATTATCTGAGGGTGTTGTCAGCCTTTTTCTTTATTTGATGAAATGTTGACTAAGGTTTATCCACCAGTATATTTGCACAGATTCTGTGAAAGAACGCCTTCTTTTTGTGCTATCACACGAGAAAAACAACAACAAAACATTGGGTTCAGAAGCAGAAAATGATCGCAAGGAGGCACCTTAGTATGCGTCGCACAACGAGCAAACATCCCCCCAATTTAAAAAAAAAAAAGCCTTTAAAAGACAAATGCATCTAGAATCATACTAGGACGCAAGTGATCATTTAAATAATAATAATAATAATAATAATAATAATAATAATAATAATAATAATAATAATAATAATAATAATCCTGTTCTTTAAGCACTACAACACCAAAGCTAACACTAGAGATCGCAAACATGCCCTCTCCCGCAGAAATTCATCCTATATTGTGCCTGTGAATCAAATTTCATTGTTCAATCCAATTTATTCTCTGCCGGGGCTGCGTTTCCATCCCTCGTATATGTGATACAGAAAGAGAACCTACCACCAAGCTCGTGGAACAATATCATGTCTAACTCAGAAATCCATTTGAGGCACAGTACCCGAGAATGTCGACCACAACCATTTTCCTTAAATTAAATTTCTAAGTCGTCCAATAGGTTCACAAATGGCCCTGAATAAAAAAAAACACTCAAATTAGTCAGATACTAGATATAGCCCAATCAACTTCTCGTGCACACTTTATGGTTGCTTCAAAAGCCTGTTGTCATTTCGTTATAGATGGGTGGCACCGTGCGTTCTTTTAAGAACTAACAAAGCTAACTTTGTTGCTTGTCGAAACACACCAATTTTTCTTGAACGTGCCCTAGTAACCGATTCGCAATGTAAGTAGAAATGCTCGATGATCGCTTAAAGCCGGGAAACATTAACGTTTTCAGACCGAATGTCAACGCAATTTCTCCCCTTGCTTGTTCACGGTAGAAATGTAGGAACTGCAATCCTTCGTCATTCGACGTGTCACCTTACGTGTAGAGTGGGCATGTGCGCGTGCTTGCGTGAGTGCGTGCGTTTGTGTGCGTGTTTGTGTGTGTGTGTGTGAGCAAGAGAGAGAGAGGCGAGTGTTAGGAAGGAAGGAAAGTTAAGCGTAATTAGATTCCCGTTGTTTCCAGGCGAATTGAATAGGCAATTGAACACCGAGAGATTTGGTAAGTGGCTCACGAAATGTTTCCAATGGGAAGCAAGTACAGAGCGAATATATTTCGAAATATAGTGGTAGACGCATACATGTCGTTGCGTATCGCAATGCTTTTGCACCACAGCATGCATTATTTGAGGGAGTAGAAGGAATTTAAATTTGGAAAAGGTCACTGCCCTTCCAACGCACTCACTTTGTGTTTCCAATGCAGAAGCATCTTCTTTGATATCAAATACACCTGATCTAAATTGTTTTCTACCTATGAAGAATGCAAGACGATTTTAAAAATATAAGACAGGCACAGTCGAGTCCTGACTGAAAGCGGCAGTGCCAATTTTGGGAAGAAAATATTAAGTTGCCGTCCAGCGGATATATACAAACAAAGGCAGATCTTTACATGATTTAAATCGTTGAGGCAATCGTGCTTTCAACTCCGGCAGCTATCGCTGTAGGGTGGTTCTCTAAAGGAAAGAAGACTCGCGTCAAAGACATTACGACTTCTTTCGGACGTCTTTCCGTTACTAGGTAGCGACCAAGCTTTATAAGATAATACAAGGTTTTCTTCGATGTCTCAAGTTTTCTGAAAAGTGCATTTCCTTACGTTTCCTACTCATATTTATAACTATATTGTTTCCATTTCTTTCTTCCTCTCTATGAAGAAAGAAGATAGTATATGAAGAAACAGCGCCCTCCTATTGGCTTTCACCGCTATGCTACGAGAGTTCTCTCTGTTGAATGGAAGCGGATATATTCTCGTTTAAGACACATAGTATTAGACGGTGGGATATGCTGAAATCTACTGAAGGGAACTACTAATAAATGGCGTTATTAAGCAGAAGAGCTCTGCTAACTAATTTTACCACAGTGTCAATGTTTTCTTCCCCTTTTAATATTTGTAGTGATCGCCAATAATATCGCAAATTAATAAACGATAGGGGACACCTCTGCATTGTGGGCAACGCATATAGTTTGTGAAACACGAACACAGACATAAAGCTGCAAAATGCAAGACGCTTCTTCTAAAAACAGAAATATGTGGAGGTGTCATTATCGACGTCTTTTATTTTTGAATTATCAGTTTGACAGGCCAGCCATTAGGCTACGATAGGGAGCCGGTAGACTGCACCACGCTCGCGATCAACAACGGGCTTATGTTAAGCAGCTCCCTGTGTTTTATTGTGGGCGCTCTTGTTTTTGCCATAGGTGTTGCTTTTCCCTGTATATGCTTCTACACTTTATCAAAATTCAGTGCTATCTCAGCTTTTGCCGATGGATTTCGCTGATTTACTGTCTTTGTTCTCTGCACCCTTTCGAAAGTTAGACTGGTTTAGGCTGTGTTAGGGTGCGCGCGCTTCCCTCATTTTTTCACCCATGCTGTCTCCCCAACAAGCCCTACTCGTTTCACCCGTTTCCACAACACACCGTGTCTAGCCGGTACCAGGACCGCCTAACCCCACTGCCTCTCCTAGTTATTTCAGTTCTAATCAAACGCCCCCTGTTGTTCTCGAAATTTGATTATTTAGTATGAACATTTAGTCATTCGTTCTCGAGAAATCGAATTTCAAGTGTACATGGCTGTCACTAACTGAACACGTGCGCATAATTGATTGGTGATCGATAGAGTGCTTCAAGAAATGAAAATAAAACAAGCACGTCTCAAGATTGTTCCGGTGCATTCGATAGTTTCGTTCTTGGGCAGGCGCGTGGAACCCTTTATAGAAATATTGATGTCACGAAAAATAAAATGAGAGAGGCAGTGAAATAGCGCCGGGATCAGGTGCTCGAAAACCAGGCCAGATAAATAATTCAAGAATATTCGGTTATTAATGCGTTTTGCAAAAGCTGTCATAGGAAAAAGGTCGCGAATGCATTCACGCGGGAATACTTGGAAGTAGTGTCATGTCCTAAACTAAGCTGTTCAGTATGGCATAGTACACAAACTGTCCGTCTGTACCGGCGGAGATCACCCGTGATTATATTACTCACAATTCGCAAAATCTGAAAGCGTTGTGTGCATTGTGGGAACTACGCCTACAGCTAGGGCGCGACCACGTAATGTACGGTAACTCTGCAAGCAGACCATTTGAGTCATAGAAAAGCCACAGGCAACAGGCGGCGGGGTCAGTGGTTGGCAAACTGGCAGCACGTGTGGTCAGCGCTGTGCGCGCGTTCGTGTGGCTTGCCTCGTTGGGAAGAGGGCTAGTGGGCAGTCTCCATGGCCCGTCATATTTTTTATTTACTGTGCATTTAGCTTCGATGATTCGTTACTCATAAATATGGCTTTGTGTTGGTCCGGCAACGTCGCATCCTTTGGCGCAAGACTAACTCCACAACGTCGGATGCGCACTATACCTGCGCATCGTGTAATGCAACGTGCTGAAAACTACGTAAAGTGAGACAGAAAACATGATTATAACGTTTCTCGTCAGACTGCCTGAATTGTTGAACTGAAGTAACGCGGCCTGTGGTGGTTACACCCACTCTGTTACCTTGCCTGACGAACAGCCACAGCAGGTGCAACTCATGTATCGTTCGCTTGAAAACGCAAGTATGCCTTCACATCTGCAATTGCCACTGCGTCGCATGCCAGGGCGCGACACGGCACGATTCTTTTAAAGCGAAGCTTTGTACTTCTACCAGCCAAGGGTTCTGTCGTGTCCGTCGTTGTAAGCAAAAAACGATCCCGACGAACGCAAGCTCGTGCTACCTCTCTCACTCTTCCATCTGCTATCTTGTGAGAGAGAGACAGAGAGAGAGGGAGAGAGCGAAAGGCGCACGTTGCCTATGGAAACGCTCTTTCTTCGATGAACGCTCGACCAGCTCGCAAAGAAGGAGAACGCGCCCTTACCCGCGAGAGACGACCTTGAGGCAGGCAGCGTCTTCTAGCGAGCTTCAAAACAAGCTTCTAAGTGATGAGCCAACATGATGGATGATAAGGGCTGCGGGCAAACAACGGAAACAGGCTCGGCGCGGTCCGTAAGATTAGATTGCAGCTGTTGCAAAGCTTATTCAGCTGCTTGAAAGAGGGTTGACGTCATTCGAAACCCTTCCAGCCTAGTAACTGCTTCGGTTCATTTCTAGACTACCCCACTATGGGTAGACCACGGAAAGTAAAGACGGCAGAAGAAGAGCGTGAATATAAGGCTCGGCGGAAAGAACAAAATCGTCTCGCTCAACAGCGTCGTAGGCAAAACCCAGCAGCTCTCGCCGTCACCGTGAGGGTGGCGTAAAAAGCTTCGCTTTCCAACCACCTTCACAGGGTGGATTGGCGGGCAATTTTTTCTCACTGCACCCACAGTGAACAACGCCGAAGGAACGGTTCCGACGCGACCAGACTTTAATGCGTGGTTGCCGTGCAAAAAGATTGAAGCCCGATAAGAAAGACGCCATGGCTTTCTGCATCACTGCGCAGCGGGTTGAGACGAGAGCTAGTGCTCGCGCTGTAAGGGCTTCAACTCCGCCAACACTGGCGCCACTGATGTGCGCTGCGAGGCGGCCGTCGTACCTTGCGTTGGCACGGGGTACATGTTCCCCCGAGAGCTGCCTGCAAACGTGCCGTGATTACTTGTGGCAGATATTCGCTTATGTTTTTATCTGTTCCTTTTCCTTCGGCGAGGGCTTGTTCACCCCAAGATAAAGCTAAACCCAAAGAGTAGAGGCTGAAAATAGCCTTCCCTGCAAAATTTTCCCGTTGCCCCTCTGTCTTTACCTCACCAAACACGCTATTCCCATCTGTTTGCCCAGCTTTTTATTTCTCTACATTTCCATCCACCGAGCCAGAAAAGGCATGGGTCATCCCTACAAAACGTGGCTGGAAAAGAAGGCGCGCCTTGGCTATGCTGAAGGTCGGCTGCAGCGGCTGAAGTGGGACAGAGGAGCAGACCTAACGCTGTTTCAGAGTTGCGAAGAGCGCTCCATGTCCCTCAACCCCCATCGTTTTCCTCTCCCAATCTTACTCTCAACCGCCCGTATTCAATATCTCCGGTTCACCACTCCTACAACCCCCTTCGCGTTCCACGGTTCATTCCCCATCCACTCTGCATTAGTGTTTGCTTTAACATCCGTCCCTCCTGTTCCGGCACTCGGCAACATCAAGGTGGGCATTGTAGGGAGGACGTTGATATGTTGGAAAGCAGCTCATCCGTCTCCTAATGCACGGACCGGGTGTGCCCGCATGCGAATATTGCAGTCGGTATTGGCGAACGAAAGGCTGCCACTGTGGAGATGGCGGAAATTGTATTGAAATGTTGTTTAATCTGTGAATAAAAGGCGTGGTCTTCAGCAGTTAGCCAGGTCCTGAATCCTTAGTGTCTGATTTAAAAACGCAAGATCATGTTTCCCTTTCTTTTTTTTTTTCACTCAGGCTCAATCATGGTGCTCCAAACCTCTGCTCTCGGCATTGTCTCGAAACTTTCCGGAGATCCCGATGTGACCGGCACTGAGTGTTATGATCGGAACGTTTATTTATGTCATTGTTCAGCAGAATAAGCCGTATGATATAACCAGCACACGGGTTCACACTCGCATTGACGACGTTAAATCGAAATGGGGCAGCAGAATATGCTGATTTCAAAGCACACTAGCAGCGAGCCCGCCTGAAGCAGCGAAGGGTACTGGAGGCAATCCACTTGGGCTCTTGGAAGCTACGCAAATAGCTACTGGAAACTACAAGCATTAATATATGCTTTTTGCAAACTTTATGCCACACTCGCACATGGCACAGGCGATCCTACATCACATCACCTCTTTATTACGTCAATTTCAGCGCCTAATTCTTTTCCTCTTCTCACTTGTATCTTTCGATTCCCTTTTCTCGTCCCCCGGAGCAAGGTAGCCAACCAGATGCTCTCTGGTTACCCTCACTGCCTTTCAGTTTCCTTCCTCCTTTTCCCTTTTTTGTTTTGGGCACGTATACCGCCTTACTATTTATCGATGAACAGATCGCTAAAAACGATGGACAACAGGCAATGTCGCTGTACCCAACGTTTCGACAAGGGGACTTGTCTTCATCAGGACGGCAAGTCAAAGACAAGTCCACTTGTCGAAACGTTGGCTCCAGCGACGTTCCCTGTTAACCATCGTTTTAGGGGCGAAGCTCCTTATGCCGTGGGTCTGTCCATCCTCCGTTTGTAGTAGCCACCTGTAGTTCGTGAAGTGCTCACTAGATGGCGTGATGGCGCTGCGGTGCTCGCTTCATTCAGATATATGGGCGTCCGTCCGTCTGTCTCTCTGTCTGTCTGTCTGTCTGTCTGTCTGTCTGTCTGTCTGTCTGTCCGAGCGCTGCGGTGCTGCTTAGCTAGTACGTGAATTGATAAATAGATGGCGCGGAGGCGCTCGCTGCGTGCTCTAGTGTGATAGGAGAGCGCTAGATGGCGACACACAGTGTTTGTCATGTCTTTGATGATGTACTGGGCAAGATTCACGGAAGATTCACGGTTTTTACCGATGAACTCCGGAGCTTCGCCCACTTATCATCATTCCCTCCGTGGATATGCGTGGATTTTTTTAGCGATCTGTTCATGGATTCAAGCCTCCATCTTCCGCTTAGCTTCTATTCTCGTTCGGACCTTACTATTTATGGCACATGTAGCGAATTGACAGGTTCCAAGGATACCGCTTGCCAGTTTTGCTTTGAAGGATTAGGGAGGCAGAAGGCGGTTTTGTCATATTCATGCCATTCTGAACTTCCGCACGAAACACGGTGGTTTTCTGCAAAGTGGGCCATCACAAATTTGTCGCAAACTTGTAGCGCATATCGCGAAAGCTGCACGTTTCTCAGATTTCATTCGACGTGCTTCGCCAACCGAGTCGTCACAATTCGACAAACGCATTGCGTGCAACGATGCAATAAGGCAAATATTCACTGGTAATCTTTAGAAATCAGTAAATAATTTATTTCTATCTTACATCTATTGTTCGACACGTGGAGAAACTAAGCTGAAGTACCGAAGTGACGCTATCTTTCACATATGAGGCTTAAATGCCCCGCATTATAAAAATATAACACCGGCTACATTTGGTGCAGCGAATCATGACGTTCTTCAAATGTTGCATGCAAATTCACAAAATGCAATAAGAATGTAGCTATTCTACCAACAGAAGCCCCTCTGTATGGTTGAATTGTGGCAACAAAACTGTTTGAGAAAGACAAGACAAAACACGAAAGCTTAAGTGAATGGTGAAATCTTTACAACAAACAGAAGAAAGTACTCACATAGATTGCCAAAATTGTTGAAAAAGATTGCGTAAAATAGGTGTGCGCCGATTCCCTTCAATTGCCGTTCGCTCATTTACTTTCCTCTTTCCTTAGTGTACGAAACAGTCCTTTTAGGCGGTGTACACTGAGTGCAACGACTGAATACTAGCTTACAATTTCTTGTGAGAAAAATATATTTTCATATGTTCACTGCCGCAAGCTTTCGGAACACGCTCGTCCTCGCCTAAGTCTGCTAATGAATTGCTTTCAGAATACACTAAAAGATTTTTTTTTTTTGGTTCTGATGTGAGCTTCAGGAATAAATATAACATTTTTCTTGTTTGCCTTTAAGCCTTGCGAGAAAAGCAGCTTTCCTGGACAGTATGCCGTATTGGTCTCAGTTTTGCGCTCGAGTCCTGCCTGCCTTTTATGAAGCTAAGAGCTACTAGAAACTACAAGCATTCATATATATATATATATATATATATATATATATATATATATATATATATATATATATATATATGCTTTTGCAATCTTTATGCCGCACTCGCACATGGTACAGGCGATCCTACGTCACATCACCTCTTTATTACCTCAATTACCGCGCCTAATTTTTTTCCTCTTCTCACTTGTATCTTTTGATTCCCTTTTCTCGTCACCCGGAGCAAGGCAGCCAAACAGATGCTCTCTGGTTACCCTCACTGCCTTTCTGTTTCCTTCCTCCTTTTCCCTTTTTGTTTTGGGCACGTATACCGCCTTACTATTTATCGATGAACAGATCGCTAAAAACGATGGACAACAGGCAATGTCGCTGTACCCAACGTTTCGACAAGCGGACTTGTCTTCATTAGGACGGCAAGTCAAAGACAAGTCCACTTGTCGAAACGTTGGCTCCAGCGACGTTCCCTGTTATCCATCGTTTTAGGGGCGAAGCTCCTTATGCCGTGGGTCTGTCCATCCTCCGTTTGTAGTAGCCACCTCTAGTTCGTGAAGTGCTCACTAGATGGCGTGATGGCGCTGCGGAGCTCGCTTCATTCAGATGT
Organism: Hyalomma asiaticum; assembly: GCA_013339685.2. Classification (NCBI taxonomy): domain Eukaryota; kingdom Metazoa; phylum Arthropoda; class Arachnida; order Ixodida; family Ixodidae; genus Hyalomma; species Hyalomma asiaticum. Next base: position 48,364,817 of record CM023485.1, on the reverse strand, counting down.
ATGGGCGTCCGTCCGTCCGTCCGTCTGTCTGTCTGCCTGTCTGCCCGTCTGTCCGTCTGTCTGTCCGTCTGTCTGTCCGTCCGTCCGTCCGAGCGCTGCGGTGCTGCTTAGCTAATACGTGAATTGATCAATAGATGGCGCGGAGGCGCTCGCTGCGTGCTCTAGTGTGATAGCAGAGCGCTAGATGGCGACACACAGTGTTTGTCACGTCTTTGATGATGTACTGGGCAAGATTCACGGAAGATTCACGGTTTTTACCGATGAACTCCGGAGCTTCGCCCACTCATCATCATTCACTCCGTGGATATGCGGGGATTTTTTTAGCGATCTGTTCATGGATTCAAGCCTCCATCTTCCGCTTAGCTTCTATTCTCGTTCGGACCTTACTATTTATGGCACATATAGCGAATTGACAGGCTCCAAGGACACCGCTTGCCGCTTTTGCTTTGAAGGATTAGGGAGGCAGAAGCCGGTTTTTGTCATATTCATGCCATTCTGAACTTCCGCACGAAACATGGTGGTTTTCTGCAAAGTGGGCCACCACAAATTTGTCGCAAACTTGTAGCGCATATCGTGAAATCTGCACGTCTCTCAGATTTCATTCGACGTGCTTCGCTAACCGGGTCGTCACAATTCGACAAACGCATTGCGTGTAACGATGCAATAAGGCAAATACTCACTGGTAATCTTTAGGAATCAGTAAATAATTTATTTCTATCTTACATCTATTGTTCGACACGTGGAGAAACTAAGCTGAAGTACTGAAACAACGCTATCTTTCACATGCGAGGCTTAAATGCCCCGCATTATAAAAAATATAACACCGGCTACATTTGGTGCAGCGAATCATGACGTTCTTCAAATGTTGCATGCAAATTCACAAAATGCAATAAGAATGTAGCTATTCTACCAACAGAAGCCCCTCTGTATGGTTGAATTGTGGCAACAAAACTGTTTGAGAAAGACAAGACAAAACACGAAAGCTTAAGTGAATGGTGAAATCTTTACAACAAACAGAAGAAAGTACTCACATAGATTGCCAAAATTGTTGAAAAAGATTGCGTAAAATAGGTGTGCGCCGATTCCCTTCAATTGCCGTTCGCTCATTTTACTTTCCTCTTTCCTTAGTGTACGAAACAGTCCTTTTAGGCGGTGTACACTGAGTGCAACGACTGAATACTAGCTTACAATTTCTTGTGAGAAAAATATATTTTCATATGTTCACTGCCGCAAGCTTTCGGAACACGCTCGTCCTCGCCTAAGTCTGCTAATGAATTGCTTTCAGAATACACTAAAAGATTTTTTTTTTTTGGTTCTGATGTGAGCTTCAGGAATAAATATAACATTTTTCTTGTTTGCCTTTAAGCCTTGCGAGAAAAGCAGCTTTCCTGGACAGTATGCCGTATTGGTCTCAGTTTTGCGCTCGAGTCCTGCCTGCCTTTTATGAAGCTAAGAGCTACAAGAGGAGAAAAAAAAACAAAGAAAAGTAGTGAAAAGAAGTCACATTTGGCCGCAAAAGCGTGAAGAAATCTGTACACGTTTGGAATTTCTTTCAAATCGTTAGCTCGGGCATCTAATAGCATTGCTTATTTATAAAATTTGTTAACGAAAGTATAAAACTGGTGCACGCGTCACCTATAAAGACTGAAACACGAATTACATAGTTCCCAACGCCTAACATTGGGTCATAAACGCAAGCCGACAGACGAACTGAAGAAACAATGTAGAAGCGGTGAATAATAGAAGGCGCTGTCAGGAATGCACGTATGCACGTATGCACGCATGCACGTTTGCCAAATTGCATATCGACAGCTCTTTTTTTTTTCATTTACGGTTCAGTGAAGCTCCGGCTCACGTAGGGATTTATTTATACTTCGCTGAACGTTCCTTCGGTAATCTTGAGCGGTCGCGATTGCCACACGTGGCATGCATGTACAGTGTACAAGGCATTTATTCAAGTTGAAGGAGCTTCGGAAAAAGAAAGCTTGGGAAATGAGGCGGGTGGAGCTGATTCTACGTTTTCGCGAAAACAATCATTTGCTCATCGCATCGTTCCTACCAATATACCAGCGCTAGCGTCCATCGCCCTCCTTATTTAATAAGCAGAAGCACGCCGTTACGTGACGCGCTCATCAGCGTGCCGACCGTGCCCGCCTCGTTTGGCCTGGTTATCTGGTCTCAGAATACGAGATTGCGGAAGCACTGCATATACACACTGGCTAGCAGGCGTTCCTTGAACGACGGTTGAAAGAGGGAGTGAAGTTGCAGAAGAAACGAAGCCTTTCTTCCACCAAGAAAATATTTTTGTTAAAGAAAATCGGCAGACAAAGAAGGGAGAGACACGGAAATTGAAGCGCACTGGCCAAAGTCCTTGTTTAATAGCATAGGTCTTGAACACGGCTTTTTCGCATCAATCAAGTTCAGCTTCTAAATGCATGAGATTGATGATTTCAGGAGTTTTACGCCCCAAAACCACGATGTTGTTATGAGAGGCGCCGTAGTGAAGGGTTCCGCGAATTTCGACCACTGGGGTTCTTTAACGTGCACTGACGTCGCATAAACGCATGAGATTGCGGCGGTCAATATTCTGCTGCAATTTACGCTAATAGAAACGAGGCTTATGATGGAAGCGGCAGAGGTTCAAAGTGGCCGCTTTAACGCATCCTTGAGACAATGGGCAATTCTGGAGGCAATTCTGGAGTACAGAAAAAAACGTGTTCTTGTACGGAAACGAAAACTACAACATCGATATCGTGAGCAAGCAAAACGTAATGGAAAAGCAAGAAAAAAAATTAAGCGGTACCTTTGCGGTTTGACACATGTGCGCTCGTGTACGCGTTTCGAAGATGGTGCGAGGTGGCATGTTTTCTATGAAAGAGGCCTTTGGCAAATAATGGCAAACGCCGCTAACAAGCACGCATATGAGAAGAGCCTACTTGCCAAAAGGTAAGGAAAAGTTGGAAGGCTGATAATGTGGAACGCAAGGATGTAAGAAAACCGTGTGCTTCCTCAAAGGATATGGCAAGGAGGATCTGTTCTGCTGTCACTGGGAGGAAAGCAAACGACTTGCGGACTTGGTTAACGGACCCTTCAGAAAGATTCGCTAGCAGCCTTCGCTGCTCACATGACTGAGCGCTTTTGGGAGACTGAGACGATCGAAGAACAGAGTAAGAATGACAATGTCAGAAGGAAAACAGAAACCAAGCTCCTGCGATGCTGGTTAGTAGTATTCTCACGTGCCGGCGGGGAAAATCTTTTGCCACGTGGGGGCCTATAACTTAGAACGGAATACGGAATACCAGTTCTCCTTGTCAAAGGGGGACTGACCAATCAGAGAATTAAGATCCGTAAGAGATTAGTCGATACTGCCTTGACAAGCAGAACAGACCAATGAGGGAGGAGAAGACGCAATAGCATTCCGTAAAATTCTGTTTTAAGGTATAAGCCTCTTGCTTTTTGTCTTCGTGGAATACTTGCCGAACGCCTACAAGTCTGAAGCACTTGAAGTTTCATGTTAACAGCTCAGCCTACTTGTTGAAGTCATTAGTGGCAACGGAAATATTGTCGCATCGAACATAATGTCAGGAGGCGTCTATCACTGCTCGCCCCCTCTTTTTACGGTTGCCACAATCGAAAAAGTATATGTAGCGCTTACAAGAGAGTACGTTTGCTGTTAACTTTTCGCTTGAAAACTAGGTTGCATAAAGACAATTAAATTAATCCGTACCAATGGATCTACTGTCTGTGCGGGATACAGACTAGTAATGATGTCTGTGTCAGTGTGAGAAGCCTTACACGCTCAATGGTAACTGGAGAACGTCTGGTATTTTTATTGCAAATGAGCCGTAACAGACTGATTATCCTCCACCACTTTTTAGTTTTGTTTCTTCTGTTAGCAGTTATTAAAAATCTAATGAAAAAGTTCAATTATATCTAAAAGCGCAGATGTAGCTTTCAGACTGATAAACATATATACATGAAAGTGTCGGAAGGCAAGCACAAAAAAAAAAAACTGCTCATAAGGACACAGAAATTTTCTCCACTAGAGAACGCCCGCTATTGTGCGCTAAAAAGAATAACTATTAAGCACCCCCGTCAGACAATGTGTAATATAACTCACTTGGCGTAGTTTGTGGTTGAGCATAAAGAATAGCTAAATTGCTCTATCAGTGCACTGAAACAGAGAAAAAAATTCTAGCGGGGACACAATATTGGAGACTCAGAATGGCTGTTGGGCATTCAAGGTCATCAGAGTCCGACACAGAAATAGAGGGTCGCAGTTGAATAGTGTTAATATTTGTTGATACTTCTAATAGGTAAGCCTAACTTTGACCATTATCAGTTTACTTAGAAGAATCATTTAGAAAAGGGAAAATGAGAAGAAATCTCTGATGAAGTGACGTATTCGGATTTGTGCATTCAAACGTTGGCTAACGTACTCACTTCGTTTCCGGCAGACAGACCACAGCCGCCGACACTAAGCTTTACTTTGAGTGGCACTAGAGAAAATCGCATATTCATTGACGTCTTAATGCTTCGAGTGAAGGCGACTAACTGAATACACGGCGTTGACAGTAATGACATAACCCATGCAAAATTTATTCAAGTCAAGCATACAGTAATCTGCGATAGACGCTGATAAGAATCTAGAGGAAATAATTGAAACTGAAATGAACAAAGCTGGTAGCTTTCATCGCGGAAAGTACAGTAAGATTGCTCAAAGGCTCCCCGTGAGCTCACAGACTTCACATTTTGTTGCTTACAATCATTTGTGTGCTATGATATGCCTGTGAGAATGCAGGAAGTTAAGAGAACGCAGGAAGTGAACAGCTGGCAGATCTGAGCAAAGCGACCCACCTACGTCATTCCTAAGCAGCATGCATCTAAGGCGTACGCGCGGTGCGGTTGTATATAGATTTTCACACGGAGGAGAACCATTTGCAAAGGGGCGATCCGTGGTAAGATGGGATGTAAAGAACAAAGAAGGTATCTGAACAAAGTAAAGGAGAAAAAACAAGGATAAAAGAGAAGAGTAAAGATTGAATGCAGAGATCATCGAGCAAGGCTTCCACAAAGAAAACATTGTCTCCCGGAATCAACCCTCGCGTTGCTGCTCACATCGGATCAATACCGCCGGCGGTGATGTAGCTCTGCCGGGGCTATTTTATTCGTTGAAGGGTTCCTCAGTTCTGGAATACCATTTCGTGATCTTAGTGTGTTCCGTTGAGTTGAAGCATTAGTCCTAGGTCCAGGATCACGTATCGGGATTGGATTTCTGGCAGTTAAATTGAGGGAGTCTGCCTGGCCTCCAGCGGCGATCTGCTACACCTGTGGACGCGACCAGAAGTCTGAGCACGTTTCTTGACATCACCATAAAAAAATATCGAACACATAAGTGTAGAGAATGCAGTCGACATCGACAACGGCATTCTTGCAACGAAAGCCCCCTACCGCTACCGCAGATTTAAAAAAAACGGATATGCAAGTTTTAAAGAGCAAGCTGCTTCCTCAAAAGCACATAAGAATCGTTTGAATACAGGTATGCGGTTCATGCGCTGCGACAATGGCTGTCATGATGGTTACTCTTCACGTCCCCAGTTATCGCGATACGAACAGAGGGTGTTGTTACTATCGAATCCGGAACAGCACATGCCACTGATAAATCTTGTCCCACTTCCTTCAGTTGCCACTCCTTTAAATAGCCTAAATCGCTGAGCGCGTGAAATGCTCACGATCGAGCACCACTCCTTCGTTCAGGAGGAAAACCATTGCTAATTTTTTTCTTCGCAGTGCATCTTTCTTGAGCCATTTCACCACTACAATTCACCAAATTTGCCAGAGAAATGGCAAATCATTGATCGAGAACAAATCATGGCAACTGTGCAAAAATCTTTGTTTCTTTGCTAGTTCTGCAGCTTCTATTCAAGGGACGCGCAAGGTACGGGTGTTGTACTCTCCCTCTTATCCCCTGTCTCAATTTCCTTCACTGGCAATCACTGAAAGGCTATGACAGAGCATAAATCACATCCTTTGTTTTTTCTCGTGGCGTGAGTCATTCACCGCATGCAAAGTAGCAAGACGTGCCTCGGACCATCAGAAACCCTTGTCAGCAGTATAGATTACGCAACACACAATAAAGCGGTGCTCAGCAACCTCTGCAGTCGTTCGCCTTCCTCCATAGCGGAACGAGTTGGTAGAGAGTTAAAAAGAACGTAGTAGTTTCACTAACGTGGATTCCAGCCGGGTGAACCATAAGCAAGTGCGTAAAAATTATTGTACTCAATGGGCGATCGCGCATGCGAGTGCATTTGTCCTGTGGTCTGCTTATGTTTTATCGAGTACTGCTCGTTTCAAGGCTTTGTTAGTCAGTATATGAAGTACTCCATCTCTGTTTTGATAATAATAGTAATAATAATAAAAATGGTAATAATAATGACAGGAAAAAAAAGCTCATATTTTCCCAAAATACTTGCCGCAGCATACTCGACTACCGCAAAAGTGAGAATTGCGCTGTAATGAAAATCTCGTCTCAAAATTAGGCAAAAATAAGCAACATTCCAGCTATTGTAGTTATTTCTTTCGCAGAAGAAATCTATTATCTGCGCATTCGAAGAAAGTGAGCAACAGATGATTTGCAGTAAGGAAACGTGAATTCATGGCGCATTATTTCCAGTCAAGTGAATACTTTCCATTAGCGTTTATAGGATTCATAAAATTTCTGCATCTGACCGTAGCGTTCTTAAGAGCTTTGTAAAAGTTCTGTAAGTGCCCTTAAGTGAGATTTTGGCGCTATCCTGTGAGACTATGCACATCCGGCTAGGTCGACGCTCGGAAGATGACGCTTCAGCGTATATCAGCCTAAGCTGACAACCACGACTGGTGTGAGATAGAGGCTTCGACTTCCGTCACCTTCAAGACCTTACGTTCGTAACGGCAATCTCCTAGCTTGCTTAAACGCCGAGTTATGACCACTCCTCGATAGTTCGAACAGAAATCCTTTTATACTGGGAAGGTCGCTAGTTTACCGTCCAACAGTTCCTAATATTAGATTCGTAAAGCTCTGTATCAAGGCTAATGGGTGGAGGGGGTCAATTTCTGCTCAATTTCATGTTTGCTGGCGCTGAAATAAGCATCGTTTACAAGAGAAGCGTTTGTCCGAGGAGCAATGGTACGACAACCAAAAGATTATGACAACAGAACAAAAGTTATTCAACCGTACCATTTGCGAAACTCCCCGTAGTCCTCGCGTACCTAAGTCCGACCAAGTAATTGATCAAAATGGTGAGGTTTTTTTTAAAATTATTATTGCAGCTCCCTTTGTCGACAAAGATACAAACTAATAAACGGAATTTTCGAGCGTTTCCTGCTACGGAGCATCACAAGCGCCGCCGCATTGATAAAGTGATCAATGTTTACTTTTCGCGGACGGTGTTGCGGCGATAGAAAACTTGCCTAGTACATACTTGTCTCGCGCTCGCCGCGGTTCTGGCGTCTTTAGGAAAACAAGAAGCTCACTGACCTTCTACCGTCGCTGGTTTTGCTTCCACATGAACACCGAGAATTCAGGACACTGTCTTCTTTTTTGTCATAATATACGTACACACGAAGCAGAAGAGAAATCGTCTCTTCAGTGGCCGAGCATTGGGTGGAACCAATCGGAACCGGAGACGACTCTCATTAAAAATTATATTCCGCTGTTCTCCGTCTTTGAAGGTTAATGCGTAATCAAAAATTCAGCACTAAATGCGCCCCAGTGGAATGCCGTTCATATGCGCGACGCATTCATCTATGACCCGTAGCAGAAAGTTTTTAACCGCTTTAAACCATAGTGTGTCGTCTGCAAGCAAAGTTTCTTGTATTAGTCGCTTTGATTACGCACAGGCGAATCACAAGGTAGAATGCCGTCTCTCTGTTTTCTTTTGCGCCTTTATCCTCTCAGAATGAGATGATAACTAGCAAATATCGCGGCGCGCCTCACACCCAGTCAACATTTGTGACTGCCACTGTTTTGTAGCGAACATGGCCTGCGAGATGCAGTGGAAGTCGCGTTTCACGTTGGTGCTCCCAAGTGGCACGTGAGCTCCCTAACCTCAGCAGCTTTGTCCTTTGGATCATGTGAATTTCGCAAAGTAGTTTCACAATTGGTACGATTGAAGAGATCGCTAAATAAATACCATGAAATTGCGAAGGCGGTTGGACAAAGACGGCGGGCATAAAAGTACGGAATGATTGCGGGCGTGCGAAGGTCTGAAATTGTGCACACCACGATCAAGTCAGAGCAACGGATATCAGCATGAACCTTGCTGAACACTGCTTGATTGTGTGTGTCGCACGAGTACGCTTGTATGTTTATGACTTAAGCACCGACGTTTGCTATATTCTTGACTTTGGTATTTCCATGCGCTATAACAGTCGCCGTGCAGCATTATCGACAGGCACGACAACCGCACTTGTATATAAATACATCACTTATCGAATAAATTCTTCAGAATGTGAAAGTTATCCCGTACACCTGCATACTGCGAACAAAGCAGCATGAAGCTGTATTGTCCGACTAACGTGCGAAAGTCCGCAGAATAACATTAAAATGCTTACACTTTCCGCTGCAATATTTTCTTAACGGCTATTCATGATCAACATCTGGTATCATCACTCTTATGACTTGCCAGCTTTCTTGTCATGAAATCTTATAGCAGCGTCAGCATTTCTGGTGTTTGTAAGCGGGCAATGTAACTCGCCTGTGATTAACGGCCTGTGAGGCTGTTTCACCTACGAGAGAGATGTAAAACACAAAGTACCCTTCACAGGAGTGGTAAGTAGATTCATTTTTTAATGAAAGAAATTGAGCTAGCAGCACTTGGGATGTTTATTATTAGTGGCGAAGCTCCTCTTAGTCTAACCGTGTCACGCGTCAGGCGTCAGGCGTCTGTCGTCAGGCGTCAGGCGTAACCCGCGTGCTGGGAGGCACGCGCTCGCCCTCGGCGTTCGCCTCGGCGCGTGCCTCTCTCTCTCTCCCAGCGCGTGCCTCTGCTGTCTTCTGAGAGAGAGAGAGAGACAGAGAGCGAAAGGCGCGCGTTGGCTATGGAAACGCTCTTTGGGCTACACAGGGGTGCGTTACGCTCCATCCTGGGGCTCCCCAAGAACTCCCCAGTAGCAGCGACCCTTGCAGAGGCTGGCGAGTGGCCTCTGTCGCTACGCATGCTCCAGCGGGCACTCGGGCACATCGACCGCCTCCACCATGCCGCCGATGGAAGGGCCCTGCTGGAACGCCTTCGATGTCAGCCGCGCTCTCGGATGGGTGGCCTTTGCCAGCTGTACCACCAGATGATCCCGGATCCACCCGTGCCTGTTGGTCCTCCACCGCCACACCATCGCCCACCTGAGGTCCATCTATCACTGGACGGGGCAACGAAGCGACGCACACCTGCGGCCGCTCTGCAGCAGGAAGCTTCCTGCAAACTACAGGAACAACTGAAGGGGCGGCTCCAGGTGTTCACAGATGGATCCGTGCTGCCAGACGGGACCGCAGCAGCAGCATGCGTCATCCCTGCCAGGGCCCGCAGCAGGCAGTGCCGGCTGCCCTTCCCTGCAAGCTCCACAGCCGCGGAGCTGGCGGGACTCCATCTGGCTGCAGATCTACTGGCGGAGGACATCCCTGAAGAACCGGTTGCCATTCTCTGCGACAGCAAGGCGGCGCTGCAGACCTTGGCTAACCACCGACGTGCTGGGCTGACCGGAAGCCTCCTGGCGACGAAATTTGAGGCCCTTGCTGCTACCGGAGTGTCCGTCTCCTTCCACTGGTTGCCCTCGCACGTGGGCATAGCTGGCAACGAGGAGGCGGATACACTTGCGAAAGCTGCCCACCTCCCTAGTGTCCCACTGACCCAGGCAGTGGCGGCGAGGGACTACTCCCAGGCCCGCCTCCAGCGCCTCCTCGTCTCGATTCACCCTGACCCAAGGGTGGCAAGCGGGCAAGGCCCCAAGCCACTTCCCGAGAAGGGCCTTACGAGGAGAGCCAGGGCCACACTCCTGCGACTGCGGACTGGCTGCATCTGGACAGCAGCCCGCCGACACGCCAAGGGCCTCTGTGCCTCTCCAGCCTGCAGCCACTGCGGGGATCCTGAGACTCTCGAACACCTCCTCTGTGCCTGTCCCGGACTTGCACAGGAACGTTCGAGGGTCATCTCAGCCTACCGGAGGCAGGGACTTCCAGCCACCACACTCCACCACTTGCTGTTCCCGACTCGCCCCCGTCTACCAGCGCTGCAGACTCTGGTGGACTTCATAGATGAGACGGGCATCGCAGCCTATCACTGAGCCCGGGTTGCCCTCCCCCGCCTCCCCTTTCCGCCGGCTTACTTCTGCAGTGCTGAGCGAACCCTGACATCTCTCATCACCTTTCTGCCCTCTTTATTTCCCATCATCCCCTCCCCAAGACGCTGCGCCGTGCTCCCAGTTTGGGCTGCAGAAATAAGCGTCTTTTCCTTACCATAATCACTACCACCACCACCACCACGCTCTTTCTTAGAGGAACGCTGTACCAGCTCGCAAACAAGGAGAACGCGCCCTCACCCGCGAGAGACAACGTTGGCGCAGGCAGCGTCTCCTAGCGAATTTCTCGATTGAGAAATACCGACTGCTCGCGTTGGAGAAGCGTTCACCGGCCACCCATATATATATATATATATATATATATATATATATATATATATATATATTAGGCACTGGATCTTGACTTGCAATGAAGTTCCGGTGGGAGATTTCACTTGTGCATAGTTGAACCATGAGGATTCGTAGCGTGCGCGTTAACTAAATTAATCCGGAACTCGGCACGATCTACGATGAACTTCCCGAGCTTCGCCCACTCATCATCATTCACTCCGTGGATATGCTGTAATTTTTTTTTATTTCTGTTCCTTCTTCTTCTCTGTCTTCTTGATCAAGAGTAACATTGCAAAATTACCGAATAGTTGGCGGAAGGAAAGAAGAAAGACAGGGAGGTTATCCAGTGCGGAGAATAGCTGTCTACCCTGTGCAGAGGAAAAGTGGCAAGAAGAATGAAATATAATTGAAGGGAGACACGACGGAAAAGAAGACAAAGAAGAGGAAAGAAACGTGACACTGCCTAAAGTTTTCCCGTCGGATCACTCGTTTGTAAAATGTGCAAGAATGCGTTCAGCGCTTTCTGTACTGAGGATTGTCCCGGCCACTGTACCAAGGGGTTGTTCCTAGAAAGGGCGGCTGTCAAATCTGTCCAAGGCACGTGTCAGTTATTTTACGGGTGCACTGAAACGGGCACACCCATTGAATGACGGCCTTTAGTTTCGTCACAATCACACTTCTCACATATAGGGTCGTTTGGCAATGCGAAATGAATTGGTATTCGTTAAAGCCAAGCCAAGCCACCGGCGGCGTAGGAGTGCCGCCTCATCACCAGAGATTCCTCACCGAAGGCAGAACTGAAGGTCTGAAACAACCCTACGGAGATCAGCATTTAGGAATTACGTCAAATTCCACTGCGCTATTGTAATGCCACGGTCTAACTATCGAAGCGTTGCAGACGCGTCCGTTCTGCAGAATGGTATTGCTCCGCAGTGGATACCATCATGGGAAGATTGGGCGGCTTTATAGGCAATGTTATTGTAGTTAATCGCCAAACGGCCTGGTATCCACTGATACGCAATACTGTGTTCCACCTTGACTGCATGGTGATGAAGAGGTGTTGCTTCAGGGACTAATTGTTTGTAAGGGCCGTGGCAAAATGGCAACCTAAAACACTGACAAAGTGTCTTCGAGTCACTAAATACGGATCATGCCTCCGACCTTTCTTCAATTTTAAACTCTACTGTACCATGGATAACGGTGAGTTCCGTAGGCGTAGATGTCGTTAAATATTACATTTAGAAGCGCATGGTCACGGTCTTCGCTGGAATGACCAGTGCTCCTGTAGCACTCGCAGAAGAAGCGATTGATTGATTTGTGGGGTTTAACGTCCCAAAACCAGCTCTGATTATGAGAGACGCCGTAGTGGAGGTCTCCGGAAATTTCGACCACCTGGGGTTCTTTAACGTGCACTGACATCGCACAGCACACAGGCCTCAACATTTCGCCTCCATCGAAATGCAGCCGCCGCGGCCGGGATTCGATCCCGCGACCTTCGGATCTGCAGCCGAGTGCCATAACCACTAGACCACCGCGGCGGGGCCCAGAAGAAGCGACCCATTCGTGTAAACGTGAAGGCGTCCTCTGTGCTTCTAGTGCGAGAGCATTAGGGCGGCTTCCATCATTGGTGAAGATGACAAGTGGTGTTTCTTTACATTCACGGAATGGCAGGAGCGCTTCAAGGGGATAAAGGCACCACGATAGTAGTGCTGCCGGCGTGAAGCTCGATCGCGGAACTACAAGTTCCGCAGCAATAATACCGCCGAACTCAGAGCTTCGCTTATATGCGGGAAGTGAGGTGGTGCGATCGAATTCAGGCAAAATGTCTTATATACAGTCGCAGAGCATCGGTTCGAAGGTATGTTTTGACTGGGTGATCTCGCGAGACAACGCCGGTCGCCGACAGTCGACAACGACAGTAGACACCCACGCTTTCCTTTGGTTCACGCTCATCGGGAGCTCCGCAAAGGAAAAGTTGCCCTTAAAATATGTGTGTGTTAACTTTGTGTACTATGTTTATATTACTGGGATGCTTAAGATATTTGTTTTAGGAGGTCCTTGAACTACAAAAGTTGCATGCACATGAGTCTAATTCATTGATAATGACAATCCCTGCCTGCAAATCGCTGTACGCTGAAGAAAAGGTGGTCATGATATTACAAGATGATGCGAGCGACGGCGCATATGTATTGCTAAAACACCGTTCTCGTACATACGTCATTTCAGTGCAGTTGAGCTTATTAAGCTAGAAGTTTGACACAACCACATTAACGCTCATGATGTCCTCTTCACTACAATCATTCTCTTCTAATTTGAAGCACAAGCGCTCAAAAAGCGATATTATTCGCAAAATTCTGGAGTGATGCAGTGATCAGAATGGCCCTCGATAATGATGGAGGAAAATGGCAATTATTATCAAGTAATCATTATAATGACGAAGAGGCAAAAAAGTCTGGCGTGAGTCATTATTGTAAGCCGGAGTCCATGACAATATCTTCGTATATCATCGGTGAGGTATCGAAGCTTAGGCCTCACTTACTCTTGCTTCCTTTTATCTCTTTTTCGCGCTTTACTTGTACTAACAGCGTGAATCGTAATGCTCGTTTCTTTGTAAGAAGAAATGGCTGAGGCTAAGGCTAACCCGCCACGGTGGTCTAGTGGCTATGGTACTCGGCTGCTGATCCGAGGGTCGCGGGATCGAATCCCGGCTGCGGCGGCAGCATTTCGATGGAGGCGAAATGTTGAGGCCCGTGTGCTGTGCGATGTCAGTGCACGTTAAAGAACCCCAGGTGGTCGAAATTTCCGGAGCCCTCCACTACGGCGTCTCTCATAATCATAACTGGTTTTGGGACGTTAAACCCAACAAAACAACGAGAGGCTAAGGCTGCATTGAAATAAACGGGAAAAAAGGCAGAAGCAAATAAAAAAACTTACCAGTTACCCCTAGCTTCATTTCCCTTTTTAAATGTAATCTCGGAAACGGACGAAGTCATAAGAGTTGGAATACAAAGAGCGCAAAATCTAAGAGACAAAACAGAGCTTCTTTTAGAACAAAGACCAGCTTCAAGGGCGCCAAGAAAAAGACTAAAGTGAACATAAGAAATTCTATCCTATTGTCTTTCATTCCCCTCACCCCACTTCCCCTGCACAGGGTAGCCAGCCGGTCTCAGCACTGGCTAACCTCCCTGTCTTTCCTCCCTCCTTTCTCCTCCTCCTCCTATCCTTGACACCCCGAAGGGAGAGAACTGTCATCTTAGCGTGAAGGGAGGGGGGAGGGGATGAATAGGAAATAAAATTACCGCCGGAACGTTCTTTCTCCTCTTCATGATGAATTGAGCATAAGCGATGCGCTTTCGAGGATCTCAGCTGGTTTTTTTTAGGGGCGAAGCTCCTTAGGGTGTGGGTCGTTCCCTCCTCTGTAGTAGTAGTATGTATGTAGCCACCTCGCGCCGCCGGGAGGCTCGCGCTCGCCCTCGGCGCGTGCCTCCCGGCGCGCGAGCTCTCTCACTCTTCCATCTGCTGTCTTGTGAGAGAGAGAGAGAGAGAGAGCGAAAGGCGCGCGTTGACTATGGAAACGCTCTGTCTTCGATGAACGCTCTACCAGCTCGCAAAGAAGGAGAACGCGCCCTCACCCGCGAGAGACAACGTTGGCGCAGGCAGCGTCTTCTAGCGAGTTTCTTGATTGAAAAATACCGACTGCTCGCGCTGGAGAACTGTTCACCGGCCGCCCATATATATATATATATATATATATATATATATATATATATATATAGGCACTGTATCTTGAGTTGCAATGAAGTGCCGGTGGGAGATTTCACTTGTGCGTAGTTGAACCATAAGGATTCGTAGCGTGCGCGTTAACTAAATTAATCCGGAACACGGCACGATCTACGATGAACCTCCGGAGCTTCACCCACTCATCATCATTCACTCCGTGGATATGCTGTGGATTTTCTTTTCAACCTTAGTTCCCATCCTGAAATGCTGAAAATTTTCAGCATCGTTTGGAATTGATTTTAACATAATATTGTATTAATATTGTATGTTGTATTTTCCTACCCCTGTAACAGCCCGCTAGGGCTTACAGTATTGAAAATAAATAAATAAATAAATAAATAAATAAATAAATAAATAAATAAATAAAAAGTGCTATTACATGCCCGCTGCTCGGCGCTTTTGCTTCCAGCTCTCATTCTGTTGTCAAATTTTAGATGGTTCGTAATTTGCTAGTGTTTCATGAAGCACAAGTAAATTTTACCTCAAAATTGGAGATCGAAATGAATGGAAAACTGTGTAGCTCCCACCTTGCACGGTTGGTATCAACACGCGCAGCATTACCATCAGCACGCGCAGTGTGTTGATGTTATCAACGACGCGCAGCAACACGCGTCCCAGCATATCGAAGTCATTCTTGACCGACGCGGCATCACGTTCCTCTGAGCAACCTTAGTTTTGGTGTCATGCTGGCCGACACAGTAACACATATTTCAATACAAACAGCCTGACAGTGGTTGTGAGAAGAAGGCTGGCATTCTGTGTCGTTTGTGTCAGGCACCTGGTGAATCCGGAAGGCGCACGTGGAAGAGCATGTGCGGCTGTCGATGTCTATGTAGAAGCAGAACATATGCGCGACGGGACACAATCCCTCCCCGTGTCCCCCTCTTCTCTCGTGACGCTCGGCCTGGCCAACATGTCACCTGCGCCTGCGTAGACGGTCCCACCCCCACTCCTACACCCTCTAGTTAGGTTCCCCTGATGCTGACAAAGTAGAGGTGTCAAACTTTTTTTCCTTGGTAATTGAGGAATCGGTGGGCTTGTTTGTCCATGGTGTTTCCGCTGCTGCTGCTCCCTTGTTGGCGAAATCACGGAGAGGCTACGGAAGGAGAAACTATTAAGGCGTTCTTCACTTCCGGGGTTCGTTTCAAGGGGAGAAATCAAGCAAGCGATCTTGGTATATTTCTTTCCGCTTTGCTTTCTTCTTCTTTCCTTTCATTATTTCGATGGCCATCTCATAAACGACATACGCTTCGCGCTATCAGTACAAGTAACCTGATACAAGGAAAGCAGAGGATGAAACGAACTGAGGCATTAACCTCGATAGCTCACCGACGATTTGGGAAGATATCTCCATCGGTTTTGGCTAACAATAACCATTCAAGGACGCTTTTTCCTTGGTTTGTGTTATCCCATGAGGACCGCTGAGAATGTCAGCTTTTAAATATTTGACATGCTTTGACATCGTGGACATTCTTAATGCTGGCTTAACGTTTACGATCGTTTTTCTTTATTGGGAGAACCTTGAATTACGCAAGGTTCAAAGAGAATACTGCAGTTTGCTCCGGTTAAAGGGTCCCTGAAACGTTTTTTTTTTTACTTTGCGTCACTGATTAGACAACACAATTGTGAAATCATTCACGCCATAAATAAAGCGAAGTACCATGCGTTAAGGCAGCTAAGAGCTTATTTCTGTCGCCTTCCTCCTTACCACTGCTGTTCCTTGTCAACTCGATCAGCTGCGGAGTGCGCGCTAGTGACGACTGCGCCTCCCTCGTCAGCCGCCTTGCGGAGCCCTCCGCAGCGACATAGCGCTCCGATATCTTTACTGACGGCGCTGGCCTTGGCAGTGCTAGCTCCTGTAATAGAGCGCCGGTGACTCATGTGTACGCCGCCAGATGCCGCGACGATACCGTTGGCTTAAACGAAGGAGCACATTGTAGGAGTACGATGTTCGCAGTTAGATTGGGGCCAATCAGCGGCCTCCTATTCCATCGTTCGATAGGCGGGGGCGTTTGAAAACGCATTTCGACGAGCCGCTGCGCTCTTTTGCGATGCGCGTGTTCAAAGCCTTATTGTAAATTACACACTTTACGCAGAGCGCTGAATTCTGTCCTCTAATGATCCTAATGACTCGCTCTACCGGATCACCATGTTTTTACAAAATTGTCAGAACTGTTTAAGGTTCCCTTTAATATTGCTATGGTCGACCAATCGCAATAACACAATTGCGATAATTTTGTTACTGTGCACGCAGAATACGTGTTTAAGAAGCTGTAAACTACAAGATTACACCATTCTTATAATTGATTGAGCTCTCAATAAAATAAAATTAATCGCCCTTTCACTACCGTGAGGATGGACAAAGAATGCGTCAATGTTCACCGCCACAATACACTATACATTCGCGCGCACACAATATGTATGATGCGCTGGCGTCTGCGTATGTCTCTTTTATCCAGCTCCGCCAGACACTGGAAGGATGCCGGTAGTGAAGGGCTCTTGCACACGTTTTTTAAAGCGAAGCTTTGTACCTCTACCAGCCAAGGGTTTGTCGTGTCCGTCGTTGTAAGCAAAAAACGATCCCGACGAACCGCTCGCGCTCGCGAGGTAGCGCTCGCGCTCGGCGCGTGCCTCCCGGCGCGCTACCTCTCTCACTCTTCCATCTGCTGTCTTGTGAGAGAGAGAGAGAGACAGAGAGAGAGAGAGAGAGAGCGAAAGGCGCGCGTTGCCTATGGAAACGCTCTTTCTTCGATGAACGCTCGACCAGCTCGCAAAGAAGGAGAACGCGCCCTTACCCGCGAGAGACGAGCTTGAGGCAGGCAGCGTGTTTTAGCGAGCTTCAAAACAAGCTTCAATGTGATGAGCCAACATGATGGATGATAAGGGCTGCGGGCAAACAACGGAAACAGGCTCGGCGTGGTCCGTAAGATTAGATTGCAGCTGTTGCAAAGCTTATGTAGCTGCTTGAAAGAGGGTTGACGTCATTCGAAACCCTTCCAGCCTAGTAACTGCTCCGGTTCATTTCTAGACTACCCCACTGTGGGTAGACCACGGAAATTAAAGTCGGCAGATGAAGAGCGTGAATATAAGGCTCGGCGGAAAGAACAAAATCGTCTCGCTCAACAGCGTCGCAGGCAAAACCCAGCAGCTCTCGCCGACACCATGAGGGTGGCGTAAAAAGCTTCGCTTTCCAACCACCTTCACAGGGTGGATTGGCGGGCAATTTTTTTTTTTCAGGCGTCTGCGGGAGGCGTACTGCGTATTGCTAGCTTGCCGATGCGCGCTCCTTGTGAGGCAAGTCCTCGGCTTCTCGTTCACTCCCGCCGCGCCGAATTTATCGAAGGAGCGTGTGGGCACGGAATTATCCCTAATATTGTGTAGCTGTTGGCTTAGGTCAAAAGTGTGCGCAGTGGATCGAAGGCAAGAGCGGGTCTGCTGTTCTGCGTAGCCAGAGACATTTCATTCGGCTTTGTCATTTTATTTATTTATTTATGTTCGCGTAAGAACTAACATGCACCAGTGGGCTGAGGGCAAGAACACGGGTAATAAGCCTCGGACTAGAGTACGTCGGCTTTTCCTTCTTGCGTGGCAGTCATCAGCAACAGGCACTGCGAGCCCCTAAAAGGTGCCGCTGTGAAGGGACACTGAAATTATAAGCAATTTCTTTTCGCGTTAGCAGAGTAGCTTTTTCACAACACCAAAAGCACCCATCCTGGGAGGACAAGACGTTCGGTAAGCTCGAAACACATTATCATTATAAACCACTGCCCTTTTTCACTTTGGCTCAAAAAGAAAAATGCACCGTACCTCATTCGGGCTGCCTTGTATATACACGAATAAACCTATTACCTATGATCATTGAGCATGATTATTTAAATTTTAGTGGATAATATGACCGATGCTCACTACTTGACGTCGCAACCTGAAGATCGCCTTAGATATGGTCGAAACAATATAAACAAATTGTTTCGAATCCCCTTTCAATACGCATTTTCGCACGTTGATAATATAGAGACCCTTACAATCCAGCTCTACTCGAATTTTTCCATAGCATGATAAGGAATGTACAATACCATCGACGGAAAATCCAGTGTTGCCATTACTACAGAGCAACGCCTTTTAAGGACTGCGAAGCGTTTCCAAACTAGGGTTTGGCCATGTTCAAACAACAAAATGAAAGGTCAGCGGTATAATTCTGCATCCACAAATCGCCTACTGGTGAATAATTATCATTCAAGGCGCGCATAGTGACCCGAGTTGAACGAGCGAAGCGTAAAGCAGAGAGGGAACAATGAAGTGTGAAGCAGGTCGAGTTCCCTATTGGCAATTCTATAAAGGCGGTCGACTGGGGCAGAAGGAGCGAGGGGGGGGAGGGGTGACACATTAAGGATCGTTGCTTGAACACGTTCCATAAGTGCCCCGTTTCCAATGCTTCTCTAAATATGGTCCCTATGGAAGATTTCTGCAAAGTGGGATCATTGCTAAAGACAATGATTGCAATAAATAGCCCAGCTAAAGCATCTGTAAGCATCTGCAAAGCGTCATAATGTGCACGCTGATGCCAACGACATAAAAGCTACACATTTGACAACGGTCTCGTCTGAAAGGAGGGACACAAATCCACTGCCAACGACATCAGGAACATGAACCCATCCGAGCAAAAAGATGGCGGTGCGATCAAAAACAACAGCTTACTGCTATTGGTGAGAGTTTGTGACTTACCGCGCCTGCTTCCACGAACCGCCAACAAAACGAAACCTTGGAGCGTAGCTCGCTTGAGACGACTACTGCGGAATATTCTGGATTATAATTACCTTTTTTTTTGTTATGACACTCGGCTTTGGCGTTTCTGTTCTTCACTGCTGTTATATTTTTTTAGTGCCATTACTGTGTCTTTAGTTGCCAGGTGCCTTTAGGCCACCATCTTCAGTCGTACATTGACTGGCTCCTACATCCATTTGTGCTCAAAGTGGCAATTCGTTCTTCGTTCATCGGGAAAGTACGTTTCCATCCCCGGCATTTCCTTTCTTTCAGATAGCAAACTTACGAGATATACAAGGCTGCCAGCAGTGCCAGACACCGCGTCTACGTTTCTTCCAACGCAAGTAAGGCTAGCTCTTAAAAGGAAGAACGCAGAGAGTACTAACGCGTGGGTCGCAAATAGCCTGAAGGCCCCGAACCAACCCCGATGTCACTTCCATCTGTGCTTGTGTAGAGTGTTCGCGTTAGCTTTCTCTTTCAGTGTCGCAATATGACGGTGCACTCAGAGAGGCTCTTTTCGTGACACTGCCAATTAGTTACAGAAGTAAAACAGCCTTCTTTGCTGTTCGACTGGAAGAGAGCAAAAAAGAAGGAAGGTCGAGGAATACCGGGTGCCGCTTATTTTCGGAGCACACGGTCCTGTTCATAACGCCCTGACAAGTCTACACTCGCATTACTCAGGATGCATTTAATCTAAAAACTACCGTTAGAATTGGTTGTAAGTAGCAAGAGCGACAAATAACGTTAGACCATTGAATATCTATCTATCTATCTATCTATCTATCTATCTATCTATCTATCTATCTATCTATCTATCTATCTATCTAATTACTGCACTACAACCAAAAACTACAATAACTTCCCTTATGTTTTCCTTGGCTTCATTCAGCTGTGTCTAACACACACACACACACACACACACACACATATATATATATATATATATATATATATATATATATATATATATATATATATATATATATATATATATATATATATATATATATATATATATATATATATATATACGCGCGCGCGCGCGTGTGTGTGTGTGTGCACGCGCAAGCGTTTTACCTTAATTAGGTTTTTTTTTTCGGCAACCACAAATAACCGAGGTGTTGCTCAGCCCTGTGCGAGGTTTCTAAAGAACGTTTCGCAACAGAATTTTGGTGAAGAGTGGGAGGCAAGTCCAAGTGTGCTTCAAGTGGGCTTAAGGAGGCCGAGATATGACGCTTTTATGCGGTTTTGTTATGAAACACAACATGGGAAAAAATATCTGAGCCTTTCCACTACCCAGATCATGGGGGCAAGCGAAGCTTGGCGTGGCGTTATTGCTTCTTTATCTCTTCTATCTCTTTCTCTGTGTTTCTCTCTGTATCGTTACTTCTCTTGTTCTCACTCGCTCTTTCTCTCTACTGTTATTGCGGGCGCTGCTCCCGTGAACATTCTTTCAATGCGGCTTCCTAGCTGTTTCATCATTTTCACAGTAGTTAAAAAACAAATAATTTTCCTTCTTTCGCGCTTTCTCCGCATTTCTTCGCATGCAAATGCAGCCGTGGTAGCGGAGATTAAACCCGAAACATCGAGCTAAACAAACACATGCCGGCACACTCGCTCCTCACAGCGCCTGGAGTTTTTGCATGTCACGCTGTGCATTGCCTACGGGATCTGGTCCGTTTGGTTTTTCACCAACTTCACATGTCAGTCAGTGTGAGCCTTGTCGGACAAAATATTCGCTCTATGCTCTCTACGTCTTTGTTAGAGTTTGTGTGGATAACTTTTAAACTTTCGACATCGGCACGGCTAGGTACTTCCGCTTCAAATGTTGATTTTACTGGATCGACGGAGAGACTGAAGCCAGAGCTCCTTCCTTGAGGTTTCGGTGTATTGAATGTTTCATGGTGTTCTTCATTCAAGTTACTCTGGACTTGTTCTAGTCTCGCAGTTCTACTGTCTCTTCGGGTTTCTGAGGCATATGCACTATTGCTGAAACAGCTAAAACCATCTGGTTAACGTGCAGCGGCATACGCCAGCGCCGCTAGCGACTCAAAGAAAGAAAGAAAGAAAGAAAGAAAGAAAGAAAGAAAGAAAGAAAGAAAGAAAGAAAGAAAGAAAGAAAGAAAGAAAGAAAGAAAGAAAGAAAGAAAGAAAGAAAGAAAAGCCGTGGCGCAACTAGGCACAACCGCGAAACTTTCCCGGCCACCCAGGTGCAATCTGAGCACTTTCAGACGCCTGCTATGCTTCTTTCATCGAGTGCATACATCATGCAGCAACCTTTACTTTGGGTGGATTATTGATTTGTGGGGTTTTACGCCCCAAAACCAGCTGTGATTATGAGAGACGCCGTAGTGGAGCGCTCCGGAAATTTGGACTACCTGGGGTTCTTTAACGTGCACTGATATCGCACAATACCACGGGCCTCAAAATTTCGCCTCCATTGAAATGCAGCCGCCGCGGCCGGAATTCAACCTCGCGACCCTCGAATCGGCAGCAGAGTACCATAGCCACTAGACCACCGTGGCAGGGCTACTTTGGAGGAGAGCAGCAACATGCTGTGATGTTAGGAGAAAATCAATGTTTACGTCATACCACCGCAATGTCATCATCATTATCATCATAATCATCATTTATTGACTTCGAAATGTCCCTCGTTGAGTATCACATAAGGGGGAATCATATGTAATGCACGGAAACGCATAAACAGTCAAGTGAAGACAATCTCATTAAAAAAAAGGAAAGTGGAGTACAGCAACATTCAAACGTACAAGAAACCTAGCTCGAAACACTGTACGTGGACGAACCCTTTAAAGCTTACTGCCGAGACGAGAGAAAGAAAGGGAAGAGAAAGAGGATATGTGCAGTGTGAGCCCTGTGTCTATAACAGTGGATGAACATGAAGAGAGCAAACGCCGTCGGGGCTCTTTAAAATTTTAGCGCCCATCAACTATATGAGGATGAAACAATATACTGATAACGACCCAAGGGAAAAGACTGATAACGACCCAAGCGCAAAGTCCATGTGAAGACAGAGAGAATGCGAGACGCAGCTGTTGGTTGGTAGACTATTGCTTATTATCCCTAACGTTTCAAGAATCATCGTCATAGACTAGCGCACGCACGCACACACGCACGCACACACACACACACACACACACGCACACACACGCACACACACACACACACACACACACACACACACACACACACACACACACACACACACACACACACACACGCGCGCGCGTGCGCGCTATTGGGCTTGATGTTTTCTGAATCCCCACAGTTTCGCACTAACTTCGTGATTGGCCCACTTGGCCTCCGGTGTACTTGTGGTGGACGCACACATCGAAATCGGCTAGCCATAAGCAGCCCCATAGGGCCCAATTAACACATTTATCACGCGGGAAATGACTATAACTTACCATCTAATGAAAGAGTTTCAAGGGTTCAGGTGTCTTATTGTTAGGCTACAAGGGTCGCGCACGTTATACGTAGGGCAGGAACACAACAGTTTGCGTAATGAATTGTTCATAGCACTCATAGTCGCACGCCGGTACAACAGTCATTTTTACTGGATACAATAGGAACATGTGAAAACTTTTTATTTAGAAAATTGTGGAAGCCTTGTAGAATGTGTTTTATTCGCCTTTTTGACAATTGTAACATGCTGTTTGTGAGCCGCGGCATAAAATAGTGAAGCGCGCAAGCCGTCAGGGCTTAAAGTAGACGACAGGATTGGCTGCCGCAGAGATTTTCCTGCGATTAGGTGTGGTAGTTGAAAGACAGGATGCTCAGCTCTTGGCAAAATGTACATCTTGGAACAATCAAAAGGTAACTCTGGTAAAAAATTGGTGTTTATAATCAGCCGTTAGAGAAAGTTGTAGGACACGAACGGAGGTAGGGGTACCGCAGGGTCCATGAAACAGAAAAGAAATGAGTAGGGGAGTTATCAAAATGCACGGTCAGACGCCGATGTCTCTGCACGGGATGGCAGGTTGGGTGGCAGTGTATTATCACTAATGAATCAGCGTGAGCTGGTTTGCTGCTTGTTGAGGTGGCTCCGGAATGTCATCAGACTAAAAAGAACATCAGCACAGCTGTTTTCGATCGCCTTCTGTTGCCACTGTATCGCCACCTGGCAACCCGTAGCGAAATTACACTGGCGCCGAAAAACATGCTAATGAGCTTCCTTCGTGGGCTTCACAGGCGTCATTTTACGGTGCCGCCCTCGTCCTTTCTGAGTCAGCTTCACTCCCTCGTTACGTTCCCTGACTACATGGCCATAAAAGGGACGCGACACCTTAGGGCGGGTTATATGTTTACTTTGCTGCCTTAGTATAAGGAACGTCGTCTTGTGGGAGAGAAAGGAGAATCTTCCATCGTCTTTTGTGGCCATCTGAAAGGTGTGACCCAATGCTCTGATGAAATTTGGGAAGAAAAAAATATAAGTGCTTCAGAAGGAAACCAAACGGCAGAATGAGGAAAGGGGAAGTTGCTGCCATCAGCCATGCCGTCTATCCTGTTCTTCTTCCTGCACCCTCATTTTCCGCGTGCTGTAGTGGTTCCCGTTGTATAAATAGGGAGAAAGGCTTCAAAAATGAAAGTAGAAGGAACTTGTGCAGGAGGGTGAATTTATGGCGTGTGAGAGAGCTGTATTTGCCTGAGTCGCCGAAAATCGTTGCGGTAGCGAAGGCGGCGGAAACGAAGACGATGCCTGTGTGCTTATGTACATGTATTTCTTTTTTGTCGGGCACTTGTGCCATTCGCACACTCCTTGGATGAAAGGAAGGCTCGCATCTCTGGGGGCCATCATTGCCGTACCGCGCGCGCGTCGGAACGGCTTTCACTCCTCGCGCATAATTTTTGCTCCGTTTTATGCCGAGCTCATAACCTCTCTTGTCACTCTTCTAGGGTGTTACTTTTCATGACGATCGTTCTTCTTTGTGTTCCGCCATACACGGGACAACGGGAACAGGGCGAAATGAAGACTCTTGCTGTGTGAACGGACGCCATCACGACCCTCGCTCTTTTCCTTCCACAGCAAGAAAGCTAACAATAGACCGAAGCGCAAAAAAATAAAACGGTCTTTTCTATCGTTCTTGCTTTTTTTCCCTTGCTTTATGCATACAACGTGTGCTTCACGCTACGTACCTAAAAAACCCGAGCGTACACGGGATGCGTTCACTTTGCATTTTACGCAATGATTTCCTTTTGCATGAAAAGAATTGAAGGTAAATAATTGTAATCTGCGACAGACTTCAGATTACAAAGCTCGAATTGCAGGAATGTGTCAAAAAAAGGAGCTTGGGTTATTGTTTATTTAAGTCTTGGCAAACATTTCTTTGCTGACATTGTGCTGACCGCGACAGGCGCTGACTGACAGGTTGCCGTTCCGGAAGCTTCGTGCAGAAGTGTGTCATATGCCATTTTATGTGCGCAAGCATTATCTAAAATGTCATCGCTTGAAGTACTGTCTAATACTAGCCTACTCTTGCTAACACCAGCTGGCTTTAGCCATTATTCACGAACCACCAAGCTACGTCAGCTATCAGTGACAAATGTTGGAAATTTTTAAGCAATATCGGGCGTCGTTGGCCTTTTGGTAGCCAGCACTAGTAAATATTGCATATCCTTACCCATCATTTCACTAATACTAAACATCACTATCATACGAAAGTTGTCATTTAACACGACTATCGTTATTACTTCCTTTCTAACGTTAACCTTCGTACAGCCAGCTCTAGGCGACAGTTGTCATTATTACCGCCATCTGGCACGGCAGAGAAATTTGTTGCGATTACCATTCCTTATGGTTTCTTCCTGCTAAAAGTGCACTATACTATTTCCTTTCTACAGTGACATTCACTGTTTTATAGTGTTTCTACATAATGTATCTTGTTTTGCTAGACTCTAATATGTTTCTTAGGGATGTATGTTTCTCCTAAAGAGCATCATCTGAGTGTTTACACATTAACAGGAAACAAACACCGGCGTTACCAATGTTCCATCGTAGTCAGTTTTCCATTTTCATTATCAGTGCAAGTGCCACCAAACAGCCTTGCGCATGAGGTGTATGACCGCTATCTGCTTATTTAAGCTACGAAAATGAAGTTACGAAACCTTTAAGTGGTTTCACTTGTGCTATTTACTGTACTAAGAAATAGAACAAAAGCTTTAGTAAAAAAAAAACCGGTCTCATCCACAAAGGGGTGGTGTGTGCACGACGACCAATGTTCTTGCATCCAGTGCTGTGATTTAATGGTTTCGAAATACAATATTATTTCGCAATAGAATACTAGTGCGCCACGGCAAGGAATGAAACCCGAGACTACTCACTCAACAGCGCAATGCCATAGCTACTAACGCACTACAGTACATGCCGGAGTTGTCGCCTTACGCACGTACAAGCCACTGAAAAGCGACTTAAAAGGACCTGCTAGTAATTGAGAAGTTGGGAATTATCGAATGGTAAATATATTTTCAATATTACACCCTAACACCACAATTTCATTGTGTGGTTAATTAGCTGTTACACCCTGGATTTCTTTTCAACGGAACCTAAATCTAAGTACATTAGCACTTTTGTGTTTCTCCCGCATTGAAATTCGGCTCTGATTGGTTGGAATCGAATGTGCCTCCGAATGATGCAGCGCGACATTAAGAAATCTTAGAGAGGGCAATAGATTAAGAGGCAAACAGAGCGCTGAAACGTTGACAGAATACTCTATGAGAGATAGATACATTTAAGGTGTCCGGATACTAAATTCCACGAAAAAAAAAAAACATTTCATTCTTTGCTGGTATCAACTGGTGGTCTTTGTTACATCCATCGCATATTCTCGTGTTTATGTCGAATTTCTTTCTGCGAACACTTCTGTTGTATTTGGACTGCTGCAATCAAAGATATTTGGAAAATTCTGAATAAGCATTAGAGAACACGTTGGTGAACTCTCCTATTCGTGAGAACATGGCTTTTGTGATAACAATTTAGGCTGACTCAACTCTCCGTTTGAGGGAAACAGTTATGTGGCAGCACTGAAGCTGTGTACTCGAATGATCGCCAGTGTGCTTATTTATTTAGTCTCGTTACGATAACAGTAAGACGACAACTGTTCTGCAACCAGCAGTGGGTAGCCAGCGCCACGCATAGGCATTAGCATGTCCTTAAATTGATTCATATTAAGAAAAAAGAAGGGACCGGGATTCGTCTTGTTTGAAATAAGCAGCGCGAGAAGCTGGGCTGTTTGGTTCATGATTACTTGCAATGCAAATCCAACATAACAATGACACGGACAGAGAAAAGGGGACACGCTTAGACACACCGTCGCCTGCGATGGTGTGTCTACGTGCGTGTTTGTTCTCTGTCCGTGTCTTGGTATGCTGGCTTTTCGCTGCAAATCATTGTGAATAAAGCACCGGTCAATACTTTGAAACAATACCACACAGAGTGGGTGCTCCACTCTGGATTCCGCGTAGTCACTGGCGGGGACGGTGGAAATACTGTTAAGCGCCTGATCGTTGCCAACTTCGTTAACGCGCTGCTACTGCAGATAGTGCAAGTCACCTTCGCCGCGGAGCAAGCGGAGAAGATGGGCTGTATTAGATCGGGCTTGCCGTACTGTTGGTCAGCCGCAGGTGCTTGAGGTATGCTTCAGGTTTCCTGTAGTTCCGTCGTATAGCTCGTGATTAAATCGAAACTTTGGACTTCACCTGATAGTTGTGCAAACCTGTGGACGATAGCAGGAGCGACTGCTTGTAGTACCTCTGTCCTCAAACAGCAAAATGTAGTTCGATAGTTTCAAGAACCAGCCCGTCCAAGTGCTCTTCATTTAGCCGAAGTAGCATTGGACGCTATTATGTACCTTAACAAGAAATAGTCACTACGCTTGGCTGTTAAGCCGTATTCTTCCGGCGTACTGTTTTGGTTTTCGGATGATTCCTTTCAGGTGCGGACTGCGTATTATTTATTGGCATAGCGCTATATACTCGCGCGTAGTACATATATACTCTCGCATTTATTGGCATAGCGCTATATATATATATATATATATATATATATACAACACGGATATCCTGAATAAAATGTATGTATAGCTGGTGGCCGGCCAGGCTGTATACGTCTAGCTGACCGCCCGATCTAGATCGCTCGTGTAGGGTTGGAACAACAGTGAAAACTACCGAGATGCTAGATTTCGTCGCTACGGCGTGACCTCATATTAAAGTTCGAAGTTGGGTTACAAGTTGCATGAAAACTTGGCACTAACTAAATATCTTGCTGTCCGGAGGCGATACGTATGTGGAAGAATTGCAGAAGAGGATAAAATACATGCACGGCTAAAATACATCCAGCTCGCTAGAGCTACCGCAAAACAATGAATAAAGAGGATTCGTTGTCCATTCAAAGCGAAATGTTTGTCCCTGAAAGTGTCAAGTCAATACAGAAACATGTTCACAAGATTTGCGCAGATCTCGGAAAGAAAGAAAGAAAGAGAACACAGATTCAAACGTTTTCACAACCCTGTCGTTACATTGTCGCCGTTTTCCGACAACAGTGTCGCGAAGGGAGGTAGTGAGCAGCAGCAGCAACAACAAATGCATTTTTATCGCTTTCGCTTGTCATGCTGACGACAGTGTCGCTTTCTTCGTCGAGATGGTTCTATCGTATAGCCTGGAGTCCCTTATTTTATGGCTGCTTCTAAACCGGCCTCAAAGACATTCGCAGTGCTGACAGGGGTGTTTTGTGAGCTGATCGGTGGCCCACAAAAGTACTTCCTTTGTTGACGTCACCCTGAGGTTTTGTATAGGGGTAGACTTTGCATCCACGATTATATAAAATCTCATAGCGATATGCGTATTTAATAACTAACTTTTTATATCGATCAAGAATGTGAATGGGAGTAATAATAGGTAACGCATAAATGAAAGGCAAACGCGATAAGAAAATGTGCGCCAGCGCGTTTTACTGCATACGCAGGCGCTGCCACGCGAGCTCACATAAACCCACATGCGCTGAATTTCTTTTATTGCTCTTCAACGGATGACGAAAATTACGAAGCTACAATGTGGTTGAATTGATTATTTCTTGCGGAGCCAGAACGTACACTCTGTGGTCATTTTATTCTTTTGTTGTCATACACAACAGCTGCCATACACCCATATTTTAGAGATAATCAATATCTTCTTTTTTTTATTTGAGCAGATTTCTCTTACTAGTGAATAGGTCTTATTCGGGCTAGGTTAGGTTAGGTGTTATGTTCATCATTGGCGCCTGTTATATATAGTGCACATCGTCTGAAACGCCATACTCGGCTTGCGTGATGGTTGGCGCATCTTGGGCTATCAGAGTAAGCTAGGTGATCACCGAGGGAACAAAATGAACCAAAATGCGTCCAAAAAGGCTTTCGCTTTCACTTATATCCCGACAAATCAATTCTACGTACCCAGCGGGAAGCGGTGATGCAGCTGCATCGGCATCCTTGCACTCCGATTGCCGCGCTTTAATCGCTGAACACTGGACGTGCACACTGACGCGCGAAAAATAAACGGCATTTGCTTTTCGTAAGCAACGGACGGCTGATCTTTATTGCGTACAGCGCATGTACGGTTACGGTGTTGTACATCCCTCAGGCCACTCGTTGCAGATTTTCGACCCCAATGCAAAGGAAATCATTTGCCACATGTCATGTCACATGCTAATATCGACGCAGCACACAAAAACAGTGATCGGAAATCATGTCGCTGTATTGGCCTTCTTTGGGAGATTTTTGGTGCTTACGAATATGTCGCTCTTGAAACTACCCGTGTCCCCCGCAATCCCACGTGCATGCTACCTATGCAGCTCTCCTACTGGTTGGTGTTAAATGCGAAGAATTTCTTAGAGAACTTTTCATATTCGCAGGTGGTATCTATCTATCTATCTATCTATCTATCTATCTATCTATCTATCTATCTATCTATCTATCTATCTATCTATCCATCTATCTATCCATCTGCCTCCATCTCGGTGCTCCCCTGGTCGTCTCGTTCAACGCGTCTCCCTAGTATATTTGGGAGGTAGGGTATAAATAAAATGTATGACGAACGTGACTGATCGATCTTGACATCACTACACGTCATGTACGTCACGATTAACGATACTGCAATCGCGTGTGGCTCATATCCGTAGTGCTCGACCTACTGGTACGCGGGTATGCGACGCAAGAGTTTGAATATGATAGAGCCTGTGTCAATCAAGGGCCAACTAAAATTGGCAAATGAAACCGCGTGGCTGCGCGAATCGAGCCCGCAACTTCGGTCGGCACCTGAAATTTTCTGCTCCTCACACGGTGCGCCTTCAGGATTCTCCTACGTGTTCCCTCTTCGCGGTTGTCACCGTTTGTCCTCGCTTGCGATTGGAATGTAGACATACACAGACACACAATCATGCAACATACCAAGCGGTAGGGCGGTATCGAACACGGGCCCTGTGGGTGACAAGTAAGCACGCTACCACTACGCTACGGCGACTTCTCCCGCACAGTATACGTAGCAAACGAGTCTATTTCACCAGTAGTTGTAATGACGACGCTTGGGAAACATGAATTGTGCTTCTGGTAAGTGATAAGCACTCTAATATGAATACGTATGTTCTGCTGCCATTCCATATGCTTTTGTGCAACTTTCCTGAGTACCGTAGAAATAGTTTAACCAGCGACCCATCTACGCACCGTATAGTGCACTTTCCTTTGATAAAACTGACGTCTGTGCTTTGTACTAACGTGAGTGATAACATTACATGGTACCATGAACTATCCTTTCGTCAACACGGTGCTGTAGGCGTTCCTAGTTGGCCGACGTTATAGGCATACATAAACACATGCGCTTTGTGCAGAGGCCGTCATCCTACTCGTAAAACATGGATGAAGGTCAAACAATTCGCAATAGGCAATTTCCTCGCTGACTGCTTCGCGTGACACCGATTCCAGACTGCATGGAATCTATGGGCGTTTATTCCGTATTGTCGCGACAAGGGACTGGGTACGTATGCACCTCTACCGTTTCCCTGAATTAGAAGAAACAGTACCGCGACCCAAGCCAACCCCTTATTACAATAGTGGATGGCACGGATTTGCAACGCACGTGCCTCGCGCCGGAAGCATCTAGTGTTCTATACAAATATGCGCTGCAGTCGGTCAGTTCCAAGTGACGGTTATCCTTCCGTGAACACTTCAGCGTGTGTGTGTGTGTGTGTGACAGAGAGAGAGAGAGAGAGAGTGAGTGAGTGAGTGAGTGAGTGAGTGAGTGAGTGAGTGAGTGAGTGAGTGAGTGAGTGAGTTGGCGTGTCAGCACGCGCATGTGCCCGAATTACGAGCTTCCTTCAACCTTTTGATTTGATTGATTTGTGGGGTTTAACGTCCCAAAACCAGCTCAGATTATCAGAGACGCCGTAGTGGAGGTCTCCGGAAATTTCGACCACGTGGGGTTCTTTAACGTGCACTGACATCGCACAGCACACGGGCCTCAACATTTCGCCTCCATCGAAATGCAGCCGCCGAGGCCGGGATTCGATCCCGCGACCTCCGGATCTGCAGCCGAGTGCCATAACCACTAGACCACCGTGGCGGGGCTTTCAACCTTTTCACCTACCATAATATTTTGCCTTCTTACGACGTCTTCTGCAGGGTTGCGCGAACATCAAGCTTTCGGAAACCGTGTGCTCAGTCACGGAACCTCTTACTTTGTTTCGTTAATTCAGGCTTGAGCGTGCGAGAATATATCGCAAAGCTAATTTCCCTTCTAGGGGATAGCCGATATATATATATATATATATATATATGCGCGATGATGCAGATGCATGCAGTCTTACTTTTGCTATGAATTTTGCTAACATAGTTTGTGTGCGTTATCTTTCTGTAGTAGCGTGTATTTGCGTGTATTCTGCTTTAGTAGATCATAATGAGTGCATGCTGCCAGGCAAGATCAAAGACAAAAGAGGCTTAGACGCTTTGAAGTGACACTTCCTTTCATTGTTTGGTTGGGCGTGCCTTCTTTATTGTGACTTAAATGAAACAAACTCGAACTTCTTCATGCCATTTTTCAGACACTTGCTGCTGAAACTTTAGCTTGTTTCCCTAATGTTCCTTCCCTGAAACAAGTTCTCGAAAATACCTGCGGCCTTTAAATTGATCACTGGAACTTATTTGCTATAAAGGGTAGTAGCTCCAGCAATGTTATTACCTTGTACTTTCGTAAACCATTATGCTTACTTCCGCAACTTTGAGATAATAATGTATGCTCTCACATGGGCCTTGGTATGGGCTGCCTTTACGCTTTCAAAGTACCAATCAAATTCTAAAAATGCAGGAGACCTTGTTTCAGTGCTGCTACAGGCCAATGAAGCAGTTTTGTGAGATTTACTATTTGTGTGACACCAGAAGTTTCCCCTTAAATAAGGTCCCCAGTGAACTTCCATTTTTTCTTATTCTTTGTATGCGTGTTCATGCGATACGGCAGCTAGGAGCATAATGTCAGCATGTATGAACGTGTAATCTTGATGAAGTTAAACTCGTAAGGTGATGAAAGTACTCTCATGGCTGCAAGCCGAACGTGACGAGAAGCTGAAATGTTCAAAAACTCTTCATGCTTCTTGTATGCCAAATATGAATGACAATCACCTATATCGCCTATATCGAAATTACGTGTTAAAGACACGCAATTTCGATATATAAAGTCACCTAGGTCAAACGGGCTGTTTGAATAAGGTAAAATTGTTTTTGTCTGTCTCTTTTTCTGTTTTTTCGACGACTAAATGAGAACTCTTAAAAGTATGTTAATGTTTTCTGTTAGTATATCTTGCGGTTCATGCTGCTTGTGTATATGACAAATCTTCAAGTCCACTGACAGTGTGAAGGTAAGGAAAGGTCATTTGTCATTTTCATCTCACGCCAATGCTTCGAGGAAAGGAAAACAGGAAAGCGAGGAAGACGATTAATGGGCGTTTATACTTTTGCCTCGGGTGCTTTGATATTGCTAAGCAGAATGCCGCTACCGTACAGTCTAGACGTGAGGGGACAGGAAAAAACTCGAGAGCTTGTTTACAACACACGCGTCCCATTAGGTTTTTCTCGCCGGATTTAGTAACAATGACAAGTCGCAGTTTCATAATGTTCAGAGGGCGCATGTCTTTCTCTGACATAGTGGCGCGTTTCGTAGGACGCGCTTTCTCTGCTTTCGTTCGCGCGTCCATACAACGCACGCCTGTCATCTTATTAAAGCCTGTGTAAACAACTTTGAGTGGTATGTGACGAGCTCATTGGGGAACAAATATTTACGCTAACATTTCATAAATCGCGTTAAATATAGATTCTTTCTAACATGCAAGTGAGGGCGTACACAGCATTGTTCGGGGAAATATTCAGTGCTTCGCACCTGCTCCGAGACTGCTGCTCTTGCAAGATGGCGACGCGGACCGCAGCTATGTTTCCGCAACTCAATACTTCGGGGCGTTTCACAGCATTCGTTTATGCTTGTGCCCTATAACGCGATATAACAGTAAGTCCTATAGCATGAATTTATTGCTTCAAGTTTAGGCCTAATAATCAATCAGCACTAATAGCATGACGTGAAATGCGAGGAAATCACAGCCAAGATATCACCTGAATATTGTCAGAATGTGACCAAAGTATATTAAAAAAATGCAAAACCGAAGGCTTTTCGCACCACAAAGCACTGGATAGGCTCATGCCTTTCTTTGACTTTAACGTCGGGATTCAAGCAGAACGTCTAGCGCTATACACGTTCGGCGTGATAGAATTTCCCTAGCTTGTGCAGAATGTAAGAGAACACCTTGATTAACTCGTGGGGTTTTATGCCCCAAAACCAGCTACGATTATTAGAGAGGCCGCAGTGCGGGGCTCGGGAAATTGCGACCACCTGGAGTTCTTTAACGTGCACTGACATCGCACAGTACATGGGCCTCAACAGTTCGCCTCCATCGAAATGCAGCAGCCGCGGCCGGGATTCGATCTCGCGACCTTCGGATCAGCAACCGAATGCCATAGCCACTAGAACAGCGTGGCGGGACAAGAGAACACCTTGACTGTTGATGCTTCGTTCACATGATGACACCGCGACCCAACCAAAACATGCGAGCCATCGGCGTGAAAACGTAACTGGAGCGCCACATTTGCAAACTAAAGCATTTCGAAACGACAAGTGTAATGCAGGGAAGCCCGCCATGCAAACTTGGCCAGGCGTCCTCGTGCACAGTAAAGTAATTAAATTAATGAGGCTTGCAAGTAACCGAACTAGTGTCGTGATGCAGTTGTGGACTTATTCTCAGTCTGAAAGCTTTCGTTCAAAGCGTAGGTCATTATGTGGAATTCTTGCATGATTTGACATGGCGTCTTTAATCGGAAGCGGCTTCGCTTGCATGGTACCCCGAACAGAAGAAGCTTTGCAGATTAAAAATACGAGAGTGTAAAATGCATGTTTACGTAAGTGACGGGGGGGGGGGGGGGGTGAAGAGAGAGAGAGATAGGACTCTTCGAAAAATGGGTGAACCACCATACCTTCTTCCCCTCTTTCTTCCCTTCTCAATTTCCTTCATCTCTCACTCTGTCACCTGCCTGTCACCTATCATCCGTCCCCGCGGCATTCAAAATGCCGGAAAACATGGCGCGCTGAGTCCTCCGAATTCCCTAAAAGGGAAATTAAGAGCACCAGGAAGGAAACGGCGCTGCAGGGGAAGGTGGGATAAAGCGCAGCGAATAAACATGAATGCGCTGTGCTGCACGCTTCGCCGGGACATCGTGGGGCAAGAATGAGAGAGAAGAGGTGCACACCGTCGGTATAAAATGGCAATGCGCGTACTGGGTCGTTAAGTGAAAACCGGCAGTTCGCGCGCTTCCAGCCAATTCGCATCGTGGTAAAGTGATTAGCGCCATTTTGCTGCACTCACTTCTCTTTCCCGTTAAACAGCTCTCGTGAAAATAGCTGCGCTACGGTACACGTAGCATAGCGTACCAGAACACTATGCCAGCCACGGGGAAAACCCGGTGAACAGAAGCCTGGATGGAGCTGCATGTGGTGCGGCAGGCCATTATCGCAAATACGCACACTTAGGGCTCGTGTACACGAAAAGTTTCGTAGCGGGTAGCGAAGCGGTAGAGTGACTTTACAAATGCCGGAGCGGCAAACTTAAACAAGCCTCTAGCTTTACTCTCTGCGCTTATCGCCTCTATTTTCTCGATTGAGAATCGCACCGATGAGATAAGATTCGTATCGATACCCAGCGTGGTAGGTAAGCGGATAGGTGACGGCTTGCGAAGCCCGATGTTGCGCGATCAAATGCCGGCCACAGCGACCGCATTTGGATGAGGACGACAGGAAAAGAAAAAGTGTACTTTGATTTACGTGCACGCTAAGAAACCCTAGGATGCCAAGATTACTTCGGATACCAGAATTTACTACGGGACTGCCTCATAATGATAGCTGGTGTAGGCGCGTAAATCTCGATCAATTACGTTATTATATTGTACATCATAATGTTATTTCTCGAAAAAGCAGTCATACAACAGCTTTTTCGCAGTAATGTAGCTAAAATTTGAGGCTGCGTTCTATTCGATGGCTACATTTCGTGCATGAATTTCTCAGTTCTAAGAAGTTTCACCAAATGCGTATGCTGTGCAATTATTTCAGGAACAATTATTTCACCAAGGAACCGTGCTCACGCGTCACTGCATGGTATTCTAGATTTGACTTTGCACTTGGGAATGAATATCTTTACTCAAAATTTTTAAGCAAGACGACGATACGGTGCGCGTACATTTGGCCGTTTCGTTCGTGTGGCCATACATGGTGGGCAGACGTGTAGGAGAGGCTCTGCGCGAAAAGTCTGGAATTTTAACCGGTGCTGAAACAGCTTGGTTACGTTGTGCTGGGGAAGGGTATGTGGAATAAGTGGCGTAGAAGGCAGACAGTAGCCGAAGCTAACAATATGTGAGAAAGTGTGGTGAAGCATTAGTGAAAGGAAATTCGCGTCGAGAGCCCGCACTTTAATCACTTTCATCTCACGTTTAATCACTCTCACGTCACTGTAGTATAAATGAAGTCGTGCCTTTCGCATTCATTCATTCGTTCATTCATTCATTCATTCACGCAAATTTAGGAACTGACGAACATGTATTTACAGCGCGGATAACATCTGCACTGGATAACTGTTAAGAGAAGTTATGCGAAGCAACCAGCCAAGACACACGTTTTGTTTTCCATAACACCAAGTACCGAGAAGTCATCTTACGTAACAACATTTGAGCACTTTAAACTAGCGACAATCCCCAATAGCACTAGCGGTACATTCAGGTCTACAGCTAGGTCAAGAGACTTTACAAGCCCAAGTTCTCCGGTAGTCTAGATTCTAGAAAACATGAGAAATAGTCCAGTGACAAGTATAGTTCGAGGTTTTTCAATTCCGCCTTCTAGCTAAGAACTGACGCCACACGAAGCACGCATACACTTACGTCGACTAACGAGACAATAGGTGTTGTACGTGCGCAGCGCTTCAGGCACTCTCTCTGTGGACGATCGCCGCTCTGTCGCGTGCTCACGCTTCCAGCCGATACCTGCAACGCACAAGAGAAGGGGCCATGGCCTCAGCCAGCGTTCGATTTCTCTTCGCACGGCGTTTCTCCGCCGCATATCGGGAATCACTGAGTGGCCCGTGCTACGCACTTTCCCAGATATCACAGTAGTGGAGCTCGTTAGTTAGTGGCCCGTGCTACGCACTTCCCCAGGTTTCACAGTAGCGGAGCTGCTTAGTTAGTGGCGTGTGCTAAGCATTTTCTCAGACTTCACAGTAGTGGAGCTGCTTAGTTAGTGGCATGTGGTACGCACTTTGTCAGATTTCACAGTAGTGGAGCTGCTTAGTTAATGGCGTGTGCTACGCACTCTCTCAGATTTCACAATAGTGGAGCTGCTTAGTTAGTGGCGTGTACTGCGCATTTTCTCAGATTTCACAGTAGTGGAGCTGCTTAGTTGTTTGTCTTCTCAATCACACACGGGGGTAGGACGCGGTCGCTTTTTTGTACGGTGCTCCTCTCGCCCTGGCGTGTGCGGCAGCAGTGTTGAGTCGCTGCCAGCCCAGCTGTGCGAGCCCAGAAGGAAATGTGCCCTGCCCTATCGCGGATGAAGAAGAGGTGATGACGGATGGCGGATTTTTCGTGACGCATTTATAAATAGATTTATTATTATGCCCGAGTCAATTTGCGTAATGGAAAGATATCACAACGTTATGCAGCCGGTGTTATTGAGGCATTCTGAAAGAAAAATATTCTTCACTAGAGTTGAAAAACTGCGCGCATAAGCGACAGTCGCATGTATGCAAAAACAAAAACTTTGCACAGGCTATGTTGGATGTTACTTGAAGGACATAATAACATGTTCTGGCTTCCAATAACACACTCTACACAAGTGTGATTGCTGTGAAGGACGAACTGCACAGAGCGTGCGTTTTGTGTAACGTCTTTTCAAGGTCGAAGAAATAAACGCGTCCTTACGCAGCATGCATGTAGTTAGGTGGCACTCTTGACTTCATGTTTGCGAGCGGATAAACACATTGTTAATTGCGAACGAAGCAGCCGTTTTCTCCGCCGACGTGATCAGCTTGTTTTAACATAATCAATTTTCTACTATATTTAAAAAAAGGTACATTCACATGCGCCTATTTAAACGCGTGAAACTAGAAACCCGAAAGCAACTCCCCTGGAATATCTATATGAATGCTGAAGGAAAATCGCATGCGGCATGGGCAGCGGGAATGACTTGTTTGTGTTCTTGACGTCCTCTTTCAAGGTCT
The DNA here is from genome assembly GCA_013339685.2 of Hyalomma asiaticum. Taxonomy (NCBI): domain Eukaryota; kingdom Metazoa; phylum Arthropoda; class Arachnida; order Ixodida; family Ixodidae; genus Hyalomma; species Hyalomma asiaticum. Next base: position 48,327,778 of record CM023485.1, on the reverse strand, counting down.
CCCTGTAGTGCAGAGAGCGAGCACATACTGCTTTGCACTATGGTAGACAAGTGCGCATGTGACCTTGAAGGCAAGCGCGAGCTTTTCTGTAGTCGAGAATGAAAAGATACTGCAGTGGTTGGTGACAAGCATTCGTTACATTGTTTTGCACTTGGATTTCCCTGTCGCTTGCGAGAGTTCAGCTGTTGTCGAACGCATGGTGGACAACGTAAAGGAGCCTGTCAGAAGGAGAGTGCACATTTCCCATTTTGCTTAGCTCAGTCTGCTTGCGGTGAAGCCTGCTTTCTTTCCCTCCGGCACTCTATTGGCACTCAGTGTGACGAAACTTCGTAGCTAGTCTTTTCTTTGTGTCATTTCTAAGAACCTGACCAGTAGAGGCACACATTGCTGCTCTAAAACACATACAGGAGAGAGTGTTCAGGCTGCACGTAAGACTTACATGTCATTGCTATCGGTCGTTCAGAGTTTGCAGCCAGATTTTTATTACACAGCGCAGTATAATATTTCGTTTCTTGTCTTCGGCATGCGGCAAAAGAACACACACTGGATTATTTGAAGGCCCACTTCAGAACAACGTTCCTTCCTTTAGACGTCAAACGAATGTTGTATGATGTAGGCATAGCTCTGTGGTCACACGTTTTTCTTTTTTTTTTCTTTTTTTTTATTTTCTTTTTTATTTACTTTTATTATCTAAGCGAAAAGGGGTAGCCGTCACGAAAAATGGCGACAACAACTCCTTAATTTACTTTTACATCTATCAAAAAAAGGCGTGCGGTAAGTTTGGGAGGAACGACAAAAGTGACAACCAGGCGTCTCATTAATTCACATCCAATATTAAAGAAATGTTAGACATGTCAAATTCCGCGTTTTCGCAAGGTTTCACCAACATTGGCAAAGGTTCGATGACACAATAAAATTGCTTTATCGAACGATAACCAGGCCCCTTGATTCCCATGGCAATGTCGCAGCCTTTTTCTTAAGCCTCGTACCTACTTTACTTTCTTTCGAGTTCTCTCTCTCTTTCTGTCTCTCCTTAACAATTTGCATATTTAATCTTGTCTTTTTGTCTAGAAGAGGATGGCAATTGAGAACTATCTTATTCATGGCTTGGCCCATTAAATAAACCTCTTTCTTATTTTTTTTTTCATTTAGTAAAGTGCTGCACTACTCAGAACTCTTTGAAAACACAGGTTTTGTACACGACCTGATGAAACTGTAGGATTGGTAACTACATTAGACTAGCTGCTTATTTTATTTTCGTTTCGGGTGCTCTTGCTGAAAAGAAATTAGAATGCCGCTGTATGATAAGAGTTAAAGTGCGTCACCATTCTCTTCATGTTACTGTCATAAAAGGCAATGACAGAACACCGCAGCCATAGTTTTGTAGAAAGGCAAGCCAATACCTATGTTGACACACTCACCGCAGAACCGATACAAGTAACCATCAAACGCATGTCCTGAAAACATCTAAGCTCTCCGTTGCACCAGCACCGGATTTTCCTTTCCTTTCGTAAAACCTTTTGACTCCTGCTCTCGTCAATTCTAAGCATAAGCAAAGATGTTACAACGTACCAAGGCGAATGCACCGTTCATTGCGTAGCCGAGTGAAAGAAAACGGGAAACACGATGTCGGGGCAAACCTAAGCTCGAGCCTAAAGCATGGCGTCCGAACAACGGCAAACAAAGGCCATCGAATGCCGTGCGCAGGGGGAGAAATCGAATTTCCAGGGGCCACCGCCTGTCGCCAGGACGAGCTCCAGACATACATCGTCTTCTTCGCGGAGTGGGCCATTCGTCCCCTCTTTCCACCAGCCTCCCCGGCCCAGCGGATGAGATTGGAACAGCGAACAAGTCCCATCTCTCGGCGAGCAGACGAAGCAGTGCTGCCTTTATCTTCTGAAACGGAGCGACATAGACGACGGATGAACAGGAATTTTCTGCAGAGGTCGCCTCCTTCTGCTATACTACCTCGACTCTTGATGATATTTCGTTCTTCCTGTTTCTCTTTCTCACTGCGCCTTCCCGCCGCATTCGCTCGTCCTTTACTTTCCCATTACTCATTGATTTATTCTTTTTTTCTTTCTCCCTCCTTCGATTTCGTTCTCTATACGTCTTTCCTTGACGCGTTCCATTTCCTTTTATTCTCTGTGTTTTCTTTCTCAAAAGCTCTCTTGAGATCTGTCCAACCTGTTGAGCGGCACTTCAAGACGTTGAAGAGGAATGTATTCAAGTGCGCGCCTGAAAACAGTGTTCCGGAGTGAGTGACTCGGTGTGCCTGCGTATTACAACTTCCCCCGCAAGGCTTGTGTGCCCAAGCCCTATACGTACTGCTTATGGTGGCTCAGATTTGCTCGAAATACGAATGCGTTTTAATTTCGTTCGAGTTGATTGATTTTCCGGGTTTTACGCCCCGAAGTCGCTGTAATATTATGAAATACCTTGCAGGGGACTGCTCCGGGAATACTGACCACCTCGGTTCTTAACGTGCATAGACATCGCACACTATCCACGAGCCTCAACATTTCGCCTCCATCGAAATGCAGCCGCCGTGGCAGGGCTTAAATCCCGCCACCTTCGGAACAGCAGTCGAATGCTATAACCACTGGACCGCTGTAATCTGTTCACTTCACTGGGCCCTGTCACTTCCCGCAGAAAAAGCTTTATTTTCTCGAAGCTGACGTCACCACCGTAGCACGTTGCGCCATTGGACCAACACGCTTTAATCTGAAACTGCCGAAGCCGCGACCAGCGGTCACGGAACATCGCAAGCCGCAATATAGAACTTGCAGTATTGTGACATCACTGTCAGGGCGAGGAAGGTTTAAACCAGCCACATTGTGCTGGCTGGCCTAAAGGCTGCTGTTTACTGGACGTCCGCGTGATGTCCTGCCAATATGGTGTTAAACACAGAAAAACATGGAAATTTCTTTCATGAATATATGCTAACGTAAACGCTGTAGTCCTTGTACGCGGTGGAGTGGGCAATTGAACCGAACATGCTTAATTTCTTTTCTCAAATAGATTAATCACAGGCATTCCTGCTTACCATCCTAACGCCCAAAGCAGGCTTGGTTAAGCTACTCGGGATTAGAACGGCTTACCCAGAACTTCACAAACGGAGGTGCTAAGTTGATACTCCAATAACACGTCTTTCAAATGAAAAAATAAGAAAGCTGAGGTATACAGCAACGTAATTAGGAAGAAAAAAAAACTGATGCAGCTCCGCTCCAGGTGAATGCTATTACGACTCGAGTTCGAACTTGCAGAACCGTTGCGCGAGCCCTTCTTCGACACCCACCGTGTTTCGGCTACGCGATGGAAGGACTCCCGCTGAGGTATTGATGACACGGCGGTCTTCGGACAAGACGCCGCCGACAACTGCACCGGGACGACACCACACAGGTGCGGGCGCGACTCTCTGGCCTCTCGTTATTGTGTGTGGTTCCGGCGATGAACTGTCGTTTGTGTGCGACCACGTGGACAAGGACATTAGGCACTTCCGGACGAACTCTTTCGTGTAGCCGGAGTGTGAGAGGAGTGGTCAACATGTGTGCGTGGTTTATCGCGAGCTGACAGCTTCCCGGTGGGCGTGCACGTACCCTCTTTTCGGCCATGACGGACACTGGGAGAGAGCGAAGTTGACGCCCACTTGAGGGCGGTGACCATGAAGGACGCTAACCTGTGTTGTGATTGGACAATTATTATCAAGGCTAATTCCGCAGCTAGGGATCTGGGGATGTCAACCGATGTAGAAAAACCAGCTGCCGAGCTCTCTCTCGCCGCAATTCCTCTATACTCTGCCATGGAATAAACGTCCGTTGAGATTTCCCCTGTCCCGGTCTCCTGATCTTCGGGAGTCTCAGAGCCCGCGGTATGATTCCGTCTCCGCAAGGCCCACGCTACCAAATGGGTCGGCTCTGTGGAGCGACAGGCCGGTCACAACAATGCTGAGAAATTGCGATGTACGCCTTGTCCCCGGGTTTCGGTTGCGTTTGTCTCTTGTCAGTGCAATGTTTGTGTTGTTTTTCCTTTCGCAGATTTGACAAAAGTGGCCAAGCGATTGGCCAAGGAAGTCCCTCTTGAACCTTCCGTCCACTCCGGTCCTGTCCCGGTGTGCTATGGCGGCGTCCTCTCTCGGCTTACCGACGAAGCTTAAGGCAAGCAGGTGGAACCACGTTATAACGAATGGGCACCACTTGCATTCGAGCTTTAAGTGCATCGCAGTTAAAACATTCTGCAAATGAGCAATGGACCATCAGGCAAATGAGCGTTTAGTAAAAAAAGTAGGTTTAGCAGCGATATGTAAACCGAATAGGCCCATGTGAAACGCGGTGGCCAAAAATCGAGGCGTAGCGTGCCTTTTACACGCCTCACGGATATGACCTTCGTAATATTTCTGGGCACGCATGCCGAAATTGACGAAACTCGGGATGACTGGTGGTGGAACTCATCAGGATGCCAGGATGGCTTTATATTTTTATCTGTCGCTGCTAACGTGGACGCCGCACGCACGCTCGTTACAGCTACGTTTAACGAGGCCAGTTTTTCAGAAAAGGTGTAGTAAAATGTTGTCCTGCTGTAAAGATGGCAAAGAAAAGAACGAAGAGAAATCCAACAACGCGTCGGTATCTAAACGTAACGAAAGAAAGCGAGCAGAAATATGCGCCCAGTTCCGTAAAATAGCGCGAATACGCGTAGTCTTCATACGTACAAGAAAGTACTGAAGAAGAAAATATTATCGTCCATATTATCCTTTTTTTTTATCTTGGAGCTAGAACATTTACCCGCCCACCCACGCGTACGCCCGGCAAGACCGCCAATGTCTGTGGTTTCGCTTCGCAGTTTTTGCACCACTGAATGCGCTGGGGAATTAAGTGAAGCACCTGGTAGGATTACCTCTGTGACGGTTAGCTTGGGAGAACCGGAAGAAATGCGGAATGAAACATACTTTTCCAGCTACGTTTTACTTGCGGGGATAAACTAGGAAAACACGCGTATGCTCCAGCTCATTATCTTGAAGGCAAGTGAGATGTGCAGGGCGAACATACGAGCTTAAAAGTGAAAGTTCATAAATATGAAAGTCAGAAATGATCCCTGGAGAGAGCGTGCCGTGACGTGTGCTCGCTTTTACGAACTGTTTATTTTCATTTTGTTATGCTCTTTTTTTCATATTTTCCGGCAGTCAACCAAATGTGGCGCATGTTCTGAGCATTTTCTGTTCTCTCGATTTTCCTTCATTTCTTTCAGATCATAACGATCCACTTAATGCTGTCATCCAATTCTATTTGCTTCTGTGAAAGAGGCGATGCAAGAAATGATTGAAAGTGATGAAAAGTCGAGCATGTAGCTGGAGCCAACGTTTAAAGAAGTAGAATTGTTGCCACCGGTGCAGCAGTTCCCACTGCACCGGCGACAACTGCATTTGTAGAAAGACTGACTCCAGCGACACTTCCTATTTTTTGTGTTATTTAAGAAATCATCTTCCATTTGCCATATGTACTTGTTTCGCTTGGGCTAAAGAAAGACGCTTCATTATTTAGTATCTGAAGCACACAAACACAATGAAAGGGAGACTGGAAACCTGTTCCAAGCGTGGCGCGTATGCAGCTACATTGCCTTGTAGTTGTGTAGGTTGAAAATGCTACCATGTATCCATAGTTTCCTATAATAAAATCCTCATGATGGGCCACAGTGATTACTACTTATAATCTGCTACACAAAACAGGGTCGCTGATTGGAGCGACGTTTTTTGAGGCAGCATTCTCATAGGAAAAAAAATTACACCATCTCCCCGAAGCGGACCATGGGGTGATGTGGAGCATCGCTGGGAGTTTCAACGGTGCATTTAACGGCGGTGTTTACAGGTTTGCAGTGTTTTCGGTGTTACCTTTGCGGTGAACCTCTTGCGCGTTATTACGTTCTTAACTTGGTTCGTTACCACGCATCGCGTGACCGTTGTCTGAGTGTAGGTTGATGCTGATGCGTACTTGCGTCAACCCACTCGCTGACAGAACTGTTGCGTCCATCACACACCACCAACTTCTTTCATCGGAGAAGGAGGAGATACTACTGAAGCGAAGCGCGCGTGCGCTCTCTGCCAGCTTTATTTATTGCAGCAGCTGTTGGAGAGAGGGAAGGGAGAGGAGAGTCGCGCATGCGTAGCGTGAGTGCGGACGGACGCCACGCGCGCGCGCTCTCTACCCGTTTTATTTATTGCAGCAGCTGTTGGAGAGAGGGAAGGGAGAGGAGAGTCGCGCATGCGTATTGTGAGTGCGGGCGCCGGACGCGTGACATACCCGCAAGCAAGAGATGCTCCGCATCTAAACGAATGCGCTGCTGAATTGTTCTCTAGAGGCGCACTTAAAACATCCCACAAGGACGAAATAATTCAGAGTTCTTCACATCGCTGTTTATTGTAGGTTCAAAAGTCGTAGTTTCATCCTACAGTTGAGTTTTTTTTTTTTTTTTGCCACAGGATAAATTTTATTTGCCTGTCCTTTTCAACCAAATTCTTAGCCCGTTTCTTAACGCTGTTTTTGGCATTGTCTTCGTTTTTTTTTTCTTTAGCTAAACTGTACTGGGACCAACTTCCTTGTCTGGACAACAGTTTACTCCTTTACATTGCAGTGGCGCCAGTCGGCCTTTGAAGAAGGACGGCGCTGCGTGAGCTCGGGTCGCGAGCCACGAGGATAGAACGATCTAGTGTTTTGCCGCATCGCGAGCTGCAGCCACCGCCTTCTGTGATAGTCAATAATATGTGTCACTAATAATAAACTCTCCCACTCGCTGTTTTCCTTTTTACGACGAAAGCTGTGTCTCTAGGCGAAACGAAAATCCGTTAGTCTCATTTTTCTAGGAACTTCTCCATTGGCTGAGCGGTTAGTTACGTCGTTCTCTACGTCGCACCCAAGCGCGCGCCCCATTGGCAGTGCCGCCAGTATAGCGTCGCGCAGCACAGCAGAAGCGAGGCAGAAAGGAGCAGTGAGGCAGGCCATAGTGGGACGTGTACAGCTGCTGCCGATGCTGACCGCGTGTCCCCACGCTCGCGCCGAACGCGCCCTGTGTCCGTGACTCTATAGACACACGCCCTGTGTCCGCGGCTCAGCAGGTTGCTTGATCAGAGGCCGGTCTACCAACTCATTCAGTTCATTGCAGGCTACCATGGGTAGACCACGCAAAGTAAAGATGCTGGAAGAACAGCGTGAATATAATGGTCGAAGAGAAAAACAAAACCGACTTGCTCACCAGCGTCGTAGGCAAAACCCAGCAGCTATCACACAAGACGCCGAGTGCATGCATGTGAAATTTAAGCGACGCCGAATTGTGAAATCGTTGTGGGTGTACTTTACAGATTCTCGGTCCAAGCACCTTCACAGCATGAACTGGAGCTATATAACCGAGAAAGGCTTCAATACACCGGCGGGATTAACCCACTGCTAAACACCGGGGCCGCACGTTTCAGCTTCGCTGGAGCACTTGGACGGTGTTTTTCTTTGGCCGTAGACTACGTTGTCCGCACTGCAAAGTTCATCGTATTTATAATGCAGTAAAGCTCGCGTACTGTGCTAGCAGTGGTTATGGGTGCATTTTAAAAGGTTGTATATGTTCTATATAGGAATGTCAGGCACGCACACAAAGGGCCTCTGCATCTGGAGAAGCGGCAGAACATGTGTCGGGAATTTGCTGTCGTTGCAACGCTGAAGGATGCGCTCTTCGAGCAGTACTATGTAGCGTGGACATGAACCACAACAAAATAGAACGACCATTGAACCGTTATGCCCAAGGAGGTTGTGCCACATGTTTCAAGCATTCTAGGCGATGTGGACATCTATACAATTCACTAATTCGATTGACGTCAGATGGTAACTGTAGGACTGATGGACAACCGCATGTCTTCGTACATGAAGCACTTTCGCCCTGCCTTTCTCTTGCATTTTCTCTGTGTCAGACATGAAAGAGATTCTCGCTCGAGTAGCAAACAAAACGCGTGTGTTCTGAAGCTTATTCATTTATGTTTACTTTCTATGCGCCTGCCCACCCCTTCTCCGCACGCTGTACAATATTGCAAAAGACTTCACCCGTGGTACAGTTAATACGAAGGAGGAGCAAACTAAACTTGCTGATGCATGATGCCGGCTACGTGTGCAGCCCTCAGATTAGATGGAAATATCCCATGGAAAAGTAGCGCAACATCCCCACCTTTACGATCGACAAGTAAAGTAAACGGCATCGCGCGCCAAGCGCACCAAGTTCCGTTCAGTTGAAACAGACTGATCAAACTTGCACAACATCAACGTCGCGTTGCAAAGAGTTTCTTCGCCGCCGTTCACTCTTCCGACATCTCCCTCCTTAACAAGGTTGTCTTGCCCCATAGCAAAGTTAACATCAGCTGACGCTTCTACAAGAAGAAACTATTTGTAATACATTCAGGCTCATCCGAACTGTATTCAGACGAACAAAAAAGGCGGTTCTTGCAAGAATAAAAGAAAGTGCTGCGGACGGCACAGAGGCGTTGACCCAGGCAATTACGAAGGTGTCTAGGAAGGCGACCGTAAAGACAGGCAACACACGAGACAAGCGTGCCCTGGCTTATCTTCTGTATTCAAGAAGGACTTTGGGCCGGTCTAGTGCCTCGCTCCGCACGCTCCTTCCCCCTGCGCGGTCTCTCACTCTTACAATTAACTACTGCCGTGTGCCTTTCATTTTTATTTGTGTTGTTCACGTCTATGTGTTGCACAGTTCCAGCCAGCTCGATTAAGTTCTTCCTTGCGAAGATTAACTTAGTGGACTTGCAAACGAAAATAGGGTGGTATGTGGGCCAAATTGCACCGCACTGCCTTCAGGCATGCCTGCGCTGTTAAATTTGGTCCCGAAACTTAATAGAGGATAGCATGAATTTGCATTCAGAGTCAGCGGAGGCCTCATACTCCCACGTTTCTCTATTTTTCATCGGCGCCATAATGTCGAGGCTAGCATAAAAAATTTGGAAAGTTTCCACTTTTTTAACGCTGCCATCAACGTATTCCACCTGCACATGCTACTTGCTTTCGATGCCCGCCGCGGTGGTATCGTGGATTACGGCGCTTGGTTGCTGGAGCAGAGGACGTGCAATCATTACCGGCTGCGGTGGTGACATTTCGGAAGACGGCGATAACGGTGGGGGAGTGTGCGCCGTGCGATGTCAGTGCACGTTAAGGAACCTAACTGGCCCTCCGCAACGGTGTGCGCAACAGCGTGGTTTCCGCACGTAAAACTATAGCAATGATATTCTTACTTTATTTAGGCAGAAGCGCACCTGAGAAACTGTTCCACGCTATAGGAAGTCGTGCCGTCGCACACACGTCATCGTGCTCAAGCTCTAGGTCATTAGCGAGTAATGATAATGGACTACCCGCAGAAGTGTTTTGTTTCGTGTTTTAAATACAATGCTTCGACAAGTTAGGGTGTTTCTTACACTTCTGGTAGTTACCAAATGCAGAGCACTTGAGGGGCCCGAGCTGTCGGTGTCAACTGTGGTACCGTGCCATGCTCCCGCTCAAAAACAACTGATGAAAACGGGGTCAGAACAAATGCATAATTGATGAAAACGGGCTTAAGTTAAACGAACCTGATTTAGAATAATTTCGAAGACCGTAATTATGAACTTATCACGTTAACCAACTAAATCTTGTTCAAATTGCTCTGATTACGCCAGGCTGATACCGACGCAGTGCTAAAGTGAGGCCGCCAGCGAAATTCCCCTCCTTGCATTGCCTCTCCAACACTCGCCGAGTGGCAGAAGAGGAGAAACGGACCTTTATACGCAGATGGTGTGCTTCAAAATGCCAGAGGCCCCTGTATTGTGCGTTGTCAGTGCACGCTAAAGCACTCCGGATACCTCCACTACGGCTTTTCTCTCATGTCTATCTCTTTCAGTTTCCTTCCCCTACCTCCACGGACGTTTAGCCGTGCTCCCGAAATGAGCTGCATGGATTACCGTCCTTTCCTTCACCGAACCACAATCATTAACGCCTTTCCTGCGATGGACGCCGAGATGCAAACGTGCATTGAGCGACAGCGGGTGCGGGGCACGAAAGACCGCGCCGACGTCTAGCTAATCCACAGGTCAAGTCCCACATTAGCCATTCATGTGTTCTGGCGGGAAACACAGGCGAATAATACCGACGAACTTCCCCAGTTTTCACGTTAAAGGGCAACTCAGGTCATTTGTTATTGCCCACTGATCTAAAGGAAATTTTCAATATATGTTCTCCAAGGCGCTGTTATAATGCACGCCAAACCGTACGGTTGCAAGTTACTTAGTTAAAATATTTAGCGAGGTCCCATGCGGGTCACCCTGTGTTTCCGACGTCATTACCTACAACGCTGCCTACCTCAGCAGGCGGGCCGTCAAAGGCAAAACGATGAAACCGCAGAGCTTAAATAGTCCCCGTCAAGTTCAGGAAAGCTGGCGTAACTCAATACATCATCGTATGACCTCGCCGCTGGCGATTTTCTGTCACCGGCTCCAAAGCCAGGGCGGGGCGGGGGGGGGTGAGGTAGAGGGGAAGCTGCGACCTAATCGCATACGCTGCATGAAGCGCCCACTTGTTCCGGTTCATGCTTGAACACATCGTTCGTTCGGTTATATTAAATTAGTGTGGAGTTTCTGTACAAACTGAACAACCCACGCTGCTGCACGACTATCAGTACAATATGACTACAACATTAGAACACGGTGACAAAAAAAAAAAGAACCGCTGGAGTCCCCCATTTATTGGAACCGCAAGGACGCTGGGTTTGACCTGGGTTTGTACTGAACCCTTGATTTTTAAAGCACAGAATTTGAACTGTACTTACACTGCTATGGTGGTCAACAATATTTGTTCCAACGAATTTCGCGCGAAGATTCGTCAGAATTTAATGCTAATTATTTTACCGGTTGAAGGAATATGCGCAAACTTACTACAGGAGCCTAGCAGTGGCAGAAAAAGAAGACCCATAAATAAGATTTTCTTCTAAAACGTGATACAGTAAATATCCCATCAGACATGGTGACGCACTTTATAATGTTACTGCGCGAACAATGTACCGTGCACTGTACTCCAATGGCTTGACATAGAGATGGCTCAGTTTAGCTGGATATAATGGCGCGCAACCTTTCCCCTGACCGCTAAAGGCAGAAGTCTCAATAACGAGTCAGGCAGGCGATTTTAAACACTGTAAATCACATATTTAATCGTCCGATGCTTTCTCCATGTACGCAAAATTTAAAAATCTTTTGAAGATGTGCCTTAAAAATTCATGTGCCTTAAAACTTCCTTGCCATATTATGTTGAGCTATACTTTCAGCTGATAATATGCATGGAGTCTCACGTAGAATACCAAAATTTCAGCAAAAAGAATTCCTGCACCTCGCATATTTATGTTAACGCTGCTGATCAAGTAGGAAACTCAACATTTTTACAGCCCAGAATTCATCAAGCCTAGAACATCTGGCAAAGCCCTAAATTCGCTGTATGGAAATATCTTTCTTTGCTACCTCTTCCAGTGCATTAAGTCCTCCCAAAACCGCCTTAGTGTGCAAAACTAGGAAAGGCAAGGCGAAAAGATCCCCCTCCCCACCCTCAACCTTTCCCATATAGAAGAAATTCTAGCTGATACAGTGGAGGCACAGGAAGTTTCAAATATCCTGAGGTAAGCGGCATTCAAGTTTGTTCAATGTTGCCACGCATACATGAAATAAGATGAAAATCCAGCATGACCTCTCCTATATACTTACACCCACGCCAAAGCAACTGAAAAGACTGGCTCGCTTTTTCGGTTGGAGGTTTTTCAAACCGCACTTTAATGTCCATATTCTCTCTTTTAACGTAACATTTCACAGCAAAGAAAGAAAACGCTTCGTAAACGGAAGTAAAAACAGGTCATGAAAGTTCACATGCCCTTATACTTAACCGTAGAAGCAAGCTTTGCAGGGCTGCCGGCTAAAGAATTTTTTTTTTTTTTTTGAGGAGGGGTGGCTGCACATGGTATAAAGCAGTGAAGTAAACCTGCTCGGGACGCTTCACCTTAAGTAGCCCCAATGCGCTGCTGTAGTTGGTCCTCTTATAACGAATAAAAGCCGTGGATAAATATTTGCGAAACTGCACGTGGTCTTCGGGACGAACCGCATCGCGTTACCCCTGGGAAAGAAACGAGAGACGGAATACAGTTTTGGGGGAAAATGTTTCTTTCGTTTTTTGGTCCTCGTGTTTCTGTATTTACTTAAGCTCTTGCTCCGGTCATGGCCGTTCATTGTAGCTTGGCTAAAGCAGGGGGCCACAACCATGTTCAGGTCATTCGCATGGCTGCGCAATTTTTTCGCTCAACGGCGTCTGTTCAACCGCCTCACGGTGACAAATAACTACATACAACAGGACAGTGTAACGTCAGGAAAGGAAGATTACAATGCGTGGTTTGCAAATGGAAAGCAATAAAGAGTCGTTAGGAGTGTGAACAAAAATAAAGACAGATGTCAGAGATTGAATGCTTGGAAGAAAGACTAACGAAATTGTTGTTGTTATGTGGGGTTTAACGTCCCAAAACCAGCTCCGATTATGAGAGACGCGGCAGTGGAGGGCTTCGGAAATTTTGACCACCTGGGGTTCTTTAACGTGCAAAAACATCGCACAGCACACGGGCCTTAACATTTCGCCTCCATCGATATGCAGCCGCCGCAGCCGGGATTCGATACCGCGACCCTCGGACCAGCAGGTTCTGTAAACCAAACTACATACAGGTTCTGTAAACCAAACTCTTGGTGTTTGGTTTACAGAAAAGTTGGTGTGGGATGTGCATGTCAACCACGTGTGTTTAGCTGTCTCGCGTTTTGTTGGTCTCCTTTACCGCAATAATTACTTTCTTCCGACTAATATCAAATTGATGCTATTCAAATCTTTGTTTATGTCCCAAGTGAATTATTGTCAACTTGTATGGGGCACTGGCACGCACACAGCCTTAAAGAAGCTCCACGTCCTGCAGAAGAAGGCTTTACGCATCGTGTATAACTTAGCCAGAGATCACCCTTCTGCACAACTCTTTCAAGCTGCCGGTATCCCAACAGTTTTTAATACATATAACTTACGCCTTGTTCTTAGATATAAATATGAAATAAAGAACAATATTCTAATGCTTGGAGATTTGGCAGTGTTAGCCGAATACTCTTCTTCGTATCCCTTGCGGCTCATGAAAAAATACGAAACAAGAACAGCACGCACAAACTACGGGGCCCAGATGCTAAGAATAACTTTGCCCTCTGTGTTAAACCTTTTATCGCAAAATGGTTTTCATATTTCTTGTTGCAGATCTGCACTTCATGCTTTCTTCGTGCGATGATATCTAAAATGTCAGTTTGAACTTGATCTTTGATTAGTGTTTCTTTTTTTCCTCATGTTTTCTTTCTTTTCTCGCTGAATTGCGTGTACATGTTGTGTTCTTTCGGTTATCATGTGCAAGAATAATGTATGCTTCTTGTGCCTATACTTACGTACGGGAATTTCTTGTATGCCGTTCACTGCCTGCTGAACTGTAACCGGCTGGGAAGCTCAGTCAAGCTCACAAGAGCTTTTTCTTCCCATGCCCTCCCCTTCCTGAAGTGGAAAATAAACTATTGATTGATTGATTGATTGATTGATTGATTGATTGATTGATTGATTGATTGATTGAGTACCATAGCCACTAGACCACCGCGTAGGGGCTAACGAAATTGGAGAACCATCATTAAATAGCTTAGAACGATGTTAGCTCGCACTTTGTGTGTGTGTGTGTGCGCGCGGGTGTGTGTTTCTTAAAATGTGGTTTTACTCTGAAGTCTTCATTGGTTGGGGTTCCGTTGAGGCAAGGATGCTATTTTCCGCAACTCATGTCGGGAGCACGGCTCAGCCGCGGAAGAGGAGGGGGGGGGGGGGGATAGCGGAAAGGAACTGAAAGAGATAGAAGAGGAACTGCCTAGCGGGGGACTCCAGACATTTTGAACACTTGGGTCCTTTTACCGTGCACTGACAACACACAGTGCGCGGGCCTCCGGCATTTTCGCCTACATCGAAATTCCGACCTCTGCGGCTGTGATCGAACGCGCCTTTTTTGGATTGCATCCGAGCACCACAACCACTTACCATCGCGGCGTGAAATCTGAAGAGTTGCCCAAGTTTACGTTGGCATTTGGTACATTCTAAAGAACAGCAGTACTACGCAAAAAAGGAAATACGTACAGTAAAAGAGAGAAGTCGTTTGGCATTCGCTTCCATAAAAAAATAATTTTTATCCGCGAAGTGAATTTTCTGAACTTGAAAGAGGCCGGCTCTTACTGGCAATTCCGTTGTCTCTTCTTACCTATAACTTTCGTGTTATAGGGAAGAAAGGACAAACTCCACTAAGCGCCACTAAAAAGCGAAACCAAAACGCCCCGATAGAGGAGCTCTTAATTAGCTATCCAAACTATATGTTAACTATGTGATACAAAACAGAGTTGGCATATGCAGTGTACTAGAAAGCGACTTTAATACTCTCGTTCTGTTGTTGAGCATTTAAGTCGGCCCTCACCTTAGTCGACTGAAAAAGCACAGCGAAAGATATCCTGGCTCCGCGCCTGTACGTACACACGCGGCGCTCTTGTTCTGCCAATTGATCGATTGATTGATTGATTGATTGATTGATTGATTGATTGATTGATTGATTGATTGATTGATTGAGTTCTGATGTTATAACTACTTGTTCTATGCTGGCCTTTGAAAATTAGTAATTATAACTATGCCCAATTCAATGCATGTTGAATACGTGTAGTATCCCAGCGTGTACGCCCTAGAAGTGTTAACGTTGATTTTTAAACTTGAGAGTGTGCCACGTCGGCTGTGAAGGTCAGTAGCTTAAGCCACGAATACCGGGATATTCACTGCCAGAACTCTTCTGAAACCACTTTTTTTTGTTTTTGGCGTCTGCAGAGGTATACGTCAACGGTCAGTTCTGTGAAAACAAGTGACGAACTTTGAAATGGTCAAAGAAAATATCACTTCATTCTGCAACAGCGCATGTACGGCAGGTCAATGACAGGCTTATCTAATCTGGTTTGTCAATTCAGGTTTGATAAGAGAAAGAGGACTATATAAAAATTAACTCATGCAGGTGACATACGTGGTCTACATACACTCCTTACGCAACGCATGCGCGAAGATAGGCTCATAGCCATTTGCATGTTCGTAACATAGTAAGTGATCAAGAAAGGAAGGAAGGAAGGAAGGAAGGGGGAAACAGAAAGGCAGGGAGGTTAACTAGAAAGGCGTCCGGTTGGATACCCTACACTTGTGGGATGGGAAGGGGGAATAAAAAGATGGGAGAGAGAGAACGAAGGGGAATAGTGAAAAAGACGTTGTAGGACAAGTCCAACTGTCAAAGGCCTTCGCGAAAACCAGTCATCTTTAAAAACCGCAAAAGTGCCTTCAGTGCCTTGTGGGCCGACGGGCGATGAGGGCGGTGTTCTAGCAGCACCTGTAGCGAAAGTGGACGATCCTCAAGTTGGCGTAGCATCTGAGCAAGAGTTTTCCTTTCCACAATCGCGGACAGTGGCACAGCAAATGGTCCAGGGTTTTGTCGGTGTCGCACATCTCGCATGTTGCACTGTCGATCGCTCGAATTAAAAGTGATCGAGAAAACTTGTAGAAATTGTGTATGTGCAAATGACGCTACGAAATAACGAAAGGGAAGGGGTCAAGGGCTCGTTCTTTATTTGTTAGAAACAACTTAATGAGCAGACAGACAGTGAAGCCTAGGAAAACATAGGGGAAGTTACTTGTGGTATTGTAATTGTGAAGAAAGTAGAAAGGAATTAAAGTGGACGAAAAGACAAACCTGCCCTCGGTGGGACCCGAACCCACGACCTTCGGATGTCGCGTCCGATGCTCTACCAACTGAGCTACAAGGGCGGTCGTCCCCCCGTCCACTTTATTGTGTATTTATGTAGGTATTATCCTGGGAGTGTTAGGCAGCGCCACTCGAGGCCAAGGCGGCGTGTGTAGAACACACTTTCTTGCCAGGAGGCGTCACGTAGAACGTGAACTTAGACGAGATGGCTGCTGCCCAATAAGCCCTCGCATGCTACCTAAGGCACCAAGTCTGCCGCAACGAGGCCCAAGCTATGAAATAACGAAAGGTTTGTCTTTTCGTCCACTTTAATTCCTTTCTACTTTCTTCACAATTACAATACCACAAGTAACTTCCCCTATGTTTTCCTAGGCTTCACTGTCTGTCTGCTCATTAAGTTGTTTCTAACAAATAAAGAACGAGCCCTTGACCCCTTCCCTTTCGTTATTTCATAGCTTGGGCCTCGTTGCGGCAGACTTGGTGCCTTAGGTAGCATGCGAGGGCTTATTGGGCAGCAGCCATCTCGTCTAAGTTCACGTTCTACGTGACGCCTCCTGGCAAGAAAGTGTGTTCTACACACGCCGCCTTGGCCTCGAGTGGCGCTGCCTAACACTCCCAGGATAATACCTACATAAATACACAATAAAGTGGACGGGGGGACGACCGCCCTTGTAGCTCAGTTGGTAGAGCATCGGACGCGACATCCGAAGGTCGTGGGTTCGGGTCCCACCGAGGGCAGGTTTGTCTTTTCGTCCACTTTAATTCCTTTCTACTTTCTTCACAATTACAATACCACAAGTAACTTCCCCTATGTTTTCCTAGGCTTCACTGTCTGTCTGCTCATTAAGTTGTTTCTAACAAATGACGCTACAGAAATTGACCGCTGGTCTTAGCGTTCTTATCGCGGATAAATTGTTAAACTTGAAGATTATGTTATTTTCGAATCTGTTGTCTTCCGAAATGATTATGTTGCCAGTAAGCGTCCGTCGTTACACTCTTTCCCAGCGATATATCAATATTGCTTTAATAAGGGTCACACTAATTGTAAAAATGGATACCATTGCTTTCACTGGAGCATGTTATCTCGACGATGTCCAAAATGAGTTCTTGCTACATTCTGTAAATTAAACCGTTTGCGGTGCATGCTACACCTGGTGCCACAGTAGAAGACCAAATGTAGTGGATTACAGGCTGTACCTTTACGCGCTTCAAATGTGCAGCAGCGCTGTTCTCAAACGGCTGCGCAACCTGAAAACGGCCGTGCGTTGCTCTTTAAAGTGGGTTGGGGGTTCCAGGTGGTCAGATTAAATCAAGAGACTCACATTACAGTGCGCCTCATAATGAGATCAAGGTTAGCGCTCGTGGTAAGATGATTTTTTTCGCTGTAACCTTACAGCATCCACCTGTTATGCCTTTGGAATGATGCACGCTTCGGAGGACCCGTACACGCCCAAATAAGATTTCCTATGGTAAAACGGTGTCTCTTATAAATACCCGACATGCTGCATAGCTCACGCACAGAGACCACCGACGCTGTCGTAAGGTGATCAAGCGATGCTGTGGCCAAATCTGCGGCTCGCAGATGCTCTACGTGTCATGCAAACCTCTAATGGAACTCTTTCCAGAAGCTCGCGTGTTCAAGGCAAACAGTGAGAACGCCGTCTAGCGCTCTCTTTGAACAAACAACGTCTCGAATGTGGCGCAACGCGAAGGACCAGGGCCGCAGCACGAGGGACTGATAAGAGCTCTTGCGCATGCACACATGCGTAATAACTTTCTTAATCGTTTGCGTGCATGATATCGACCGTATCTTTCGCGTACTCTAAGCCCATGACTCAATAAAGCGGCAAAATATGCATATATGGGAAAAGAAGTTGTCAGCCTCATAGGCGAATGCATGCGTGGATGTCGGCGTACCTACGCACGTCGTCAAGAGGGTTCTTGTCGAAATACACGATCTTAAGCGCCATGTATCGGCTTTTTCTACCAAAAATTCTGTTTAAATGGCAACACGTTTGTAGGGGAAGTATGAAAAGCCAGTGCTATCAAAGTTGGAGTGGTGAAGTAAAACTGGAATCAGTTTAAGTTTTCCCCTTGCCAAATGCAGTTAGCCAAAAGGGTATCGTTAGGCAGTGCAACGGGTTCATATTTTCGTCGGGATGTTCTTGTCAACAAATACGATTCACTCACCCGCCTTATCTATGGAAGAGAGTCGAAGCTTTGTGGAATATGTGAGCAATAGAAGTTCGCACCCTCACTCAATGGAATGTATGGCTAATACAAACCACAGCCAGGAAAGATAAGCGGTCCGCCGCGGTGGTGTAGTGGTTACGGTGCTCGGCTGTCACCCGAAAAACGTGGGTTCGATCCCGGCCGCGGCGGTCGCATTTTTGATGGAGGCGAAAATGCCAGAGGCCCGTGTGCTGTGCATTGTGAGTGCACGTTAAAGAAACCCAGGTGGTCTAAATTTTCCGGAGCCCTCCACTACGGCCGTTCTATTCTTCCTATCTTTCAGTCCCCTTTAGCCTACCCCCACGGACGCTTAGCCGTGCTCCCGACATAGGCTGCAAAAATTAGCCTCCTTTCTTTAACCAAACCGCAATCATCATCACCATAAAAAATAAGCGAAACAATGTTTATTCCTTCTAGACCATTTGCTTGTTTCGCAGCCGCGAACTGCTTTTCCTTGCGCGTAAGAGAGCCAGCCCGTCTCCGTCATGAACGCCGAAACTGATTCAGCCTTCAACTGCTTGGTGCCGCTGGAAATCACACACAGCTGTAAAGATTTGGTAATGGCTTCGGAAGTTGTAGTTGTGCTCCTGTTCACGCAGTATCATTTATTTCATGAATCTACGCGCTCGACAGCTCGACAATGTTACCGTTAGCTTCCGTTCACATGTGAACGGAGTTTTACGGAGGGCGAAAATGTAAACGTTATGCCTACCTTGAAATACTAAGTTAATTTTTTCCCTGCAAGCTCTCGCTTATACTTGGATACGTACTACGATATTACCTGGTTTGGTTCTGCTGAAGCAGGTGTACCATTAATGCTTGTGTCCGACACCCGATTTTTTTTTATTTCCCGGCATTTTAACCGCCCATACAAGAACAACTCTAACGTAACTTACTGATTTCACGTAAAATTTCACTTTCCCCACAAGCTTCTCTTTTTTTTTTCTTTCTTTGATACCACCAATACGCGCATATGACATTTTACGTACGACTCCGGAGGTTGCATGATCGTGTCCGCAATGGAACCCTACGGATCTGCAACTGTTATGAGGATATGAAAAACTTATTCTCAATGTCGGTGGTTGCCCATTAACAACGACGTAAATCTGCATGGTTGCTGCAGCTGAGGAATAAAAGTGTAGACGCAGGCCGGTTAACCCTCCCCGTAATTCACGGTTTTATTGTAAATTGGCGTAGGTACATTCCACCCCCATCCGCTCTCCCATCCAGTCCCACAATTGCCTGGTGCGCGGCCTACAAAATATGCGCGTAAATATATATGCGCGGGCGTAGTCTATGACCCTGTCGATGACTAGTCCCTGTCGTTTGCTTGGCCAAGGCCGCTTCTTTCGCCGCCGGTCATGAAAATGCCATAAAGCCAATTTCGCTTCCCGGCCCGAAACATTATCCCCGGATTTGTTACTATAAGAATGTTTTACGTCGCAGGGATCAATAATATTTTAGAGAAATAAAAAAGACACAGAAACGCTCTTAATAAACAACAGCAGAAGCGAACCGAAGAGTAAGTGCTGAATATAACAAGTGAAAGCCTGATCTTAGCTAGCCCAGAGAGCAGAATTTTGTATCGAAGCCGTCATGCAGAGTTTGTACAAAAATTGACGTAAATTCGCAGGTTTGATTGATTTCTGGAGTTTAACGTCCCAAAACCATCTATGATTATGAGAGACGCCGTAGTGGGAACTCCGGAAATTTCGGCCACCTGGGGTTCTTTAACCCGCACTGACATCGCACAGTACATGGGCCCCAACATTTGGCCTACACCGAAATGCAGCCGCCGCGGCCGGGATTCGATCCCGCGACCCTCGGATCAGCAGCCGAGTACCATAGCCACTAGATCACTGTTGCGGGAGAAAATCCGCAGGTTTGCACACAAAACAAATAAAGCTGTTTTTAATGCATTTTGTAGAGTGGTGAAAAGGTGGCGCTGAAATTTTGAGCTTCCTGCTAGCATGAATGCGTTGAAGTATGTACGGCTGCTTCGCACCAATCCTGTTGACAAATTACGTGCATACTGCAATGCTAAGTCCAATACGGCGTAGCTGGTGTACCAGTATATGTAAATGATAGAGACGTGCGACACGGGATTTCTAGCTGAGTGTTTTTTATAAGCCTCGCATTTAAGGTTTTGAATGATGTGATTGGAAAGTACTATTAGAGAAAGAAAATTATGTTCTACATCAAAATGGGTCTATATACGGGCCGATTAAGTTGATAATAAAGTTTGCCATTTTAAGCTACTGCACCAAATCTGCTGAGTCGAATGTTATGGAGTGCAGGATGAACAAATCAGTTTCTGGAGTATCTAGGAAAAATCAGACTATGCGAATTCGACTAACCAGAACTGATTCTCAAGGCACAACATAACGAAAGCCACTTAGCCACTACACATCTTAGTGGCAAGGCATTAAGACAAGCGGTCTATCTTCTTAAACACATTGTATGAGCGCAAGCAACTTTGTATCGGAGGCTTTAACTGCCTTGCAAGAGTATTCTATGCCACTAAATCTCGGCTGTTCAGGCAAGCTTTTAGTTACTCGGATACGGGCGTGCAGCATCTGTCTGAATCACACACTGAATGTGAAGATCTTAAGAGCGTGCATGTGATCGCGAGTAGAAATGCTACAAGGATTCACATTTAAATCATGTCTGTATTTCTCGATAACTTTTTAAAAGCCTGTATTCTGTCAAGGCCAACAAATCGGGCCTTTGAGCAGAAAGGAAATGCAAGTCACAGAATGCCACATGTCTGTGGCTTAAATCGCTTAGGTAACAAATGCATAGTGTGTAACTTGATTTCAATAAACTTCACGGGACCTCAGGAACAAGTTCGTTGAACGGAAAGTTCGCTCAACTGAAACAGCTATGTTGGAAATTGTTATCAATGACTAGAGAAAACTTCAGGCTAATGAAATGAAAATTGCACCTTTTTTATTGGCAATACTGTTTATTTGAATATGAATTATTCCATATTAGGGATGTTTTTGCATAATGCAGTAAAAAGTTCACAGCATATCCACGGAGTGAATGATGATGAGTGGGCGAAGCTCGGGAGGTTCATCGTAGATCGTGCCGAGTTCCGGATTAATTTAGTTAACGCGCACGCTACAAATCCTTATGGTTCAACTACGCACAAGTGAAATCTCCCACCGGCTCTTCATTGCAAGTCAAGATCCAGTGCCTATATATGCATATATGGGTGGTCGGTGAACGGTTCTCCAGCCCGAGCAGTCGGTATTTCTCAATCAAGAAACTCGCTAAAGACGCTGCCTGCGCCAACGTTGTCTCTCGCGGGTGAGGGCACGTTCTCCTTCTTTGCGAGCTGTTAGAGCATTCATCTAAGAAAGAGCGTTTACATAGTCCACGCGCGCCTTTCGCTCTCTCTGTCTCTCTCTCTCTCACAAGACAGCAGATGGAAGAGTGAGAGAGCTCGCGCGCCGGGAGGCATGCGCCGAGGGCGAGCGCGAGCCTCCCGGCGTTGCACGGCGTTGCATGATATTGTGAGTGGTGTAGGTTACGCGATACGACGATACGTGACAACAGACCCACAGCTTAAGGAGCTTCGCCCCTAATATATTGCTGCATTATTGGGCACTTAACGCCACAGTGGTCACAATGTCGTCGCAAAGTCGACTTGACGCTGTTCAGAGCTTAGGCAACACATCCATTTTTTCGTCTAGACAGAGGTACTTCGGTTTAGCCCTCATAACGAGCACGCTGTTGCGGGGCCAAGGCTGCAGCTGACATTGTAGCTATGGCTCCATTTGGTTATGAAAATATGCGCGTAGTCAGCCTATCGATTTCAAAGCCGAAGGTGTTCCACTGTTCGTCACGGGGTGTGAAGTGCCATTATCAGCGCAAAATAATGGCCTCGGCGATGGGCGCCGGTGGCGTGCCTCGGGCGGAACTCGTCGCGAATGCCACGGCAAAGCTATGCTACAGAGAGTGCGGTTGCACTTGTGGTCAATATGATGTGTGATCAATACAACTACAGTGGCAGTGCAGCCGTGCCGCGTGAATTGACAGCTCCTCATGTACATACGCGCGTGCGTGCGTGCGTGCGTGCGTACATACATACATACATACATACATACATACATACATACATACATACATACATACATACATACATACATACATACATACATACATACATACATACATACATACATACATACATATATATACATACATACATACAAAAGACAGTCGTAAGATACATGGATCATACTAACAGCAGATCAAACCTGATATGTGCGCAACTACTGAACTTTCACGCAATATTTGAAGAGTAGGTAACAACACTAAGGAAAACATCGCCTTCGGCGTCTCTACTTCGCCGCCGAGTAAGCGTTCTTCTGAAAAGCGATGGCCACAAAGAAAAGGCAATCAAAATGCCACGCGGGTCAAAGGACTTCGACAAACGCGCTCGGGCAGCTCTTCGTGCAAACCGTTTCCGCTTAAATTTATCTTGCCTAGATAGGGTTGACATCGGTGATAGGGCCTGCAGGAGTGTCGAATCAGCGAGACGCATTGTCGTGTATACTTCACCCTCTTCGTCTCTTAGATGTCTTTGTTTCATGGCAACCTCTCGTCTTTTTTGTGCTGACTTGAGGAAACTGTCGGTCACGCCTGTTTTGGCCGCTCGGCTGCGCCATTTCAGACACCCTCCCCACATCGTATAAGGATGTCCCAGCTCTGCCACATTCATTTAGTTTCGTCCAGGCGGAAGCTGTACAATCGCCTGATGTCCTTTCCTTCGCATTCGCGTTCTAAGTTTCATTTTGTGTGTGTGTGTGTGTGTGTGTGTGTGTGTGTGTGTGTGTGTGTGTGTGTGTGGTGTGTGTGTGTGTGTGTGTGTGTGTGTGTGTGAGGTGTGTGTGTGTGTGTGTGTGTGTGTGTGTGTGTGTGTGTGTGTGTGTGTGTGTGTGTGTGTGTGTGTGTGTGTGTGTGTGTGTGTGTGTGTGTGTGTGTGTGTGTGTGTGTGTGTGTGTGTCTTGAACACTCCCTCTGAGTAAGCGGGCAACAGAAGCAAGGAGAACCCACTATTCGGGCCTACTTTAGCGGCACAAAAATGTAACTGAGTTTCGTCATTATAAAGGTGATGCACCCTAGTCCTTGCACTGCTCCCAGCTATTCCCGGCCTTCATCACTCACTACACCACATGAACCACGCCCAACCACCCCTGCCGATTGTGGGCGACAACGCAGTACGTGTGAAGGCTGCTACTTCATATCCTACATACGTATAGGTATTGAGGGGAACCACGAAAAGCATGCTTGTTTGTCGAGGGAACGACGCAGGAAAGCAGGGGACGATGGAGGAAAGGATAGAGGGTGGGGAGTGAGTGGGTCACCAAGGTATCGCTGCTCGCAAGGCAACAAAGGATCAGGCAAGAAACTTCCGAGATGCGCTGCCACACCGAGATGGTGGAGGCGTAAACTGGGCCGCGCTGGCACTAGCAGAGGCTGTTTCCTTTTTCTTTTTGATTCTCACATATTCCCACAAGGAAATATTGATCACCTTTTCGGGAGATTGGCTAAGTTGGGGTTTCAAACAAGCATTAGAACTGCCGCCTTTGCGGATCTCCAGTGGGCTTTTGCCCGTTGCTCACAGATGCATTCCTGTTTTTGTCTTATTTATCCTCTCGTTTATTATGATGGGCAAAGCTCTGCCTAGATCGGGAAAAGCTAATTGTTGATCGAACAGCAATAACGCGCTGCACAAAAGGAAACGTAATAAAGCGCGCTGAAAAAGAATAAGTAGGAATCCTTTCTTCAAAAAAGGAGGAGGAGGCACTGACGGAAAATCAGTTGGATTACGGTTACTATTCTTTAAAGACGTGTAAGTACGTGAAAATAAGACAACGAAACGTGTGAGATATACTTATGCTTTCTTGTCTGCATTGAAAACAAATTGCTCTTCCATCAGGCAAAAGGGAAACAGGTTACCTCATACAGGGACTTCTGAAATGACGACTTATCCAAGAAATAAAATAGCTAAAGAAATACAGCGACAAGACACAGGAATGTGCGTTCTTCAGTATAAGCGTCCGATTAGGCTCCGCGACGGATATGCACTGTATACCATTGACTATCCAGCTAGTGGACAGCAGAACCTTCTTCGTACAAAGCTTTTACCATAACGCACCATTGTACCTGTCGTGGCGTGCCACACTGCAAAGCCCCGAGTCCCACACGCTTTGACCTTCGACTCCTCGGCTTCGCTGATGGACTTGCGCTTTCTGAACAACTCGTGACGTTTGCATCTGGGAGTCAAGGGTGACAAATCTAAGCGTACGGGGCAGGCTTCAGAGAGCGGCAGCTCTAATCTGGAATTACCTTCATGAAGAGGGCTTAGAGTTGTCATCCGAGAGGTGCTCGCTAGTTGCCTTCACACGCAAGAAAATGGGACATTACGTCATTAGAATGAATGAACAAGCTATCAAAGATGAGCAAGCTCACTGATTCCTGGGAGTAATAATAGACCGTGACCCGTCTTGGGGCCTTCACATTTCCAATACGTGAAACGAACGAGTATCATCCATGTGCTCAGGCTGCCTGCGGGAAAGCCGTGGGGTGCATCTGTACGAGCGACGCTCAGGTTTGCACCGTGCTGGTCCTCGGACTCGTGCGCTAAAACCTACCTGCTCGATAAACTAACTGCTTGGTCTCCAGTCACTTCAAGCTGAAGCTTTGGGAACATACCTTGGTCTGCCAAAGTGTGCAACTATATAGCAGCGACTGTCGCGGTCGCGCATGATTATCCGTCTACAAGATACCTTAAGGCATATCGCCCGAATGAAATGGGACTATCTCACCTCACTTCTCGCTTTCTGGCGAGAAGTTGAGTGGTACTATTGCTGCTCAGCGTGCATTCCCACCATCGAGCTCCATGCCTGAAGCAAGGCCATTATTACCAATACTGCGCTCCAATCCCTTGGAGCGCTGCTGACCATTCCAGAAACCAGAAATAATAACAAGTTGTCATCTTTAACATATCCTTGTAAACGTCTTCACGTTTACAAGGGTGGGCTAGTTTCCTCTGCGAGTGCAAGAGGAGCAGTGGCAGTTCCAGCGAAGTCCGTCGCCACACGATTCAAGACGCCACATTTGGTACCATCGACGGCTGCAGAACTAGTGGCAATGTGTGTTGCAGTAGAGTTTATAAAACAACTTTCCCAGGCATGGTCAATATTCATCGACTCCAAGGAGGCCCTTAGTGTGCTATGTCACTATTTCTTCATAAACCGCATGAGCAACCAGTCGCTGACATAACAGTTCTTCACGACCATGCAGTCGAGCAAGGATACAACATCGACATGAGTGGATACCGGGTTATTGTGGAATCTACGGCAGTTACCACACCAATAAGGCCTCCTGATATACCCGTGATGGTATCCGCTACACAGCAATACCATTCTCTATGACGGACGCACTTGCAAGGCTTCGATCCATAGCGCATGGTCTTACACGTGAACAGTGCA
This sequence comes from Hyalomma asiaticum, assembly GCA_013339685.2. Taxonomy (NCBI): domain Eukaryota; kingdom Metazoa; phylum Arthropoda; class Arachnida; order Ixodida; family Ixodidae; genus Hyalomma; species Hyalomma asiaticum. The sequence goes on along the minus strand of CM023485.1, from coordinate 48,302,165 downwards.
ATTTGAAATGATCGTCGCCGTAGCTTGGATCCAGATCTACTGTTCCGCCTTACGCTAGGGACCTGTCGAGCTAACGAGCCACTTCCGTACCGCGTGTGGCTTGGCGTAGCCTGCACGAATGCCTACTCATTTAGTACTGAAATGGCAAACGACGCTATAAGTGAGAGCTGTCGCTGCGACGAAACGATCGAACATCTATATGAGTGCCCCGTTTCGGTGGGCCAAGAAAAGACTTACGGATTTCTCCAAACAGACTTGACAGCCACGTTTGTAGGAAGAACGAGTCTTGGGACACTGGCCCGGACCATCTTCAGTATGGAAGGCTCTGAACGTATAGCCGCGCTTTTTACTGACGAGCGGTCTATGACCCACACTTTGATTTGTACCGCATCTCTTTCTCTTCTGTGTGTCTGCTTTTTTACCTGTATCCTTTCAACTATATTTTATTTTCCTCACCCCTTTTTCCCTGCATAGGGTAGCCAGCCGGCCTCAACACTGGCTAACCTTCCTGACTTGCCCGCTTTCTTTCATTTCTACTCCCATAAAGACATTTTAAAAATGCATGAGGACGCAAGCAAAATCATATACACATTCTCCGTCATCCGACTGATATTTAAGAAGAAAAGGTGTCGTTTCGAGACCTCAATTAATGCCTTGTTAAAAAATGTCGCACACTTTCGCAATGTCCCACCTTCATAGCGCGAACTTGTTACAAATTTAAATAGCAGTATAGTAGCTGAATTATCAGCATTAGAAGAACAAGTTCAATTTTTCTGTAGTAAAGTGTTTTTGTCTGCGTCTAGTTGAATGGCACGGGAAGTCGATCACTTCCTATGCATATCCGCATCAATGTTTACGTTTTAGTATCACATTTCGCTTGTTTTCCATCTGAACAAAAAATGTAACCATGGTCTGCGTGACGCACGGATGGAGGGGGATAAAGGGGGGAAGCGGAAAAACGGGGATGAAACGGGAAATAAAAAGGGCGTCTCGCAACAGCCACTTTTGCACGGCCCTTCAAAGTGCCTTCTCCAAAGCCAGTTGTTTTCTCTTAGAGTGGCTGCAGATGATCCGTTGTCTGCAGAGTGAAAAAACAAAAATTAAAAAGGAACACCAGGTGCATATGGAAAACAGGGACGGCAGAAAGCGAAGAAGTAGGGTTTGTGTTTCCGACAACGGAGGCAAAAGCAGAGAAGCTGGTCGTTTGGAGAGCACAATGTTATGGGGAGCTCACTAGAGAACTCCGTAAGGCGCACTCGCTTCAGCGCCTGCAACAGTCACTTTTTCCTCGTCTCCCCAGTTTTTCTCTCTTGCACCGACGCGCGAAGCGGCAGTTACGGCGGCATGTTTGCGCTCACCGTCCATACGCTGGCGTTGTCGTTCGCCTTCCATTTAGGGCTCGCTGAGCTTTACGGCTGGCGGCAATCTAATTCGCGGCACCTTGCCAGCAGGCTGTGCGAGACGGAAGTCGGCAACACGGCCAGGATAGCTCAGAGGAGATAAAAAGAGAAAGGACAGACACAGTAGAGCACAGAGAAAAATACGGCAAAGCACTCCTTTCAGCGCTGTTACTTGCTCGCTCGGGCGAGAGCTCCGAGGGTGAAGACATGCGTTCGGTATCGGGGTGTGGATCCCCGCTGCTTGAGTGCTGCCATCTGGAAATGACGAAGCCTCGCGGCCTGTACCCTGCTTTCCGCACGCCGCCCCCCGCTTCTCTCCGTCGTGAATATCTCGAGAACGCGTAAAACCAGCCGTCCAGGGAGCGAGAGGCCCCCGATGCTCGGGAGAACGCGGGAGCTCAACCCTGTGACTCATTCGGACAAGCGGCGGTTGTGACCGCCCATGTGCATAACGCGCAACGGACGTGGGGTGCATGGCGGGGCACGTCAGGCGTGGCACGTTGTCTCAAGTGTCCTCCATCCTCAACAGCGAGCCTCTCCACCCCGCCCCTTTTAACTACCAGCTCTTACAATTTCTTGGAGCACTTCGTCGCTTCTATTGCGAAGGTCCTTCTGACGCTTGAGCTCTACGCATCTGGCATCCATCGGAGCTTCGCTCTGTTCTAACATCATCGAATGTTGTTGCGACGGACGCGCAGGGATTGTCTGTTCTCGTAGAGTTACGAGGCTTGCAAGGGTACGTGTGCTAGTGTGCCAACTGGCAGGGCGGCCATGGCTAAGGAGTGAGTAACGTACTACGGAGATACTCAAAGAACCTGAAATCGAACGAGAAACGCCGAATCAGCCAAAAATTGAATTCATAAAACTGTGCTATGATGAAGAAATGACGTCTCATTTAGATTTCACCGGGCCACTATTGAGTTTAATCCCGATGTATCTATTATTAGATTTTCTTTTGCAGCGGTTATTTCTCCGGTGATATCCGCCGTCTCACGATTTTTCATGTTCTCCGCCACACACTGTTCAAGCTTAATAAAGTTTTAGGAAACCCATTTCGGACTATTGCGACAAAAGGCCTTTTGAAGCATTTTGAAGTGGTTCACTAATAAAGCCTTTGCTTCATCACCGTCTCTTGTAGCTAATGCAATGAGGCGCTTTTTGCGAAAAAGCATTACGATGTCTTGGACATAGCGTTAACCGTACTTGTTTATGGTTCTGCGTGTGGCGTTCTCCCATTAAGACGTCTTTTTATATTATGACGTGACTGAACATCACTGGGAGACATCGCAGTGGTGTACAAACCACAAGTATTCTCTCATTTACGAGCACGTACGCGAAGAGACACGAACAGGCGAGCCGAAAGCCGCACATTATTTCGAAATTAAACGTTAATAAAGGCAGCACACTCGACTAAGATCCTGCAGGTTGGCCGGCTGTGCTGATGCTCGAATATAAATAAATAAATAAATAAATCAATTTCCTAGCAATAATATGCCTGAAGGATGTGGGGAGCACGGTAGCTACAGAAGAAAGGCCAAGAATTATTTCTTTCTTCAGTAGTTTATTTTCCAGATTCTGAAAAAAAAATACAACGTTGGGCGAAGGTTTAGGTTTGTTTTTAAAAGTGAATGCCATAGCGTCATTTAGCCTCCTTCGCATCGCCTCCTGGTAAAACAATAATGCTTTCTTGGCATTCAAATTACAGTCCGAGTTATGCGTGTAACTCTTAGTGCAAGCTGATTCGTGGTTTACAATTCTTTTGACAGATTTGGCTTTGAGAAATTAATTTTGTTCACTAAGGCAGCTGTGCAGCGGCAGAGGGCACGTGTGATCGGGTGCTTCGGTAAACACGGCGGTAACTCGAGGTCATTATTTCCGCTGTGGACGCCAACACCGATGCCGACACCAAAGCCTACGCCAGCTTTTCTGCATCACGAGCTGCTTAACACTATGGCATTAAAAATCTAGCTGGTGAGCGTGGTTTATTCATTGCGAGGGGGGGTGCTCTTTTAAAGAGAGAGAACAACTTTATTTAGTAAAAAGAAATTCAGAGTTATAGCGGTCAGGCGCAGCCTCGCCCCACATTCTCTGCTCTTTTAAAGCAAAAGTTGACTGACCAATTTCGAAAAACAACCTTCGACTTTTATGGAGGTTGGCGGATGAGTTGCTGCTCAAAACTTAACCGGGGAACTAGGAGCTGCGCGTCGGTCGTTGACGCAAAACGCAGTTCTCCGGTTTCCAGCCTACGTTCTTTGGATTATTTTGGAGAATAAGAAGCAGCCCCAAAAGCGTTCATGTTTTCTCAAAAGTCGGCCAAGGATAAAGCGTCAAATCGCTTAAGCAATGGCGTCGCGATTACAATACGTTTAGAAAGCTGCTGGTACGTCCTGCACTAATGTCGTGATGCTGCGGACTTCAAAAGTTAGTAGAAGAGACTGGTTGCAGCGCAAGCTCGGTGCAAGAAAACCGGAAGACGAAAAGAAGACGGACATCCTCCGCTCCTGTGTGCCATTTCGTGTCCTTCGGTTGAGTCTGCGCTGCAACCAGTCGCTCCTAATGATCAACTAACAAGCCCCTATTCAAACTCTCGTTGTTAGGAGTTATCGTTAGAAGGAATACAACGCAGCCTGCTGCGACAGAACTTTACAAGGCAATCTTTCATTTATGAAATACAAAATAAGCAAAGGTCTTCCATCAAATTTCAGTTGGACCCATCTGAACTAGGAATTCAAGATGTAAAAGAAAAAAAGTAATCTCTCGCACGCGAAGCACTCTCATGTGTCCCGAAAGCAAGAGCTACAAAGCATTATCACAACTCAAGGCGTGCACGTACTGTGCAAACCCTTTAAGGCGATTCAGAAGAATCCGCTCAAAGCCCGCGTAATCCATGGACTAAATTTGGTTGAAGCAATACTGTTGTACCAGAAACCGGGACAGTACTGTTATACCGGTTGGCGAAAATCCATGTGTTAAGACTTTCTTCGATTGAATCTTGCGAGACAATGTCAGATGGTTGTGACGACAGAGAATATGGAATCCTGGCTGGTAAGGATCAAATTCTCTTATTGCGAGAACATGTGCCCAATAAAGCAAGAATTTAAGCAACTTTAACTTTAGAACAAGCGCGACCATCGCCATCTTCGGTCGTCGATAACAACAACTTACCAGCGATCAAATGCGTCGTCTTTTATATTTGCGTCGCAGTACATTCAAGAGTTACCACTTGCGTTCACGGATGATCTGAAAGATACTCAGAGATGAGATCCGCGTCGGGCATGTAAAACTTGTAGAACAGTCCGAAGCACTCGAGAAAAGCGCGCCCTGCACCGACCCGACAATCTGCTTCATACAAATAATCAAATCTGGTGGCCTCCGGGAAACAAACGGAAACAATCGCGAGTCTCAATATAAGGCAGAAAAATTATGACAGCTCTATTAACGTGAAAGATGGGAAGGTGCGAAGCATGGGGTGATGCGCCGGTGCTTCCAACAGGGAACGCCAGTCGCTGCTGATGGGCTTGCTTTACCGTGGCCAGGATGGCGACGTTAGACGCCGACAGCCCGACCCATTAGCAGAAGCTCGTTAGAATCGCTTCTGACACGACAACCCTCTACATACACTGTCTGGGTGCACTACCTTTAGGATCGGCCCACATATGCACACACACTGTCTGACTACACTGCCTCCAATATGAACCCACAGAATTTCTAAATACTGTGACAGCGAGAGTCGACGACAACTCTAGGTCCTAAGGTGATTCGCCCCTAATATAATGTGCCATTATAATGTAAAATAATGTCTTGGGGGGAAAATGTGGCAGAATGGGACGAAAGACGAAGATAGAGACGAGAAATGCTGTACAAGAACCATTCAATCGCTCAACGCTGTGCCTTGCAAAGGCATGGTCTTTCAACGCTCACTGTAGGTGAGCTGTAAGTGAGCCGGCGAAAGGCGTGAAATCATGGTGACAATCGCACCCTGTTCAAGATGTCACAAGCGTGCACGCGATATACATGGTCAAGAGGAAGCAGCACAGCAGCCAGATAAATCTTATTGTTGGCTTCCACCCACTAAGGATGAAGTGCAGGGCACTGGGCAGAGAAGCAGCAAAAGGCGTTCTGGCAATGGCCTCAGCTTAACGCATATCCATAGCTCGCCGTTCCTGAGGGAATCGGCTATACCAAGCAAAGCCGAAGCTTTGAGCTCTGGTTGCTCCATAACCGATGAATGAGATAGTGTGGTAAAACTGGTAAAAACAAAGTAACTTCCTGTTTCCGCCCGGCTTGTTTCCTTATTTCGTTTTCATTTTCTATGTGGCTTCGTCTGTAAAGGCAAGATGGGAAGTGTCTACTAGTTGAATTTTTATTTTCCCGACTGAAAGTGCACGGTAATTCAGGCTAAAGTAACGCACGGTACAGGCTGTCAGATTAAGTCCAGAATGTCCGGAAAAACACAAGGGCCTGTTCGTAAAGCGAACAAGATTATTCAATTTCCAGAGCTCTTAAGCTGAGTTCGGGGCAGGCTTTCATTGTCATTTGGGACACCGCTTGCACTAAGTTAGTTACATAATAACGACAGCTTTCAATGGAGTGAAGAACTTAAATGTTCTTTTCTTTCAGCAGATGGGCTCAAAACATAGTAAGGACAATTTTTTGCAGAGCGGCACGTTTTGTTGTTGTCGTTCGATGAATTCTTTCCATCCCATTCGTTTCATTAAAAATACCTTAGAGACCCGGAACTCTTCTGGGAGGCTTAGTAGAGACCGCAGTGATATTGCGAAAAAAGTAATGTCAGTATTAATAACACCAAAATGAAAGAAAAAGGAAGACGAGAAAAGTTCTTTGAAATCGAAAATACCGACATTTTGCACTTGGCGCTGGGAAGGAAATATAGGTAATGCTAACGCAACGAATTACTTGCAAATGTTAGAAGAAATGTAAGTTAAGTGAAGGCTACATGCGCTGTATAGACTTAAATAGTAAGACAATGGTGGCTTATTGTTTGAACTAATGCGTTATGTGAGTAACACAGCAAAACCTGTGCGTTCGAATAACACCTTTGTTTGTGCGCATATTTAGAGTGGGCGAAATTATCTTACGCATGTGTATTTATTTGAATATATGTTGATTAAATGGGAAATTTGGATTTTTTGCATAGAAAGTATACTCGCCCATCATTGGTTCATTAGCACTGTCATATCGATTCGCATTAGTCCTCTAAATAATCATTGTACCTTACATTTGTGATGCTAAAGCTCGTTGTTGCCTGATTAGTAACAATCAGATGACTTTCAGATGATTACTTTCAAATTGATGCTCCAATGACAAGTGTACTTTCCTGGAAGAAGTATAAGGGAAAATCGTAACACGCCGTTGGAAATAAGCCCTCAGTTCGTGACAAGATATTGATAAGGGTAACGTTTTTTTTAATCAGTCATCTCTAAACGTACTTTGAATAGAACACACATATAGCTGCTCCTATTTTTGAAGAAGCTGTACACCCTGGAAAAGTATCCCACTCGGTAATTTTGGCTCATTTACGTATCGGCAGAAACCGACGACAGAATGGCCTGTAGGAGGAGCGCACCGCGAGATGAATTAATTTGCTGCTTCAAGCTGAAGAACAGGAGCCGTGTGTGTTTTAGCGTCACAACCGATGTGCAAGCCAGCGCCTGATCTGAACAGCGGAAGCCATATCCACGCCTAAGTTCTTACTGATTTCCCCTTGCAAGACCGGATAGGAGACCATAATGCAGTGATGGCAGATACATCAATGTACATTTTTCTTATAATTCTGCAGTTGCCCCAGTGGGCAACGAAAACTAAGCTGGTCAGCGTAGTTCCAATTTCGATTCGGGAATCGAAAAAGTCCCCAAGATACCAGATTTGTTCGCGGATGGTAAACAAATGGGTGATTTTTCTACCATGCAAGAAGAAGTGCAGTAGACACCTATATAATACGGTTGGATGTCACATCTAAGTTGTAGTCGAGATTCACTTCATTTTCTTGTCTTTATAAATCGTAATTTATTTACGCTGGTATGATGGCGTGCAGCTGCAGTAGATTAACTCTAATAATTCAACATTTCCAATTTCTTGTGTGTATATACCCTGTGGGTACGGTTCCGGTTACGCAATATTGTTTTATTTTGCCCCAATATCATGCACTTATTCGATTTTACGCATATTCACCTTGCCCACCCAGATCGGACCTTATGATCCCAAATTTCACCTCTACTTTCTCGAATGCACAAAACTGTTTTTGACCGCCCGTTGCTTGTGGTGTCAATTAAAAACACATTAGTTTACCGTATCAGATGGGCTGACTGCCTACTGCCAATGCAGCGAGAAAACCACCACTCACATCCTCCATCATTGTCCTTGCTAGAGAATTCACAAGGACACTCCCTCTCAGCAGTGTTAGCACGCTTCAACGACACGCCACTTTCGGAACAATCAATCATGGAGCACCAGAACGGGTGAGCTACAGCACAGGAAGCAAGAAAGGCATTGGAGAAGTTCCTACGAACAGCCGGCCTTGTTGAACGGCTGCCACACGGCCATGTTCTTGTATTTTACCCATCTCTCCGTGTGCCTCCACCCTTCCGTTCCCATTTTCTCACTTTTCTCTCTTACTTTACCCCTTCTCGAGTGGAGTGTAGAGAACTGGATATTTGCAGTGTGGTTAGCTGCCCGCATTCCCCACATCTTTCCTCTCTCACTTGTTCTGTGGGTGAAGGCCTTCAATAAGGGCCGCTAAAGAATTCGTGCATACGCGTACGTTGAGAGCGTGGTATGCCTTCAACACGCCAAAGGTTCCGCAAATTACTTCAGTTTAGCTCCTGCTATGTCGTTCAAGCATGAGAAATTGGCGTCCTTCTGAACAAATTAAGCGGGAAGTAGCAACGTGTCAGTGCAGTCCTAAATCGATATCACCTCGCGATATAAGAATGTTCTGCGACAAAAAAATAAAATCGCTGGTGGAAATATCCGTCAGTGGTAGGCACAGCTACTGCAACATGTAACCATCCGACACATGTACTTATGTCACGACCTACTTGTTCTTAGGCGTATAGTCCCGTGACTGTCACATAGAAATTCCACGACCAGCCTTATAGTTGCGATTAAGAACTGCTTTTGTTGTTCAGTTTTGGCACCAATGCGAGGAAAATCTCCGCCTTACAAGTGAGTGCTGGTATTTCGGCACTTGAAATGCCCGCCAAAAAGGGCTCAATAGCGCATTGTTTTCAATGCAGTACGAGGATAATACATAACGCGGCAGTCATCTCTAAAACTGAGTTGCCGTCGTCTAGCTTAACCTGAGCTTTGTGACAATATGAAATCAATACCATTATCACGAAATACGTTTATCTAAAAAGCATAATTCAGTGGTGTACCGAGATATCGAAACGTCACTGACACAAGAAGCTTGCTTTGCTGCGTATGTCTGAATGTTCACCTTGCTTTGTCACGTCACCGTTGAACAGTTGGTAGTTGCCGCTCTTCTGTCTCTTTCCTGTTTCTACTTCTTTCCTTGTTTCTCGTTACGTCTGAACATATTTAGCAAGCTTCAAACCTTGAGTGTCGATCGACATTATTTTGAGTTCGTAGGGAGTTAAGATAGGTGCACAGCGATGCTTCGAACATTAGGCCATGCGTTCCCATCGTCGGATACGCGGCATACATAGGCACAAGCCATCTCGCCTATCTATACCAGCCTGCATAGTTGATGGCTTCTCAAATTCAGTACGGTGTCACTTACGCATTCCTCCCACTTCCTCACCCAAAGGACGACGTCAGGGAACAGTAGGTGACAGGCCCCTGTATTTTTCATGGCTTGTCACGACGAAAGCAATCATTGTTGTCTGACGGCGTGGCCCGTTTCGGCAGCACGGTACAACGACGCAGGCTGCTGCTGCGAGCTTGATACGACGGCGGCGCCGGCACCAGAGGAGATGTAGTGCGATATGCAGCGGTGAAGAAGGGGCGCTTCGTTGGAGCGAGTGCCGTCAACCCTTCGTCCGATGACAAAGGAGGAAAATCAGCTGAGTAAAATGAAAACAATGAAGGGCTAGCATAATAAAATGCGAAGGCGACGACGTGGTGATAAACAGGCTTCCCTTGGCGGCGATCTGCTCAGGGAAGGAGGCCGGTGTTAGCCTCTTCGTTGTCAGTGTATGTTCGTGCGTGCTTACGAGTGCTTGCGTACGTGTGTGTCTGTTTTGTACGCGATTGAGGGACACGTTGAAAAATACGACTTACAAGCAGCCGATAATACGAACAAGAAAATACTTCACCATTCTTTCTTTTTTTTTTTTTTGTTTCCGGCGACGAGCTGTATGTGCCAGTATATGAGGCGTTCTGCCTAGAATTCGCTGACAGTCCGCAATTTATCATCGGTCGTGTACGGGCCTACCGGTACCGTTTATGTTTAGGCGCAGCGGCGACGAAGGCGCTCGCATTTTTCAGCTTTTCGCGACGTAGGATGGTAAATCGGAAAGAAATGCCGAAACATTCCAGTAGGGAATTCCAGGAGGCACCCCTTTTGTCGCGCACAAATAATGTTTTCCTTTGCGTATTTCCATTCCTTTTCCTCATGCAGTTAGGAGTGGTGTAGCCAGAAATACCTTTTTATAAAAAAAAAAAAGGGGGGGGGGGGGTGGATTTGATTGATTTGTGGGGTTTAACGTCCCAAAACCAGCTCTGATTATGAGAGACACCGTAGTGGAGGTCTCCGGAAATTTCGACCACCTTGGGTTGTTTTACGTGCACTGACATCGTACAGCACACGGGCCTCAACATTTCGCTTCCATCGAAATGCAGCCGCCGCGGCCGGAATTCGATCCCGCGACCTTCGGATCTGCAGCCGAGTGCCATAACCGCTAGACCACCGTGGCGGCACAGTGGGGGGAGGGGGGGGGGGAGGGGGGGGGATGCGTGGTCGCTAAGAAAATGATGAAAACCTGCAGCTAAGCATCAATTAAGTATCTTCCAAGAGGGGATGGAGCGGGCGGGGTAGTGCGTGCAGCATTTAGATGCCCTGTCTACTTCCCTGCCATTTAGTGCTTGCTTTAATGTAAGCAGGCGATTTGTGACGTTATCAAGCGTATACAGGACAAATGTTGGAGAGGTTGATTGATTGATTTGAGGTTTCAACGTCCCAAAACCAGCTCTGATTACGAGAGACGCGGTAGTGGAGATCTCCGCTAATTCCGACCACCTGGGGGTTTGTTAACGTGCGCTGACATCGCACAGCACACGGGCCTCAACATTTGGCCTCCATCAAGGTGCAGCCGCCGCGGCGGGGATAAAATGTTGGAGAGGACGAATGTTGGAAGAACGTGAGAAAATGAAGTACAGAAAAATAACAGTGAATGCAAAATAACGGAACAACGCCTTCTCGCTCCATTTGGTAATCTCATTTTTAGCAGAGAACAAGTGCACCAGCACTGCAAAGGGAAAATACAATCTTAAGGACACTTTAGAGACTACAAGCTGCTGTGAGGTCATAAAATGTTATACCTGGGAATCTGCCCGCGTACCGAGTCTCGATGTTCTGTGAGGCGGCCTCTCATGGCGCAACTGTCTCAGATTCAAAGGACTGCTGTGGACATGCTCTGATGGAGCTTCATAATATAAGCATGATGAGAGGACACTACACAGCCCGATGGACTTAATGCAGTCAGCGGTCTTGGTGAGCCCCCAAAAATTATTTTCTGCATTTTAAATAGCGATATTGCACGAGTAAAAAAAAGAAACATTATTTATTACACGCTTCTCGTATTGCCGCTGACCTGAATACTCGGTAATTTAGCTCCGTGTGTCTTATACACGATCAGCATTCGGCAGGCAAAGGCGTCTATGCCATCTTTTGTGCTTCTTTAAACGTGTACACCGAGAAGGATTCTAAAATAAATAAAGCTAGAACATAAGAGAAATTCAAAGAAAGAAACGAAAGGAAAACAAAAGATGAAAAAGAAAAAGGCGTGGGTCTAGAATACCACGCAGACATTTCACAGGACGAGACTTAGGATTGCATTTGAATAAAGATTACCTTTTCAAGCCGGAGCTCTGTACCCAACGTATTTATCACGTTTAATTTCCGGTACACTGACAAAGAAGTAGCTATTTCTTTTTCGCGCTGCTGTTCTATCGGCAGTAACTTTTGTTACACATGTTTCCAAAGTTCATTTCCTCCTGCGGCAGTGCTTCGAAATGAAACGAGAGCGCGGGTAACCTGTTCAAGGACTGCCTGCTTGCGAGTACGCTTCCCGGTTCAACTTTCTGAGCCTTGGGGATGCAGCTAAAGGAAAGGACAACTAAATTTTGTAAAGAAGGAAAAGAATCGCCAGAAAAGATGGCGATAATGATGATAATGATTCCTATTTCAGGGCCCATGTACCTAGGTGGGCATCAGATAGGACGACAGCACGTACACAAGGAATCGAGGAAGGAGGGGAATGTGAAAATTAAAATGAAACACCAAGGTAATAGAGCAAGACGAGAAACGCTCCCACATAGCGCAGTAACGTACGTAAACGGTAAAAATGAAAGAGGCTGTAAAACTCTGAGAACAACGTATTTTGAATCAATTTCAGCGAAGTCAAATCGAAGCAAAATGTGACGAGTTAGATCAAACTTAACGTATAGTTGTTCGTTGCGTTGGCATAATCGAACACGACGAAGCAGACATTCCTTTTAGTACAACGTATCGAAACGGCGCCAAGTTATAAATTTACTCGAACCTTCGACTCACTGCAATATCGCTGACTAACTACAAAGGATGTTTGAAGACTTAACAATTAAGCGTTAAAGTATGGCTTGAAGCGAGTATGCCAAAGGCAATGATAATAATCAGTAGCCTAGATAAATAAAAAAAGTGGGGAAGGACAAGGGCCCGTTTCATTGTTAGACGCCAAGAGCAGATGGGAACTGGGTCAGGGGGAACTACGACTAGTCATAGACTGCGTGTCTGGAAGTATTGTTTCAAAAAGCGTTTACAGATGAAAGTGCCCTTTCAGGCTGTTTAAAAAATGAAAATAGGAAGGCATAGCTGCTCTTCTGGAAACGTTCTGCGAGCTAATAATTCACCAGTAGCAGATGAATAGCTCCAAGTTTAATGCCAAACGTTTGCTCTGAAAAAGTCTCGGTTATTTTATTATGCTCATGGAGTTCCTGAAAAACTTTTTTTTTTGAGGACCATGCGTTTATTTTATCGAATTTGTTTAAATGTATGCTACGTGGCAATTTATCGAATCCGTTTAAATGTACGCTATGGAACTAAGCTTTTCTACAAAATCCTAAGGCTTTAGCGTTACGTAAACGTATGCTATTTAGAACGTGAAAAAGTGACAGCTACGCTACCCTCAGCATGTGTGGATCGATGAACGAAGAGTGTTTGTTACGCACTGGTGCTTTTTAGGACCTATAGAGAAACAAACAGCAAACGGCATGGCAGCATATGGGGCGAAAGGGAAAGCAGAGAGCAGTAGTGCAAAATATGCGATGCAAGACTGCGTCAGCACATCCGGTTTTCCGCAGCCGTCTCGACACCCAAAAGCACAGCTTGAGACAGGGCCGCGCAAAGAAACTGCGGCGCTTACGACCGACCAGAAGCCGGCGCAGCTGACTCGGCCCCTCCTTCCTGCCGTATGTGATACAGCGGAACCACGGCAACATACCTCGGAATATGCGACAAAAAAAAAAGGAAAAAACAGCTTGAATGAGGTGTCGCTCCGGCACTAACAACACAGTGAACACAATCTTGACACCCAAAATTGACTGGAGATGAAGAGGCGATGAGCATGAAGGAGGCCCCCTGCATGGCTCGTTTTTCAAAAAACAAAACCGATACTGCTCGCTACCCGCTTTCTCGTATCTGTACGCAACACAGCGTTGTGCTATGCGGGTACTATTCTATTGCTTCTGACGCTACCACGTAACTTTTCATTTGCGACAACGTAGCTGCCATAATACAGCTGATATAGCTTATACCTCGTGTGTTATGGACCTCCAAGGCAGATCGTGCTTAATCTCAGGCGAGTGCATTCCCTTCGCCTGTACTAATACATGCCCGTTTCACCGTTAATATTTGTGCCACCAACTGCTTTGCCCATGAAAACTTTTTTTTACGAAACTGGCCGCCCGACTACCGTAGGATCTACGACAAATTATTATACGCCTGCACCTCATACGCACGGGTCATTTGAGTGCCGTAGAGGAGCCGGAAAGGCTTGTCATAGAGACTTCCTTATGTCTCCTTAGAAAGAGCTCCTCCTGTATTTCTTTTTCAAAAATAGAGGAGGCGGTGGCTTATCATATAAAGCGGATGGAGGCTATGCAAGCATCGTTCTATTTCATCTGCACGAAGTTTTCTGTGACGTAAAGTTGGGCAAATTTTCAGCTCTGGTTGTCACATTGCCTTTCTCTTTCTATTCACCCTTCATTCTCTCGCCCAATAAGTAAAGCCGCTAAACCATCAGAGAGTGCGACCGAACTGCGCACATGAGATCAATTTCCAGCACTTGCGTGCAGGATTCATATGTAACAGTTAATTTTTGTGAGAAGTTCAATCAGTTTCGTTCAAACTTATTTCAACAATATTTTCGGTGTCCGATGGGTGTTCTCGTTTCACTCTAATTTCGCCGTAGTTTTTGCCTACACCTAACGGCCAATCTGCTTCTTAAAGAGCTTCACTGGCGAGGCAAGTGAAGGGCCTCGCGTCCCCAGGAATATTTAATCCATCCGTGCGAGATAACATCAAAAGCGGGCTGTGGCAGAATCATTATTCCAAGCAAATTTAGCTAGTAGGAAAAATACTCTGTAGTGAACCAGAAACAAGAAATGTTTAATGAAATACTTATTCTCGAGGATTTGTTATGCTATTTCAAAATTTGGCAGGATCTATTATGATTTGCTGCATTTTTGGAACGATCAAATTCCTTTGAATTTAAACGGAATACAACTGCAGAAAGCCGTGCCAGCTAATGACCATTAATACAAATGACAGGAATATCAGCGTCAGCATGGTACTCGGGAAATTCTGAAAATCATTGATGTACCTTAGTTGCCCCTATCCACGCAAAATAAAACAAAGTTTAGGGAATTCCAATGAGTGAGAGCAACATGTGCACCGTCATGTCAGAGTTTTCATATGAGTGGCAGATCATTTAAGCAGAATCTATTAGTACCTGTGGCAGGTGGGAAGTAAGGAATAAAAGTTGCTGGAGAGAAGGCAAAATTGACGGGTTTGACATGGAGAGAGAAGTATGACTCATCGAGTTACGTGAAAGGATCGTTCAGAGTTTTTTTAGGTAATCTCGCCCCTCGTGAGGCTGGAAGAGGAAATTGAAAGTAGGTGCTGTCTGTCGTCTGTACCACTTTTTCCTTTGTGAAGCAGAGTGTGTCGCTCTTATGAACAATTGTTGGGGAGATGTTCTTTTTTTAAATCAGCACATAAATTTGTTGGAAAGGAAACGTGCTCCCGTAATGGTACGTAAGGCATGGACCGCGAAGCTTATGAGGCCATGGTGCCTGGCGGCGAAGCCACGAGACGTGGGCTCAAACCTGGCTGCGGCGGATGTATTTTTGATGCAGCCGAAAGTAGCAGAGAATCGCTTATTTTGCGTTGTCAGTGCACGTTCAAAAACCCCAGCCCATAAAATTTTCCGGAGGACTCCTCTACGGCCCTCCCTTCATTTCTACCATTTCATTCCCTGTCCTCCATCCTGACGTGCGTTAGGACCATGTCATGAAGGGCAAAGCACAGCGGAACTGTAGGACCACATTGGAAGACGACTGGACGCTTCTATTTGTGGCTGAAAACCTGATACGATTATCAGAGAGAGAGTGGGTGGGGGCAGCCAGCTACGGCTGCTACTAAGGAGGCTCGCCACCTTGGGGTTCAAGAATAAAAATTCGCATAAACATTCAGTTTATTCTTTCATTCTCGTGTGATATTCCAGATTCTTACTTCTGTATTTACGAAACAAGGCAACAGGAAAAGTTTTTCGACATGCAATCATGCGAAGTAAGTAGAGTGAGGAATGAAGTATTTACCTCCTGCAGTTTATCACTAAAAAAATTCTGATTGCGGAATAGAAAGTGTTTGTTATAGCGCTATCTCTCATTTAGATGGTAACACGAGTTTAATGAAGTGCCAGATTTTGAAGAAAAGACACGGCAACCAGTCTTACTTATTTAGAAATACTTTAACACCTATTGTAATGAAAAGATACACCAAAATCTGCCACTTTAAAGAAACGTAATATACTAATAAAAGATAGCATAAAACCCATAAATGTGATGCTGAGAATTTGACCAAAGTGACCAAAGGCCTTACTTTGGAAACCACAGGGATGTATAAATCAGGCCTTCCTCTCCGCGTAGCAGGGCTGCTTTAAACTGCCACACGGGCGCTGAGATGTCTATTCGCGGGAATTAGTCCATTCAAGCACTACCAGAATTCTATATGGTCAAGCTCCCTTGCTGTTCTGTTGAACCTTTTCGAAGGGATCAGATAAAGCAGATTAATCGGTACTGCTTTTGTATGAGAACACTACACTATGGTGTAGAAGGTGCGTCGATACTAGCTGACTCTTCTCATCAATCGTCAACTGTACGTGGTCCAATATGCAAGTGAATAGTGCCCAGTCTGCCCAGTGTAGGAATGTCTCCTAATATAACGGTGCTAGGAATGGACTACAGCAGATCATGAAAAACCGAAAGGTCACGGGAGGTTCTAACTCTCAAAGATCCCGGCCACGATGCCGTACCGGCTAGATATTACCCTTGTTCTAAGAGAAAAAAAAATGGGCCATATCGCGGTTCATTCTGCAAAAATTCATCGACGAATATAGCAAGTGCGTTACAGAGTGGCTTCTCATGCTTTCTTAGCCTCGTAAATGCTTCGAGCACAGAACATTTTTTTTTTCTGGGTTTGGGGTTTGCTTTCTTGACAGCAATGACGCCCACTCAGCAACGAGCTTGTTATGTTTTACAAACTTGCCAAGCTGGACTTTTGAAACCCTGGGTGCTACAGCCGAATACTGTGCTGAATTCCGGCATGTCAATTCCGTTTCGTCAAGCCAGCTAATAGGTTTTGCAACTTGCTCTACGAACAGTCGTTAAAGAGTATTTCAGTCAATCACAGCGCTGAACACACAATTATTGAAGCTCTCTGCCTTGTGACCAAAACACTCCCTGGAAGCAGAAGTTCTGTGATGCCAGCCCTAGATGTAATTCGGATCGCTAGGGGGCTGCATAACGTAATAAAAGATATGAGCCAATTATGCAAGCGAACAGAATGGCTGCGAGAAAGCAACGCAACATTCAATGACCGACGCAAGGACTATAGCACTCGCGCCTCACAGTGAAGCCACCCTCGCCACGTTTATCTTTGTTGTCCTCTTCCTCTTTTGATGTGCAAGCGACAAGGTTGACAGGAAGTTTTCAGCACGGTTTTCTACCGTCCTAGAGATTCCCAACCTTGCGTGAAAGTTCATCGCTCCCCGGTTTCCTTCCTTTAGTTGATTGTGGACCGCTTCTAGATCGCCGTATTTCAATAAATTTTTGAGCTCCAAAAGTTGCCAAAATCAGCAAATAAATGTCACCCAAACTGTAAAACTACAATGAATAGAGCGTAAAGCCATCCCATAAGAGACTCTACTGCCTGTTTTTTAAGCATTGCAGTATACTCGAGTAGCGTGGCAATTTCGACGAGCAAGTAAGGCTCATCGTGAAACAGCGCACACACTGACGGATAACAGAGAGCAAACTGACCGCACGCGTTGCGAGTTTTTTCTGTTTTGTCCTAGAGTGCATGGAACGTTTTCATGATAATTCAGCGCTCAGTATTCTCAGCAAATAAATACCTTTTTATTTATAACAGGGTTCGTCGAAATTAAGCATACTTCCATTTCCGAGTATTCTGGATATTAAAGAAATAGTTGCTGATGTTTTTTTTTTGAATAGGTTCAGTTAGAAGCGCAACAACGTCAGTGATGATAACGCTAGAGCCCCTCCCTCACCCCCCTTCTCCCCGCCCCTCGTCAGAAAAAAAAAAAAGAATGAAGAACCAGCGCTCTGGGTTGATTAACCGACTGCTACTCCTGCACAATTTGCTTTCGTTAGAGCCACAAGGAGCCTTTACCGCAGTGTTACGGGCCGCGTTTAGTAATGACTGAAAAATATGGCACAAGATTTGCGCATAGATTATCGAGTTTTTGTTATTGCGCTCGAAGTTCCGCATTTGGGAAGAACATCATTTATTGAGATCGTATCTTGCGGTGCCAACAAAGTAGAGGAAAACGTTCGTGCTCAGGAAGGAAACTTGTCCAGGCTAAGAAAAGAAAGATAATGGAATACGAAAGCTTCAGCCCACATTTTGGAAAACGGTTAATAAATGTAATGCATGCTTCTTGTTATGTCTTCCGCCTGCTTTATTCGCTCAGCGAGCTCTACCGGAAGGATTAATTATACCCTGTGCCCAGCTGATAGCGAATTTCGTGCGTCACAAAGGCGGACTCATATTCACTCTTCAGGCGTTATGCGCTCAGAATGATTGTTTTGTTTTGTTTTTATAGCACCGAAATAAGTAACTTGAGCGATGGTAAAAGCTAGGCCAAATAGCGATAAAACATGCCCAATAGTACGACAAAACCCGTGCAGTAAGGTTTGGAACTTTGGAACTTGGAAAACAGGTGCGCTATATAGTAGCAAGAAATGTCAGCCTTGCTCTTGTGCCGTAGGGTGCGTCTGACAGTGGCTGACCCATCTATTGTGATCTTGTGCGGAAAACGGACGTAGTTTACCACTGTTAGGACGTTATAATGTTTTGTACACGAGCTTATTATTAAATCTGAACAATACCTATGTGACGGAAAGCACACAGGTCATTTCCACGAATCCCATGAAAGGTATTGAAATACAATGTCCATTAAGTGCACGGATAGAATATATTCATCCGCATGCAGAATGACAGATACGCAGCAAGCGCCATTCTAACCCTTGTTATTTGTTTGAAGACACACCGCAAGCTCAGGCACGCTCACATAGATGAGCCTCTTGTGCGGCGACTGTTGAAATGCGAAAACAATCACTAACTAAGGCAGATAGTCTGCCGCAATCGTATATAGCACATAAAGTTGGTACTCTACAATGGCATTCTTACATTATTAAGGCATTGTTCTTCAGAGGGTCAAACAAGGTAAATATTTTAAGAATGCAAAAGCGATCGTCGATAAACATCAATTTTTGTTATTGCTCAATTAGTAACACCATGTACGCATTACCGAAGTGCTTCATAGTAGTAATGTGCGAATATTCAAATGTTTCGATGATATGTCGTGTATTATGTTTTCAATGTTCGTATTAAATTCGAAAATGAGGTATTCGAAATGTCGAATGTTCGAGGTGATTCGATTTTCTCCTAATGATTTCTACACGATCCACTCATCTTGCCAATAATGACTGATGTTCCGCTTTTCCTGATTGTGTAGAAACCTGCACTTCTATGCGGGCAGGAGTTGGCGCACGCAGGCTCGAGGGCGCCAGTGCGTAACATTTGTCGCCGCTAACATGTGCTATAACAATAAGCCTTATCAACCACGAGCTCGGCAGCGCTGTCACAGCGCACGTAATCACGCTGAATATGATTCTTCTTACGCTGTGATCGCTAACACTGCACCACGTGCGGTTCATGGATGCACATTAAAAGCGGGTATGAGCCGCACTTGATTTTACCATCGTGAATCGTGACGTAAATGTTAAGGATATGAAGTTACCGGTGCCATGACCTATGAGTCTTGTTAGTCTTATATTCGTACCATTCCATGCCAATTGTGGCAATACCAAGCGAGAGATGTTGGAATTTTCGACTGTTTGTACCGTGTTTCTCACGAAGGACTTTTTCAAGGTCACCTTCGCATGGTACATGCGAGGCTTTGTCCTTGAAAAAAGGCAGACCAACGTTGCGGAAACGTGCGTTCTATCAAAAAGAATGAAACAACACCGAGCAGCTACACAAGCGATTCGATTACGGTTGTCAGGCCAACCATGTATGCCTTTACTTCAGGGAAGCTGCACGGCCGAAATTGTTTACTGTGTTGCCTCAGTCGCTGTTGCAGGCGAACAACCTCTCATCATGCATATTTTAGGATACGTTATCGATAGCCGCGTTTTGCATGTCCGTTAGGTAGCTATTATTACTGTCCCTAATATGCACATCGGCCAGTACAGTAGAGAGAGAGAGAGAGAGATGATGGGCGGAAGGCAGGGAGGTTAACCGGAAAAAAAAAATATCCAGTTTGCTACCCTGCACTGGGGAAGGGGTGAAGGGAGACACAAAGGGATGGAAGAAAAGAATAAAGGGAGAAAGAGAGAGGTCAAATCTCGCACACACACAAGCACGGCGTGTGTCAGAGACGGTTAATGAGGCCCGTTGCGCGCAAAAACTTGAGCGCATCCTTCGTAGCTTTCTGCTGCGAGACACTGTCTGTCCGGTATTCCAGTATGGTTTGCTCGCACAGCGGTCGACCATCAAGGCGTGACAATTCTGTGGCGAGAGTCTGTCGCTGGGAGCAGTACCCAGGGCAATCGCAGAGGACGTGCACAATTGTTTCCTCGTTGCCGCAGTGAACACAGGCAGCACTGTCTTCCAGTCCAATGCGACAGCCGAAACTTCTTGTAAATGACGTGCCTAGCCACAGGCGGCAAAGTACGGTAGTTTCACAGCGGGTAAGCCCACGCGGAACTCGAAGTTGTAGTGATGGGTCGAGGCGGTGTAGACGGGTATATAGAAGACCAGGGGTGTTCCACGGCCAGTACAGTAATCAGCCCTTACACATTGTACCCGCTTTCATGCAGTGGTAAAGCACTCATGCCTGTTTCTATTTTTCACGCTTTACTACGTCCACAACCCGGCCTTTGCGCACGGTTCAAACAACGACAGTCGCATCAAAAACGGTTTTGCGCGTATCAAGGGCGGGTGACATTGACCGAATGCTTCTTGCAACGAGGACCAGTATGGCAAACACTGGTCTGCGCTAATAAGTACCCTGGCCCTGTCGAATTGCTGCAATAAAACATTACACCAGAAACAGGTTAGTGGCAATTATTACTCTCAGCATAGTTGCCCTAAACGGGACTTTACTACACTACATAACCCCCCGAAGATGCGGCAAGCATCGTAAAGAATTGGGTGGCGCGTGGGCACCGTACTGTTTAGTGCACTACGTATTTTCGAGCAAAAAAATACAAGGATAACGAGTTCTTGTAGAAAGGTGTAGCATAGTAAACCGACCGTTGCCATGCCCACCAGACCAAGTAGAAGCATTGTTAGAATACCGGTGTTCTGCTTAGGCTGATTATGTAAATCACCTTTGGCACAGTGGTTGGAGCGTTGATCTTCTGTTCCGAAGGCGTACCATACAGCACCCGCAATAAAGACATTTCTTAACGTTCTTGCTTACGTGTAACTTCTGTAAAAGTTTCGGTGCCATAGTGGCGCCGGTATAAAACCATGCGTTCTTTATCGATGAACGTCGGCTTTGGAAACACGCTGCATTTCGTTCTGATAGAAAAGTGAATATTGATTTAAAAGGCAGGAAGCGGTAGATCTTTCATAATTTTCTAAGCGTTGCATTTCGAAAGGCTGTTCATATGCGTCAGCTCTTGGGACGGCCCATGAAACTTCACGGACATCATAGACAGAAGAGATGCTAGACAAAATAGATACGAAGAGACATAAGTTACGCTTTTTTCGTAGTTGCGTATTAAGTGCATTAACTTTTAATCTGGCGCAATACCAGTAAATTGGGTCGCAGTTCTCCCCTTGCTGGTCAGTGGGTGATGAAGGAGCCTAGCAATGAGCACTTGGTGATCTGGTGCTCGTTGCAAGCGCTGGATACGATGTCACGCTCTCACGTCTGCTTGCGGCTTCTGAGGCAACTGGCATGCTTCTGCGAGTATGGAGAACTATTGAGGCTCACGAGGTAAGCAAAGCCCGACCTTGAGGATAATAATACGGCCCAGTTGAAATTTGTAGTGTATTGGCGGTAAGCTCAGCATTATACCTATATTCCAGATATTCCATATACTCCAGATATTCAAAAAAATGGAAGGCGTAGACCCGTATGCCAAATGTACGTACTGTGCTACATCGAGATCAAGGCCCTTATTCTTCACAGTAATGTTCATGCCCAGGAAGAGGACTCGGCGCATTCTGTTTAACAACGTAAAGAATGCAATCAACAATTGGCTTGACTTGGTATTAAATTAACAGGTCGCAGTATGTTTGATGCCCTGCTTATCCGGTACAGCATTGGAGCCCCCTCTCGGCTCTTTTCTGAAGCATTGTAGAAGGCACTGAAAATGGATTAAGGGAATCGCCCAGCTGGCCAGATTTTTTTGCATATATCGGGAGAATTTGGTTTAAATGTTCACTGGTCTCATAAAAGGGGCGAAACTAAAACGAGATTGCATTTGCAGTCAGAGTGTCGGAACGGAACGAAAAACGAAAACGAAAAACGAAAAAAACGATATTTTTGATCGGAACGAAAACGTAACCGGAACGTTATTTATTAATTCGTTCCGGAGCAAAAACGAAATATTTTTTATCGTTTTTCGGTTCACGGGAAAACTTTGCGATCCAGAACAACGGAGGTCGTGCAACGTGAGCAACATTATCAACGGTCATCGCCCTCTTACTGGAAATGCTGGACAAGGAGCCACGCCTTCCAAGAAGCACGAATGTGTTGAAATTTTGGGACGAGTGCAAAGAGCGGCAACCGGAGCTGTAGATGTTAGCACAAGTGGCCCTTGGTGTGTCAGCCACACAAGTCAGCGTTGAGAGGGCATTTTCGGCACACAAGTTCGTTTTGTCAGAGCAGCGGTCTCGCTTATCGGCGAGTACACTTGATGACCTGCTGCTTCTGAAATCGCGTGCTCCCTCCCTGGCGAAAATGCGGGATTCAAATTTGAGGAAAATACCAAGTTTTTGTTGTGTCCTTGCCTCGAAACTTTTTTGCGACTTCCCTCATAGTCACCTCGTGGCTTTGGGACGTAAAACCCCAACAATTATTATTGCGTTTTTATGTATTAGTTCAGTATTTTTCTTTGCTGTTTTTAAATGATACCTTTAATATAAAGTATGGTGTTCGTTTTTCTTATCAAAAAAAAAAAACGTTATGAACCGTTACGGAACGTTTTCTTTTTGTTCCGGAACGAAAACGGAACGGAACTTTTTTCTGTGGAACGAAACGAAAACCGGAACGAAAAACATTTCGTTCCGACACCCTGTTTGCAGTAGCGTTTGCGTGTCACTGAGCCAATAAAAAGTTACAGAACATCCAAGATGTACACGTGCGTGATGCTATCAACTTGGTTTTTGCCTTCACAGTGAATGAAGGCAGGGCACAGAGAGCCGAATGTAGCCGGTATGTTCAGCGGCCTACACTGTGAAATGGATACAAAAAGGAAAAAAAATGAAGGAAGCAAAATCGAATCGAACGTGCGTGAGAGGGAGAAGGGCAATTGAAGGTCAAAATAAAACGCGAAGAAAGACCTGCAAGGGTACCGGTGTCGCTGTTTCAAAACTGTCATCCACTTAACGAGGACACGTTCTTCATTTCATACAACGAGTCAGAGGCTCACGCTTCAATCATAACGCATGATGCCATTCGTAAGTACAACCCCGGTTCCCTGCAATGATAATAGGCCCATTGGCTAAATTTGTCACTGCCTGCCTCTCGCGTTTGTGCAGTCGCGCTTTCCCTGCCCGATTGACTTTCACGACGAAATGGGCTATTCGCTTCAGGGGCCATTATTAGAATAGCCCCCTGTTCTAGTGGTGGTTCCCCGCGTCGTGCAAATGGTCGGTCAATCTAACGACCCCCGGTACTTTCCGATCCCCAGCTGGTCGGTGGGCATCGGAAGCATGGCACATGGTTGTGTCCACTCTATAGAGGACGTGTTCGAATTAGCCGAGCCGATCAGCAAAATAATTGTACGCAGCTTCCGCTAGGTCGCGCAAAACCAGGTCACAGCGAAGCTGACCGATAGATCACTGAAACAGGTGTGCACGTGATAGCCATGTGGCATTTTTTTGCCCGTGAACATGTCACGTGATCGTCATGCGATACTTTGGCTGGAACATCTCACGTGACAGCCACGTTATATTTTGACCGGAACACGTCACGTGATAGCCATTTGATATTTTTGTCGGGAACATATCACATGATAATACGTTACGTTAATTTATCACCACCTTCAACATCATTATAATCCTGACATTTAGGCTTATAATAATAATAATAATAATAATAATAATAATAATAATAATAATAATAATAATAATAATAATAATAATAATAATAATAATCGTCACTTTCTTCATCATCATGATCGACATCATCCTCTTCTTCACTATCACCAATGCCATCTGCATCATCACCCTCGTCATCATCCTCATTAACTTTATCATTTTCCTCACGTTTATTAGGTCCTCATATTTATCTTCATCTCTCTTCCCGTCACGTGTCGTTGTGACGTCATATTACGTGATATAGCATGATTTCGGGGCCACACAAGGTTATGTTGGTAGATGTAGGCAAGGTAACTTCAAGGCCATATTTCAGGACGGGACGAGGAAACTTCGTGGTAGGACAAACATAGGCTAGCTTAAGCAGGAAGTGGGTTCGTCACGAAACAAGTCCAACGACATAAAATGCATAAATCGGCCTGGTACGCTTGCCTATCGCAATATGATGGTCAATATCCAGATAAGCTGGATTCTTTTACGCAAGTATGGTAGGTTACTATGGTAGGCGGCCCGGGTAGGTTACTAAGCGTCACAATTGTAATGCTCAATTTGGAAACGTCAACTCTTTCGACGGTAAATGTGCCCTCAGAGACATCGTAGCCAGAAAAAATTTGCCGCTCATTAATGTCTGACACAGCGTAAAAACTATGTTAATAAAACCGACCGCATGACGCTCTAAGCTTTAATGCGTAGACTGTTTTGCTGTCTCTTCCACTTCCCGACTAGGTGTGTGTGTGGGTGCGTGCGTGTGCGTGTGCGTGTGCGTGTGTGTGTGCGTGTGCGTGTGCGTGCGTGCGCGCGCGCGCATCGATGCATATATGCTGACATGCGCACGCACATGTGTCTGTACCTGCGTATGGTATCTTCTGCAAACATACTTTACTTTCCTTCTATACTTAGGGCTTCTTCAATGTGGCGCTGCTTTGTACAATTTCAATCAGTGTGGGAGTGAAAAGCGACTGCATTTTGTGGAAACATCGCTGGCTCACCACCGCAAGAGCGTCTCAAGCCCCATCTTGAGCTTCTGCTCTAGCGTTGACCATTCACAAAAATTGCTGAGATCTAGAAACGTTCTCGCGTTACTCGCATACTGTTCTGAAAAGACTCGCAATATTCACTTCACTCTAATGATTTATGTTTTCGCGTGTGACGCAACGCCTCCGCTGACGTGGACGAGGTGTCTCCTCAATACACACGTATTGTGTTCCACTGGGCATGTCATATTAACAACGCGACAAGCTAGAATTTCAAGGTACCTATAAATGTGTTTCATTATTCTAACTTACGGCGTTGAATTTAATTATTCGCTATTCCACACAGTGCGGTCTCCTAGCCTTCTTTGCACATCCGTCTAACTTAATGTACACCCTGGGAGCTGTGGTGTCGCTATGTGCTCGTGCGATGTCTACGACAGGTCTAGAATAAAACTAGTACGCGGTGTAAAAAATTGAGAAAGCACGTTATCAAGTTTTCTCACGAACTACTACTCGCACTGTTTGGTTATCCTGTCACCCACTAGTACAAACTAGCCGCCTACCACTGAAAATCGCCTCTAAACATGTGAGAAATGGTGCTATTACAGATTTGCCTTATAACTAGTCGTCGAGACTAATCCCCCCCCCCCCCCCCCCCCCCTGTGCTATCGTTATGCAGCGCAGGGATACGTGAGGAATACAAATAAAGGCAGGGACGCAACGTCCGCTGTTTCCTTGTGCGCTGACCATAGCTCCTTTGGTGTCGAAAGGCGTGTTTGAAAACGTGATTGGCTTCTAAAAGCAGGGGTTGTTGAAAAAGAAGAATGATGGAAATGGCATTGTTCTGAATGTTCAGAGCTCGAGTAGAAGACATAGCTTGCCCAGGTTCACTCCTTTCTTAATTGACGTAAGAATATCAGCTGCTCCTGTCTGTTCCCTGATCCATTCCGCGTTGCGCCTATAATCTTTTTCTTTCCATTGTATTTATCGCACGGGATTTATAGCATTGCAATTACAGAAACTGCTAACGTGCGCAGTGTGACAAAGCTATAAAAGATTCTAATTTACACTCGCCGGATTTGTGCTTAAAAGCACAACCTAACTACCTCCAATTTCACATCCGCATGTGAAATTGCGTCTTGCGAGCAGTCGAGTAGGGTGACTGATGGTATTGGAGACGACACCATCGGTGTACAGGCAGTGTCTCATGAGAAGACGTTTCGACAAGCGAATAAACTGGTTAGCCTGTCTTAACCAGAGAAACACCACAAAAGTATTTGGCAATGCCCATATACATATGAAGTGGCCTGAAAAGGGCGTATGAACTGCCATGCGAGATACCTGTCTTAAATGTGCATATGTGGGACAACGCAGATAACGGCGCAAATATTAGCTGTTAAGGGGAAGTTATTTTAATGCTGAAAAACATCTGGTTTGGCACTTTCGTTTGTAGCGATAAAATAAAACGATATTAGAAATCATGTAATAGCGATAATATTGTAGAACCTGTAGTATAGATGCTCGTTAAGAGAAACATGGCGCTATTACTAACACCGTGCTGTCGGCGAGAACCATGGACAAAAAAAAAAAAAGAAACAAAGAAGAAAGGAAACGGAGGCAATCACTTTCGCTGCGTATTTGAGCCGCCTGAGGTGAAATACGATTGTTTCCGGGTCAAAATCTAAGTATAGAAGAAACCAATGGAACAAACGCAGAAAGGCAGTGATTGCGACCGGGTCGTAAGCGAGCCTAATGCCATCCGAACGGGTGGCCATTGGGCATTTTCTTTTTCTTTTCGCATTTTGTTCTTTGCTCGAGTGGCCACGTCCCCTCCCCCCCCCCCCCCCCCCCCCCCCCTCTGGTGTCCCGGAACAAAGATCGCTTGTGGTAATTCTGGTAAGCGAAGAAAATGGCCAAGTACGAGGACAGTGCGGAAAAGGAGAAGAAAAGGCGAACTTAAAATGCATGAGAGTGCCCAGAGAAACCGAAAAAGCGAACGCAATGGCTTAAAAAATTCTCGAACACGTAATAAATGTGAATTCTTCATTTATAAAAGCAGTAAGGCAGAAATTTTCACCTGAAGTATGACAATAAAATTAGGTGTAGTTTAATCACAAATGTCACGTCCACACACATTCTGAAATCACTGCTTAATTCGCAGGATGCAAAATACCCAAAGTGTTTATTATTGCAATGTCGGAATTTTTATAATGAGGCATCTTGATCTCAAGGTAAAGTAACGTTCTTTGCAAGTAAGCATGCTGAATCAGTGAAAATTCAGAACTTGCTGCAGATCAACGAAATTAAAATTACTACCCCTCGTAGCAACTTAATTCCTGTCCTGTATTTTCGACCGAATAATCTTTAAATGCGATGAAACACTTTCGCTCGCATTTGTTCAATTCAGCACCACAAAAGCAAAATTTAGAGTGTCCCAAGTGTAGAACTAACGCTAGAAAAGAAGGGTGGACTTGAAACAAAATTAAATAGTGCAGGTGAGTTAAGGACTATCCGAAATCTCATTAGAATTTGAAGGACCCGGAAGACCTTTCCTTCTCGAACGCCCGAAGGTTGAAGGCTGAAATAAATAGGGCGTTTCACCTTTTGTTTGACTTAGTCAGTTGCGCGAAAGACACGCTGTTGAAAGTAGAAAAAGCATCGAAGCCTTTACCTTACCCACCCGCATTAATACAGTGTGTAACTGGCTCGGCATTCCGAATTTAAATGTAGAAATGAGTAAATGTGGCAGAGGAGATTAATAAGCACAATGCAGCGCACCTGCTGCGCCTGACACTGCGCATTAATGTAACCGCACACGAATAAATTGCGTCGAAGGAATCTAAAAGTTAAGAAATTGCGCACGTGAAAATAAATCGGAACTCGCACGACAGGCAAATTTTCGAATCAAGACAACCTAGCACAATTCTCAACAGGCCCATTCATTACAACATGCCCCTGCGTGACATGGCTTTGACTGGGCAAAAACGACTCAAAAACCTTACGGCAGCAATGTCCGAGCGCATGCCATTTTCAGATAACTCTAATTTTTATGCTTACTTTGACATAATCCAAAGTTTCAAAGAGGTAATAAAGGAACGTGCTTTCTTTACGTTATGCGTTCGTGTGTGCAACGAACGCATTTTCCTCTCTAAAAACGGTGCATTGATATAGTCAAAGCGCCACACCGTATTTAAAATTAATGGCTACTGCGCAGAAATGTCCTATCGTCAGTCTTGCGGCTACAAATAAAGTTTATAAGGCATACACTACTTACTCTGTCTATAAGCTTTTAAACCCATGAGTATTCGTTTATTTTTGTTTGAACAACAGAAAGCAAGTTTTCTCTCGGTGCGTCGACATCAAGTAGACAGTGATGCGTTGACAACGTCATCAATCGTCGCAGATGAACAACTTCCGAAGTGGCAAAGCCCTATAATGCAGCAGAAGATTGAAGCTTATGCAAATAAATGAACAATAATTCGCCCGAAGGTTGAACAGCCACACTCAAGCCGCCGTATCTCCTAGCGCAGGGCTTTTCTTACAGCAGCTTTCTTCGGAAATTCTCTTATTAATATTTGAACACTTAGCATCGCCGAAATATAATGCTCTACCTACAGCCGATTAGAAAATCCAATGTTTCCTCTTTCTTAATTGTGCTTTCATTTTAGCTAAAGGAAAAGGAACTGCATCTGCGAAATATTAAGCCAGATTTATTTATTATATTCTGCTTATAGAACGTGCGCACGTGTTGCTCTCCCTAATGCGTGCATAATAAATTAGCTCTTATCGATTTCATCGACCCAATTCTTTTCAGTGTCTCGAACGACCACTTTTTCTTTCTTTTTCTTTTTTGGCGCGTATGCTTTATTTCACTTTGTCGGCTGGATATATTTTGCTTTTGTTCCGGGCCGATGAATGGTGGAATATTGCCGAGCTGTTTATTGCTAACCGGGAGATCTAGAAGCTTCGTGCATAAAACACTTAGGTAGATTTGATGCTAAATTTACCAGTTTTCTGGTGAGGTAACGAAGGCTTGCTTATTCAGCAGGTTTAGCTGTGCAGTGCCAAATACAACATTGCATCATCAATCGTCGCTTTTAGATCGTAATTGTGGTCTGCACGAAAAAGAAAAAAAAAAGTGATTCCTCGGTTCTTGCGGTTGCACTGAAGCTGTCAAACAGGGCTGTACAATCATGCCGTCGCCGTATACAGGGTGTTTTTTTTTTAGTTGCAACACATTTTTTAAATTAGAAAAACATAAATCGCAAGCATGTCTTGTGTACCATTCGAGTATAAGGATTGGCGGCCTCTAGATACAGAACAATACCCGCACTTGTGCGCATAATAAGTGAAATTGCACTAATTAACTTTTTATTATCAGCAATTGGTGGCTACAGCAAATGAGTACTTTGGAGCTCGTCCTCGACACTACCTATTCCAACGATCAAATTTTGAATAGCGGAGTGCATGTCGGAGCTACACGAACAATTAATTCCCCTTGGCAGGCTCCTTGAAAGCGAAACTGGTCGCGAAAAAAAGCGTCTGTGACGTCGATGTCACCGCCTCGCCGGATTTCGTCACGCGCCCGCGGGGCCCAACGCCGCAGATAACAAGGAGATAACGCAAGCTGCTTGCGCGGCCGGAGCGGCGGTGACCACGGTCGAGTGGCGAGTGACGAAAGCCGTGGGGGCGGCGACACCGACGTCACAGACGCTCTTTTCCCGGCCGATTTCGGTTTCAGGGAGCCTGCCACGGGGAACTAATTGTTCGCGTAGCTCCGACATACACTCCGCTATTCAAAATTTGATCGTTGGGGTAGGTAGTATCGAGGACGGGCTCCAAAGTACTCATTTGCTGTAGCCACCAATTACTGATAATTAAAAAGGTAATTAGCATAACTCCGCTAATTATCCGCACAAATGCGGAAATTATTCTGTATCTAGAGGCCACCAATCCGTATACTCGAATGGTACACAAGAGATTCCCGCGATTTATGTTTTTCTAATTTAAAAAATGTGTTCAATTAAAAAGACACCCTGTATAATGCTTCGCAATTTCAAACAATTTTATTTGTAAAATTATTGTAAATGATTCCTCAGATATTTGCATGCCCCCAGCATTCACATATGAAAAGGAGGACTGTAGCTAATAAGAAAGGAAGAAAATAATGACGCGTACAATAGCACTCCAAGCGTAAGAAATTTTTTAGCGAGACAAATCACAACTGCAGAAGGTCGAGAGCTAAAGGAATTTTAATGCAATTTAAGTTCTCTCATAAATTTATCCTCGGGAAAGAAGGAAGGAAGGGTAAAACAGAAAGGCAGGGAGGTTAACCAGAAAGGCGTCCGGTTGGCTACCCTACAGTGGGGGAATGGGAAGGGGGAATAGAAAGATGGGAGAGAGAGAGAAAGAAGGGGAATAATGAAAAGTGTAGCTTTGTGGCGCGGTCCGGATAATGGCGTTTCTTTTTGCCGTTAGGGTTTCAGTGATAATTCATAATTCTATGCGAGGAAAGCGCTCCAAAGTGTTCTCAACTAAATTGAACATGCTGTGTATTGGCGCGGCACTTCTAGATCGCAGAAGATTTTCATGGCAGATAATTTTTTAGGAAGCCCTAATAAAGGAAGAAAGGAGTTGGATCAACTCCAAAAGACTGATGGTTAAGCAAGACTGGTACATCAGTGTATTTCAGTCCCTGGCGCACAGTTTTCTAGAAACTTCATATTCTACATCATGTTCTTTACAATGCCAAAGTGTACCGTTCAGTGCAGCTCCCTAAGCGCTTCCGACATGCCGTGAAACAGACGCCACCACCATTGCGATTATCTTCATAAAGGAATAGTCGCCTAAGAAAGCGTTGCTCTTGTCAAAATATTACTCTACGTTCTTCATCCCCTCACCCGTGGAATTACTTCATTTACCAATTCAAAGGAATTATTTCCGTTTATGCGAAATAACCAAGCCCGTGGTGACACCGAAGTAATGAATGAACATGGGGAAGAGAAAAGTTTTACGGAATTTTAAACACTAGTCGTGCTCGCAACATAATCGTACAGTTCCCATAATGCCGCCCAATTTGTCGCGTTCAGTCGCACAATAAGCTGCCGAAACAAAAACAAGCGAAATTGCCAAGCAACAACTTTGAGCACTTGCTCCAGCAGAGCAGAGCTGTCGATAATGGAGAGAAACGACGCGCTATAGTCCAGCGTTCACACCCCTTGTCACGCTTCAGTGCAAGTCGAGGTCAGACAAAAGAAAAGGAAAATAAATTACGTTGCGCCACCATTTAATATGTCGCTAGAGTGGCGTCACATTTTTGAGCGGTTGTTAACAAGTGCGGCGTGAAAGCGTAAGTCCGTGTTTGCTGCACGTCTTTCAACTTTTTAACACAGAGAGGGCTGAGAGCTGTCACGTCAGAAGAGTCGGTGAAAGAAAAAAAAAAAGCTGATTTTAGAAAGCAGGTTCCGTTTATCCAATAATAATCAGATTACATGCGCCCCGAGTTACTATAGAACGAAAAATAACGACGCCAGGCAATCTGTAGATAAAAAAAAAAGTTGAGGTGGCGAAAGGCGCCTCATTATTATTATCTTCGATAACCTATATACTCACCGCCTTGAGAGCCGTGTGCTTGAGTGTATGGGTTCTGCCGTCGCCGGTAACCACGCTGTCACCTTTTAATAGCTGCTAAAATAAGATGTTGCTGTTTCGGTTGTTGTGTGCCTTTCAACAATAGGTCTCCATATCCGCCGAAGCAGGCGCATGAGCTTAATGAATTTGAGCCATGTCCAGGGTCAGTTCGCTTGGAGCGCATATCTAATGGCCTTAATGAACCAAGCCTTTGTATGAGCAAAAGCTATAGAAAAAGCTAAAATACTCGGGCTCGAAAGCCGACGTATAAACATCTAGACCTCGCCACTACGCCCAGCTTTAATGAGGCCGAACTTTAGCCAACGCTGGGGGACAGTATAGTATAGGCGGAAGGAGCAGTAAAATAAAACTTCGGTATAAAGTAATGGAACTTAAAAACAAGGATGCACTGCAAAGCGTCGCCCGACGGTCGTCAATCTTGTGAAACTTCGTGGAGAATTTCAGAACATGTCAATTTTCTTGGCTCGGTCTCTAGCCAGTTATAATGAACGCATTCCCTGCTACCGAACTTTGAAAGAAATTATTTTCTTTTAAGAGTCAGCTACAGCCTGACGTCTTCGCAGCAGCACCGTTAAATTTTTATAGCGAATATGTGTTAGCATCGCCTTGTTTGCACCTACCGGTTGTTTCCGTTGAGCGAGGCATATCTTGAAAGCAAGAAATTTCTTTTTCTTTTTAATTTGAGGGTGCTTTAACTAACAGGCATATTATTGGCACAACTGGGAGCTGCTCCAAGTCCATGAGACGACAGTGGAGAATGGGACATGCAGAATGGGCAATGGACGAAAATTCAAGACAGTCTTCTCATGGACCTTCACATCATACATGAATCTAAAGTATCAGGTGGCAGTAGTCACCACTAGGTGAATGCGCGAAGGTTTGAAGGTCTCATACTGCCTTTCAAGTGTTCAGCGAAACACGTTCATTTATTAGCATGTCGGCTATGTGGCAGATACCTGCAAAGACGCATATGCTGTTTAAAACACCGTAAATACCAAGAAATTTCGTATGTGGCCATCTTATGGATAATAGATGTTGAATCGTAGTTAGAAAAAACTATGACAGCCAAACAGAGATCACGAGCACTCAGAACAACGACTGCACGCTACCCATTTGCAACAGTGTGAAGGAACCCACATCAAGGCTTAAAAATAAGAATGAACCATAATATTTTATAACGCAGAAGACCAGTGTAAGCACAGAAAGCCCGTTTGGCAAGACAAGTAACATATATAGAGCCAGCCTGTTTGTCGCAACCCCTCTGGGTTCGCTTCTATATCGAGATTGATATAGAATTGTTGGCAAATGCTGTATCTCCAGCTTTCGCAAACTTGTTCTGTGCTGTAGGCACAAGGACGTCTGGAATTTTAAAAATGGTACCGCTGCAAAGAGGGTATCGCGAGTGCGCCACTGCGCTCGTGGCTGCGAAGCAGCCCACCAGCCATTGGAACTAAACCAAAGCGCCAATTTTGCTCCTCAAGTGTGTTTCCTCGATTGTCTGCTGCAACTGATGAAATAAAAATATTTCGACGTCCTTGTGTGGTATTACTCTAGCAACGTCGCCCTTCGCACGTGATCCCGAACCCTATATTGTGTTTCAGGAGGATAGGCTGTCGACTACTACGTTTACACAAAGTGTTTCGAAGATTGGATTGCACAGTCTGCCCTATGCAAAAAGTGGAATTGACGACCATTGTATCAAGGATAGCTGCTGCTTAATTTAGATATGTGGCAAGAATGACATACATAATTCCCGGCTGTACGTTGAAACAAGCCCGCTGCTAGGCGATGTGGTAAACTACATTTCGAATTTTGCCAACGCCGATTTTGCAAAGACAAACCGAAAAACGTTTACTGAACGCCATAAGGACATCAGAGGAAGACAGCTACCTTGACTTTGGGTAAGCGAACGCCGTGACTAGTCCCCCATGGAAAGTAAACAAAACGGGGACAGTAAAGTGTCCCAGCGTAGAATAGATGTTAAGGACCGGGGACATCACTGTCTGAATACAGTTAAATCGGCACTTTCGTTTCTAGCAAACATGAGGGGATATACCTACTCCTGCAGGAACATTATGACTTATCGGCGATCATTTTAATACTGTCGAGGTTTAAACGATGGAAAAGGAGCATTATGGCGTTCTTATTTTAAATTTTGATGATATAAGAGGATTCATTAAACTTTCACATACGTATATTTCTACATGCTGTAAAAATTGGTGTCATTATAAAGCATGGAAGGATGCCAATGACCTTTAAATGCCGTTTAAGACACAGCAGGCTCCTGTCTATTAGCTTCATTCTTAGGATTTAATGGATTTGCAATAATTACAAATTACAGTCAAGTATTCTTTGCAAGGCCACGTGTCACAACGAAAACGAAAGGCACTTGAAGCGGAACCCCACGAAGCACCCCTGTAAAAGAGTCGTAGGGAGATATCTTGCTAGGCTTTTGCCCTGTTTGCAGGCGAGATTGTTCATGCACTCTATAGAAGCTGCAGCCTGTCCACTGTCGGGTGATCATGTCCGTCATTTTCATGTAGTGCAGATCAAGTCGTATGAATTTCTTGGCTGATTTCTACTTTAGCCACAGCCCAACGAAACCAAGTGTAGTAAAAAGCAGGAAAGCCAGACAGCAGGAGCGCTAACGTGCAGTGAAAGGTTGTTCTCAGAATAGCACGTCTATAGTAATCAACCGTAAAAAACAAAGCGCATCAGTCACACGCCACTGCTCACGTAAACCCAGCAGATTGAGCTCGACACTCAGTAGTCTAGTTTCTTTTTACAACGGAACTGTTAAAGTCGGGATTGATCCGTGCGAAGAAATGTTCGCACAAAGCAAGCAGCTGTCATGCAAAAGGAAAAAGTGGACCCTCTTTTGCCCTTGACCGACTGCCCGCACTGCTACATTATGGTGATTACGCTAAGGAGAACATTACATAGATAGATAGATAGATAGATAGATAGATAGATAGATAGATAGATAGATAGATAGATAGATAGATAGATAGATAGATAGATAGATAGATAGATAGATAGATAGATAGATAGATAGATAGATAGATAGCAATAAACAAAGGGCATCGGGCTGCGCAGGAGGGAAAAGGAGGCGCTTTCCCATGGCCCCACTACTCACACCCTTGACCTGGGGCCACTCACATGGCGGTGATAGAGCGGCAGTGCTACGTTGCAATGATAGTGAAGAAAGTATGTTTCGAGTTGCACAGAAGAGAAAAGCGGACCAGCGCTTATCCTGGACCCACTACCAAGATTCTCGCCTTCAGGCCACTGTTACATGAGAGTGCAGTAAGAAGCATGCAAACCACGTGCATTGAACCAGCTCCGCGTTTAAACAGTCTTCGCGAGATTAATTTAGTGAAGCTGCTTCAAATTCTTATATCCCTACCGCGTACCTTTTATACGAGGCGGCAGCCTAGAGTTGTCCTCACTCAAAACAGCAGGGAAAAAAATTTAGGCAGCTTGCAGTAGTGGTGCAAGGCTGGACTAACAGCGGCGCGTGTGGCCGATATCATCTTGCGGCTTCCACAAACTCGACTAAGTCTTGTGGTTTGTAAAGCGATTAGCGTTTGCGTGGTTTTGGTAAAAACACGTCACGCGACTAGCTGTAGCATGGTTTTGGGCGGGAACATGTCACGCGACTACCTACTACATAGTTTTGGCGAGAATATGTCAAGTGACTACTTGCGTCAGTGTAAACTGGCTTGGCTGAAAATTCTTCAGTGGTTCTGGTATGAACTTGTGACATGGCTAGCTGTGGCGTCATGGTGCGTGATTTAGTTCGCATGACTGCCATACGACGTGATCCTACGGAATCATGCTACCTGTAACTTAGCTAGGATATGCAAGCGTGGCTATGCTAGGCGATTGCTAGGTTAGGTGACTAGATTTAATGTCATATTACGTGAACTAAATCACGTATCTAGCTGTGACGTAATCTTAAGCAACGTAACACCAGCAGTCAATAAGGCGTACTAAACGAGGGCGGGTATGAGAGGCGGTTGCTAGGCGACACAAACTGGAGTACAGCAGGGTAGTTCCATGCCGCGCTTTACTGTCTCCCCTCTCTCTTTCGTTTCTCCTCGCTCTAACTTCCTTTTCCAACATCTTGCTCTACTGTACTATAGGCATGACTATACTACCTTACGAGCTGCTTAGCACACACCCCCTTTCTGTGCCGCATAATGCCGCACATGTATTGCACATAAGAAGCGCACGCGTACCAATGTCATCACGTGTGACCGATGATGATGATCATTTACTGTTCGATATACACAGAGGAACGAACAGCTTAAACAGCTGCAATGTTAAGAATATAAAAAACAAGCCGTAAGTTCTAAACAATGAACCAGCGAGGACAGCTAGCACCTGACAGCGTAAAGACATTCACCCCTCTTCTAAGAACACGAGTGCCTTAGGTAATATACCCACCATTAAGAACACCCTCGCTAAAGGATAGGTGAGCCACTCAACAGGCTTCGCTTGTTAGACGTTTCGTTCGAGGGAACAGCAACCTGTCACGAGTCCTTTCCGCCTTCATGCTCCTTCGTGACAAGGCGTTAGGCAATTATCCCCGCTTCTGGCGTGTCGTTTTTGTTGAGTTTTGTATAGCACGCGTCATGCACACCTTCGGCAAGTTGTGCACACGCCCTCTTAATTACCTTGTCGTGCTCACCAGCTCTGTATCACATCAAACTTGACAAGAGGAGGACGCTGGTGGATACTGTCTGGGAGTATCCATGTAAGGCTCGCAGGGAGCACGCAATATTGCGCGTTAGTAAAAAGCTCGAAAGGCTTTCGGCATGGCATTGATCAGAGCATTGCGCCTCTACATTCCTCTCCGAGATTCAAGATTGCTTGTTCTATTATAGTAGCAAAAAAAGCCGAAAAATTTGTAGCTGCGCGTCCAGAGCAAAAGACAGACCGACTACGTAATGTCTCGCCGCGGAACCTGAACCATGAGAGCAGCAGCGCCTATGGAGCTCGGAATACCTCAGATATATATATATATATATATATATATATATTATAGTGTGTGTGTGAGTGTCCGTCTGTGTGTGTAATCAGGAGGGCAACAGTGGTTGGTGCGCCTTCCTTCGTCTACGTAGCTTGTACAGAGAGGTGAGAGTGAGTGGTTTCTAGCGGAATTTTGAACGAAATTGAAATTCACCGCTGCATCTAGTTCAACAATATCTCGCCCAGGTGGTGACCAGGGCATTGACTATTGGTGGGCAGCGTGCCCGACTATGATCAAGATATTCTTCGCAGCCCCTTTATCCTAGCAGTCTGGATTCTTGCTTGTTTTAGGAGGCGAATATCTTGGAACAGGGGCCGTAAGTTTCGGCTTATGATAATATACCGTATATGCACAAACGCGCGTCCTTTGCTGAAGCGTAGAGTGAGTGGGTATGGCCGGAATTTTTAGGTGATAAAACGCATGCTACGGTCTTGTTGGAGCAGTGTTCTATGCACCTAGCATACATACAACGCAGTGCACATATGGATAATTAAATTACGAAATTATTATGAGCTTGCAACTTCCAATATCTATCTGTCAATGTTTCCGGCTGTAGAATAGAAGGCCAGACACGTGCACGCTCCTGCAGACGTCATTCGTTTTCGTCATTTAAGCCTCAGCTTACTTCTTATGGGTGTCTAGAGGAAACCTATATTATAGACGAATAATAAAAGCTTGCTTAACCCTACGAACCAAACTAAACAGCTGAGACACTGATCACAGTGAAACCGCGGCAAGGAAAACAAGAAAGTTAGAGGAAACGACATTGACACATGCTTTTCTTCCAAGTCTTTTTTTTTTTAATGTCCTTGTTTCGCCTACACTTAACGTCCCTGTTTTACTTGCCTTGGTTTTAGCGTGGTTAGGAACCAAGGCCTGCAATACCTTATCACCTATAACGTAATTGTTCAAATGCGGCGTGCACCGTCCTTTTGAACTCGGTACATGAGTCCCACCGACATTT
Organism: Hyalomma asiaticum; assembly: GCA_013339685.2. Classification (NCBI taxonomy): domain Eukaryota; kingdom Metazoa; phylum Arthropoda; class Arachnida; order Ixodida; family Ixodidae; genus Hyalomma; species Hyalomma asiaticum. Next base: position 48,264,823 of record CM023485.1, on the reverse strand, counting down.
AAAGGATAATTAATGAGCCTGTAGCTTAAGAGTCCGAAAACGATGAAAATCATCTGATTCTTCAGTGCAAAAGGTCGCTTCTTTAGGGCGCCGTATACGAGAGAGAAAAATGAAGAGTAAGCGGTGATTGCATTGTTTGCGTTCACACTAAAAAAAAAAAAAGTAGCACAAGTGTTCTTGCGCAAAATTCACGATCTGTTAACAGGCCTTTACATTCGTAAAAGAGAGAGAGAGAGAGAGCTCTTTATTGAAAGGCAGAGAATTTAGCCGGCGTTGAAATATCGCTGACATGCTACTCTGCGTGGGGAGGGAGTTTGGGGAGAGAAAGACGAGTAGAAAGAAGTACAGAATACAGTGAAAAAGAAGAGAAAGAAAAATTGGGCTTTGTGTTTCTGACTATGATGCCTAATTGCGTCCAATGATATTTCACGTTTGCACCAACCCGCAGTGATATGATAGGATGTGTTGCATGATGGGTGAGTGATGGTGACGACGGAGATAAAGTTAAAGTCGATCGAGTTGACCTATACTATTGAAATATGTAAATAAAAAGTCCATCGCACGTCTCTGTTGTGTGGGGCAAGCTAGAGGGCCTAAAACACACTGAGGTGATAAAGGGAGCTGCGTAAGTGACTGCATGCAATGTTCATAGAGCGCACGCTCACCATTGTACGCTCGGCACTCAAACAAAATATGCTCTACGGTTTCAGTAGAGCCACAGTTGCTGCAGTGTGGGCTTGTCTCCTGATGGAAGCGGTACCGTAAGTCGTTGGAATACGCAATGTTCAGCCGTAGTCGATGATACAAGGTTTCCAGATGCCGAGGGATGTTGGAGTGTAGTTTTGATTTGAGATCTGGGTCGACTGAGTATAAGAATGGGTGATGATGTGTCGGTAACTTCCATAGCCGGTTCCTTTCTTCGTAAGCGAATCGTTTAGCCATTTGGGAAGCATCAGATTTGGTGAAATAGATTCGCTTATAGTTTGATATCTAAGACCGTACATTCGTAAAGACTTGGAAAAAGAGCATATATTTGCATTCAAAACTCGAAGTTCCTTGGGCGGAGTGCAAACGATCAGCCATTTGCGTGTCCTCTCACAATTTCTTCTCCAGTTGTCCTTCTTTGTCGTTTTTAATGATAATCAAGGTGAGACGAAGGTCTTTGTTCGCATCTTATGGTGATTATTTTATAGAAAGTAATAACTGCTGATTTTTTTAAGTAAGACGGTCGTTATTTTTCTTAACATTTGCTAATTCTTATTACCTTACGCTCAGTTGCAACCCTCACATTTCAGCCAAACGAGGTACCCTGAAAATGGGTGCACGCCCGCGCGAATTCAACCGAGAGAAACAGGAACAAATACAATACACGCTTCGTTTGCACTGGTATCGCAAAAAAAAAAAATAATGTTTATAGTGGCTGTGCGTATATGCGCATAACCTTTCGTCCCATTCAGGGTAACGTGCTCAGCTTATCACGCAATGCAGGCAGCAGTGGTTCAAAGCTTAGAGCTCTGCAGCACAAAAGACCTTATGGGCGCTCTTCGAGAATGGTTCAGCGCTTTTTTGTAGAAGCTCCATTTTGCTACTTTTTCTCGCTATAAAGGCGTCTACGTGCAGTTTCGAATTGCACTCTTCGAAAATGCCACATAAGAGAATCAGGAACAATACAGCGATGAGTGAATTGAAATATGCTAAAGATTAATTTAGAATATTTCCAGTGCTCCCATGGTAAAAAAAGAGCCGGCCTTACGGGACTTGCGACTGGCTGTATCTACGCGAGAACATCTCTATCGACTGTGCTTGCGTCGTTGTCTTGACGTCACATTTAACTGGTTTTTTGTGCTACCCTTGTTTCCTGGCGCCTCGATAAGCTACTCTGCTGCGCACAAATACATAGAAGGTCTTTAAGAAAAGGAAAGACGCAACGCACCAAGAAAATGAGCAGGCAACAGGAAAAAACTGCCCTGTCGCCTTCTCATTTCCTTGTTGTGTTGCGTCTTTCCTTTTTCTTGAAGCATAAATCAAGTCACCCGACTTCGAATATTGCTGAAATAGAAGGTCATCCTTATAGTAGTCCCGCATTATGGACCAATAGATGCCGACTTTTCTCAGTAGTCTCCTAAATACAGAAACGAAGAATGCAAGGTAGTCAACTCTTTGAACGGGAAGATCTACGAGTGGCTTAGCTATCCTCCCTCCTTCCCTCCCTCCCTCCCTCAAAAAGAGAGAAAGCAAGAAAGAAAAAAAAAAGAGGAAAAGAAGAGCAGCATGTAGCGAATGCACAAATACAGCTTTCGTCAAGCCGGCTTAGCCAAAGTGGCCTCGAATAGGCAAGGACTATGAGATTACATAAGGGAATCAAACCTGCGGACGAGCATTGGGAAAACGCTGTGTGCCCATTTTCGGCGTGAGCCGTTTATTTCACAGTTGGAATATAAATTATGATTAAGCAATCACGGAAGTTATTATTACTGTTTGTTTTTTTATCGCGGTAACAGAGACTTTATGTAATGTTCCTGTGACAGGTTCTTTGGCGAGATCGCTCACACGGCCCTGAAAGTTTTATGACCAGCTAGAGAATTTTAGTTTTTTGCAAAAGCAAACGAAATAAAAAACGCATTTTTCAAAAGGAGAGACGTAAGCAAGGAAAACAATGTGCCCATAAAACTAAAGTGTAAGATCTATAATGGGGCTCTAAATAATATGACACGAGTAAGTTATATTGAAGGCCACAATGAATTCTGGAGAAGGGAATTTATTTTTGCAACTTTCACGTAAGAGCTGATTTATTTCTTGAAGAACATTTGCTTGCATACGTACATTAAAGAAGAACGGGTAATTATCAAAAGAAAAAGATATATTTACGACATAGAAAAGAAGAAACACAGCTAAAGACACCGAGGTTACAAGTTACCTTCAAAGGGCAAAGAATTCATCCCTCGTGGGAAAGAATCTGCCGAGAGAACGGAAGGAAACAAATTTCTTAAGCTGGCCCCTTCCACTTTTCTAGGCTGGGTAGGTATTTATCTGGTGGCATCAGTGAAGCTGAAGAATGAAATAGCAGTTAATATACAACTTTATCGGTCACTGTAGTGGCTTTTACAAGCAATATCTGCCCGAGCGACATGCTTGTAGGCCGTGACGCAGAATTTTCATTAAGGTGGAAAGCTGACAAAAAAAAATCACGAATGAACAGTGATATTCTTCAAGGTACTATGATACGAAGGCACTCCGACTTTGCCCTTCGTGATATGATATTTAGAGATAGGTTTAACTTTTGCAAAAAAGAAGGAAAGTAGTTTCGCCCATATTTCGTCATATATATTGATCGATGACTCCTTCAGGGCATTATATTTACGTCAGCGGAAAGGATCTCCGGAAAGTCGTGTTCGCGTTTGCATGAACGCTTAGCTTTGTAAACGTCGTGCATCCGGATGTAGATGTAGACAAAATTTAATGGCGCACACCCACTCTGAGGGACGGGCCATGAGCCTGGTAGTTACAACAATGAAAGACCCGGCAAACGCTTCATATTGTTGGGCAAGTTAAAATGAGTTAAGGAAATTGGAGATAGTTAAGGTGATTATAAGAAAAAAGAAGGAAGCAGATATAATTTCTTGATGAACGAATAAGCTGAAGCATAGAGTAGTTATGGTTTTAAGATTAAGTAATATAACAAACCGACGCACACTGTTTTTGTCTTCTAGTGCTTGCACATGCTACACATGTGCCTGCCAGCTGCAGTTTTGCAAGTGTACTGTGGACTGAGGGCATGCGTGCCAGAGAAGAAAGAAGTGCGCGTTCGAGCAAAAAGTAATACTCAATGTATGTCTTTGCCAATCACCCTTGTTGGGTGAGCGCCGTATGCATTCAGGATCATCCTCATAACGTCGCACATTGGGCATTGCATATGAGTGAACGCGCGCTCTTGGGAGCCAGTACTAATGATATTTTTTGCAAAGCCGTTCTTATGGTTTGATTGGGAGCTTCATCAAAATACGTTGCTTTCATTTTCATCTCCTGAAGATAGATGGTCGAACTACGTAAACATAAAGTTCTTGTGCATTGCACTTGTATGGTGCCGTCTAGTTACTAGTAAAGGTCAGCGGTTCGAAGTATAACATGAGTACTTAGGACGAGAACGCAAAGGAAGCGTGGCTTGAAGACAAGCGTTACGCACAACTTAAGTTGCGTATGGAAACTTAGCCAGAAGAAGAATATACGAAGAGCAAGGAAATGGTGCCGACCTGTCGCGCAGTAAATAAAATGAAAGTGCCGTACTGGGTAAAAGACATAGAACAAAAAGTAAATGTTTGCTGCTACAATCCTACCGCATACTAACAATTACCCGGAAGAATATGCCTAAGAGCTAGCAGAAGGTGCACACATGTCAGCAGCAATATCTTTTCGCGTGGCACGTACCTCAGCACGCTTTCTCCGCCTTTAGTGTTATTGGAGAAAGTAGTGTATCTAACATCTGATAATGCGGCGGTTTTCTTTTCCGAGAATACGCATTTGGTCCTTTTTTTTATTTTTTTAACATGCGAAACTCGGTCGGAGTATATATGAAAATCGGTGTTCCTCCTTGGGTTATGTATCACGCGAAACCATTTCGTATCATGCGAAACTATCTACCCTATTCTTGGACATTGCTAAGCCTGCACTTTAGAAGACTTTGAGCTCTCCTAGCCTGAAAGTCCAATCCTTGCAGATATGTGGCAAGCTATAAATATGTGTGGTGTTCTTTCGTGACGGCTCGGTTCCCTCCACAGCGGCGTACTTCAAGCTCGCCGAAAGGGCGTCTAATGGAACTTCCCGGAGAAAAGCGTGGTGTTTGAGGAAAGCAGCACCGGGGACGCCTCGTTCGGTTCCGCTGAGCAAACAACGTCTCAACTGTGGCTGCACACAAATGGGTCCGGGTTCCTACTACCCGAGAAGAGCTTTGTCCTGTCGCGTGCACGTGCATGTATACTCAAGAACCTTGTCGCCCTTTTATTTTGTTTTTTCCTGACACCTGTTTTCTGAAAGAGATTCGACGCACGGCTGCTGCTACCTGTGACACCCGGCGTAGTTGTACGAAGGTTTCAGACGTGCGCACGCAAAAAGATCTGGAGAAAACGTCGCGTAAGGGTCAACAATAATAATTGGCCGGCCTGCAAACGCGTTGTGAAAGCGTGTATGTTGTCTTCCCTGTAGTGTTATATTTTTGGATGCCCGCAACACAAGGTTTTCGACTAAGGATAATCTTATTCTACATAAAGCGCGAAGTAATTATGGCTCAATGGCGGCATGGTTTTCGTGTATACTTCTGTGGAACACGGTTCCCATGGCTTAAAATTATGCAAGATGCACTCATTCCGCTGATGTCTTCAAATTCATGTGCCAGATAATTTGTGCCTTTAGTATACTATTTTTTGTATTCACTGTCTTCACCAGTCCGTAACCAGTATGGTTATTTGTTACCCTACTATTTATATAAATCTTTTTTCTTTATATTTTGTTGCTAAACTGCAACTGTTTGCTGACCAATGTACCTACTGCTTACTTTTTGTTAGGAGGCCCCCCTCACTGTTCTCACTTCGGGACTTCCGTTTGTTCACTTATGCCTAGATGTATTGTAATTCAATGTATTGTATATTACATAAAGAAACTTCAACTGCCACACTTCATGGCCTAGTTTGTATCGCTGGCGCCAAATGCCAGCATTTGAGGAATTCGATTGCAAAGTTGAAGTGAGCATTTTCTCCTGCTATCGGCTTTCTGGCTCTCTCCAAAGTAGCGCATGGAGTAAGTTGAGCAAATAAATATAACTACAGAGCTGCTCGCCGGAGACATATATATATATATATATATATATATATATGAGCTAAAAAGGAAGATGGATGAGCTGACGCATTTACAGAATGAAGCAAACGATATAAATGCGCACAAGTCAAATATGCTGCTATACTTGAAGTATTTCATCTCAGCGAGCAATGCGGAATTACGCAAGATCGTTCAACCCACTCGCTGCTAAACGAATTTTTATTATAGAATAAGAAACATCCATTTGTGACGTGGATAACAAAAGCTATATCACACAGGAATAGTAAAGATGAACAGCGCGAGAAAGACATACCACAAAAGAGGAGACGCACTGACAGCGCTGAATCTGTGCGTTGCCTCTCTCGTGGCGGGTCTTGTTCCTTGTTATGTTCATATTAGAAATGCACCAACTCACCCAAGGTTCCGCTTTAGGAATAGTGAATTCCACAAACATTAAAGTATACATTATGGTTTCATAATGCGTACCTTAGAAGCCAAATGCTTCAATAAAAGCTTATTGTTTGAGAAAATGTGTGTTTTTACAATGCATAAAATTGGAAGAAACAATGAACTTATTAGCAAAATAGCGCCCTCATGCAGTCTACTACAGGTACTGCGTAAGTGAGAGCATATTTGCAAAGGTGTCTGTGCTGGATAATGGCAAAAGTCAATTTCTGTCAGTCTTCCGACGTTCTAGAACACAAGATCGTGGTCTGAATAGCGAAGACGGGCTCGTGGAGTTTCTGTTCGCCGTAAAATTACTTCTGAGCGTCACACAACGTACCAATGGTTAGGGTTGTCTGTAGGATTCAGATTGTCCTGTGTGACAATGGAAGACGATCAACGAAGTACATTGATAACGAGAAGCTAAAGCCAGTTAACCTTCCTCATTGAGGCAGGCTATGTACTAGGAAGACATTTAAGAAACAGTGAAGTCTGAACTTTGCTGCCAACGAACGTGTCGTGCTGAAAAAAAATTGTGTACCTACCGACAGGCACAACTTTAGGCGCCCTTGTACTTATAAATGCAAAATTTATGCTTAGGTAGCACGTGTTTACGATAGCCACAGAAATAAAACTATGGATTGCCGAAAATCTACCCTTGACAGGTAAACACCATTGAATGCTGTATTTACACAAGAGAACGTGACGTAAAACTTAAAGAGATCTATAGAAATTGTTGATTAGATATGCACTTTACTTGCAAATGAATATAGATACCACACTTGTGCTGTTTGAAACCCCCACGACTCTAGTAAAGCGTAACGCCCTCCGTTAACCATTTTCCCTATTCGGTAAATTTCTTTTATTACGAATGACTGTCTAATTTTGGGTGTTGCTGACGTGACAGAATACCGCTGACGCTCTTTTCCAGTTGCGGCCGAACCGTATTTCTTGCCACGTAGCATAATTGCGCACATCGTGAGTTTTTTTTCTGGAATTATTTTGGAGTACCTTTTCACATGTGGTCATTTCTATAGCGACCGAGTCAGCATGACAACTGAACAAGGAGAAAAACATTTTGGAAACGCAAACGCGAGCATCACCGAAAGCCTCGAACTGAAATGTCAGCGCTGTTTGACTGAGAAACGGCAACAGACTAGATGGCGAGCTCTCGCCAGGAAAACAAACAAGTACGGTTGAAAAAACAGTCCGCCTCTCTCTGCCTCCCCCCTCCCCTTTCCCCCGCTTCCCTGCCTCAATATCTCAGTGTTATTTTATTTAGTTTGTGTGCTCACCGCTCACCGTACGACCGGAACCACGCCCCAGGAGCTTCGTAGTAGAGGGAAACCGCGTAGAGCAGACCAGTGGGGAAACTGAGCGCGTCAGTCAGTGAAAGCGGGGTCACAGACTGCAAGAGAAAGGCTGAGAGCGGAAGGGGAGGCCAGGACACGAAAGAGAATCGAGCGGCTGACCACGCTATCGAATACGCAAGAAACCGCCACTTCCTGGCTGAGCCGTATGGTCTCACGGTTTGCTATATAAGGCGGAAAGAGAACAACCGGGACTCACGCCCAGTCGGCGCTACTTTGCGTTACTACTTCTCCATCTCTTTTTCTGTACTTATTTTGCTTCGCGCTTGCTGAGAGACATAGTGATCGCTGAATTGCAAAATTCAGTGGCTCGGTTTAGAAGTTTGCTGGGCTGTCGTCGCCTTCGGTCTCTGCTTGGCCACACATGTTGCCCATTTCCGAGGAATGCTACCACAGCACACTTTATGCCATTGTTCAGTCGTGTTACTTTCTCTCTCTCTCTCTCTCTCTCTCTCTTTTCTTTTGTGTTATTGCGGGTCAGTTTCTGTGCAATCGTATTTGTGCTATGGTAGTATGGCCTGGTGAGATCGAAGTTGTTTTGTTGTGTTATTAAAGGCTTGTGTTGAGGTTCAGCTACAGAACACCTCGGTTGAGCTCAGTTGAAATGAAGGGACGTAGTATGTACTGCGTGTTCTTGCGTATTCTGAATAACTTAAACAAGAAGCAGGAAATGGCGTTACTGTGAGCGTGAAATGATCAGAAAATTTCTAGTGACCGCAAGATGAATATCTTCGTAGGATGCGTTTACTCTGAAAGGCGAGATGTTGTGAAACACGGTTGTTTTGTTTTGCTCTGTGTATTTCTATTTTTTTAACTTTGCAACAAGTGTATTTATTGAGAATTCTCGTCATCTTGCTGCCAGTATCGTACGAGGTGGGACGCGTCAAGATATCACCAGGTACTTTTATCCTGCCATCCTTGCTCTTCACGTATGTTGTGTACTTAATGGTAATAACGTGAAACACGCTGTAATATAGTCGTCCAAAGAAATACATTGTGCTCTTTGACTTATGTTTATGACAAGGTGATCGATTAATGCATCAATGGTATTTATGCTGCCAAATTCACTGCAGACGTTTAGCTGATAAACATTAATGCACTTACGCAGCAGCAGACTAACCCTTTAATGTTTGAATGCCATTTGGTGCAGGTAAGGTTGATTGATCTTGAGAAATAGGCGTTATTAATGGAAGACCGTGAAGTGTCATGACCTTACTTGCACCAAGCCCTCTCGAAGTTGTTTCCATACTTCGAAGGCAGGCTTCTTTCCCGCATGGTTTGCACGCTTGTTAAGACAAAAGGCTCATATGCATGATGAGTCGAAGAATACGCTGTCTTATTAGTCGACGTAAGCGCTAACACAAATCCTGCTTAAATTTACGTGCGATATCTCAGGGAGATTACTGTGGAAAAAGCCAATTCACGAATCCGGGAAAAGATTGCCGAGCTGGTTGGGAATTGAGCCGGGGCCCCCGAGCCGCTGATCAGCTAGCTTCCTCGACACCATGGTGGCTCTTTTACCGTCGTTGCCTAAATGCGCACGAAGTGTGTGTCTTAAAGTTGTGTGTGTGGAAGGCATGGAAGCGAAAGTGGGGTAGGTAACACGGGTATGAGCGTGGTAGGCTCGAGGATACAGATCATGCCCCTGTTCTCTTTGGCGTTAAAGGATGGAACCGTCAATCGCGTCCGCCTATTGACAATTTAGAGAAGTAAAAAAATTACAGCATATCCACGGAGTGAATGATGATGAGTGGGCGAAGCTCGGGAGGTTCATCGTTGATCGTGTCGAGTTCCGGATTAATTTACTTAACGCGCACGCTACGAATCCTCATGGTTCATCTATGCACAAGTGAAATCTCCCACCGGCACTGCATTGCAAGTCAAGATCCAGTGCCTATATATATATATATATATATATATATATATGGGTTGCCGGTGAACGCTTCTCCAACGCGAGCAGTCTCTATTTCTCAATCAAGAATCTCGCTAGGAGACGCTGCCTGCGCCAACGTTGTCTCTAGCGGGTGAGGGCGCGTTCTCCTTCTTTGCGAGCTGGTACAGCGTTCCTCTAAGATGATTGATGATGATTGTGGTTCGGTTAGGAAAGGACGCTAATTTCTGCAGCCCATGTAGGGAGCACGGCTAAGCGTCCGTGGGGGTAGGGGAAAGGGAGTGAAAGAGATAGAGAGGAGAGAAAGGCCGCAGTGGAGGGCTCCGGAAATTTATTTAACCTTTAATAACCTGGGGTTATTTAACGTGCACTGACAGCGCACAGTACACGGGCCTCTGGCATTTTCGCCTCCATCGAAAATGCGACCGCCGCGGCCGGGATCGAACCCGCGTATTTTGGGTGGCAGCCGAGTACCGTAACCACTACACCACCGCGGCGGCCCCTCTAAGAAAGCGCGTTTCCATAGCCAACGCGCGCCTTTCGCTCTCTCTCTGTGTCTTTCTCTCTCTCACAAGACAGCAGAGGCACGCGCCGGGAGAGAGAGAGAGGCACGCGCCGGGAGGCACGTGCCGAGGGCGAGCGCGTGCCGGGAGGCACGCGGGTTACGCCTGACGACTGACGCGTGACAAGGTTAGACTAAGAGGAGCTTCGCCCCTAAAACGAAATTGCACCATCTCCCGCTAAAGGGGACCATGAGGCGATGAGAAGCAGCACAGGGGGCGCACACCGCGTTTGCATCTGTTTGACTAGGTGTCACGTTTGCATCGGTGTGACCAACGCCTCGCTAGCAGACGCTGCCAGCGTCAGCGTTGTCTCTCGCGGGAAAGGGCGCGTTCTCGTTCCTTCATGTTTAGCAAGCAAAATTACTTTTTAAGGTTACCTCCCTTCCACAGCAATCTTGGTTCGCAACGGTGGTACCGCCATTTAGGAATGATGGAGCGAAGCACCTTGTCGTGCTAATGCGCGCAGGCACTTAGCGCTTCGATAGTCACAGCTGAGATATGTGGCGTGGCGTGGTTGCATCATGCAAGCGCGTTGCTTGGGCAATCGAGTACAACCACGGTCGCTACAAGGTTTGTCGTGTGCCGCCAGTTGTCTTGCGACGCGATCTCCCACCAGAAACGCAAAGGCCGTGGTCTACAAGCAAATTACGTGCCTTTCGCTGCAGTGGGCTGTGCGTTCACAAAACGATCCAACCATAACCCGTTTGATTTCGCTTGCAAGGTTCCACTATTTTCGGACGCAACTGGTTTATGGCAGGTTTGAGCAGAGCCCTGGCGAGTTCAGTAAGCGGCTCTAGAGAAATGCGAGTCGTTCAAGAACTTATGCTTATGTACAGCTGGCAAGGATCCCTTTGCAGTGACGAGGTACCGCTAATGTTTACATGCAACGGTTACACCCATGAACAGAATGCCCAACCCATCTCCCGCCCCTCGATTCGCCAGACTGCCGCTTATGCATTCCGCAGCTTAGCGAAGGCCGGTTTCACTTTCGTGTTATAACGATTCCTATGACCAAGGGATCAACCACATTTTTTTATTCGCTACCGCAGAAACGCGCCCCCATAATTTTCGTTTCGGCTTCGGTTGAAGAAAAGCTCAAAAAATGACATGCCTACAGGGTCGTCAAACGTTATTCCTCAATTTGCATGCAAGCCGACCGCTGTGCTCTCTGCTTATCAGTTGATGGGTTGACAAAAAGTTTTTGTGCTAGGATGAACGTCGCTTCAGTCGTCACTGACTTGCTGCGAAGGTTTAGCATGACAAAGAACGGAGGCTGTTGTCGAGGCTAAACCATCCACGTTCCAAAATTCTAAAAACAAAAATGCCCTGAGAGGCAAAAATAAAAGAAAACGGGAAACGTTTTAGGTCTAGGTGCAGTCCCTTCACGCGCCTTAGAAAGGATGTAGTCACTTCATTTGGAGGCGCCTTCAAATGTAGTTAAGCCGTGGTTTGAAGAGGAGGGCGAAAAATTCACAGCATATCTACGGAGTGAATGATGATGAGGGGGCGAAGCTCCGGATGTTCATCGTAGATCGTGCCGAGTTCCGGACTAATTTAGTTAACGCGCATGCTACGAATCCTTATGGTTCAACTACGTACAAGTGAAATCTCCCACCGGCACTTCATTGCAAGTCAAGATCCAGCGCCTAATACGGTTCACCGGCCACCCATATATATATATATATATATATATATATATATATATATATATATATATATATGGGTGGCCGGTGAACCATTCTTCAGCGCGAGCAGTAGGTATTTTTCAATTAAGAAGCTCGCTAGAAGACGCTGCCTGCGTCAAGCTTGTCTCTCGCGGGTGAAGGCGCGTGTTCATTCTTTGCGAGCTGGTAGCGCGAGCATCGAAGTAGTAGTGCGTTCCTAGTAGGTAACGCGCTACAACGGACGGACAGACCCAAACCTTAAGGAGCTTCGCCCCTAAAAAATGGAACAACACACACGAATGGTGGAGGCTGGTAATGTCGTGGGCAGTTGAAAGGGAAGATCCTTGACGTTGCCTCGCAAACGAGTGGACGATGCAACCTTCTTCAGCAGTGAGGAGATCGCTGTGTGCCTTGGGAGCCGCTCTGGATGGCCCCGCACATTGGTGAGCGGTGGATCCTTCGTGGATGTAGCTCCCTTGTTAGAGAAAGTGACCGTGGAGGAAAAAAGCATAGAGCGCTGACTGTCGCGACTCCTGCAACAGTTCCTTGTTCTCCATTTGCCACCAATTTACAAAGCTGGGAAAGGCGTGAAGCATCGTGGCTTTCCGTTCACCGTTCGTGTCGCCGCGTCGTTGTTCTTTCTTGCATATGGAGAGGGAGAAAAGAGAAAATAAAGACACATAATTGCCCTCATTAACAGCTGGCGCTCCGGAAATTAATATGCTGATATTTGAAAACATCAAATATAATTCCCTGTATCTGTTGCAACTGGCCAGTTCCAGTCTGCACTTGCTAAAGCATGAAGAACATTCCCTCACCGGGAGAAACAAAGGCACTGCACACAAATAGCACGAGATAGCTTCTGTGGTCAGACGTATCACTTTCAGGGACGCTGCTCGCGTGGAGGTTGGCAGCTCAGACGGGAGAGTGGATAGGCCATATACAGTCATCCCCAGCCAGGGTCCAGCACCCCGCGTAAGCGCGGACGTCAGGAAATGACGGCTCGTGGTTGCTCCGTCCCTTCTTCCTACAGAACGGCGCACGAATGCGTAAACCAGTGCTTCGTAGTGGCCACAGACTCGGAAGCTTGAGCGAGTTCCGGGACTGAGCGTATGACTCATCCGAGCAGGCGGTCGTCTCTCTTGCAGCGGCGCATACCGCGCATAGATATAAAATTGGCCAGGCGCGCCTGAATATTGTATCGGTGACGTTTTCTTAAAGGCGTTCCGCTGGTTTGGTGCAAAGGTTAGGACACGCAACCAATTCCGCGTAATGATTAACGACGATATGTGTATGTTTCCTGCAGTTTAGGATGCGCAGGAGCTCGAACTTCGAAAAAAATAGCTTGCTGTATTGGAAGGGTAATTTTCCTAGAAAAAGGATAGTGTGATCTACACTGCTGAAAATGATAAGAAATCAGGCGATCTAAAGGAGTGAAAAGCAAATGAAGGAGCTGCTTTAATGATGTTGCGAGGGCTAGTTGAGCATATGAATGCAACTTTCAGTGCTTCGGAACTGCTTTGCGCAAAACTGTCTCTCCGCTCCAGTACACTGAACGTCCTACTTTACCAAGATTTGGAGGCGCAATATAGTCGAGAGAGCAGTAATGTTTTGTTCAAGACATCTCGACTCTTGTCTAAAGGGGACCTTAGAATACGAACGGTCTTGCTTCTAGCCGATTTTTTTACTAGCAACCAAGAGCTATATTGGTGTTCTCAGTATTGAATAGCAATAATACACCGTTGTATGGCAGTAAATGACGTTGGGATGAGTTTATACTCGATTCAAGTTAGGAACGTACTTCAATAAGAAATATGAATACTTTTTTTATTTAACTCATGTCGGTTGACTAACTGTTCAAATTTTACTTTTGTTGCGTTTGCTGGCATGCTTCTAAGGAAATAAAAAGCACCTGAAACAAAGGAACAATTCTCAGCTGCCTTGAGAAGGAATGGCTTGCCCTCTATCGTCACAGAGTCGCTTGTTTATGCAATGCCTAGAGCCTCCAAAACCCATCACCACTACAGCGAAACCGTCACAAAGGGATCTTGCGGGAAATTTTATACGTTTCATTAGAAAAGCGACAATAAAGAAGAAAAACGCTTTTTTTTTCAGCTTCTTAAGTTCGAGGGCTGCTTCGTTCTCAGCGTAGACGTTGACTGGAAGGCGCTGGAACGTTATTTGATTCTGAAGAAGACGCTTTTCGTCTGGAAGCGCAGCTGCCCAGTTTTGAAACTCAATTTCTGACGTTTTTCGAAGACGACCTACGCAGCGAGCGAAAGTGCAGTCGCAAGCCGCTTAAGCGCAGACTTGAACGGGGCTGCAAAACTTATTTCCTCTGATCCGTCGCGCACTCGGCCCCTAGCCGTCATGTAAAATTGATGGGAGGCTTTCCAAGGCAGTGGGCAGTGAGAAATATTTTGGACCGTTGGGCGAGGTCGGCGAACGTGCACGAACATCAGCGAGGAACGAAATATACAGTACCTCGCATCATAGTTGTGACGCTGGAAGCAGTGTACTTTACCTCTACACGAATTGCGTTTTGACTTGGCTGCACGAAATATACACTCGAACCGCTGCTGTCGCCTTGACTGGCTTCTACGTTCGTCCTTACGTCCCTGCGCGTTTCTCTAATAAATCTGCGCCGTACATACATACATACATACATACATACATACATACATACATACATACATACATACATACATACATACATACATACATACATACATACATACATACATACATACATACATGTTGACTGTAGGTATCGCTTTACTGTGCGATCTTCCCCAACAATGTCCCGATTATACATTGTTTTTATTTCAAAACTGAGCTTCATAAGCTCAATTTTCAAATAACGCTAGCACAGGCCTTTCTAGTTCAGTGGCTGCAACAGAGTAAGCTCAAGTACAACGACAACAACAAGAGCTAAACACTAGTATCTACTATAGGACGTGACACAAGGCGAAATGAGTCAACTTTTCAAGACAAGCGCCGTAAAATGCGCGTTTTAGGGGCGAAGCTCCTTAGGGTGTGGGTCGTTCCCTCCTCTGTAGTAGTAGTAGTAGTAGTAGTAGTAGTAGTAGTAGTATGTAGCCACCTTGCGCCGCCGGGAGGCTCGCGCTCGCCCTCGGCGCGTGCCTCCCGGCGCGCGAGCTCTCTCACTCTTCCAACTGCTGTCTTGTGTGAGAGAGAGAGAGACAGAGAGAGAGAGAGAGAGAGAGCGAAAGGCGCGCGTTGACTATGGAAACGCTCTTTCTTAGATGAACGCTCTACCGGCTCGCAAAGAAGGAGAACGCGCCCTCGCCTGCGAGGAACAACGTTGACACAGGCAGCGTCTTCTAGCGAGTTTCTTGATTGAAAAATACCGACTGCTCGCGCTGGAGAACCCTTCACCGGCCACCCATATATATATATATATATATATATATATATATATATATTGTCTTGAAAAAGGTCGGGCTCCGACCGAAACGTTGACTTAATAAACCGTCACGAGGCGCATCGTCAATACTGTTATAAACTAGCGGGGCAACCCAAGCTATTTTTGCATATATATATATATATATATATATATATATATATATATATATATATATATATATATATATAGGCACTGGCTCATGACTTGCAATGAAGTGCCGGTGGGAGATTTCACTTGTGCGTAGTTGAACCATAAGGATTCGTAGCGTGCGCGTTAACTAAATTAATCCGGAACTCGGCACGATCTACGATGCACGTCCGGAGCTTCGCCCACTCATCATCATTCACTCCGTGGATATGCTGTGAATTTTTTTCTATTCATTGCTGCATTTTATTTCTCATTTAGTAATTTCCTGGTGGGCATCCGCATTTGAAGCTGCCACCTATCACTATAATCTGGCAAATTTAATCCAAGAATTTACCAGTAGTGTACATGCCGTTCTTTGCTGTATTTAGGCCCGGTTACACGCATAGCAACCGCCCTCAAACCTAAGCTAGCGAGCCGGAAGTGACTTCTAGCGGAATATAATTCCGTATGCGAAATATCTGAGTTCTGGGTAACACAGGACTGGTAAAGGTAATGATGGCTGCATCGTAGTGTTCACCTGCGAAATTAGGGAACACAGTACGTATTTCCAAATAACCCTCTCTGAAAAAGTACAATGGCATAGTTATAGCGTTTCCATAGTCAAAGCTATTTGACTTATTTCTTGCTACTGCATACTCCAAGCACGCCTACGCTAGCAGAGATCATGCGATTACCTCTCTGTGTACTTATTTTTGAAGTCCACCGATGATCATCGAAATACAATACTCGAAGTAGCATTAGTTCTACCACGAAAACGTTTTATGCCAGTGTCCACCACGACCCCAATACGTAATGTCTGCAACCGAAGTGACCCAGTAAAATATACATGATTAGCACCAAAGAAAACACGTAGAAAATTTCCTCTGATGCGCTGGGAATCGAACTCACAGCCATGCCCTCCACAATGAAAGGCGGCCGATTCTTTACCACTCGGATATCGGCGCACAGGCTCCAGGCTGTATAAATGTTGCTTAATGTTTTTCTTATCTTGCTTCTTTCTCTCCAGGAGAGGCGAAGTGGAGCACTGCAGCTTCACTTCGCCTCTCTTGGATCCCGGCACCATTCCAGGTGCGTTCCAAAGTGCTTCTCGATGTGCGTGGGCGGAGCGGCAAAAGCGCATCGGTAACGAAGTTGAGGAGTTAATGTGGCGCAATTAAACTTGATTGAAGCTTTTGTAGTGCAGCATCTACTTCTGAGTGTGTCCAGTTATTATGTAAACTACCTCACTTACCACGAGGCGTTGGTCGCGGATGCTATGGAGGCGGTGCGTAAACGTGGGTTCATCCATGTCGAAAGTGGTCGTACCAGCGAGATACCGATAGCAATGGGCAAGTTCACCTCGATGTTCAATAAACGTGCAACTGCTTATGCGAAGGCACACTTTACTTTCGTCTTATACCGATTCCTCTGACAAAGGGATCAGCCAAATATTTTTGTAAGCATTTTTAGAGCCATGTGAATAAATATGTTCTCAGTTTTCACTGCTGCGCTTAGTAGCCAGAAATAGTACGCATTTGTCTATACAACTACGAATGCATGAGCGGAACCATTACTCCAATGTTCATTTCTGTTCAGCGAAGCCGCGGTTGCAAAACCTGATTTTTAACGGTATCCCTTAGCCTTTCATAGATGGCACTCACGACAATATAAAAGTGAAAATGCTTTTCATGCTTGCACAAGTAAGGCATTGAGTCATGTTTATTTATAGACTGCAAAATAAGTACTACTCTCTCGCACTGGGACTACTGTGAAATTATCTGGGTATTGTTGGGACAAATTTGTCAAGTACGCAATAACTGCTTTACGAAGTGCTCAGCCATAGACAATTTTTTCCGACAATGACAGCCCTAATCTACACAATAATGTGACATGTCACCCAAGTTTGTAGCATGATAGCAGTCATTGAACATCTGCTTTTCTAATGGGGGGTTCCATAGGACTACAGCGTATCGACATAAAGTATGAACCGCCCACGTATGCTTAAATTCTGTACTTCGTAGGTACTGTATGGTCGGATGGCTTGTAGCGATCGCTGCATTCTAGCCAAAATACCCCCTAGTTCTGAAAGCTTCTACTATCGAGAGAGGTACTCGGTCACTTAGGGCCATTTATCCACATGTCAAGACCGCAAAAAGAAAAAGAAAATCTACTAAGAATAACAGACGACCTGCCAAAAGCGACAGCGGTGACAGACAGCGCAATAATCTGTCGCTATGTGTCAGCCGCGTATCCTAAACGGACGGGAGAGCCAAAATAGAGGTGACAGGGAGCAATAACGAAGGCTGTGGGCCTACCAATAGTGGCGAGAAAACTAGTAAGTAAAATGGGCCAGATTGATCTAGAAGTCCGAAAGAACCGGTACCATCTGGAAAAAAAAAAGTTCATGAGAAATTAGGAGCAGAAACTGGATTACTCTAACCAGCAGCCATGGGAAATAAAGCAAAACATGAAGGTAAACAGAGAAACAAACAACAAGCATTCCCCTACTCCGCTGTTATCTCCCGCCTCTTCCTATTCCCTCTTTCACTCCAGCCCCAGCAGCGTCTTCTGCGGTGCTAGCAGCAAACCACGGAGCGCGGACGAAAGCACGACCTGAGTAGTCCGAGCCCTTTATTGCACTGCGGGCACCGAGGACAGGCAGTGGCCAGGGAACACGGCGCGAGATGAATGAATGCGCTGTCTCAACGTGACGTACGTACGTGAGCCGCGTGTACATCGTCTCTCCAAGCCCGCTGTTATAAAGGCACTGCCTGCATCTCTCGGCCTAGGAGCCATCGCTCGGCTTGGATGCTCACTCCCGGCGCCCAACAAACGAAGGCGAGCACATCGACGGTCATACAGAGGTAGAAGCACGCTCGCCCAATCTCCCCGCCCAGAGCTCGTCCGGACGCTCGGCCAAAATAAACCTGCGAGCAGGCAAAGGGATCCGTCCACCGTGCCGGAGTATCCTACGCGCACAGATCGCCGTGCACTGAGCGCATCCGCTTTCACTAAAGCTACCGTGCGTTTTATGCTTTACGGAGATGTGTTGAGTGGACTTATTTTTACTATGGCTACACTAATGTGTAAGCCAAGGCAAGCAAGGCTTACGGCGCCTGACCAGCGTGAACTGGCATTACAGACATTTTATAAACACACATATTTGATGGCTAATGTACGCATGTGCGCTTTGCACAAAGTGGTCTCATTCGTAATTCTAGACACGTCCCAAGCAGATTGTAACGTAGTTGTGGAAACCTGCTGGGGAGCAATCTAGATGGCTGTGATGAGCAATGGGAGTACACAGTGTAAGCGTTGGTGCCTTTCGTACGTGCCTGTGATGCGTATGCTTCGAAGCCCTTGGCTGCCCTTCCAGAACTGCGTTCTGACATCACTATACCCCCCCCCCCCCCCCCAACTATCAAGTAGCGCTAAGGCTGACGTAGAACATCAGTAGAACATCATTGAGCCTATAATACAGATCCGGTGAAGGGAACAGTAGTACACTCCGATGTACCTAATAATGTAAACGAGTGTTAGGATATTGATGCACAATACGATTAGCACAGCTTCTAATGATCATTTAGTGATAGTGTTTTACGCGCGAATTTCAGCATGTGATTATGCAGCACTTAGTAGCGGAGGAATCCGGTACTCTTCATTACTTGGTGTCTCTGAACGTGCACTGAACAGGCATGTAGTACAGTGACCTCCAGCTTTTCCATCCCCATCGAACTACAACCACCACTGGCTGCATCGCACCCACGTTTTTCCGGTGGTCAGTTAAGTACCATAGCTGCTGTACCACCGCTGCGGACGACTCGCTTAGTTAACGTGGCATTTGTTTTGGAGCACAGCTATTAGGTGCCCGTCATCGCTTTGCACTCGCCGTATCTGAGCGAAGAAGTACAGCAAAAGATATTCTGATTCGCGCATCTCCAGCTACGCCATGTTCTTGTTTTGCCGAAGCCGGGTGGTAAGCGAGTGAACGACTCGCTTACCTAGAGCCGTGCGACGCTTTTCTGTTTTTTACTGAAGCCGGCTGGATTCCTGAGTAGTTCCTAAATTCTCCCTGCTTTAGATAAATGTGGAGGCATGAGGCAGTTTTCTTGAAAAGAAATGGGGCTGAACCCCCTGTCATAGCAATTGATATAACACGAAAGTGTAATGCGCCCTCGCAGAAGTAGTTGGACGTTTCTTGCACCTCGAGGTTCCACACGACAGCGGCATCAATGCACGTCTACATGCGCGACACTGACTGGTCGACATCGTTGCGAGCAGTATTCTTAATCCGGGCGACCACACGCGAAGCCCCAGCCGGCGTGTAAACACTGCTGGGCTGGCTACTGGCTACATTACGCTGGCATTGAGACGTCATGTGGTAACACGATGCGAAAGACAACGTGCGCACCCAGGTTGTCCCCGAATGCAATCACTGCGTGCCCTACATTGCAGCGGCAGCGGTGCAGCGGCGACAGCCTCCTCTACGTTGGGATTACGGATTCGATAATCAGATGCTTGTGAGTGCCATGCTTCAGACTTTGCTCAGCCCGTTCTACATGGCGGCACCGCCCTAGATGGGCGCGCAGGCGAACGTACGCAATGAAGGAAAGGCTGATAAGGAAGGATACGAGGCACGTTTGTATACCTCTCAGCATGAGTGTGAATAGCGTAGTCAGTACAGCGCTCGGCACCCTTTCGTCGTGGAACAGGAGGTCGTGGGTTCGATTCTCAGTGCGACCGTACGAGCCAAAATTTTCTGCAGGTTTTCGTTCTCATTTATGCCTGTATACTTAACTGCGTCATATCCGTTGCAGGAAATGACAAATGATGTCTTGGTGGACCCCGGCATAAAACACTTCAGTGTTGAAACTTTTCCGAGTGAAGAGAACCCGTGCACGGTACCGAAGCAGAAGGTCCCCAGTCCTTTCTCAACACCGAGCGACGTATCCTTTGGAACTGCATCGCCAGCGCGGCTCACCGAGGTAAACGCACGGGAGCAAGAAGGCACATGCCTCTCTCAAATTCTTTCGCTGAGTACATCGACACATCAGCACACGTGTGCACAGCTGCTTTCATGTTACATAATGTAATGACCTTTTTCCTTGCTACTTTTACGCTCCCGACGAGGCGTCACAAGTGTTTTCGACAAACGAGAGATATTTCGAGGTAGTTTCAACGTAGAAGAGTAGCGTATATATACATAAATTGGCAGTGCTTCGCTAACACACACACACACACACACACACACACACACACACACACACACACACACACACACACACACACACACACACACACACACACACACACATTAAGCTAAGCTGCCCTGTGCGTTGGGAGCGCGCTAAATGTTTACGGCCTCTATTTCTCGCCGTGTCAGAGTTGCCGTGATTCCGCCTTCGCAGCGTCTCGCATCGGGCCGTGAAGCCCGCATTCGGGGCGCCTCCATTTTTGATGGCATGTGATGACAAAAGCAATCACTGATGCGTGGCGACACTCTACGCTTCGTCAGGTCCGAACAACTAGGGTGCCAGACTGATGGCTACGACGGAGGTAGCAGTGGTGGGGGAGGAAATGCTTACGTGCACAAAAGGCTTAGAGATGATTCTGTTGAAACAGGAGGAGCCAGTGCGACGGTAGCTTACGGAGGAGGTTGCGGGAGCCACATGGGATTAAGAGAGTGAACAAGCTTTCTTTTTTTGTCAGCCTGCATTGGAGGAAGTTTCCTCAGCACCGATAAACTAAGAATTGAGAGTGCTCTAAAAAAAGAATAGCGAGCCGATCCCTCCACCTCAGGTGTACATGCGCATTTGTGTGACAAATGTGTCGCTGTACTCAAGCGCAATCGACATTGCCCCAACTTTTAATTTGTCCCATCCCATTCGCCTTGTGCAGGGTAGCATACTGGTTCTTCTGAACTGATTAATGTCCTCACTTTTCCTTCTTTACTGTTTCCTTCTTTCCTTCTCGAATTCCAGGGGAGCAAGAGACTGACAAGGCTATGGTTTAGACATGACCATACCTCATCATTCCTGCTTAGGAGAAATACGCCTATACCAAGTATACTGAGCCCATGTCTCCAGAGATACTTGCGGTTCCGTATTTGAACAAAAAGCGGATAAATTGAGGAGCGGACAAGTAATCTACAAAAAAAGAAACCTTTTAGGAAGGGTCATTTATGTTGCAGTTATATTTCTATTCTTTTGTGCGGATGTACCGACATACATTTACGTCTCAGTTGGTCCTTGTTTCATAGAACGTGGTCTGCCGATATTCGCAGCAAAGAAACAAAAAGGAAGACTAATATAAAGCAAGAGGAAGAATAAAAAAAATTGACGGCAGATCCACGAGGTGAATGATGATGAGATTGGGCGAAGCTCCTGGAAGTAATCATCGGTTAAACCGTGAAATTTCTTCCGTTAATTCGCCCGATAAAATTGACGTGAAACGATTGACAAACCTGTATCGCGATATGGTTTTGAATATAAAACCATTGCTTTAGAAAACACCTGGCGTCTTTCGTTAAGCAGCTGGCGTCTTTTCGTTTTGCTTTAGAAACATCTGGCGTCTTTTCGTTTTGCTTTTAGAAAACATCTGGCGTCTTTCGTTGGTTTATTTCATCAATCAACGGCGTTTTGAACAAAATTTTTATTATTGTTTAATCACGCACAGGAGAAATCTCACCAGGCACTACCTTGGAGGTAAACAATGGCTGCTAATGGGAATGAGAGACAGAAGAAGTCGGCTTTTAGCTAACACTTACACTTCTACTTCTACTAACGTTTCCTACTGGAACTTGCTAATGGCTGCTAATGGGGAATGAGAGACAGAAGAATTCGGCTTTTAGTTAACGCGCACGCTGCGAATTTTTTATTGTTCAACAACGCACAGGAGAAATCTCCCACCGGCACCAACTTGGAGGTCAAAGCGTAAGACTGGTTACGCACTACGACTACGACGAGGGACGAACGGGTGCCGCTTTAAGGAGCTTCGCCCCTAAAAACATGCGTTCAAGGCAATCTCCAAGTCAAAATGATGAATCCCAAATCTGGTCCGTTTTAGGGGCGAAGCTCCTCTTAGTCTAACCTTGTCACGCGTCAGACGTCGGGCGTCAGTCGTCAGGCGTAACCCGCGTGCTGGGAGGCACGCGCTCGCCCTCGGCGTTCGCCTCGGCGCGTGCCTCCCGGTGCGTGCCTCTGCTGTCTTGTGAAAGAGAGAGAGAGACAGAGAGAGAGCGAAAGGCGCGCGTTGGCTATGGAAACGCTCTTTCTTAGAAGAACGCTGCGCCAGCTCGTAAAGAAGGAGAACGCGCTCTCACCCGCGAGAAACAACGTTGGCGCAGGAAGCGTCTCCTAGCGAGTTTCTTGATTGAGAAATACCGACTGCTCGCGTTGGAGAAGCGTTCACCGGCAACCCATATATATATATATATATATATATATATATATATATATATATATTCTCAGATTTCACTTGTGCATAGTTGAACCATGAGGATTCGTAGCGTGCGCGTTAACTAACTTAATCCGGAACTCGGCACGATCTACGATGAACCTCCCGAGCTTCGCCCACTCATCATCATTCACTCCGTGGATATGCTGTAACTTTTTTTTTCTTCCCGGCAATCTTTTGTTTCACTTTGTGAAACGTGCCCACGAAATTGGAGTGCTGCAAGCCATCCCACTGTCAAGAACGGATGCAGTAAGAAAATTTCGCTCGCTTGCGCGTGATATGACTATAGCGCAGTGGAGCACTCCTGGTCTTCTACATACCCGTCTGCACCGCCTCGACGCATCACTACAACTTCGAGTTCCGCGTGGGCTTACCCGCTGTGAAACTACCGTACTTTGCCGCCTGTGTCTAGGCACGTCATTCACAAGAAGTTTCGGCTGTCGCATTGGACTGGAAGACAGTGCTGCCTGTGTTCACTGCGGCAGCGAGGAAACAATTGTGCACGCCCTCTGCGATTGCCCTGGGTACTACTCCCAGCGACAGACTCTCGCCACAGAATTGTCGCGCCTTGATGGTCGACCGCTGTCCGAGCAAACCATATTGGAATGCCGGACAGACAGTGTCTCGCAGCAGAAAGCCACGAAGGCTGTGCTCAAGTTTTTGCGCGCAACGGGCCTCGTGAACCGTCTGTGACACATGCCGTGCTTGTGTGTGTGCGCGATTTGACCTCTCTCTTTCTTTATTCTTTTTCCATCCCTTTCTGTCTCCCTTCACCCCTTCCTCAGTGCAGGGTAGCAAACTGGATATTTTCTTTTCCGGTTAACCTCCCTGCCTTCCGCTCATCATCTCTCTCTCTCTTGTGAAATTATCTTGCTAGGTAATATAAGAAGGTGGTCGACGGTTCTTTTACGGTTTAAAATAATCTGTCGAAGTAACAGTCGATGGGGAGAAACTTGGTAAAGGCAATATAAGGAGTTGCAGAGTTCTCGGGTGGCTTGGGGTGAAGAAAGAGGTGATAAAAATACCGCAACACTTCCATACCAGGAAAAGGCAAGGAGGAGGCAGTCAGCGCTTTCAGCTCTGTCTTCCGGTATTTGCTGAGTCAGCAGATACACCCCTTGCCCAACCCGCTTCCGTCTGCTTTATATTTCGGCTTGCGGCGAATAGAAGGCGCTCAAGAACAAAAAGCACGCCTATTAATTTTCATCAACCTTTATTTTCAAACAGCGCGGGGGGCTCAGTGACCCGACCTGACGCCTTTGTAATACCTTCGAGGCTGGTGCGAATAAATTAACTTACTTGCGTTTTCTTTATCTCTTGCCGACACGAGCAAACGACAAAGAATCGCGCAAATCTTCCTTTCAAGGACGACTTCCCTTTGGCTTTTTGAGCAAAAAAGCGCTTATCCTGAGAAGCATTTTCTATTTATAAAAACGAATAACGCGTTCTGTTGATGCAGCGTTACCTATTCAGCCCAAACTTCACTCTTATTTTTTGGGTAGGTGTAGTTTTGGGTACGTAGAGAAAGAAGCATATTCTGCGGATTTCTTTGTCTATTTGCAAACGATAGAGGCACTGGCATCTGGTCGGCCAAAATTTACAGGGAGCTTACCTTCGCCGCTCCACTGACTGACATCAATACAGACCTTTATTTAGGAGACACGTACAACTGTCGGCAAGTATGAATAATAGAACAGACAGACAGACAGACAGACAGACAGACAGACAGACAGACAGACAGATAGATAGATAGATAGATAGATAGATAGATAGATAGATAGATAGATAGATAGATAGATAGATAGATAGATAGATAGATAGATAGATAGATAGATAGATAGATAGATAGATAGATAGATAGATAGATAGATAGATAGATAGATAGATAGATAGATAGATAGAAAGCGTCTTTGGTTGGTTAAGTAATGCTTAAAGGCGAAATGCCACTGTTCATGTGG
Source organism: Hyalomma asiaticum (assembly GCA_013339685.2). NCBI lineage: Eukaryota > Metazoa > Arthropoda > Arachnida > Ixodida > Ixodidae > Hyalomma > Hyalomma asiaticum. The sequence continues at coordinate 48,240,117 of CM023485.1, read as the reverse complement.
CAACGAATTTATTCAATGACACAATTTTGCAGCATACATCTTGGATCGAGCCATTTGCGAAACTTAAAATGCCTCAATGAAAAATCAATGAAAAGTTACTATCTTTGGTATTTATGTAGACCTTCCCAACGATATATGCGAAACCTTATGGTACTTATGCAGCATCAAATTGGCAGCAGTCTCTTGTTTCGCTTAAATCACGCGTGGCGAACACCTGGAAGCTGGAGCATGGAGTCACCTTCCTGCAGACGTGGTGCCCTATTTAGCCACACATATTACATGGCATCCATTGAAAGCTATCGTCGATTCGTCATTTCCACCGGACATGTATACCACGAAACACGGCCTTTGAGCTATCAACAAATAAAATAAATATTTGGCTATTTGTCGCACGTGATCCCCAAGGTCACCTCTCTATGCAATAATGCGCCACAAGGGGTGTGGTATATGGATTTCTATACAATATTTGCTTCTTTCTAGTCGCTTACCATGTTTTAGGGTCACCACTCAATCATCTAAGACTTCCACTTTAAAGGGGGTTCAGTGGAAGCACAACGTGAGGGCGTTTCCACGCAGCGGCATGGCGTCGATGGCACCACCCGTCACCATTTTCCTGTTAAGACACGAAAGCGTTGTTCGCTCTTTCTCTGATGAGAAAACTTCGCAAATTCCACTCTCGAGCTCTTAGGAAATGGGAAGTCTAAGAATGGTCGTCCCAGGAAACTATTGTGCATCGTTTCTTGGGTCCTGCTGTTACTTCTGAGTGCGTCTAACTTAACCGCTCGGGCTATGTGTAGCTGGTATTGGCACCCTGGAAATTCGTTGCAGAGCGAAAAAAAAAGAACCTGTTAGCCCTTCTTCGTTTATTAATGAAGTAAGAGCAATCAATGGTCCATCAATGCCCTATTTTCAACATTTCTAAAATTGAAGGTACATCAGAAGATGAAGTAAGGTACCGAAAAACTTCATGGGCCATTGGATTTTAATAGATGCTCTTGGTTCTAAAGCACCTGAAGGTAAGAATCAATTGCTTTTTTTTTTTCAGGACCATAGGTTCTCCGTGCTCTATAGACCTGATAACATACGGACACGCAGAATGAGGGACCCCAACCTCCACATAGCTTCAAAGATGCAAATTTTTACGACGTGCTTTTTTATCTTTTATTGTATGGTACTTTTTTCCAGTTCATGGTTTATGCTAAATTCTCCCATATTTAATAGCAGGCAGCTATAAAGCGCTGTCTTTACGGTAAATTAACCTCGCTATGTAGCGCGTTTTCGTACGTACTGCAGCGCAGAAAGCAAATCTACCAAACAGTGGGAAACATCCGTTTTTTTTCCAATAAAGGGATCAACAGAATTCGGGAACCGGAGGTCGATTCTCACTAAGAAGCTCAGAAGTGAGTTCAAATCAAGAAGCTATAGTGTATAAATTTCACGCAAAGCAGTACAGCGAATCATCACTGATTACCGGCGTTTTGTTGCGAGATGCCGTTAACGGACTATCATTTTGAAAGCCAGGGTATACATGGCGTCCCTCAGAAAATCGTAGCTGCGAAGGCCCCATTCGTTAAGTATTGCAAGAAAGCTATTAAAATGCGTGGTTGAACCGACAACGACTCCGATGCATTCGTTCCAAAGGATCTGAATAGACAGGCTGAATAGACAGACGGCTCTACTTTAAGTACTGACACCACTCCGCGCACGAACGTTACCCTTCGTGGTGCGTAATTTCTTTACAAAACTGAAACATAAATCTACAAAACTCCAGTAGAGGATAACGATTATTAACGTACGTTCATCCATCTCCACTTGGAACAAAAGACAAGAATGAGAGAAAATGTGAACCTGCGAGGCAAGCAAGAATTGCACCTTCAATAAATAAGAACACACAACAGAGGAACATTCGGCACAAGCGGCGAAACGGGCATTTGGAGCCCTCGATTTAAAACTGCCTCGCGCTGCACTTCCGGAGCATACGGCTCGAAGCTTAAAGACAACTTGTCACTCATAAACGCCTTACAAGGTATGAAGCAACAGCGAGGACTAGAAACGGCTCGAAGACAGAGTAAGCCGTACGGGAAACCTCTTCACCTAGATTTCGTCAGTGCATTGTGTCCTCGGGCACCAAGGGTGGCTGGAGATTTGGTCGCCCTCGAAGCGAGGAACGCTTTGTGTGCAGCCGATGAATCCCGCCTTAGCACCCTCATTGTTCAAAGGATATATCCACGGATATTTACCCGTGGGCTACGAAAAAAAAAGAGTGAAGAGCAAAGAAATACTACTGGTGTGGTACCTACGTGTTGGTAACCCGGCGGGTGTGCAATGGAGTCTCAAAATTGACTTGTGATGAAGAGTAATGAGCGAAAAGGGTCGTGTTTTCCACAGGCCAAATTGATGCCCTCGACGATGCGAGTTCTCGCGCTCACTCGACGGTCTTTCGCACCCCCAATAACGCCGGCTCTACCGTTACCGCATAAGTTTTCATTAGGCGTTGCGTAGCTGCTGCTGCTGCAGTCGCGGGTACACGTGGATGCCGCTTGCGCCCAGGCGATTCACTTTCACCTTCGAAACGGTGGCGGCGGAAAACTTGCGCGCAGTGGTTGCGTTAGCGTACCCGTCCTATACAAACGTGCAACTTGCCCTTCTGTGTTAGACTGTATGCCGCCACGGATGATCAGCGAATGCATTAGGAAAGGAGAAAATTTTTACGTCGTCACATGGGGCCATGTGATCATGCAGGTGAAGTAGAGAAACCTGCGCAACGACATTCGACGCGAATGTCGTTGCGCTGAGCCCGGTGCGAATCTTCGAGAAGCGTTCACTGCACTTCGCAGTGCTTTGTGAGGTGTTTCCTGAAGCCGCGGACCACGAAACACGACAGCTCCACTAACGTTAAACCTGGGACGGTGCGATGCATGCGGTGATGCGGCGGTGTTTCCCACAGGAAACGTCAGTCGCTGCTAACAGACTTGCTTTATACCGTGGCCACGACGACGACGTTAGACTCCGACAGCCCGGAAGCATTAGCAGAAACTCGCTTGATTCGCTTCTGACACGACAACTCGACACATGCACTGCCTGACTGCAATGCCTCCAGGATCGGTCCACACACACACACACACACACACACACACACACACCACACACACACACACACACACACACACACACACACACACACACACACCACGCACGCACACACGCACGCACGCGCACACGCACACACACACACACACACACACACACACACACACACACGCACACACGCACACACGCACGCACGCACGCGCACACGCACGCGCACACGCACACGCACACGCACACGCACACGCACACACACTGCACTGCCTCCAGTGTGGGTCCACCGTGACGACAGCAGCAGGACACACCGACAAGCCCAGCCCTAAGGTGATGCGCATCTTTAAGTGTCATCCACCTTATTTGGAGCACGAACCCAAAAAGCAAACGAATGCTTAGTTTGTACAGGAAGACTTCGATGAAGATATATTTGCCTTGTCTGTTCTCTTTACTGGAACTTTCCTACGCCTTGCGAACTGACGCATATCCTTAGGTAGTGGACGTAACAGTAAGGTTCAGGCCGAAACGACATAGGGTTGACACTGGAGATTATTTGGAATACGCATTTCGTAACTCAGTTCCATGAATGATCTGATTAGCAGGAATCTACTCTAAAACGGGGCGAACTTCTGAGGCAGATACAAAATTACACAAACGGAATGATAAATAACTTCCTCCTGAATTGAAGTAGTTTGTGCACATTCACTTCCACGGCACAATGCCATCATCATCATCATCATCATCATCATCATCATCAACCTGTTTATGTCCACTGCAGGACGAAAAGCGAGTTGGTTCCACTTTATGCCCGCAAACTTCTTAATTTCATCACTCCATCTAACCTTTTGCCTGCCTCTGCTGCGTTCTCCCTCTCTTCGTATTCATTCCGTCGCTCTTACTGTCCATCTGTTATCTTCCCTCCTCATGACATGTCCTGCCCAGGTCCACTTCTTTCTTTTAAATGATATAATATCGGCTACTCTTGTGTGTTCTCTGATTCATTCCGCTCGTTTTTTATCTCTTAGCGTTACCCCTATCATTTTTCTTGCCATTGCACGTTGCGTGCTCCTTAGTTTCATCTCTAGTTTTTTCGTTATCCTCCACGTTTCTGCGCGCATTATACCGTTTCTGCAGAAACGCAGAAACAGCACAATGCGCGCACCAGCTATTCGACGCTGCTACGATATGACAATGTTTCAAGGAGAAATAACAGAATACTGCTACCTATTTCCAAACTATGAACAGTTGTAGGCGGTGGGGAGTCCAGTTGGCAACGGGTTTGGCCTGGAAATTCACGCGGGCACCGTCGCCCCTTAGGGTTTCTCAATTCGTAAGTGTATTACCATTTGTTCAACCAACCGATCAACGCCCCATTCCTTACAGGCTACTATTTATCGGGAATTATGTTAACAATGCCGATGAACAGTCGCCTGAAGAGGTTCACATAAAATGCAGGTAAAATTGGCTAAGGGACCAGTAATGTCTGTTCAATCAATTCCTTGAAATCGCCTACGTGAAGATAAAGTTGCGCATCGTCTAGCAGCCTACAGGAAAAACGAACGCGACAGAATCGTGACACAGCCACGCGCAAAAGCAAGCGATGCTCTAAACGGGCTATTTCGACGAATTAGCTGAACCACCATCGATATGTGTGCAGCCCATTTCCCAGCCAGGATAATTCTTCTACGGTGTCACTTAACCTTTGTGAAAGGTGTTCCATTAGGGATCCTTCCTGCCGCTTGGGATTCGCTTTGCTCGCTTGCGTCGAGGGGTCTGCAAAGGAGAGGCAGCTGTGGGAACGACAGCCTTGTTGTATTTTCTTCTGAAAGCAACTGATCGGCGGGCGATATGTTGGGCCGTAAATAGCTGTGCGCAGTGGGACCACTGATGGCGTAGCCGTGCCGAAAATAGATAAGCGCGCATCTTTTGCTCAGTTGATGTAAGCATCATTGTTTGCCCTAGATGTCTTTCCCTTTCTTGCGTCACCTTTTCAGCTGGTCTGTTACGATCATGTTCCTTGATGTTAATAGTGCCTTTGCCATGGCCTTTTAAGATTCACTCTTTTGATTCCGTTATTCCAACACTGGATTTATGGCACGTTCAGATTATACGAAGAGGGTCCTCTGTTCAAACTAATAAACACAGTGAATCTTATCAGTTTACTAAGTAGCTTATTATTCCATAGAATTCAAATAAACTTTTCAAAATCAATAATTAGGAAGGCAAGATTAACAAACACACAATAGGTCGCACTTAAGATCATTCGTCTGCCATATCAGTTCCCTGTGCCACTAAGAATGACTTTTTCTTCGTTGTCGTATTTAATAAACGCGTTGAGCACCTTCTTCCTGTAAGAGGGATTTTACAGAAAACGTTCTTCACGAAGTGAACCTTGGGCGATCTCAAGCGCCTTATAATTTTAGAACGCTTCAAAAGCACAGACAAGTAACTGTGCGAGCAACACAAGCACCAAACACAAGCGTGCTACAAAAGCACCAAAACTTCTTTACACATTCGCTTTTCTGCTTGCACTTACCGCCTTCCAGTTATAGATAATAAAGATCTCTCTCATCCTATGCTTAAGTTGTGCTGGCGAGCTAGTTCTTCAATCATGATTGCAGCTAGAGTAGGGAGGACGCGGAACATAAGAGACACAGAAGGCCTATTTCCTCCCTAACATATCGCTTATGAGGAGGGCTAGCGTATGGTATTGCTTAAGCCCTTTCTGAAGCTCCATTTACAAAACGAAGTATCTTTGGAATTCGCGTGGCACACCGCGATGTAATTTATAACTCATTCTTGATATCAGTACTCTTAGAAGAATGTCATACGTTTTGTGCAACTTTGTTTAGATCTTATCGTCATCGTCGGAAATTCTTGTAAGAACAACAATTCGAGACGGAAGAGAAATGTCAAGATGTAGCTGCAATAGTGCCAGAATAAAGAATACGGAAGCAGGCATTTGGTGAAAACAAGCAAGCCGCTTACATATCCCCATATAACGCACCAAAGAATTCGCAGCAGCAGCGCTCATTTTAGGCGAGACAATGTGGTACAGAAGAAGCGCGAGTAACAGTTCGGCACTCTACAACGCAGTGAGCACGCATCTACATGTCCTGGAAGGTATCTGAACCAATGATAAACACAAGAAGAGAGCGAACATGATTGAGCTGTGGACAGGGACAGCGCTGCCGCCAAGGAAGCTATCCAAGGCTTTCGCCCTGTGGGTGTCTAGGAAGAATAACTGGCCGCGGCACACGGAATACAGGGCGACGGTGGAGCGACACGTGGGACTTGGAAGATGAATGATCGCTTACTTGCTGCGCGTGCAGTCTAAATTCGTGCGCCGTCATGTAGCCTTCGCAGCCTCCTCGTGGCCTCTGTAGCTACCTGTGCTACAGGCTAGCTGCAGTACACTTGCACGGATGCATACTGCATACTCTGTTGAGAGATGGGCCACCGGACAAAAAAATAAAAAGCAATAAAATGAAGGGTTCCCGCGGTGGCAGGGACAAATGGGGGGCTGCCTTTGTTATTAGGGGTTTTATGGCTTCCATGGTTTTTATTTGCTGTTTTCTTTTGTCGTTGTTCCTACCTTACAACATTTGTGCACAACACGGAAGGAGGGACTCAGATAATTACTTTTTTTTTTGTTTCCATGGCATACACGTAAGTGCTTTCTATAAATGAACGAAGAACCGTACTCCTTCGGACAGAGGACAGTTAGAACTGCCCGTACACGTGCACATAGAAGGCAGGTATGTATGCGCCACTTCTGTGACACTAGTTAAAAAAAATGTTGGAGCTTGATAAAAAAAAACGAAAAAGCGAAACAGTGTGTCCTTTTTCTTAAAAAAAGACGTCTCACAGGCTCTCTCAAAATGGGTTAATTTATTCTAATAACGTGCATTTGAGGTGTCTGAACCTTTGTAGAAACTATTTATGCAGGTGCTACAAAAAAACAGCTTTAATATTGCCTTGCCGTGGCCTTTTAAGATTCATTCTTTTGATTCCGTTATTCCAACACTGGATTTATGGCACGTTCAAATTATACGAAGAGGGTCCTCTGTTCAAACTAATAAACACAGCGAATCTTATCAGTTTACTAAGTAGCTTATTCTTCCATAGAATTCAAATAAACTTTTCAAAATCCATAATTAGGAAGGCAAGATTAACAAACAAACAATAGGTTACACTTAAGATCATTCGTCTGCCATATCAGTTCCCTGTGCCACTAAGCATGAATTTTTCTTCGTCGTCATTTTTAATAAACGCGTTGAGCACCTTCTTCCTGTAAGAGGGATATTAAAGAAAACGTTCTTCATGAAGGGAACCTTGGGCGATCTCAAGCGCCTTATAATTTTAGAACGCTTCAAAAGCACAGACAAGTAACTGTACGAGCAACACAAGCACCAAACACAAGCGTGCTACAAAAGCACCAAAACTTCTTTACGCATTCGTTTTTCTGCTTGCACTTACCACCTCCCAGTTATAGATAATAAAGACCTTTCTCATCCTATACTTAAGTTGTGCTGGCGAGCTAGTTCTTCAATCATGATTGCAGCTAGAGTAGGGAGGACGCGGAACATAAGAGACACAGAAGGCCTATTTCCTCCCTAACATATCGCTTATGAGAATGGCTAGTGTATGGCATTGCTTAAGCCCTTTCTGAAATTTTGCCTAAACGCATCTATGTGTCGTCCAGCGCAAACTTTTATCGTAGGACAAGCTCCATTTACAAAACGAAGTATCTTTGCAATTCGCGTGGCACACTCGCGATGTTATTTGTAACTCATTCTTGAATCAAGTACATCTCTAGAAGAATGTCATAACGTTTTTGTGCAACTTTTGTTTAAGATCTGTAGTCCTCGTCATCGTAACGGAAATTCCTTGTAAAGAAAACCAATTCGAAGACGTGAAGGCAGAAATAAATGTCAAGAGATGTAGCTGCAATAGTGCCAGAATGTTAAAAGGAATATCGGAAGCAAGTGCATTCGGAAAGGAACAACAAGGCAGTGTACGATAGTGACAACGTTTTGCAGAAGATCGTGTTCTCGACTCTTGTGCAAAATTTTCCCCGCGACTCAGCTAACGCCACAAAACATAGTGAACCATATGAAACGACGTCGTAAGACAAATGGTTTTACAACAGTATTTTTAGCGTAACTTGATTCACTAGAAGGGAAAACGCTGAGACCGCCGTATCTCACGGATTTTTTGTATGTGTAACGCCGTCCTGCAGCATAATATATTGCATAGTCGATAGCAATGTATTTTATTTTTAAGAGGAGAATGAGGCCTAGGAGATATAACATTATACTAATAAACTGTGGCTACAGAAACTAAAACAGGAGCGACTAAGCGTAGCGACCTACTCAGAAAAAAAAATTAACACTTACATCTGCCTTGAAATGCCAAGTTATAAAAGTCAGACCTCATCGTCTCTTTTTAGGGCTGAAGTGGCATCAAAGCGATTTTTATAACGTGCAAAAACAAAGGTGACCCCCCAGCGCTCACCATTTGCCCCTACCTGTATTTTCTCCACGAAAAGCAAATTTAATTTCGACTAACGAGCTGTAACATGAAAACGAGAGCCGTTAACGAGATCAAAAGCGAATGCAGCTCGAAAGGCCCAAATTTACCATTTTGTTCATCGTAATTTCATTCCGCCGTTTCGTTGGTTTGCCGGCAATGATCATCGAAATTATTGCACGTGCGTCACATCGAGTGCAAGGCAAGCAGTCGTGAATATATAAGCGAAGCTCGTGCCTTGCAAAAAACAAAGCATCCTGAAAAAGAAAAATAGTAGTCCGATCTCTCGACGGAGGTTCATTACTGCGCTATTTGCGGTGCTTCGGTTCGTGCTTTTCTATCGTGTTTCTTCTTGTCCTTTTTTTTTTCAATGTCGGCGATGACCGTTACAAAATATTAGCTATGTCGTTCGTAAGCCTGAATGCGAAATTCGTGCGGTACAATGCAAATTCATATTCGCTTCCTCATTCTTATTTTACGTTTTGTGAGACTTTTGCTTTTCGGTTAGTAGCAAGCAATGAGCTGCCGGGCCGGTGCATTACGCAACGCTGAAATGGCTCGTAACGCTTCAGGGGAACGCGACTAGAACCACGGGTTGAACGATGCATTAATGAATAGGCTTCTCGCGTGAGGAAAGACAGTTACGGTGGCGCAACATGCCAGCTGCGCCAGTGTGCTACGCGAGCGTGCTTTAGTAAAATATTAAGTTAAACGTCATCGCGAAGCTATATTATACTGAACCTGCGAGCTCTAATTTGACACTGCAACGCAAACGACTTGTCTCTTGGGAGCACACAGTGCATTAACTATTGACACTCGTAACACAGAGGACACCGTTCATGGCTGGCGCTGAGTTATGGGCTGTCCTTTACATTTAAATTGGTGCCACTGTGCTTGTTGCTCATGGTGTTTTGCAAGAGGCACATTGAGGGCTGCATTGCTCATTGCCACAGTACACCGTCACTCTCGAGTAAAATTCAGGAAATGAAACAGGTAGCTGGCAACAATTTTTTCTGTACACTCAGATGACTTTAGATTAGTATTCGGGAAGTTGCCATGTCTGGCATAAAATCATTAGTGAGTGAAGGGATTTCGAAGAAGCTGGCTTTTCACTTGGCTAAGCGGGGTATAGAACCGGGTGTCCAGAGCCACATCCGAAACACTCATTGTCCTGCCCATGGTACAACTGCTGCATTCAGATCTGTGGTCATGCCTTGAAATATTTCTTACAGCGAAGCCGTTTAAGCGCTCCATTAAGCCGTCAGAAATCCGCATGAAATTATCATAAGCAGGTTGCATGCAATTCTATACATTGCACGCGCACGTAGTTCTACTGAGCTCATGCTCCCCTACCACAACTACACAACGGCAGTACAGCAAGGGTGTCGGAAAGCATGATTACATAAGGTAAGACTATCATATTTGAACAGCACGACTGGACCCGCCAACGCATGCAAGCTAGGACAAATTAAGCCAAGTCTAGTAAAGTTAATACTGATTACGTCAAGCCTAATTTAACTAAGGCTGATTTATTCAAAAATAATTAGGCTAGTACTAATTAGTTCCCTTTAATTTCAATTATGTATAATTAAGCTAGTACTAATTAAACCAAGCCTAATTAGGCTATGACCTATACGATCGAAGCCTCCATTAGCTGGGCTAGTTAAGCCAAGCCTAATGAAACTAGAGAAACCATGTCGAACTTCAAATTGACTAGCTTCGCTGTCTTAAGCGTTGCCTGACATAGCGCAAGCTTCGCCAATTTATTTTGGCCTAAGCGCTGTGCGCCAACTACTACCATCGCACACGTGCATAAAACTACACTAAGGGACTTGCCAACCTTTACAGAATCGCTGGGACATACATCCGACAATACTTTCTGTATAGTAGATGAAGGCCAAGCTTTGTTACAACAAAATTCCTGCACTTACAGCAAAGTTTTCATTACCGCATGTAAACTAGTATTTGGCTGTAATATTTTTACAGCAACGGGCTGCAATTTCTTTCAGTGATCATGTTGCTTAGCATATAGCAGCATGATTACTGACGTGTTGCGATACCTATGACCTTCTTCCAGCTGTGGCTCTTCTCCCGGGCAATAGTCTTGTCCTTTTATAGTATGGTTCGACAGTGAAATTTGTTCTGACTGCAGAAAACGGATCAATATTTTTAAAGCAAAAGACAGACGCATCCCTTTTTAATTCCGACAATACAAGCCTCTTAAAATATTTAGATTACAAAATAAATTATACCAAATGCTCGACCTTTCGAGTTACTATGTACACTCGTGGACTTTGCCGATAAGTTAAGTGAATGAAAGATATTGAATGCTTGAAAATGTACGCCTCCTGGGAAGAGAGAGAACGCAACACTACACTTTCGGATGTTCTGTCTCACCAGACGTTCCCACATTAAATCGTTCATAATTAACAGCTACCAAACGTTGTTGGCCGCCCCACTTTTATACTGTGCAGTGGAATTACTGGTAAGAACGGCCGCTGCTAAACGTTTTAAGCAAAGCACAAATCCGCAATATTCAACTCCGGCGATTTTAGACAAGAGATTTCAGTGAAATTCGCTGCGTATGCTTTCCTATGCACTACCATCCTTTATGCAAAATAGCTCGGATGTGGGACAATCGGATGTGGGTAGATATCTGAATTTTATTGGTGGTGTAGGCCAGCCCACTTGGATTTGCATGATTATTGGTCACATTGCGCGTAATTCATAAGCATGCATGCGCATTGTGTATACTTGGAAGGAGAAGGAGATGACAGTGAATTGCAGCCTGCAACTTTGAGAAGTAGGAGGTTCACGAGCTAGTGTGCCATGCTAAAGATGACTGTCGCAAGAAGTTCCTTTCTTTTCGTATGGTTTAGCAAACTGCACGTACTTTAGCCCGCGTGAGCTACACAGGCAGTAGACCCCGATTACGCTCAGACTTTGTCGCGTTCTCATTGAGCCCTGCCGCCTAGTCGCGCATTTGCTATCAGCGAACCTCGCTTGAACTAAGCGGGCAAAATAGCTATTATAGTTCACATTCAAGGCCTCTGGATCATGCGTTTCTAATAACTGGTGGGAATTTGCGTGCCCACACCTCAACGTGAAGTGCGCCACGTCCGCCGTGGAGAGCCCGGGAAATTTCCAGCACTTCAAGTTTTTTAGCGCGCGCAGATAATACACAGCTCACGAGCCTGTAGCTTTTTCTGCTACATAGAAAATGCAACCGTCACCGTCAGAATTAAACCCGGTACTTCGGGTCAGCCCTCAGCTGTTCGTTCCGTACAATGCAATCACAAGAAGTGAAATCCCGCATCACGGTGCGCGGTCAGCATCGTTATATTTTCCGCATCGAAGGCCGATACCTGACTCCCCAGTGCTTCTCACAATTAAACGCGACTGCCTGCATGAACACATCTTCGCGTAATTGTTACGCTGACGAATTATTTTGTGAGATTTACAGCTTGCCTGTTACACCGAGTAGCCCATTCGAAAAAGCAGCGTTAAGAATTAGCCACATCGTTGGGCTACCATTCAGGTAGTGTCATCGACGATTCCTAAAAAAATTGCAAATGAGCAGACTTATGTACAAAGTCTCAAGCTTTGCTTATAGAACAGAAACTGTGGGCCCTGAAGTACGGAACATGATAAGGGAGCAGGATGCCAATGCGAGCGCCCATTATAAATTGTCTCCCTCGCGCTGCTGTCCGTGTTCAGTGGCTCATACTGGCGGGGCTCGGAGATGGTATGGTGCTCACGTGCGTAATAAACGCTTCTCATATGTTGTGGTGCCACTTGATGTTACTGAGGCTCGGGTTGTATGGCATCCAAGGGAAGGACGATCAGTCCTGTACTTGCTATAGTAAAGAAATGGCCGTTGTTTTAGGCTGTCACTAGCGTGCTTCAGGGGAGAAAATGTCGGCAGTTCGGGCTAACTTCGCTCACAAATTTGTAGATGGATAAGTGCTACGCTGCCTCACTGGAGTTCTAGAAACGGGGGCGGTATTCAGCTATTACCGCCAAAGGTCAGAGTGCTGCTTTGAGCGACGTACAATCTCGCATGTCACATGGCGAAGTGAGCACTTTTTCGCCTTTTCTCAACGAGTCAATCAGCGCGCACTAAAGGTGATACGGGGGATGTCGCCAAAGGTGATTGTTCTCAGAATAGGGTCGCCAGCTTTGTAGAGCACGGTTGTTATACCACATGCGTGTTTAAACACCATGAAAAATGGTTGATTATGACATTCAACCGATCCAGAACGTCTATAGAGTGAAGCAAAGGTTTGCTGTTGTACGAGTGCACAAAAAGACGTCTTTTACAAGTGTCATGCCTCGGTCACTTTAGAAGGAAATTGGCCCATAGGAGTACAGTGAGCCTTACTTTCGATCCGTTTGCAGCAGGCAATAGAAATTCTACCTCAGTGATAGTGTTAGAAGGCCGTAGAATAATTGCTATTGCTGAAACAAATACTGAAGAGATGTAATGCCAATGACGCAGGTTGTTTCTAGTATAGACATATTTACCCATACAGGTCAGTTAAACTGTCGCCTAAACATGAAATCTGAATATTTTTTACGATATTCCTTTATTTATGGCTTTTTGCACTACTTCTACACACGTGTGTTGTGAAGACATTCTTACATATCTAAATAAACACCGACTTGCAATGCAATGGGCAAGTGAAATGGGACATTCTTAATTTTAAGAAAAGGTAAGGTACAATGGCTTTCACTATTTTCAGTTTCAGAGTTCACAGAAATAATAGTACGTAATCACTCGCTGGAAATCATCTAACGCTGCCCGCATACGAGAGGCGAGTTAAATCGTTAAGAATCTTCAAATATTCATGATTCTCTGTTGTAACTTATAGATTCTATAAATAGTATAGTCTACAATACCGTCCATCCCCTAGTGGAAAACGCACTTAGTTTAGGGAGATGTGTCAGGAAAAGCGTGCTAAAAGATCATTAGGCTCTGATAAGTCATTATGTTGGGACCGGCGCATTAATACAACTGAACCTTAATCTCGAAGTTATTTTGCGTATAGGAAACAGTAGTACCGATTCAGTGACATTAACAGTGTGTACGCGCAGCAGCGGAAAATTTACCTTGAAGTGGCTGTTCTGATTGACAGGAGCTCTTATAGGCGGACACCTTGAAAGTGCTTCGTTGGCTAGGACAACTGCTTCTTCGCTGCCGCAGATACGAACATGCACAAATACCCACTTGAAATGTGCCTTCCTTCTTCACTGGGAACCTTGTTTCAGTGACGCTAATGACTGCCGACAGAACCTGCAGTTACGCACAACCACTGCAAGCCCCGATGGCAGCTGGATAAATTCCATGCAAATTTTAAAGCGGAGCAAATCATGGTATTGTATACCTTCCTTCGGGAAAGTCGTAACGTGCCACTGTGGCTTATAGGTAAATTAACGAGGGAAAAGTCCATGGTATATGAGCTGCTTATTAGCGCGCGGTTGATATAGACAGGAACTAATAAAATATTCACGTTCGCATGCAACTGCAAAGTCCCACGTTTGTAAGGGCTATTAAGTAATTCAAGCTTTTTTTTGTGCTAAATTTGACGCTTATTTCTAGCCTGGCTCCTCACACAACGTCAACGAGACATGCAACTGATCTTTTTTTTTTTTTCTGAAGCCATTAATGGAACGGGCCCATCCGGGGTCACTGCTTCGGTGCGTTTTCCAAATAGGGTTCTTCCTAACGACATCCATCGCTCTTCGCTTCTCAAATGTTAGCGAGTACTGGAATGAAGTAAGATATCCCACGCCCGTGCGGGCATGTTATGTTTGTCGCAGCAGATAACATCTAACGCTTAGCGTAATTGAAGAGGGACCATTAAGAGAGCTGATTTACGGTGTGGCAAATGACAACAATCCGTGGTTCATAATTTTTTTACTCTTCTTTAAGAGTTTTAGATCTTTCATGTGGGCGTGTACTTAGAGCGGCACGTGGTCCCTTTAACGCGTTCGCTCGCGTGTGTGGTTTAATATGTGCACGATTCGGTTACGCACGTGCGGGTTCAAGCATTTGCGTGTCCGCACTTGTGGGCCGTTCCTGCTATATTTAGAAATGTCATCAGTTGCTACGCGAGCTTACAGGCCATTCGCTATCCTTTCAGTACCGGCGTCGTGGCTCCCTAATAATTTGAACGTATAGCGCGGTACTCGGTAAACTTTGAGTATGGAACGTGGACATCTAGGAATTTTACCGAGTCTCGGTGAATATTCTAAATCTATGTGTGCAAAAGCGCTTGCTCAAAATACAAATGGTGAACATCTGTTGTGTGGGCACAAACAGATAGGTGTGCAATGGCATATTGCATGCCATCACTGGATGTGTCATGGCCTGGTCGTCTGGATAGCGTAGTTTCGTGCACTACAGTAAAAGGCGCCGCAATCGCCGCAGCCATGCGGAAACTATTGTCTGTTCTGCAGAAAACATCGTGATGTTGACGGACTGAAAGTCGGCGTTACAAGTACGTCGTGACCTACCTCGAGAGAAATTTACGTGGCAATCCTGGCCCTGCTCAGGGATTTAGTGAGCAAGGGGTTTCGAAGTAAAAACTCAGTGGATCCCATCTCACGTAGGGATTGAAGGAAATGAGAAATCTGACGCTCTTCCAGGCGGCGCGCTGACTTCCCTCCGAAATTCAAAAGCTCCACAGCTTATCAGAACCCTAAGGATTTAATATTGAAGCACTTTAGGGAAGTCCACAAAAATTCACATCAGACCTGTGCGATCCGAGGATTTCCTCGCGCAGAAGCGACGTTGTTATATCGAATTAGGATTCGCTATGCGCACACCAAGGCGTGACATTTTAAGGCTGGACAATGCGATTCCCCCTTCTGAGCACATTCTACGGGCATATCGGCGACATTCAACATTTCACCTGGCTATGTCCGCACTTCGACGACAATAGAGCAGCGATGGCCCTCAACATCAAAAGAGCGGCCTTCCGCACAGGACTTTTAAAGGCATTGCTTTCCCGGAAGGGCCCGAGACAGTAAAGAAGAGGGTGCAACAAATCTCGTAGAGTTCCTTAGGGACACTGTGTGTGATGCAACACCACCACCCTTACCCTCAAATAGAAAATAGGTTGCTTTTTTTTACCAAAACTTATCGATATTCCCACTGTCAACATCGTTTACCTTTTTTTTCTCTTTGATGATACTGAATTCCATTGTATTGTAGCCCTAGAAAAAAATGAGTATTACGATTATCGTTCCATGCGCGTATATCCTTGGTCATATTTTCGTGGCTTTGGCGTGTCCTTGCGCGATAAACTGGACACATTCATCGCGATTTACTAAGACTAATCTTATTGCTGCATATTGCATAAGTAAACTTCAGTCTGTTTCCCGCGTCATGAGTGAAGAGGTTTTAAAACTGAGAACTCAATCTCTCCGATGCGTTCTGCCAGATCACCTCTGAGGATTACAGATGAAGCGAGTTTCAACTCGCATTGCTCGTTCCAATTTCATTGTTTTCCATGTAGATCCCACAGCCCGAAAGAATGTTCCAGAGGAAGTGTTGCTAATATCCTTGAGCTCCAAGTTTCAGATCTTTGGGTGCTCCTCAAATTTTACGTGAACGAATCTGTGGAAAGCGCTGCCACGACTCTCTTCATTCCGTCTTTCCAGTTTATATGTTCTGCTAGCGTTACATGCGGGAATTTATAGGCAGTATTTAAAATCTACCTGATATCTGAAATTTTCGTAATCCACTTCGATGTAACGTAATTTGCTGACATGATGAACACTGCAAAACACTTTGTATGAAAAGTTTCGGGCCTTTATATTCATCGCAGTGTTTGTGTGAGTATAGTCAGAAAAGCTTTATGGTTATATATTTCATTCTGGACATAACATCTACAACTTATTGTAGAGCTTATAAAAAGTAAATCTTGGCTTGTCAGAGAAGTAATCCTGGGTGGAACTGCGACAACTTTATAAAAAAAAAACATTATCGAAAAATATGTGGGCGGCTTCAACTAGTGGTGCAAGGCTGCGCTAAAAGCGGAGCTTGTAGCCCACCTAGCTTCTTTCGGCTTCTACAAGCTCAATTAAGGCACGTGATTCCTCATGTGACTAGCGGTACATTCTCTTGGCGGGAACATGTCACGTCACTAGGCGGGGCATTATGCTACGTCATTTGGGTGACGTGTCGGCATTCACATTGGCTTAGCGGGTGATGTGCGGTTGTGAGGCCCTTCTCTTGTTCCTTTTTGTCACTTCCCTTTTCTACCCCTTGCTATACTATACTGTAAATGCCTACGCTATTGCTCAACCCTTCCCCTCCACCTAACCCTCACTTCCTTTTCGCACCCCCTTGTTATACTCAGTAACAAAGCTCATGAAGCCAACAGACAATGAATCCTAGGAAGGCAGAGGGGATGTTACATGACATGTGATACATAACGGTAGTTTCTTAATTGTAGTATACTAATTATGGAATACGTGGAAAGTGAAAGTGGACTAAAAAACACAGCTGCCTTCGGTAGGCAACCGAACCAATGACCTTCGGATAGCACGTCCGATGCTCTACCATCTCAATTACGAAGTCGGCCGTTCTTCCGTCCATATTATTGCGTATTTATGCTCGTATTATCCACGGAATGTTAGGCAGCCCCACTCGTTGTCACGGCGGTCAGTATGGAACACTCGCCGCCATGGTTATTCTGTGCTTTGCTTTCTCTGCTTGTCACGATAGTGCCTTTTAAAAGGGACTTGCTCAGTGGATTGCTCAGTGAATATCGGACAAATGTCGAGAAGAGGACGCCAGACAGTGCGCCCTCATGAGTGGCCCTGCAGTATCGCCCAGCAGAACACCGGAGTTGCCCCTTACGCGGGCCCCACTGGTCTCGGCGCCGTGCGAAGTCCATTATAAACACCGTGCGCACAGACGCAGCGGTAAGAAAGCTCCTCTCCCACGGTCGACAACCAGAGGAATCACGGGAGAGGGCGGCAATAATTCGGAAGAAGCCGATGCGAGCTGGGCATTCGAAATTTGGCTCTGACGAAGAGAAGACGCTCGTCTGGGCAGAATCCGCATCGGCTACGCTCCGGTCCCTGGGTTCAATTCGCTCCCCCGGCCACGCCCCGAGGGCTCCAGCGAGTGATCACCTACGACGTCGGATGCCACCACCACGAAAGTAATTCGGACTTTACTATCCTTTACGAACTTGAAATGGGATGTGATTTGGACTCATAATTAGCATATTAGCGATGTAAATTAGACAAGTGTACTTTTATGTATTATAGATTATGCTTTGTTTGAAAGTAAATAGTGAAAATTGAAAATGCGAATGCGTCCATCTCTATGGTTTCTTTCACTTGACTGACGGAGGTGGCACTCCTCATCCTCACCTTTACTTCCGTTTTCTACCCCACTGCTATACTACACGATACAAAGCTATATGCTATATTCTGTTCCATCATCGTCCCCCTCAACTCTCTTCCCCACCCCTTGCTTTACTATGCTAATCTGTGTTATGATTGAAACGCACACGCTTTTATGTAAGAGTGGGCTGAGTGCATGAGTGCAAGAGAAGGAAGACGTGTACGCGCAAATGCCATGCATTTCGTGGAAGTGCATGTGCAACTGATGACGATAGTTGCTCTGTTCGCGGTTCGTGGACCAATGCTTAGCCTAAAGAGCTCCGCTCTTATTAACCTGGTGGGTCTAAGGCGGTAGCCTTGACACTGGAGCTTAGTCAGCGTCAGGTTGGCTGGAGTCCCAGTCGACATTTCAGCGTTATCATACCAAAAGTACACCAGCAATGAGAAAGCTTTCAATAGAAGACCGTTGCGTGTTAGTCGGTAAACTCCCTCGAATGCGAAAGTATTACCATAAACCTCTGTTACAATATGTTTCTTTTATTACATTTGAAACGACCCCACCGCGGGATGGCCGGTCGCATCTCCGCACCTCCTACTACAGCAGCACAACCTGAATATTCAAACTTCAGTATGTGACCATGATACCGTGAAGATCGCAACGTTTCGACTTAACCAAGAAGTAACGTCACAAGATATCTTCGCTTCGCAATACATTGTGCATTCAGGGAAAGTAGTCGTAACCATTGCGAGCTCAGCGCCTGTCACGCTGCTGCGGGACTTCCTCCATTCCTTCGAACTTAAGCCCCAGTCCCGCCGCCGACGTAAAGCAAGGCAGGCCACATCAACGCCTGGCTTTAATTCGAATCTGCGAGCTTAAGTGTTACATTTTTTCATTTTTTTTTCCTTTTTGTTTCGTCGCCTACACACAGTTGAACGCTAAAGCTCAGAAACGAAAAAGTGCAGCGGCGAAACCGCATTCCTGGGTTTTCTGAAGCTGCTAGAAAAATTCCAGGAAGATAAGTGCGCATGCGCGCCTCGTTTATCTGTCAGCGATATCGTTCGCTCAATTTAACCGTTCACGCACCGGACCGAAGTAGACAGCGCAAGGCGCCTCTTCTGCAGTAACCTTGAAAGCGCATTAATAACTACATCGGACGAATATATCTAACACAGGCAAACACGTTATTAGGAAGACATTCTTCGCGCTACTTCTGCCAATTCTGTTTAACCGATAAAGCTAAGCCCGCAGCAATGTCTTTTGCTCCTTAAATTGGGCACCATATATGAAAAATTCGTTCTGGTCCTCCGTACAAATGTCACCAGCCCATTCGTACGAGATAAACCAAGCAATATCGTGCAGCTGGAGAGAGCCAGTAAAAAGAGCGAATAATATGCGCTGATTAGACACATATAGGAAATATTAAGTCAAAATAATGATTGAAATGCCAAGTGAGTTATAGCTTTCAATAGCTCAAGTTGCTACCGGCGGTAATCAACTGCGCCACATTGTGCGGCGTCAATGTGTACAAGGCGCATACATTATATGGTGCTCTACAAAGAGCTTGTATACAGTGTCAGTGCTGTCAGTAATGTTCCTTATCGCATTTCCGAAGTTTCGCACTGGAAGTCAGCGTTTAGCGTGACACCGGGCGCTTCATATGAAATTTAGGTGCGCGCGCTCGGTTGTGGCCACTCCAGGGTAGGAACCCCAAGGTGGTCAAGCAAGGATTTAGCACAGCATTAATATGATTTAGTGATATAGGCACTTGTAACGTTGAAGAGGGAACAGCCATCCTTGAATGGACCATCCGGAGCACACGAACGCCGATTTGCTCTTTATAACTAAAAAATATGCATGCGCCGTCTAGTTTTCAGTGATTGGGCTCAAGTGGAGCAATTCCTTCTCTGCTCATAGTTGCCGAAACACTCACGGTGCGTCGTCCGCTGGCAAAAAGTTCGATTTTAAATTAAGATATACTGTGGTATTTCATAAACTGCACACGAAATCTGAGCACAGCCCTCAGCGACTGAACAGCGATACTTGGAGCGAACGGCTGCCGCTGCCTCTTGCGTCACCGCATTGCACTGGGGACACCTAGCTGATTTGTTGTGGTATTCAATGAACGCGAGATACTTTTCAAAGTGTTCTAGTTCAGTTTGTTACCTGTGTGACCAACCAGCGTACTCCAGTAGCGCAATATATGCCTGCCACCACGCGGTTCGAGTATCACATTAAATTCTCTGAGCACCGTGTAACATACGATCGTATCCCTCGGTTTCACACTCACACAACATATCCGGGAAACAATTAACATTAGGCGACCTGTTATCGAGATTGTGGGCCGGTTCATGGTAAGTACAAGTGCAAATGAAAAACGCACAATGCGCACTCACTGAATCCTGCAGGCGAATACATACCTTATATCGTCACTCGCAGCTGCCCGTCAGACAGAAGATCAGTCTGACACATGCGCTTGATGCCCTCGTCGACTTGGACAAAGCACACCGCGAATAGCTATCCGAGAAGGGTTAAGTTTGGCCGCGGCTGCGTCGCTTGCCTGCTCTTCTGCTCACTTACAAGGGATGCTTGAGGGGTTGTGTCCATTAGCTTTGCTACTATCCGTGCAAGTGGGTTGTTATGTCTCAGGCGTGGCAGCAAAGAAAACTCACACTTGACACACTCATCAAACGCTACAGCGGAAGGCACATCATCGGTCGTCACGCGCAGCCTCCCACCAGAAACAAGGATGTGCGGATGAGCCCTGGTATGTGCACACTGCTGCCGCAATCCACCGCAAACAGAACGGCAAAGACGTGCAGCCGATGTTGCATCGCTCGCTGCAGCCCTGCGCACTGAGAAGGAATGCTTGGGGGCTGTGCTGCTATCGGTGATAGCGGTATGTTATATCACAGGTCTGACAGCAAAAAGAAAAGAAAAGAAGAAAAGAAAGAGTGAACCATACTTGCTCATTGAATCCCGCATCAAAAAAGCACGTGATGCACCGTCACCAAAATTTGTCGGAAGCGAGGAGTTGCAGATGACCCTGTACTCCATGCGGCCGTAGTCGACTTGTATGAAGCACGGCACTCCCGAGAGAAGTTAAAAAGTTTAGCCGCGTCTAGCAATGCTCCGTTGCTATCTTGAAAGTCTCGGTTACCCTCTCATTCGCTTCAAAATTATTTTATAAGATCACATGTCGCCCCTTTCGGAATAAGGTGTTACTTCACACAGAAAATTACCTGATCCTATTATAAGGAGAGCATAAATCACATTTCTTCTTAGTGGATGAGCTCTTCTGCAAACATCAAAAACAAATAAGTTAGGAATGAAAACGACGACATATATATCTATAGTGAGAATATTTTAACCCATTTATTTATTTATTTATTTATTTATTTATTTATTTATTTATTTATTTATTTATTTATTTGTGGACACAGTGTCAGGAAATCTGTACAAGGGCCGCCGTACTCAGAAAAATGTCTTACGCGAGTATATTTACTATAGGAATGAACTTAAGCCCACTACGGTGGTGAACTTACTAAAACTAAAAGTGGCCACGAGTGGTGATTAAACCTTCCCGCGGAAAATCTTTATGCATACGACTATGCATGTAACAAATAAGGTAAGAATTTCTCAAGGTACTTTGAGATTTCCCTCTATATTGTCGGGAATGACGGCACAGCTGCCAAACAAACGAATAAAAAAGGAGAAAAGCGAAAGCGCCGCTTGGATAGACAGCACAAAAGAAGCTTCCAGCCTCTTTATCGCTCACTGCTTCTAACACCCTGTGCACGTATGTGCTGTACCTGGTCCCAAAAGTGCATGCGCGCATACCGCGCGCCTGAGAGCCTGAACGCGCGCTACTGATCGGTGGGAGTGGTCTCCATAGGGCGTTTGGAAACATGAGCTGCCGAAGCAAACACACATTGTCCAAGGACAAAACATGTTTTGTAGAAGCGGAGGGCGGAAAAGTTTTATTGAGTGTAAAATATGCAATGATATGTGGCGCATTCTCAAGATATACGTAGGCTGTTGATAACCGAAACTGTTCTCTTTCTTTCTTTCTTTCTTTCTTTCTTTCTTTCTTTCTTTCTTTCTTTCTTTCTTTCTTTCTTTCTTTCTTTCTTTCTGAAGAAGTTCACCACCTCTTCCAGCAGGTTCGATATTACAGCGTCAGAGGTTGACATGTATTTGTGGCCCCGCCACGGTGGTGCCGTGGCTGTGGTACTCATCTGCTGATCCGAGTGTTGCGGGATGGAATCCCGGCCGCGGCGGTTGTATATCGATGGAGGCGCAATGTTCAGGCCCGTGTGCTGTGCGATGTCAGTGCACGTTAAAGAACCCCAGGTGGTCGAAATTTTCGGAGCCCTCTACTTCCGCGTCTCTCATATTAGCCTGGTTTTGAAAGGTTAAACCCCAGAATTCCACTGTATTTGTGCTATGAAACATTGTTATATTGTTTAGGACGTGCGTCATAGATTCCAACGCGTCGAAAGCCTGGAGAAGAGTCACGCGGTCGCACCACTGTTCGAGCTTTGGTCCGCCGGACAATGTAACGTAACTTTCAGGGGACACACAACAGTGAGAGTATCACCGTATTATGCTTGCCGGCAATTGTAGGTTCCGCGGCGTTGGGACCGTACTTGTCTTCATGAAGAAAAGAAAAAAGCCTAGGATAGGGCGTCACGTGAGGATATTTTACCCTAGTCATAAGAAGTTGAAGGAACGAATCATGGGAAATGTCGCGTCTAAACAACCTCAAGTGATCCTGCAACTATGTGGGCCTAATCGTATACCCAAGAGGTACCGTACGCAAGGCGTCGCTGGAGGCTGGTCTGCCGAGGCTAGGGGGATCACGTGACCCCGTCTCGTACGTTTTTTTTCCCTCCACGCGTCTCGGTTTGAACCACACCCACAGTCATATTTCAGCTTAAGTGCTTCAGCACGGTTGGCGGCGTATGTGCGATTCCTGCTAAGCCCATTGCAGCGACAGTGGCGGAGTGATATTGCGCTTCAGCCGTTTTTGTAGACTTCTGCGGCGTGCAGTACTAAGGAATAAAAAAAAAGATATCGCAGGAAATACTCGGCGGGCAGCCTGGAATTTACGTTGCCCGCTTTGGTACCTTTGGGTTTCTAGGCTTCAAAATTTTAGTACCACATAATACACCTCCCTCCCGAGAAATGCCTCTTCTTAGTTTTCTGTCATGGGTGAAGGGAGGATGGCCGAAGCTGATATGCCTGTTCCACTCGGAACACTTGCGTTGTTCATGCTCAGATAGGCAACGTCATTTTATTCATCCAATGGTGCTGTTTCCTGCTCTTTTTTTATCTCGTACTTTTTGAATACCTAAATTAGCTTGACGCTATAAAATTGTGCATAGAACCAACAGACATTCTCGTACCAGTCTATTCACTTGGGTGCTTCATCCACGACGAAAAAAACTGAGGCGGTTGTGCATTCCATATGAATGACGACGGCGAACTGCTGTTCCCTACTTAAACTAGAGTTCCGTTCCCGTCTAATTCTTTTCGCGAGTATGATTCTCTTGTGTTCTGTTTTATTATGGTCCGCATGGCATCGCTTGCTGACCACTCGACATCGTTTAAAATTTTGGCTCCCCAGCGCTGATTTGAAATAAACGATTCTTATTTAATTCTCTATGTTCGTTCGTAAGCAGCAAAATTCCGCATCGCGCATCCCGCATATCTCATATATTGGTTTTCAAGGATGGCTTTTGCTATTACTGCGTATAATTTATGAAGGACTCACCTCATTGTGTTCTTTCTGCTCAGGCTTGCCATCTGCAGTATTGATTGATTGATTGTGGTTTGGTTAAGGAAAGGACGCTAATATCTGCAGCCCATGTCGGCTGCACGGCTAAGCGTCTGGGGGGGAAGGGGAAAGGGACTGAAAGAGACAGGAGGAGAGAAAGACCGTAGTGGAGAGCTCCGGAAATTTTGACCACCTTGGGTTCTTTAACGTGCACTGACAACGCACAGTACACGGGCCCCTGGCACTTTCGCCTCCACCGAAAATTCGACCGCCGCGGCCGGGACCGAACCCGCGCTTTTCGGGTGGCAGCCGAGTACCGTAACTATTACACCACCGCGGCGGACGACACGCTATGATCACGTTAAACGCTTCAAGAGCGGTGGGGGAGAGCGAGAGAAGTAGCACTGTGTTTGTCGAGATCTTCAAAACGATCCGTACTTTTGCTTGTACTTACCGAGCATTCATTTTTCGCGCAGCAGTGTTCGTTCGGTACGGAAGGATTGTCCTTTTAAAACTACATCGTACATAACTGAGGCTCAGCGCCAAAAGTTATAAAATCACTTTATTCACCATTGTAACTTTTGCACGAGAGGTAAAGCACTCGAGAGACATTGCGCTAGGTGTATCACAATGCGGCACTTGCTCGGAGTACTCGAACAACACCGAAGGTCAGGGTGGCGCTCGAAGACTTCAGCGCTGGAGTTCACGTGGCAGAGCACGGGTCGACTACTCCTCGGTGATGTTCCCGCTTGGCCACGTAGCAAAGGCCAAGAGTATTTCTTCGGAAGTTTACGCAAAAGAGTATTGACACTGATGGACTCTAAATTTTATGCAATGCTAAATCTTTCCAGTCCAAGTCTCGTTCTTGTTCGAAAAGCTGCAAGCGATCAGAGCCTTCCTAATTTCCTTCGGGGAATCAAAAATAGAAAACAGAGATCACGACGGCGTGAGCACATACGACGTTTTTCTTACGGGGCACACAAACTTGACGGCAAGAAATGGGCACTGTTTGATCATCGCCGGTGCACGTCGGCTCACCGAAGAAGGAATCGTTGGGAAGCACATTGGGGTGGCGCAGTCTAATCCACTCAATACACGCTTAACAATCACATGTCACGACACTGTGCGGCGTGTTCGCTAGGCGAAAAAGAACAAGCAACATCTGTTCATGTTCGTTGCCACATGAATGCAGCGAAACGTGCCATTGTTCCATCCTAGTATCGGTTCAGTTGGCACAGGCACATTCTTCGGAGGATCGAGGTTTCCTGCATGAAGAAAAAAAAACGTTCCTTCTGGTTCAAAAATTCAGCTTAAGTCTGTCACAAACACTGTCACAAAACCCTGAAGACTAGTGCTTGGAAGAGCCACATGTAAGACACATTGTGAACTCGGATAAGTTTTTCTCTTTAGCTATGTAGGAGGGGGGAGGAGGAGGAGAAAGGAAGACGAAAGGCCGGGAGGTTAACCTGGGCTGAGCCCGGTAGGCTACCCAGCACTGGGGAAGGGGGAAGGGGGAGGGAAAGATTTGGAAGATAGAGAGCAAAAAAAAAACTAATAAAAAATGCTGCAATGATGCTGAGAATAAAAGGTAGACTTTTAAACCAATTGGTTTTTAGTAAATTAGTCACGATTAATCGCGTTTCATAGAGACGGCGCGGTTACGCAGAACAAGCACACCCCGACATTTTCCTACAACGTTTTCGCGTAATAATGTATCAGTTGTGCCAACCAAAGTTGGTTCTTACCACTGAATTTATGAAAGGCCACTGTGGAGTGGCAATTAGTAATATTAAGTCGTACGAAGGTTGGGAGACAAGTCTAAGCCATTTCGTTGCGAATAATTGTGCTTTTCTAATCAAAATCTCAAATCCAGAAGCAACATTATACAGCAAGGAACTGTAATCTCTATTTTTAATCTTTCGTCGACAAAGATATTACTGCCAGTCCTTTTGAGCCCTCTCCCCTTCTCGCACATTGGGCAGCTGCAGTATACCGATTTTTCAGTTTCAATTTTCTCTTCACTCATTATTCTATGTTGTATTATTTCAACATCCTTTCCTTTAATATTCAGTTCCTTGACAGTCATGTAGATTTTTTAAAAAATCGGCGAAATGTTGAAATAAACTTTCGTACTCTGTTCAGTGGATGCCCTCAGAAATCCGGGCTAATGAAAGTGTGGCACCTCGGCGCTGCCCTTCAAACTGTGCTTTCGAGCGAGTCGTTGGAAAGCACTGAACCGAAGTCCTCCAAGTTACTGCGGGAGCGACGCGGCAGCCTGTGGGCTGACGCCAACGGTCTCAGCACGCCGCTTCGTGGAAAGTCTACGTGAGCCGTGCCACTGCCGTCCGGTGACAGTTGGTCCAGGTAGAAGCGCTGTGGCCGAGGCAAGCTTGCAGTAGAACCCACAGGACCAAGTCGGCGTGCAGCAATTGGAAAGGGCAGTTCGGCACCCGCTGATTCCAACGTACGGTCCTCCTGCAAGCAATAAATAATAGCAGATGAAGAACTCGTTCTTCGAATTTATACAGAACGAAGATCCATCACACCTTCTCCTTTTGAGGAACGCTCAGATGCGCATGCGCTACATCTGCTCGCCCATCCAGGGAATATTTAAGTTCGTTGCTTCACCAAACCAACACTTGTCGGCGAGCGTTAGCTGTCGTGAAGACGTACTGCGTCGCACTGCTCCTGAATAGCACCGCCGTCTCTACCAGCAGTTTTACGTCAACGGCGTTTCCTCACGAGAGTAGATATCAGAATGGGCTACCCTGATATGGTGGGAGAATCGAGCTGAACGCTCCTTGTTAGATTTTTTAAGTAAAGGTCATCCAAGGTCATATTCTCCTATTTACTAACCTGGCTGAATGGATATTGCTTATCAAAATAAACAAACAGAAAAAATGAAAAGTTACAACAAAGAGAAAATAGTGGTATGACTCAGGAGCGGATGTTACTAAACATTTAATATTTTCTTGAGTAAGCACAAATCTCGATGACTGAGTTTCCTAACACAATTATCATGGTTCAGTATTCAAAGCGAAACGATTTCTTATGAGTGATTCTGTAATGGAATGTTAAAGATTAATTCTATTCCCTTGAACTTCATTATAAACTCGAAATGCAGTAAAGGTAATACCCTGCACGAAGCCGGCATTGAAATGCCGAGCCGTTGCCGTGTTTCAAAGCTGTTACCGCATGCTCAGCACGATAACACCATAGTAACTCAGCCTCGTAACGCAAGGTAGGAACAAAGTGAGTGTTGAAGAATTCGTGTATGTTGTTTTCAGAACGATGAATATTCGAAATCCCTGCGGCGCGGCGCTGGCACTGAGGTGCTGGCCTTAAAATCGGAAAAGGGAACTTTTATTGCAGCTGTGCTCCCTTTGTGCGTATATTTATGCGTGGTTTTCATATCGTTCGTAGGCATAAACGGCTCCCTGTATTTAACCGAAAAATTTCGTTTGCGACTTCCATATAATCACCACCGCCTTGCTTGTGTCAGTTCTCGTAATCACGAATGAAATATTTAATGGCCGGAAGCTTTTTCAAATCCCTCAGATTGCTTAGCTGGCCATCCCTTAATGTCTAGCATGTTCCTTACATGAAAATACTTTGAACGTAAAGCATACAAGTGATCCCAGTCACCTGTGTAGATTTTTATTACTACTGCTAACCATGAAAAAGGCTGCATGAATGGATAAAATGTTCTTTTTATGGCAACATCATATTAATGGCATATGTGTGTGTATATACACACGCCTAAAAAAATGGCCGAATTGTTATTGACTTTCGTAATGGTCTGTTTTTAAAGCTGTCATTGTCGGGGTTAGAAAAGTAAATTGGACGAAGATAGAAAAGATCACACGAAAAAATGCGGCCTTAATGCGTGCGTGAAACACAGGCTATCAAGTGGTACCAGCTGTGGTTTCATAGAAGTAAGAAAAATATAGGAATGGAAACCACTAGGATGTATGCGTGTAGGCTCACGTTATTTGTACAATGGCTTCTCCATGGGAACTCTGCTGCGCCAGCCTTCCTTGTCGATGCAGGAAGAGTGTAGTAGTTTGTTAGGGGCTCCTTTGTGTACTCGGTTTTTTCATCTTGATCGCAACCATAAGCTGAAAGAGAACAATGGAAACATCCCCTGCAATAGTGGCTTACGAAACCGTGCGATCAAGAAAGCTCTGTCAAAAATACCTGACATTGTGCTTCGTAAAACAATTGGACGTTTGTTTTACGGAACAAAGTGAGCCGCGATTTTGAGACTACACGCTTAAGTTTTATACCACGGACCTCTGTAGAATAGCAACGTTATTCAATGCTTAATTTGACTTCTCGTCTACCTGCCTTTCTCTCAATTTGTGAGACCTGTATCATCTGGTCCGACGTAAGTGATATTGTTTCCCACTGCATTTCGTCATTTGTCGTCTTGTCTACGCTCATTAAGAAATGTACATTGCATCGTATTCCGCACCACATTGGTCCTAGCTCTCACACATGAATGTTTAAAGAAGTCTTGGTCTGCATATTATTCCACAGCGTACAAAGTATAGTACGACTGAAACAAACAGTACGCTGCCTCATCTTTATGCTGATTTCCATTTCCGAAATTCCATCAATTATAAGTCCAACTATATTCTAGTCTTCTAAGTAAGCTTATGAGGAATATTTCTGCGATAATAACCTTTACAAAACAGCATAAATCAATAACGTGCTACGCCGGCGCTCTGCTACGCAACGGTTCCAAACAAATGAAGGTGTGATTTGCTATTAAACAAATCAATACGCACATTTGTAGGTTACTTGACAGAGCGGGGTGTCTGGTATAATGTCGGGTCCCTTCTCTTCAACGTCCGTGAACTCATCAGCATCCTTCTTGAGAAGGGTGTTGGATCTTGAAGCAATAATATTCGAAGTACTTTATTAGCAGTTTACTGACACAGGCCGCACAGTTAACAGACGCAGCTCATAAAGTTTATGGACGCCTTTTCGGACATATCATGATGGGAGCTTGGCACACATGTTTGCCATTGAGGAAAACGTAAATGAATTGGAAGCGTCTATAACGCCTATGAAATAGTAAACAACGGCCAGAATAATCATGACACAGACAGCAATTGTATAATGATCATGTACTTGTCACAAACTATTGCTCAGTTCTTGAGCCACGCACATACAGATAACACGCCCTGGTGGCGATGAAAAGCTGCAAAAGATGGTAAGACAAATCTTTGCATTCCATACTAAGACCAGCATAATATCTTCAGCTAGCAGTTTTGGTGTAAAATAATGCCTTTTTCACAAACGTGTTCAGCTAGAACAAACCGTGATAACATCTGACATAGTTGGATGAGTTAAACACGACAAAACTGCGACGACACTGTCGGCGTAGGAGTAAAAGTAGTTAGGTCACACTAGATGGATATTTGCAATCAATTTAACGAGTAAACTGTTCAGAGACTAATGGCGCCAGGTACTTACTTTTCATCCCCAGGTTCACTGTACGTGTCTGATAGAAAAATAACGAAAGAGAGAAATGCGTAAGCTCAACATCGATATCTAATTAATCTCAAACACGAATCAATGAATCTTACGGCTGAATGGCGTGCTACTGCCCAAACTACAGGGTTGCAGAATAAGGAATACTGGGTCATGACTGACAGAACTGTCATGCAGTCCGTCATTCAGCCGTAAACGCGCTGAGAAGCCCCTGAGCACGGAAACTGATTACGCCGAAAGTTCAGTCCTTTTTTTTTTTTTTTTAAGAAATGGGGCGTTCAGCCAGAGAGAACACTTGAGCAGCAAAGCTAGCCGATGCAAAGAGTTAGGTTCGGGTTTAAAAGAACAACGTGAAGTGTAAATCGGGCACTAAAGAAATGTTTGCCTTCTTGTGAACATTCGAAGAAGAGCAACTTTATTTTATAAATGCAGCTTCCATCGCAAAAAGTGCAGGCAGGGCACAATTTCCAGACTACGAATGCCTGATTTCCCATTTCTCACTGTGAAAAGTTGAGAAAAATTCCACCGACATATTTCCTTCAAAGACTTTTCATTGCTTCAGGACTTCACCTCCTGACATCCGATTTTGTTCAATTTAAAAAAAAAGAAATTTGATTTATGTAGACTGAATATCTCAGTAGACAACTACTTTTAAGAAGTAGGTATTTCCAGAAGGGAAAAAGAGTCAGTTTGTTGAAAACTTCAGAAAAGCATGATTAACTATCTCACGATACCTTGCAAGTTCCCGATGATATCTCTCAGCTGAATATCCTGCTTTATTATGAGGGCATCGTTAAAAGGCGCTACAACTTACCTCGCTTCCTCTTCAAGTATTTGTACTTGACATATACGACGATCACTACAGCAGCAATGAGCAGTGTGACAATGAGGCCAAGAAGAGCTCCTATTATAGGCCAAGCGGTGATCATGCCACGGCTTCCGGCTGCAACAACAAACGAAACGAAACAATGTCAGCTAATATAAAAGCGCTGCAAAACGCACAGTTTAACATCAACATAATTGCGGTCGCGAAAGAGGAGGCCAATAACAATATCAATCGATCCAGGAGAGGTGTCATCATTTTTCCTCTCTGCCTTCACAAATCATTTAACTCTTCATTCGAATACGAGTTTAATCATGCATTCACGCGTATTGGAAGATTACAGCGCCTTTCTTGCTGTGAGGTTCCAAGATTCCAAGAGTATTCTCACGACTGTAGCCTATATGGGAGTCTCTAGGTGTCGGCTTCGCACGATTTATCAAGTTTAAATCCTCGAACTGCACGCAAGACGATTGGGCTTTTGTAGACGTTGCATAAGAGAGCGTTATCCGAACCTTTACATCAAAGGGCAATTTTACGCAAGCCTTAATTAGTTCCTTGCGTTCTGCATACCGCCTTTTCGCGGTAGGGCGGAAAACTATTCAAAGCACGATTATGCTGAAAATCTAATTTAGGAAAGTAAAATCATTTGCAGCAAATGAGTAGTCAGTCCCAATACCCATACCGCCACCGCATGGCGGGGAAATGACTCGCGTTCGTGCGATTTCGCAAAGCTTATGATACTAATAAAGCTATCGCGTTTGTAAACACTTAATGAGATAAACTGACATCGAAAAGTTGTCAGTGCTGATCACTTGCATGTAACAAGATTGTTATCTTATCTTTTAAAATTACTAACAAATGTACCCTCCGGGGCTGTAAACCGAGAAAAAAAAAAGGCGACTTCACTTTGAATAGTAGAAAGTAACAACGTAAGTATCGTTACCGGTACCCATCGTGTCGAGTACTTATGACCTATACATACAGTGTCGGGTATTTGCTTTTGTTACAACAAAACTTCCATTGCGAATCTGTTAGGCAGACAGGCAGCAAAGCGCTGTTGCTTTAAACGATGTCACCTACTTCGAAAATGCTGTAGAGGCGCATTTACGAGACTGTTCAATTTAATTTTTTTTCAATGCGAAATGATGTAAGCGGCCTCATGTTCATTATAAATATTTTGAAAAATGTCAGTGAATTGTCGATTGTTATTTTAAATTGTTATTGAATTCTGAATCATTCTTTAATGAAATGGCTGTTTTCATTGTGAAGTGCCAAACAAATGTTACGCAACCTTATGTACATTGTACAGTCTGTTTCATACTTAGGGGAAATCTCGGAGCGCCTTGCAACGCGATGCGGCCATGATGCGGCGAGCGCTGGAGTCGGCAAACAGCAGCTGCTTACGGAGGCACAGATGCTCTATGCGTGCAGCCTTTAACCGAAGCCGCATCGCGTTGGCCACATGGCTGCATCGCGTTGCAAGGTGCTCCGAGGTTTCCCCTAAGTATGAAACAGACTTTACATTCTTTGTGTGTGTAATTGTATTGTCCTCTCTGTTATGACCCTCTATGAGGGTTGACAGTATTAACAAATGAATAAAAATAAATAATATAAGCGACGGCTACCGGCTTACGTTTTTACTTCCGGGGCCGAATTGTCTATTTCCGGGGCAGGAGTTCGTAACATAACCCCTAACGATATCTCTCCCTACCCCTGTCAAGTTCGACACTGGACGAAGACTTCCTGGTTTACACAACAACAGCCGAGGCCTTGGGCTAAAAATAAACGAACTTATAAAATATACAACGAGATCTAAAGGACCGATAGACCAAAATAAAAAAAAATGAAACAGAAGAAAGAAACAAACACGGCAATTGCGTGAATCTAAGGGAATTTCGCCTTTCAGCGCTTGAGTTAGACGAGATCCTGGCTTCCGGCGAAAAGGCAAAGTAGGCTGATGTTTCGCCGCACGCTTGATCGCAGGAAGCGCGCGCGTCGCGGCTTGCGTCGGACATCCTGGCTGCATCACAAATCACCCATTAGGCGGGAATTTGCGAGCACAGACGATGGCAACGGCTTTGCGTGCATAGCAAACAAGCGCTCCTTCGACAACAGAGTAAAAATAGCGAAACAACAAAGTAACGTACCGATAACGCTGCCACCACCACGCATCCTTTCGCGAATAACGACAAGCGTAGCTTCAAGCCAGATGGGCTTCCCAACATCGACGCACTTTTTTTTTTTTGGGAAGCGCCGGCTGCAAAGTCGAGCTGCGGAGGGACATCTGCTACAGCTGTTCTCGCTCACCAAGGCCAGGCGGTGCCGCGCCGGGCGCGGTGTCAAAGTAGCAAAATTATACGGCCGCGGAAACATGGAAATGAGCTGCATTCGCGCCTCCAGCATTCCCTTATCGTGACCCGCTATACTTTCTCTCATGCTCTCCTGTTTCCCTATGCGCAACTCGTCCCGACGGAATGAAGCGGAAAATGCGTAGTTCCTATGGCAGAGACCTTATCGCGCAAATTCCGTTCTCTCTTCCCCGTTACTTAAAGAACTTAGCATTAGACAACACGCCGTTTGGGCGGAAAACAGAGTGGCAATTTCGACTTCAGTGTTTAAAATAATTCGAGGGAATCAGAATGCCGTAAGCATTGATGAGAAAGAGCAAACGGAGAAGTATAAGGAGGGAGGGTTAGAGGTACTGAAAACCCATAAGCGGCGTTCTACAGCTTCCCCACTGCTTCCCACTTGGTTGATTCCCAACCAAGGATGCAAATAGGGAACAACATGAAACAAAGGGATAAACAGTGAGGCTAACGTTCTCCAGCGCCGCTAAGAATCGCTGTGGCGGAGCTGGCGGTGACAGCAGCAGCGACCTACGTGAAGGGCGGGCCTCAGCTTCCTCCAAGAAAAAACCCTGTGCCCTACGGGGCGTCAACGGCTGCCTTACAGACGCGTTGAAGCGGCGCTTTCGGTGGCTTGCGCATAATGCTGCGCATTTTATGCCGCTATTCTTGGGCCGCTCTGTTCCGGGCTGCTTTTCTTCCCCGCGAATTTTTGAAACGCCCATCTCTCTTTGACGGCTCCCATACTCGATTCGGGCAATCAGGAGGAGGATATGAGGAAGCCGGCTGTGTATTTGAACTCTGACCCGACGCTCTAGGTTATATTTTCGATCTGTCAAACTACAACGTTGCAACAGTGGAATAGCCATTCCCCAAGCGCGCGTTTAGTTTATGCTGTTTTCTTTTCAAGGCAGACATATTACCGAAAATACGAAATCTAAAATAAGATTCTCGGCTTGAATTATCGTACAACGGTGTTTTCTTTCTTTACGTAAGACAAGGAAAAAAGAATAGAAGACAGCTGTTAGTTGTACGTGCATGCAATAAATAAACTGAGTGTTAGAAATTCCATGCACACTTCCTTGCAACGGTGCTCGCTCTGTTGATATAGAATAGCGTAAAAGAGCTTTCGTGAACATTTTATCGGAGGAGCTTGTGGGGATGCGGTAGAGGAATAAAGTTAGCCATGGGATCTGTAATATAAACTTACACTCGTTCATTGCTGGAAAACGTTTATTGCACGTTTTGATTACAAAATGTGTATGCATGAGAAGGTCACGACCAGCCATAAGTCTTCTTGCTTCCCTTCCGGTACTTGAATGCACTTATTAAGCATGTAACATCTCCGCTGTGATGCCTTACGTACCGATACAGCTAACGAATAAATAAATAAATAAATAAATAAATAAATAAATAAATAAATAAATAAATAAATAAATAAATACAGATACGCTAGTACTGTTTTCTGTTGCCAGACTACTTCACCATTGGTATTAAATGCCAAACATTTCTCGGTGAGCTTACGTGAATTTGAATGTATCTACCCGCCTCCGTCTTAGTACTCTCTTAGTGCTCTACTCTTTCTCCTGTTCATCAGGTGTACGCAAAATTGGGATGGTAGGGTATAAATGTATGACGTAGATGAATTATTGATCTTTACATCACTAACGGCAGGTACTGGTCACTGAGTAATTTACGTCACTATTAACGGCACTGCAATCGCGTGCGGCCGATACCCGTTTAGAGCTCGGCCCGTAATATGCGGATATGTGCCAGAGGTATTTGAATTTTATACATTACATGTTTATCAAGGACTAAATAAAATATACATTTCACATTTCATTAAAACAAGTTGCAACATGTCATTGGAGCATGTCATAGAATGTGAACACTGGAACATGTCATTGCCCGCAAGTGGGGGATATGCAAGATTTTTCTCACGGATCATCACATATTAACAACAAGCTTAACTATGTTTTCAATACGCGAACTAAGTTCTTTAGAGAACGGGTACAAAGGCATAACTTTGGCTAGCGACTGTTCACCGAGCAGCGGTCTGTGTGGGCGTTCGCTAAAAGGCATTTGCAGTCTGCCTTTTCCAACTGAAACGGCCCGAATTCGTTTAGTAGAATGTTAAACAATTTTTACATTCAAACAAAATATATTACTTAAAAACTATACCAACCTTTCTGATTATGTATATTGATAGAAAAATATGAATACGTATAAATGGCACACGTGTACATTTCGTACCATTTATATCGCTCGAGATGGCGACGACGCTTTACATTACGAGCCGGTAGACCTCAAGCAATCTTAAACACCCAGTTATAGTCATGTACTCTACGTCACGCGCAGCTGTGAATGCGTGCTCTTAGCAGTCATCAAAAACTTCGTGAGTTAAGGGAGGATGCCGAGGCTACTTCGCGATTTTTTTTTATTGAGCACTGCTCAACCAACTGTTATGCTAAACGGCAAGATAACATGTTTATGGTCAGGAAAGAAGCTAGAAAAAAGAACACACGGTAAAATTTCTGCATTTGTCCTGCAGACCCGAGTTGCAATATCACCACAGGGATGTTTCATGACTGCAGTTTTTACGGAGCGTAGCTCACTAAACTTGAATCTTTGATTACCGCAACACTCCATTACTGAAAGAAAAAAATCATGGCTCCTCACTGCTTTGATAGCACTGGTTAAATTGTATTGCGTCTTAAGTGGCATGCGAAGCTGATAAAGTACATAAGTGAAAAAATGCTGAGCACCCGCGACTGTAGCTTCGCGGTTGTGGTGTGATGATGCTAAATACAAGAGGGTGAGTTTGTTTTCCGGTCGTGGCAATTAAATTTTGATGGGGAGGTAAGCTGGCAAACACTTTTGTAATTACATGTACGCACACGTTGAAGAATCCGAGGGGTCAAAATAAATAAGGAGTCCCCACCACAGCCTTGTGATCCTCTCGTGTTTTTGTACGCAGAACCCCATATGTTGATATATATACTTAAGATAAGACCTGAGTCACCCCTTAGTAATACAACACGGAGCGCCGTTCATGTGGGGAATACAGCGGAGAAAAGAAAAAAAAAGTGTGAATGAGCTCATGATGTAGCGGGTTTGGTATGTCATCAGGTTCGACCAGGGATATGTTTATTTAAATTTTTTTTTTGAAGTTCAACATGCATGATTACATTCACATAAGGACTAAACGCGCACTTCCAACTGACTACAAAATTAGTTCTGCGTAAGCATGTTAACGCAGTTCAGAATTATCACCATATATGCAACCCAGTCAACTGCAATCACGCTACAGGTGCTTATGAAAAGTTCCAAGCCCAGTTTCAGTAACGAATAATCTTATCTCTTGATCATAAGTCAAGTACCTATGTACACATCATAATAGGCTACTCATTCAGCAACATGAGCACATAAACATAGCACTAACCCGTGAGCTTCTCGGCTGGCCGAAGCGTGCTGACGACGAAGTCTACGGGCTGCCGATGTCCCTTCGGGTTGGCTGAGTACAGAAACACCCGAAAGGTGGCGCCCCCTTCGAGGCCACTGAAGCTAAATGCTGGTCCAGACAGGGACGACGCGTTGGCAACAAGCCTGTCGGTGTCGGCTTCACGCAGTTCAGCCACGAAAGTGACGGGCGACACGCCGCCATCCCAGAAACCCTCGGAGCACTCGAACGACACCGAGTCTTCGGTGCCGTTAATCTGGCTGCAGTTGTTGACCGGCTCTGGAGGGCCTGCGTAATTGTAGGCATGCTTATGTAATAATGAGTTTAAGCAATAATACGAACACTGTTGACATAATAATAATAATAATAATAATAATAATAATAATAATAATAATAATAATAATAATAATAATAATAATAATAATAATAATAATAATAATAAAGGAATATTATAACCGTGTGGGTGTGTTTTAGTGCACCTGTTGCTTAAGTATGAGCATTGTGCTGCACTAGCAGACGATGGGGAATAAGATTGAGTTTAGGAAGATAAGAAAATCATTTGAATTAGTTAATAGATGTTTCTGTGCTGGTGTTGTTACAGAATATAACTGAAAGTGAAACTGCCCGTGGCGACGAGGTTAAGCATGAACAATGCTCATTTCTGATTGCGATAAGGGTAGCCTAGATGAACAGTGCAATCAGCAGTATAATCAGGACCATGCAGACACATCTCTTCATACATGATAAAAGAGGCCAGAACGACCAAGGAAACAACAACAAAGACCTGTGTAGAAAAGTAAAGAGAGTGGTATGCACAGAAGTGACACTTTGTGTTTTGACATAGCCTTAGACGTAGCACAGTCCTCTGTGGAAGCTCGTTGACAAAATAAGTAAGCGATAAACCCACGTTTCTCTTCGCTGCTGGCAATGATCACGTGAATATGACTCAAAAGCAGCGTTTTCATGTTTAAATGAACCCTAATAAAATCCCCGAGCGTCACAATAATTACCAGGCTATAACAGTTATTTGTTTATATTCACATACCTACCGCAACTCAGTTGGAAGGTTATCGCAGGGGTTATTAGAGGGAAAAGTGAAAAACTGTGAGCATGTTAGAGCCTAATACTCACAGGAATAGAACAAATAGAAAACATTAAATATACAAGAAGAAACGAAATAGAGCGCGCAGCAAGAACACGCCATTTAAGTAGACATCATTCATAGAATCCGAAAATTATTCGCTTTGTAGCAATCGAATGTGACCTCGTACATCGTACCAAGCCGTTCGGGACAAACAACATTTAAAAAGCCTCGGCGGGAATGAAACACAGATACGCTAAGTGCGTGGCTCTTTCTGGAGACTCATAATTTGCCAACTATAATATAGCTGTTGTGCGAAGAATACAGCCGTGAATTGTAAAATAGCATGGTAGGCGTGGCATTCGGAGCAATGCTATATTTTCGGCAAAGTGACAATGTACTGCTTTGAAACTCATTTGATCTTCTCTGACGCACACTTACTCACCGGCTGGGACGATTGTGAAGTTGCAGGGCGTCTGCTGCTTGCCAATCTCGTTCGCGCCCCAGCAGAGTAGGAAGCCGAAGTCATCCTCGTTGAGGGGCGAGTAGAGGGCCGTGCTGCGCGTCAGTGCGTGGCTGTAACTGGCCAGTTCGAGGCGCTTGCCGCTCGACGAACTGTTGAAGCGCCAGTGGAACGTCACGTCGGCAGGATCTGCCTCCAACTCGCAGCGTACGGACACAGACTCGTGGCGAGAGACGCCGTAGATGTGCTTCTGGTCCTCCTTGCAAACGGGTGCATCTGCAAGCCAGTATAACGCGGTGGTGTGCGGAGTCCCTATGCTGGTTATCCCACGCTTGAAACACATCAAATGTCAACAAAAACATCACACAGACAGTAGTACAGTCGCGTTCTGGCAGCTGTGCGTATGCTTGCACATACGCAGAAAGATGTCGCTTGGCTTCGGAGCTAATTTCTAATTACATGAAACTACGAAATCGTTTTCTCAGCAACTGTCTCGCTTAATTGGTTAAAGTGGGTACACTAAAGGGGAAAGGTGCAACGCAACAAACGTAAGAAACAGACCTTTTTTGTTTGCAATGTTAGCGTCAACATCGAAATCGCAAAATTTTTAGGACAAAGAAACGACAGGAGCTATTTGACTCAGTTCTCAAAAATGTATCGCGCTTTAGTGAACTCGGCGTACCCATTTATTTAAAAGGAAAACATTTATTGTAGTAAGCACCCCTTTTGAGTACAACACTGCATTTTTCAGCCGGAATGTTATCAGAGACTTATCAATACTGCGGAAATTTTACATAACATCTGAATTCAAACTTTAGATTTGTTCACATTGCATTCGATATAGATGAGTTTACAAAGGTGCGATACATGTTGTCGTATGGGTGATCGCGTACATGATCTTCGAGCTAAATTCCCCTGACACTTACTCATCTTTAAGAACACTTTTTTATAGCGCGCCCTAAATTGAAAGCCTTATCTAGAGTTTCTCCTTCCCGAAAGACTACAAACATACTTAAAATCAGCCGAGGAATAGCTAGAGCACAACGTTTTCGCCTTCTACGTGAATTTAACAAGCAGCGGTTATTGTTGTTCGTCAAAATCAACTTGCTCTTAATTTTTACTTTAGGTTTTGGTTTGCGCTGTAGTATGACGTCGCAGAAGCACGGATAGACACTATGAAGTTTCACTATCTTTTTATATTATTTCTCACTGTTTGCCGTATTCCCACATGTCCCTATATACAACATTTATTTATAAGCCTTTGTCATATTATCTATGTAAGAAACGTTTTCCGAAGTTTCCAACCAAGGGCTGTCGTTCGGTTTTCAAATACGAGTATATACAGCGTTTTCGGTAACAGGAGCGACTCTACGTTTGCCTCGAACTGGCTGTGTCACGATAAGCAGCGAACTCGAACCAGTTATTTATTGGGTACGTAAAAGCCGCTCTCAGCAATGAGATCAATCTTCCTAATGTTGCTGGCTAATAACGTAATACCAAAAACGAAAACACGTGCTGGGATGCGTTTCACAAAGACAAAAGCCTCTCCATCGGCTACCACATAAGCGCTCTGTGGTCAAAGCGGTAACAATGGGTCAATGGGAGTCAGTTGGAAGGGCCAAGAGCGAATGCTATTTTATGACTTCGTGTTGCCAAGCTTTGTTTTCGTATTGAGAATCGCATTTTTTTTTCTCTTCAAGATGCTTATTTTCTGGCTACTACTAATTACCCCCGTGACAGGAACACTTTCCCTGACACTCAAGCGCTCCAGTGCGAGGGACATTTCGCGTTATAGTAATAGCAAAAAGAAAAATTACACCATCTGCCGCTAAAGGGAACCATGTGTGGATGCGAAGGATCGGGGAGATGGTTAGCTTGAGCGGGAGATGGTGTAATTTTTCGCGGCAGCGGCCCGAGCGCTTATCGCGGCGCTGCACAGGAAAGAGAATGAGGTGCGCGCGCTCCGTCATTTTCACACCGCTGAACTACCGTGGCACCCTCAGC
Source organism: Hyalomma asiaticum (assembly GCA_013339685.2). NCBI lineage: Eukaryota > Metazoa > Arthropoda > Arachnida > Ixodida > Ixodidae > Hyalomma > Hyalomma asiaticum. The sequence continues at coordinate 48,200,689 of CM023485.1, read as the reverse complement.
GGAGTGTGCAGCTGTCGCACCACCTGTCGTGTGCGCCGCTCCGTAGAGTAGAGGATTCCTAGAGGAAAGAAAAAAAAATTGACGGCAGATCCACGAGGTGAATGATGATGAGATTGGGCGAAGCTCCTGGGAGTAATCATCGGTTAAACCGTGAAATTTCTTCCTTTAATTCGCCCGATAAAATTGACGTGAAACGATTGACAAACCTGTATCGCGATATGGTTTTCAATATAAAACCATTGCTTTAGAAAACACCTGGCGTCTATCGTTAAGCAGCTGGCGTCTTTTCGTTTTGCTTTAGAAACATCTGGCGTCTTTTCGTTTTGCTTTTAGAAAACATCTGGCGTCTTTCGTTGGTTTATTTCATCAATCAACGGCGTTTTGAACAAAATTTTTATTGTTTAATCACGCACAGGAGAAATCTCACCAGGCACTACCTTGGAGGTAAACAATGGCTGCTAATGGGAATGAGAGACAGAAGAAGTCGGCTTTTAGCTAACACTTACACTTCTACTTCTACTAACGTTTCCTACTGGAACTTGCCAATGGCTGCTAATGGGGAATGAGAGACAGAAGAATTCGGCTTTTAGTGAACGCGCACGCTGCGAATTTTTTATTGTTCAACAACGCACAGGAGAAATCTCTCTCCGGCACCACCTTGGAGGTCAAAGCGTAAGACTGGTTACGCACTACGACGACTACGACGAGGGACGAACGGGTGCCGCTTTAAGGAGCTTCGCCCCTAAAAAGGGGGGGGGGGGGTGCAGCTAGACAACGTTGCCTGCGTCAGCGTTGTGTTTCGCGGGCGAGGGCGCGTTCTCGTTCCTTGCCAGCTTGGGCCAGCTGTTGCGCATGCACAGAGGGGGTGTGGACGGCGCAGGGACGGAACAGGCTCGACCATAAGCTGCTTTGCCTCTAAAAAAAAAAAAAAAAAAAAAACAAGGCGTTTCCATATTATGGACATCATGAAGACGTTAATAGGGAGCTGTTCTAAGTATTTTGTGTTGTTTCTGTAAGCACAAAATATGGGTTGATAAACCAAATGGTGCAATACCAGGTCGGGAGGTAAACCAGGCCTCCCCAATACTAAGCCGTGCCATGACGAGGTAGGGACCTCTTTGGCAATGCTGAGAAAGAATGCGTGGTTCTGCTAGTTTTGCGTGCGCTATATAGCATTCGGCCGGTTTGACACAGTAACGACGTATGACTGCATGGTACAACTTTCTACGCGAAGACCTATGTTCGGTATACAGCACTCTTAAAGAAAGGTAATGCTGTCTACTATCTTTGACGAAGTCAATGCCTGTCACAACATTTGCTACGTATGTAGCAACTACAGCTGGTAAAAGTAAACGTAGTGAATTTGTTGCCATGTCATCTACTACTTGCAGCTACTGCCAATAGGTGATGGTAGTAACCAAAGTTAGTAACTTTACTACCATGGCAGTTTTGTTATCGGGCTTATGGTTATTCGGTGTATAAAAAATAGGTACCAAGATATTTTTATATATATACATATATATATATATATATATATATATATATATATATATATATATATATATATATATATACATATATATATACACACATAAGTACACCACTAATAAGGTGTTCTATAAAGTGATACAATTGACACGATAGCTCGAGCTTTTTCGTTGCTCACGCCAATATCAAGAAGTGCCATTCGTTATATCTCTTCTGACCAAACAACCATTATTTTGCATGCCTGATGAATCCTTCGCCATTGCCGAATTATGCCCCTTTGCATTGTACTCTTAGTGATAGGCCAGGAGATTGCGTCGGCTCATGCACTGTCGCTATTTGCTTATTGCAATCTCATACACCCTGTTTATACAGACACATCCTGTATAAAGCAAATTTAGGCTTAATTCTTTGCAAGTAAAATGACAATGAATTCACTTGTGCGTTGTCTCATACTTTCGAGATGCCGTGTCGCGCGCATTGTTACATGACACCCGTAATGCACTCTGTGGATCTTCCCTATATACTTCCTTGTTCTACTCGTTTCATGCACAAAGCTCGATGTTAGATCGCTCATGAAAAACACTGGGCACATAGCAATGCTTTTATACAATAGCCCTGGTCTTTGTCGCTTCTTAGATAAGCCAGATCAATGCTACAGCAGAGAAACCATCGAGCTGTTGAATTGAGTGTACAAAGAGAAATACAGAGTTTAGTTCGGAATACGTGGCTATAGTTCATTGCTCAGTTATGGAAAGACCTTGTTCTTTTGCCCCCATAGCAGCCGTAAGCCGTCTACCGACGTTCTCTCAGCTACACAATAAATCATTGCTTCCTGACAGAATGTACTTAGTGCTTGTCTTCTTAGCATAGATCCAAGTGCAGTAATGCTGGCAGCACTCATGAATATTGAAGTTCTTGATCTTATTTGCTTCAGTGAGCATTTAGGGCTCATTTTAGCCCTTGTAGATGCCCATACTCAGTTGTGCGGGCCCGAATCCACGCTTTATTATTCTTACAATGTCGGTTTGGCCAGATCCTCATCCAAGAGAGCATCATTTCCTTTTTGTTTCTGCGTAGAAAGAACGCTTCGGTTAGACCAACTGTGACATCAAATAAACCCGTTCCTCTTTATTTTCGAACTTGTAGTTTACAATTTCCAGTTGCCCAACGATGTTTTATAACCCCACCGAGATCGCCGAATCGTTGCAATATCTGATACGGAGCGTCGATTAATAGTGACCGCCATATTACAATGAAGAGTTGGTAGTCGTGACAGAATTACCTGCACATCATTGCACCTTTGGGCGTTGGTTATATTATTAAACAATGGGCAGAAGCAGCCGAGAAGACATCCTTTCAAGCCATTATGGTAAACGCACACAAGTGAGACTGGAGTCCCAATGTAATCCAAACTAACGAGCCAGCCTAAAGTTACGACCGCACAAAGAAAGCCCGTCAGTAGTGCGTGTGAGCGTCAAGGGCGCTGTCGCACACTTTCGAGGGCTAACACGAAGCCTTGAAAAATATCTTGGTCGATTTCACTCAACTGAAGGTTTGAACACAAATATGAATATAACGGATGAGATCAGGAAGTTTGCGGGGATAAATTGGGCCCAGTTAGCACAGGACCGGGATAATTGGAGATCCATGGGAGAGGCCTTTGCCCTGCAGTGGGCGTAGACAGGCTGATGTTATATATATATATGAATATAACGAGCGTAGGGAAGGCGCAGTGTTGACAAAGTACGTCTAACTTTATGCCTCCAAATCTGCACATATTACCGACTCACATTTTATGCGCAGCATGAAGAAGTTGCTGGTTCCACGGCCTTCCCGATTCATAGCAATGCACTTGTACCGACCGCGTCGTGACCGGTGCACTTTCTGCATCACCAGCGACTGGCTGCTCACGATGACACCGGCGCTCGTGTTTGTAGTGACCTCCTGCCCCTCGAAGAGCCACGTGACCTCATTTGCCGGCGGGTTGGCGTCCACATCACAGTCGAGATATACGTCACGACCTTCGCGGATGTCATCTTCTCTCAGGTTCTGTCCTAGCCGCAGTGATGCCAAAGGTTTGTCTGGGAACAATGGGAAGGTGCACAAAGTTAGACACAAGCACGCAAAGCACGCAAAGACACAAGCACGCAAAGCAACGAGCTCTGCATCTGAAATTTTCCCTCTTTGTTTGGTAGTACTGTGCTACTCACTCAACGTGCATCTATAATGAAACAGATTACTGAAGTAACAAACCAAGTAAAAAACATAGTAATTCAAAACGGAATCACTGACGTGAGCAATCTGAAACGCAATTATTATTTGTAGTAGTAGCAGTAGTATCGTCCTGATGAGTGCATGCCCTACCGTATGGTTTTACCTAACGCTGACTTTTACCCGTCTTGTCGATGGCTGCATAAGCAACTCTTATGGCTGAACATTTCGTGGTTGACCATCAGTTCCTTAGTGTACTTGTTAAACGACTACATAATACAAGGAACTATTTGGCGTTACATTATGATATTATGATAACGGTTAAACTTGCCGTAAGGCCTACTGCATATTTTTCTTTTTAATTTCTACACAAAAGAAAGCAACATGCTCAAATAAAGAACGTAAGCCCCTAGTGCCGCCTACCCACATCAAGTTCTCCCAGAATAGGAACACGAAATTCAACAATTGAAGGCGCTGTGTTCCAGTAATTTATGCAATACACAGAAGCCCGAGGCAAACAGATGAACGAGCCAGACGCGTAATGTTGGAAGCACATCCGCAGCTCCCTTCTTTCTCTCGGAGAAGTAGCAGTGAACTGCACGGCGATAATTGCTGTTGCGCTCATTACCAGCGTAACGCTTCTGCTGGAAAGCTAATTACGAGCGCGCCGCAGGAACAACGCTACTCCTGATCCTCGCTAGCAATCGGATCAGGACCGATGCAATTCTTCGATGACCGAAGAAATGCCTCCATCCGGGTGGTTATGTTAATGACTTGTGCTAGGGAAGGAATGGGAATTCAGGAGATTGAGAAGGCTCTAAATACAACGCCTACCTGAGAGGTCGGCGACATGGAAATCGAGGCAAAGCCTGCATAACGCGGTCGCGTGCGTGAACCGTATATGTAAATGCCTGGCTTCACGCCTCCGTGCTTCTAGGAGCCGCAAGGATCATCGTTTCAAGCATTGCCTTAATGTATACAGGCAAAGAGACCTTAACGTGGAAGTAAGTCCAAGCACGATGTAGACTATACCCTGTCACCTGTTGAAAATGCACGTTGTATGGAAGCACTTCTCAGCTGTTAAGCTTAGGAATCGATTTCCTGCATCTATTTTAGGCCGTGTTGCTCCTCCGTGACGACAAAAGTGAGATTGGCTCGTTTTCGGCTGAAATAAGACACCTACTAGAAACAGGTATTCGAAGCGTATTCGAATGCAGATTTAGTGCTCCGTGGAGAGTTGCAGATGCTCGAGCGACTGCAGTGCGACTGTTCAGTGTATAAGTCCGTCTTCCCTCCGGTTAGATTATAAAACGAACAGCATTTACTAGTCAGTACGTTAAGGAACACCACAAATAAAGCACGGATTCACGACGGCCACCACATTGGTATGTCGCGCAATAGTGCATAAAGAGAGATCAAGAAGAGCATGCCTATAGAGCAAGCGCTTCAGCATAGCGATCCTTGCGTGTGAGCCCATGAAACGCTGGCCTCGTCCACATTGTGTCCACGTGCTCCTGCGTAATATTCGCTTTCATAGCACTGGAGTGCACAATGGTCAAAACTGGGCCAAGCCTCATCCTACAAGGACAAGTACCTTTAAAGCCCCGCCACGGTGGTCTAGTGGTTATGGCACTCGGCTGCTGATCCGAAAGTCGCGGGATCGAATCCCGGCCGCGGCGGCTGCATTTAGATGGAGGCGAAATGTTGAGGCCCGTGTGCAGTGCGATGTCAGTGCACGTTAAAGAACCCCAGGTGGTCGAAATTTCCGGAACCCTCCACTACGGTGTCTTTCATAATGAGAGCTGGTTTTGGGACGTTAAACCCCACAAATAAATCAATCAAATCAATCAAGTACCTTTAAAGGCAGCTCCACAACGTGGACACTACTGCGGCCGGACGTTGTGAGTTCAAAAGTGAGGTGTGGAAGGGATTTTTCTGAGGAAGATCAGTGCTACTCGAAGAAACATAGTGTGCTAATCATGGATTGAGAAGACGCTCGGGCAGCTTCACGCGTGCGCTGGCTCTGCAATTGTCAAGAATTTAGAGCCCACTGTTTCCTGTTGTTCTTGTAAAACAAGTGCCTTGCCGAAATGCCTTGTTTCACGATATCCGGAGTTTAAACAACTATAAAATGTTGAACGTCTCTTCGTGCTCTGTTAAATAGATAGAATGCTCTTTTTTATCACGTCTTTCACTTTCCATAGTGTGTCAAAACATGCACTTACAGAATACATCCAGCTTCCATCCTTCCTCAATGGCACTGCCTTGAATAAACTGATTCTCGGCCCTGCACGAGAGCACCGCGCCGTTGTCTTCTCTTCTGGGAGTGAAAAGTAGGACACTGGAGCTGGTTCCCTCGTGGTTGTTGCCACCCTGATGTTCCTTGGCCGAGAGCAGCTGCTCGTCCCCCTTCCACCAGGTAAGCAGCGCAGGGGGTCGCGAGCCGCTCGACGAACACACCAGCTCCACTGGATGACCCGCCGAAAGCGGATGACGAGGAGGCTGAATGGCGACGTCCAGGGGGATCACTGCAGATGATCAATGAACACTGTTTATACTGCTTGGGTTGACACATGATCTTTGAGATGCACCAACTGACCAACCATTTTCGTCGCATTTGATGCGAGTGTGTGGATACGTGCGTGTTTGTGGAACTGAGAGAAATCTTTGTAAAGGCAGTGTGGTCATCACGAGGTGAAGGAAGGTTGCAGGAGTAGCAAGCATCTCTCCTTCCATCACCCTGTTCTAGGTTGGTCAGTTCGTTTTTTAGCGACGCGAAGGTCGTGAAAGACGGTGAGCCATCCTATCCTTGCATGTCATTTGAGTTGTACTTCAAGAAGACGTAAGTAAAGATGACTGTGTGTTTGGTATGACTGTGTCTTCGCCAGCATCCCAGAATTGTGACATCCCCATGTTGCAGCCAGAGGCCCGAAAATAGGAGATTAAGTCACGTTTATGCTGATAATCCCTTTAACGTTGCATGGTGATCGAGTGGAATCTCTTGGGCCACGCAACACAACAGTGTACTCGTGGATTTCTTGAGCGCGAATTTTTAATAGTTCATGCGGACCGGTCAACCGACTAACTTTTATTTAGCTCTTACACAGACGCTGCTGTCCCTTTCTAGCGATGCCGTGAAATTATTTTTTTGCTATTTTTCTCTTATATTGCAGTATACTTCCTCTCGCTTAGCGCAGACTAGATAACTGTAGTTGCCCCTTTAAACTTGGCCGCTTTTCTATGCAGTTCTCGCTACCCTCATGCTTCAGCTTTGCCGTTAGTCTACTATTCCTAATGCTTCTATCCATGATTCGAGCCCCGTAAAGGAAAACAAATTTAGAACCTGCACGTCTTGGTCTAAGGGGCTGCAGAGAGACAAATTTGTATAATGCATGCACTACGAAGTTCGAATTGCGCCAGTAAAATAAAATATGAACGGCAGGTCAGCTATTCTGGATGTTCATGTTGGAAGGATTTCTATTATTTCGTCTGTAAAATGTCAAGTCACATCAAGTTGATGTTAGTTATACTTTGCTGCTCGGCCAAAATGCTATTTCTTTTATCAATCGGTAATTTCTGGACACTCCACACTTTAGTAGGACAGACTGGTGGACTAGTTGGTATTGCATATTGGAATGGTCAACTTAGCGCAATTGATACACACAGACACACAAGAAGAAACGAAGCAGACAGGAGGGTTGCTACTAACAACTTTTTATTGTGAACGCCACCCAGCGAAGTATATATGCCCCTTAACGCATGCGCAACAAATAGTTCAAGCAATAGCCGCGGAAACCAAGAAACTAAGATGCACAAATCAGGCAATGGTGCGTATGAAACAAAATTATCAAGAGTGCAAACCCATCGAAGCCGCACTAATACAGATAAGCTCGTTCTTCTTTATGTGGAAGTCTTCTAACGCTAGCCGAGCTCTGGATCTTTTGCTTTTACCTAGAATTCTTTTCTCCTTGAACCTTGGCTTGCAATCGCAGACAGTTACATGCGCAACTGAATACGCATGCTTCTCATCTCTATTATTTACCTTTACAGCATGCTCTTAAGACGGTCGTTCAGGTAGCTTTCAGTTTGTTCGGCTTGGAAGATCGACATGGGCCAAATTAAAAGCTTATATATATATATATATATATATATATATATATATATATATATATATATATATATATATATATATACTGCTCGTTTAAAGCAGAAATTAAATTAGTTATGGCTGCAGACTCACGTACCTGTCACGTAAATCATCATCTGGAGAACAGCTGAATTGCGCTGAGAGCACGAGCTCATTTCCAGTCTTAAACAAGCCTGGAAGAGATAGGTCATTACGCTGAATACCCTTTCAGGGAAGTACTTCGTTTGCTTACTGCTTCCTCGGCTCTGGTGGTGCGTATGGCAGAAAAATGAGTCTTCGAGAACAGGAGAAGGCAAAAATCCCCGCAAGCGGCATTAACCATGAAGGCCTCGCTCCTTCCTCGCTCACCTTTCAGCATTGCCTCCACAGCGGACGCATTGAGCCCGGTGGAAGTCAGGTGCGCATCTGTGAATGCTCTATACATTTACGGCGTAAACTATTATGAGCCAGTTTTGGTGGCAATAGTGTTCGCTACCGCCAGTGTCCGCATCTGCTATCAGCTTCAATGAGAAAAAAAAAAACTGCATACACGCACACATTTAAACCCAGCTCAATACCAGCGGCGCCTACATACGGACTCTCGCTCCCTGGTTAGGGCTCTTGCATTCTCCTCTGGGGCCCTGATATGGTAGGCAAGGACATCCACGCTTGGCTCTCACCACATTGCTGGGTTCTTTGCGTTTTCAGCCATTACTATGATTTTGTGGGAGTAGATTTTTTGGGACATTATATGTTGTCAGCCACCGGCTGTAGTGTCATCAACAATGACGAGGGTAAAGACGACGAGGACGACGATAAAGTAGAAGAAGAAGCAGAAAGAAGAGGAAGAAGAAGAAGAAGAAGAAGAAGAAGAAGAAGAAGAAGAAGAAGAAGAAGAAGAAGAAGAAGAAGAAGAAGAAGAAGAAGACCGAAACCACTGTGCTCCGCCCTCTGCCGAGGCCTCCGGAGTTTTTTCCCAAAGAAGAACGCAGCACACATGAAGGAAACAGTCGTGGACAGGAAGAAAGATTAGGGGAATAAACGCTACCACTAATGTAGCTTATCTGGGCACTAGACCTATCGCAGAAGTGTAAAATATGGAGACAAGGCGGCAGTGCTCGCACCGCACGCTTGCTCGTTCAGTCAAATCGGTTAGCCAAATCTTATCGAGAAGGTATCGCCAGTTTGTCAAAAAATTCGAACAGCGAGGAAAACACGAAACTGTCGAACTGTAAATAGGGGAAATTCGCTCCTTTCCAGCTCTCACTGCATATTAAATGGGTTCGCAGCGATGCGGCGTGAAACCTTCAGCTTGCAACTAACAAAACGGGGAGCAAGGGCTTGCTAAACAGTGACAGTATCGACAAAGTTGAGCGTGTTCCGAGCTAACCGTCCCAATAGAGCTCGGCGATGAGCATAACTACCGCACTCAGTAAAATAATTCATCTTCCTTTAATCAGGGTATTTGAATACCGAGTTTCGAAGTCGCCACTTGCCGAAATGAAAGGTTTAGCGTGTGGAGATGGTTATGAAACGATATAATTTTGTGACGTGCTGCTTTTTCGGTTTCAAAGATCTGAATAGATAGAACGACGATAGTTAAAAATTACCGTTCCCACCGTTAAATTGCAGGGATGAGCATACTGTGTAAGTGTATGTTAAACTACAGAACCAAGGCACTGTGGCCAAATTCACAAAACCTCTCTCGTAAGTGTTCCTCGCTATTGGTGAGGTAGCTTCGCTAATGATAGATCCAGTTTCAGGATTGGCTGGAATATTCTTTTACGAACTTTTGTCTCCTAACGTGTTTTTGTGAATACGGGCTCTGGGCCCGTATTCACAAAAACAACTTGCGACAAAAAAGTTCGCAGGAGAAAATTTCACCCAATGGCGGTGCTGAACATATCATTATATAAGCCAAATGACCAATGACAAAAAACACTTACGAAAGAGAAGGTTTCTCTATTCGGCCCCAGAACTACTGAAAAAAAAAAAGCCTATTTACGTTAATGTGCTCGTAGTTCGCCGCACGTACTTGCCAGTTCTGGATCGACAAGTGCAATCTGTTATTTCCATCCAGTTAGCTTAATTCGAGAACTAAATATACCTGAGCCTGAAGACCTGGTAGCACATGGCTTGGACAGATTCGAACGACTTCTGATTGTGTTGTTTTTTCAGCTGAACATTTAAAGCCATTCCCTTATTTTATCCTCTTATGGACAGCGATTAACGAGTAAAAAAGCTGAACAATGCAGGATAGCGTCACCTAGCCGTGTACCAATGGGGGCCTTGGATGCACAGTGGTGGCGTTGGGGAGGAGGAGGGGTAATGTTCTGGAACCGCTGGCACGACACATGCATAACGCGCGCGCTTTGTAGCATTATATTTTGCGTTGCTTTGAATGACAGCGTCATACCACGTCACTATGTGCGTCGACGGACCATACCCTAGTACTTGATACGTCGTTGGTGTCATTTGTGGACATCATTAACTCGTCGAACGTGACTGTATTGAAGGTGTCACTTTAGAGCTGTATGCTCGCACGCAACCTGTCTTCCCGATTTGGAGCATTTAGCGCCACCCTGTGAGCACGCCAGTGCCAAGTGTGTCGATATATGAACTACAGGTAATTCATTTGATTGCACTAGCATGACTTACCAGAAACCATGATAGCATAGCACGCTCCTGATACCAAAAGTGCGAAACGAAATATACGCACGATTCATGTCCAAGGTTATTGATCTTGACACGGCTACGGTGACGTTGTTGTTGGCCGCTTGGCAGGTGAGTACGCTGAGGAAGTCTGAGCGCTTCAGCTCGCCGATCTCTATCCAATTGCGAGCCACGGTGCCGTCTCCTACGAAGCTGAAGTTGGAGTCCACCATCCGCTTATCACGCCACCAGGTGACAACTGGGCGTGGTTTACCTGCGACATGTAAAGTTGACAATTCCATTATTGTGAAAGCAGTACCAAATACATTTAAAAGCCTGCTGATGTGTGCCGATGTGTGATTTGTCTGTCTGTCTGTCTGTCTGTCTGTCTGTCTGTCTGTCTGTCTGTCTGTTTTGTGCTTTCGGAATCCTGTACAAAACTTCATAAGCGTGGTGAACTGGGAACGCGTCTCGGTACTGTACGTGTACACACTATAATCCCGTTCGTTATTTTTCCTATTCTTCGTTTTTGTTCGTCTTGTCTGTTATTCCCCAGGTTCCATTCGTGCAGTTAGTTAACCTCACAGTCTTTCCTTTTGGCTTCTGTCTATCTATCTCAACATTTCCTCTAACGCTAAAGGTGACAGTGTATCTTACACTGAGTGCTTCTTTCGTTTTGTACTGTCTATATTTCACTGATTTGGCCAGCGATTGCGCAAGTAAGGAACAGTTGTCTGAGGGAAGCGGAATATTTAATGAAAGTGCATTTTAAAGCAACGCTGTGGTAAGAATATTGCTTAGCAGCAAATACTTTGAACACTCTTCCACACAAGCACTCAACAACTACAGATGGGAAGATAGCAGAAGTGTGAACAACAATAAAAGAGGACACCTTGCAACTTTTGCAGGATTGGTTTTTATGCCCTCATTTCAATCTTCGAAACAGATTAGCAAGAATAACAAAAAAAGAATTTAAGACACGAGAAGGTTGCGTTGTGGTTTCTTTCACGTTCCACGCCATTTCGCGCCATCATCTTAATCAGCGTTTTTTCTATGAAAATGATCCACTCGAACGTTGACATTATTGAACACAACTTCCTTGGTCAGCTTAAAAAAAGATCGTGCGAACCGACACCAGATAATCTTGGCATGCTGTTCAAAATTGTAACATTAATGCCTCTCAGAATAGTTTACACGGAAAAGTTAAGATAAACACTTTACTTTGAAAGCACTTTTTCTTCAGCTTACCTCCCTCGACCTCACACAGGAGCCTGAGGTTGCGTCCTTCACTGAAGCGCCCAACGAGACCTTCCAGCTTGCGTCCGTCTTCGTCCATTATAACGGGATCACCTGGAGGCACTGCGCCAAAGAACAGTGCTGATAATGTACAAACGCGTAGAAAAATTGTAAGAAAACGGAGTATATTCGTGTAATAATGTCCGCACTAGACATAAAATTTGCGCTCCCTTGACAGTTTACAGGAGGAGCCCGAGGGCATATTTAAGCTAGGGCTGAGCTCGCCTTGTGAATTTGCTACGCTTTGATGCCGTCGTATTAAGCATTGACAAGTGCACCTCACGGATGTGACGTGCTGATGAAGGGCGCAGTGTACTTTACACCTTAGTAACTCGCTGTCCCATTTCATACCTCCTTTTGAGAGTTAAGGATAGCTGAAAACAAAAAAAGAACGACAAAAGATCATGCATATCTCACGCATCGGTTGATTCGGTGTCATGCCAAGCAGGCAACGAAAAAATTGCGTATGACTAATTCTTTTGGATCTAGACAATTGTTACAGTTAGAATCAAGCTCTCTGTACAAAGCGCATGAGTACCCGCACATGCGTATGCTTAACGTGGGCTAAGCAGGAAAGTCGACAGCGCCGTGGCGACTGAATGGTAGCTCCCGGTACAACGCAACGTTGACACTCAAGTTAGTCCAAAGCTTCGACGTCCGTTTTGTCGAAGAAAAATGCACTGTACGGGGCGTCGATGTGCTATCATAAGCGTCGTTCGTTGAAGTACTCCTATGGTATCGAGCAAAGTTGGAGAAAAGTATGCCGAATGGTGGCAGAACATGTGCGCTGTTTATTGCATTGCTAAGACATTGCTAAACACGCCCCAGATGCGTAAGCAACATTGCACAAGCACCATCATCACAAGCGCTGGTACAATAGGTTAATTATACCGCACGCGAGAAGCCGCCGTAGCCGCAATAAATAATTTTAAAAAAGCCGCCGTAGCCTAGGGATAGCGAGCTTGCTCGCACCTCGTGTCAACCGGGTTCAATGCTCCCCTATAACTTGGTCGGTTGCGTTTGTGTCCGTGTGCGTGCTATGTTGAAATTCCAGTCGCAAGCTACGACTAACGGTATGCTTTCCTCTATTTAAGGGTCTCTTATTATAGGCTAGATGTCCGTTTCAGTTGCCCTTTAATTGACATAGGTTGTATAAAAAAAAAATCGGTAGATCCCGCGTATTGCAGGAATTGATGTCATGCGAAGCAGCCAGCTAGGAATTTTTCCTATGCCGGTACGCTTGGCACTCAGCTAAGTGTTACGACTAGGATTAACGTCTGCCTGGAAACTGAGCACAAGCGGCATAACCACGACCGCGGATTTACAATACGTGTAGCGCTGCAATAGCAGTCGTGTATGATTCGTAGCGTGCCTGCCTGGCGCATCGGTGTCCCGGGTTTGATTCCTACCTGCCTACCCAGTGGTAGGATAACGCTTGTCTGCGTTTATCTACTTCTTATGTACGCCTTTAAATGGCGAGCCATGACAAACAGTATCTTTCTTTTGCTTTAACCAGCACGAACTTTCGTCCCATGAAATGTTCATTTGGTTGGTAATTGCTTAACATGAGCCGCGATGTAACGATTGAATCAGCGATGGCGCCTACCCGTATAGCCCGGGCCGATCACTACGGATATTAGCCACACGCGATTCCGTTGTCTTGAATCGTTATGTATGCGACGAGTATATAATTCTAGCGATGTCTAGACATATCATTCATATTCCCCATACACTGATACCCTACATTCTAATCTTGATATACACGAAGTCAAAGAGACGACCAGGGGACTGCCGAGACGTAGGCGGCTACATAGATAGATAGATAGATAGATAGATAGATAGATAGATAGATAGATAGATAGATAGATAGATAGATAGATAGATAGATAGATAGATAGATAGATAGATGTGGTTTCTCTCTATGACAGCTGCTGACGATATTAACAAGGGAACAGCCCTCAAAATGCATTGCGTGGCAGTACAAGTGGAAATGAGAGCGCCGTTGACAAAAAATTGTCGAGCTCTCTTAGGCGCTGTGTTATATTTTACACGAATAAGTCATAAAACATATGCAGTTATTTTCCCTGCGGCAAGCAAGATCCTGGTTACTTAAAGGAAGCCACGCGGAGCCTCTGTATTGACACGCGCGTCAGGAAAGGCAAAACCAAGAACGAGCGGTACGGATCTGAAAGCTGCCGTCATAGTTTTGTTCGTCTTAAGCATTAAGCTTGCACTTGCAGCTTCCGACAAATGAGTTGTATATATTTTGTACGACGCAACCAAACCGAAAACCGCATAGCGTTTTCCTTAACAGTTAGGCCCGCGGCGAAAAGAAAGCAATATACGATGTTGGGGAAAACATAAAGCTGGCCTAAATCATTTCAAAGAGTAACGGCAAACAGCGACCACTGTTGACCGCGCACGCAGGAGGAAATCGAATTTCCAGGAGCCACCGTTGTTTGCGGGTCGAGCTCCCCACATACATCGTCTTCTTCGTAGATATAGTCATTCGTTCATTGTGCAGTGCACAGCCTCTCAAGAACAAGTGCAGGAAAGCCCTGAAGTCAAGGCAACGAGTCATATTGGCTGCCGGAAGGGCCTGCACACGTAGCGTTGCAGCGACCTTTCTAAGCACCGCACTGCAAATCAGGCAGTGCAGCTACATGAAATTTTGAAAGGCCGATAGGTTACCTCGTCTGGAATTGCTGTCTCCCTACCTCTGTCCTTTGAGATGTGCTTTTTGTATTCTTAGTACTCGGCGTTTGATTTCATACGAAACAACGAGTCAACGTATTTGGGTATTCCGGGGTCGGCAGGCGCGCTTCTGGTGTGCTCGCTTGGACCAAGTGAAAAATCAGAACAGAATGGTAACGTCTTCGTGTACGCTTACAAAGGCAATCCACTGGATTGCCAATGTCTTGCCATGGAGTATTTCATTTGAACGGTAAGTGGGTTGCTGCCATTTCCTGTCCCCTTGCCTTCCCACTGCAACTTTCGGCTTCAGGGGTAGTGGCCCTTACGAAACTGCATGCAAGTGCGCCCAAACGCACCTAAAGTTATTGAACACAATGACGATCTCCTCACTAATAACATTCTCCGGGGCTAGGCCAAGATTTTGTTTCATGGTGGAAGAGGGTCAGACAATGCAGTGGCTTAGCAAGGAGAGAGGGTTCAACAGCCCTGTACCGCCCTCTTGGTTTCGCCTACGCGCTGTCTTTATCTTCTCTTTACCTTATCTTTATCTACATTCTCTTTATTTTCTACGGCACTGAAACCTAGGATTACATTGATATTGAGCTTTTTATAGTTTGTTTGTACCTGTCATAGAAAGTGCTCTCTGTTTGCTGCTTTTAAGGTTGAGGTTTGGCCGTAAATACACGAGCAACGTAATCTACGGTTCAGTATTCGAGCATGTTTTCCTTCTTTCCCGAGCGGGAATATTAAATGGGAGCTTATCAATCTCACTCGGCGATGACCTATGAGGACACAGGAGACTTTAGAGCTTGCATACTGTTGCAGATTCGGTCGATGTCCGCCCCTGTGTGAGGAATGTTCTTCTTTTGAAACAAAGCTCCAGTGACAGCGCTGTGTTGCCTCTCTGAATGCTGCCCTAAATGCGACGAAGTTGTTTATATATTTGAGGCGAAGCAGCTTATGGTCGAGCCTGTTCCGTCCCAGCGCCGTCAACACCCCCACTGCGCATGCTCAACCGCCGGCCCAAGCTCGCAAGGAACGAGAACACGCCCTCGCCCCAGAGAGAACGCTGACGCAGGCAGCGTCTGCTAGCGAGTTTCTTGATTGAGAAAACCGACTGCTCGCGCTCACCGGCCACCCCATAGGCACTGGATCTTGACCTGCAATGTAGTGCCGGTGGGAGATACCTCTTGTGCAGAGTTGACCTTGCGCGTAGTTGAGGACTCGCAGTGCGCGCTTTAAGTGAAAGTAATCCGTAACTCGGCACGATCTACGACGTGGGAGCGCAGGAACCTCATAAAGACCAGGAGCATAAATTACAACTCGTGTGTAAATATACACACACGTTGTCACTCATTTACATTCATGAGTGGGCAATGTCACGTGTGATTTCGATAGCACCGAACGATCCCCAGTGATTCATCGACTCGTCAGGGTTCACTTCGTGGAGATGCGTGAATTTTTGCCTCGGTTAGCTTCACCAAATCACAAAGGTCTGTTTTCGTGTGTGATGCAAATATATCGTAGAAAAAAAAGAACTTAGTTCGTGACTTTTGCGATTATGCCGGCTGATATAGTGGCAAAGATAAAAAACTATGACTGACGTACGTATACATACACTGATGTACGTATACGTGCATTAATCCCAGATACCGGAACTGCCAAAAGCATGTCCATTATTATAGAGTTCTTCGCAACGCGTTCAAACATGAAGAATATGGTGACGTAAGAATAACACACAAACACACATAAGAGATGACATGCCACAAAGCTAGGACGTGTATTAAAAATAAGTATGTGCGGTAGATGGCTACAAAAAAAAAGAAAAGAAAAAAAAACACGACAGACCATTAAGGTACAGTAGAAAGAGAGAAGACATCTCATTCATAAAAGCACTACTTGAAGAACTTGAACTTTTTAAGGGCAGTATAAATCACAGAGTTTCACGCAATGTTCCCAAAACACTGTGTGCCTTGGGTAAGAAGCAGTATTTCAAGAAGCAGCGCGAACACGCAACATGTTAGGCTTTATTTTCTACGTCTTGAACTTCGTAAATATTTTGACGCAATTGAGGCGGTGTTTTCGTCCCTGGCAGGACAAAAGCGATTTCATGCTGCTTACTACTTTCGCGATTTCACAGAACCATTTATGCTTACTGAGTATGACGCTTACCTCTGAGCACGTATACGTTAAATATTAGCATCACTTTTCTTAATACAAGCCATGCGCACATGCTCGTACTCGATAACGTTTGCAGCCCCAGCGATCCGAAGCTTTCCTTGCTGCGTGACCTTTCCTGCCAAACCCTCCCCCTCCGCCCTCCCCAGAGAAGGGGAAGAAATTGTTTAGTTTCTCAGAATTTATTTACTAATCCCCAGATCTCTACATCTTACCTGCTTAAATGGCTGCTTGAATTAACCTGTTGGTGGCATCGTAGTAACGGGACGTCAGAAGAATAAATTAAAGTCTTCCGCGTCAAGTTCTTATTGCTGTTTCTTAAATTAGGTTCACGCGCATTACAAGCCACTAGCTGGTACAGTAAGCCATCGATTTTTTACCGGCGAGACGTGAAATGGAAGGTGTCTTGAGTTAATAACCTCATTCGTCTTCCCAGTTGCTGATTAAAAGCCGTCCTACAGAAGAAAGAACGATGAATGCGGTTTGAGCGCAGCATTAAGAAATATTACTTTTCGAGTCCGAACCAAGTGTCCAAGCTAATCTCACCGCAGAAGTTCAATTAGAGCGACGGAACAGCGGAAGCCTTTCACGAAGCTAAACGCATACCTTGTGATTAAATTACACGTAATGATACGTGAATGCTTTCAGACGTCCATCAATTATCGACGTCTGGAACATAATTACAAAGAGGTAATGCTGATTGCAGCGGAGTTCTGGGGAAAATAACGGTTAAAGGAAAACATGGATCTGTGAAAGCTAACGCTGGATCGCTTACACGTACTTGCCTCAGCTGAAATTTCTAGTTCCCTCGTTTTGAGCTGTGTTCTCGGTTCTTAATCGCAGATGTTGTAAGCGAATGTTTTCATCGCTGCGCTTGATTAAGCCTTTTAGGATAGTGTTTCTGCTGTGGCCACAAAATTTCGTCAGGACGCATGAGTGTTTGAGATATGAGATACGAGGATGTATGGGTTCTTAATTTTATGACTTGAATTGCCGGTGATTCTGCATAGGACGTCATTGTATGCACAAAGAAGACGGACCACTTGACGGGCCGCCCTCTTCTATGGGATTTACAAGGACATTCCCTACTGCGCTGAGAGGCGCACACGACCTTGCACTTTCTGTGCCATGGACGTTTCCCACTGCCAGCCCTTGAAGCAATCTTCATGCAGGATATTCAGTGTTACTTGCCAGGTGTGAGTGTCGCTGAAAACGTGTGTTGTTTGGCGCATGTGCACGTATTCCACGTTTGATTTCTGGGGTTTTACGCCCCACAACCGGCTATTATTATGAGAAACGCCGTCGTGGAGCGCTCCGGAAATTTTGACCACCTGGGGTTCCTTAACGTGCACTTACATCGCATAGTACACGGGCCTCAATATTTCGTGGAAAGAACAGCGCGAACACGGGGACGGCGAAAAGGGGACATACACCAGACCACGGAGCGCTCCGTGGTGTGGTGTATGTCCCTTTTTTCGTCGTCCATGTGTTCGCGCTGTATTTTCCACGATGCTTGACCAACTAGCCTGGAAATCCATCCTATTAGAACTCAATATTTCGCTTCCTCCATCGAAATGCAGCAGCCGCGGCTGGGATTCGATTCCGCGACCCGCGGATCAGCAGCGGAGTACCACAGTCACCTGACCACCATGGCGGGGGACATTCCCTCTTTCCTTCATCCTTAGGTGAGAAGTGAGAAAGCTTCTAAAACAAAGTTATCATCCGAAAATATTAAGGACGTGCAGCACTATTGAACGAAAAGGTAGCGAAATTATAAATCAGCATTCCTTTCAGCATTCCCCATTGATTGTTTTTTTTTTCTTTTTTACAGCGAAGCCGGTGGGGTAGCCGAACAAATTCTTTTTCTTCTTTGTTAATCATGACTTTTACCTTTCTATTTTATTATTGCACCTCAGACAATTTCCATATGACCCTCATTAATCTGGTCTTCAGTATTATTTCCTTGCTTTCTCGTTCGGTTCACTTCGTCTCCATTTCCATAATGTCACCATCGTCGGGCAATATGGAAATTCAAGTATGTGTTTCTGCTACATAAGCTGTATTACAGAGGTGAACATGTTTACTGTGTTTACTCTTGCAATGTCGTGCATGTCTTTGACACTCTCAATGCTTCAGTTATACGCACGTTAAAGAGGGAACTAGGCTCAGTGTTTTGTTCAACTTTGAAGAAGTTCGCATTCGTAATTAAATCTAGTTCCACGGGAGTTTCGTGGAGGCTCAATGACGAAAATAGTAAGCAATATTGGAAAGGGGAAGAATATATTTCCGGCTTGCTCTATAATAACACAAGAAAACATTATCTACATTTCATAGAAAGAAACCGTTTCTTACTGATAAAAAAAATTGATCTCCTTCCTGGGTTCCAACCCAAGACTATTGTGAGTTTGGACCATTCCCCTTATCATTTAAGCTAACCGAAATGCCAATGAACAGCAGCGCTCGAGTACACGAATTGACAAGAATAAACACGCACACTGGAGATGGCAAAGACGCTCCGAGAAGGGCTGCAAGTTGGAGTAGACTATGTCTTTCAAGTTACTTGCAAAATTCTTCAATATATTTAGTATCGAGAGGCGTTAGACCAAAGTACATAAGCCAACATTGGTCAACTCTATCCTGACTGATTTATGCAGCCGTTTCTGACGAATTTACGCAGATGTGTCAACGAAACCTGCACATCAAAAAGCAATCACTGAGTCTGTTCAAGAGAACTTATGCAGGCTATCTCTAACTTAATTCGGCTCCATGCGCGGTAGTGTAACAATGGCGTGGGCTGTCGATGTTCGCTGTTACAAACATCTTACCATTTTGTCATACTACAGCGCCCAGCGTTCTCATTCGCTGAACGTTTATCTGAACACACTGTCAACTATTTGAGGGTACCTGCATACAACTCTGCTAAAGATGAGTCAATGCTCCCCTATGAGTGGACGTGCAGGAGCGAATAAATGAGATGCGACAGGCGCGCAAATACGACTTGCCCTTCCGTCTGAAGAATGAAGGGTTGCGCTCATGATGAGGCTTCCTCGGATGGTGTGTAAACACGCCTCGACCCAACTCCGATGCGAGACAGTTCTGGAAGAACGCTTTCAAAAGGCGGCCTCTTTAGGCGGAGCTCTCGTTGAAATTCAAGAAACTTGCAGCAGTTCACCGCCCTGAGATGCATGCATTCGTTGCTGCCACATTTCAAGAGGTGCCTGATGGCCTTGAAGGCCCTGTGCTCTCTCCCATATCTCTTATGCGCTGTCAAAATGTTTGAGTTGCTCCGACTAAACCAAAAGTACATCGATGTAGAATTGACCGATGCTTAAACGCCGTAACGGTGCGGTGCCTTGTGCCAGTTGCGCTCGCATGTATACGTTCACTAATTTCCCATCGACAGGAGAGGTACGCGCCAAATAGCAGATGCCTGATATGAGACATGATTAACCGAAAACGCAATTTTCAAAACACACACACCACGATGCTAGCACTATAATTGTGTCGTGAAAGGAATGGGCTTTAATTACTATTCAGTGAAAGGAAGGACGGTATTTTCTGTAGCCTATACAGGTAGCGTAACTCAGCGTCCGTGGGGGAAGCGGTATAGAAGTGTGGAACCGAGAATCACGCCGTAGTGGATGGCTCCGAAAATTTCGGCCCCCTGCTCCTAAATCAACTAGATACATGGGCCTCTAGCATTCGATCTCAATCGAAATGCGACCTCCGCGGACGAGATTAAACCGCGTCTTTTGGCCAGCAGTGAAGCACCACAGCAACTACATTGCCACAGCATGCACTGTACGTGATGTGAGAAAAGCTCGGCGCACAACAGCTATATTCTCTCACACTTCGGGAGCCCCAATTAACGATAAGCTTCCCGGGTACGTTCGTTGCAGCAGTGTGTCCGCTTGCCATCTTCGAAAAATTAAACGTTTGTTTGAAACGCAGACACGGGAGGCGAGCCAACACCCTCTAGGGCGAGCGGGCGTTGGAGCCGGCAGCTGCGGGCGCTCCGGCGGGTGAGGGAGAGAGTGACGTACGCGCGCACCTGCGAGGGAAGCGTGCGAGGGGAGCGTGACGTCAACGCCCAGCTGCGGCGTGACCTACTTGGCACCGCTCCCGCCGCTCCAACCAATCCTTGGCTCCAACACCTGCGCCGAGAGAAGCGCGTTGCCTCGCGTTTGTGCGGAGGGACGGCGTTACACAGGTACGTTAAAGAACCCCAGGTGGTCTAAATTTCCGGAGCCCTCCACTACGGCCTTTCTCTCCTCTCTATCTCTTTCACTCCCTTTCCCCCACCCCCACGGACGCTTAGCCGTGCTCCCTACATGGGCTGCAGAAAGTAGCGTCCTTTCCTAACCGAACCACGATCGATCATACACAGGCTAGTCAAAGAGCTGCTTCGCATCTAAAACTGTGTTATCTGGAACTCTCGGATATGCAGCGTGGTTGCTGGTATCTTACGCTTAATATGCTCTTCCGCTATGTCTCGAGACAACAAAATCCCTCGGTTCTCCATCGCTGACACAAACTGCATACGTGCGGCAGCTGCAATGTGGGTGGCCGCGCTCCTAAATACTCCGACATTTGACCCTATGTGTAAACTGAAGTCCTGCATGTATCGACTAAGGCGCATTCCTAATTTTAACCGACAAAGCACTGCTTCTGCCACGCATTTGTTACCTGTCACGCAGCGCCGTGCCAACGCATCGTTCACGCCTATTCTAAGATCGTCTCAGCATCTTTGGGGCAACGCTAAATATTCCGGCTGTTGACAGTGCCTCGCCCTTTGGGCTAAGCTACCAGTTCCTTTTTTTTTCTGAAGAAAGGGACAGTTAGTGTTAAGTGTGGAATGTTATTAGTGCAGCTATGGCGTCAGTCAGTACGTACAGAGTCATGACCTCTCTTGTAAGTATCGACCAAGGCTAGAAATATGGGAGCACTAAGAGAAATTCGGCAGTTAAGGGTAGAACGACCGGCACCACCGTTAACCGTCACTACGCCAGCCCGTCCAGCACTGTTAAGCTGACGTGCTTCGTTTTAATAGAACCAAGCTGGTGTTGTGCAAACCCGAGCGCCTAGTTGTAAGCGAATCTGGCTCGTCACTCTCTTGTTCCTTTTTTTCCTCCCCAATCCCTTACGCGTCCCAATTAAGTCAGGTTACGTATTGTCTGGAGCCCCGTCTCCAACAGTTTGCCGCCATCGTAGCATCAAATAAACAACCGTCACGTGAAGCAAATACAATCCTCCTAGGAAAGAAGAACAAGTGAAAGGAGGTGCAGCGCTTGTCATGGAACGCATCCACTGACTCTCGCAATTACGAGGACCGGGGTCTCTTAGGGGCGAGGTACAACGCTTGATAAGACTGTCGTAACACCGTGCTAATAAAGAGACAAGACACGCTGAAAAACGGTGACCTCCCAGATGAAAAGAATTTAGCACCCGCGTTTCTCGCATTTCGCTTTTGTACTCGAGCTTCGAGATTGACGTCATGTACTCCCAGTCACCTTTGCCCTCTTCGGGTGCTTTCCCCGAAATTCTTGGTATTTCCGTCACTCCTAGGACACCACGCTGAATCCTAGTTAATTAACTTGTTCTTCACAGGTCTCTGTCACTTGTCGCTTGACGAGCAAAAGAAACGAGCAGCCACTGCTTGGAAACACCCTACCAGGGCTTTTTAAAGATGAGCGTCATATCAGATGGGATGTCGCGCGTGGATAACAGGTAGGACTAGCGTGGCCAGCTTCAATCTCGTCCCCCGAAAACATTCATAAGCCCGCGTTTTTTTGCGCTCGAACTCATCCACAAAAATAGAGAGAGAGAAATATATCAATAAATAAAACGTACCGACAGCATAGGGTAAGGGAAGTATTTATTCAGATGCACCGGTGGCTCGGATCGATTCACACAGAGTGGTAAGCAAGCCCGTAAATATAAGCGTTGCCGTGGAAACGAAGTATGAGCGTTCAGTTTCCCACGGTACATGTTTGATTCATTTGTGAGACGAGACGCTGCATTCAGAAACAAAGAAGGGCAAAGTTAAAGGGCCCGGTTGATTTGTACGGCGAATACCTTACCTCTGACCGGTGAAATACGAGCGCTTGTCGGTGTTCTTTGATATCACTGACATTTTTGTCGCTTTCTAGAAAAATCAATATTTATCAACTGCTTCTATTATGTCAGAAAGAGCACTCTTACAGAATTAATATTAAAAAAGATCATGTCTCTGGAGAGCAAGCCCCGTAATTCAAAAGTTTCTCTATGACTTGCCAATTCCGCTTGCACATTAACTATAGGACGCGAATAAAACCAAACACAAAACGACTGACTCAAAATTTCATTGGAGAAAGTGAGATTTTGACAGTCTACTTATTTAGGGTGAGCTCTCTACAAAGGAGACGTAATCAATAATTCAGCAGGTTAATATCAAAACCTAACTAATATTACGAAACCACATGCAAAAGGAAGGAACCTTGACAGATCTCACCGAGTGGTGAAAATGTCAGGATTCTTCGCAAGTGCTTCTTGTCCTTCACCAATTTTAAGCTTCCAAATGCCTTGAGAGGTATTTTTTGTTTTGTTGTAAGGCTAGGGCCCGTGTCACTTCAAGGCTGCCTGCACAAAACGGAGGACTGCGTGTTCTAGCGCACTGCTTGATCGATCTGTACCGTCGTATAGTGAATTGCGCGACCATGACTCTGCCTTGAGCAATCTAATCGAAGCTGCACGCTCTTTAGTTCCCAAGTAGACATGTGCTCTTGTAGAATTGACGTGGACGGGCTGACAATGACGTGCCTTGTCCCCTGTCCCTCTGTCTTGCTATGGCTGTGCGTCAACCACATCACGTATTTAGAAGGGTGATTTTAAAAAAACTAAACAAACAAAAACAAAGTATAGCCTCCTTGTTTGTTACCTCAGTGTAGAAGGATGCGTTCTTGAAGAAGGGCAGTTAGTGTTAAGTGTGGAATGTTATTAGTGCAGCTATGGTGTCAGTCAGTACGTACAGAGTCATGACCTCTCTTGTAAGTATCGACCAAGGCTAGAAATATGGGAGCACTAAGAGAAATTCGGCAGTTAAGGGTAGAACGACCGGCACCACCGTTAACCGTCAGTACGCCAGCCCGTCCAGCACTGTTAAGCTGACGTGCTTCGTTTTAATAGAACCAAGCTGGTGTTGTGCAAACCCAGCGCCTAGTTGTAAGCGAATCTGGCTAGTCAATCTCTTGTTCCTTTTTTTCCTCCCCAATCCCTTACGCGTCCCAATTAAGTCAGGTTACGTATTGTATGGAGCCCCGTCTCCAACAGTTTGCCGCCATCGTAGCATCAAATAAACAACCGTCACGCGAAGCAAATACAATCCTCCTAGGAAAGAAGAACAATGAAAGGAGGTGCAGCGCTTGTCATGGAACGCATCCACTGACACTCGCAATTACGAGGACCGGGGTCTCTTAGGGGCGAGGTACAACGCTTGATAAAACTGTCGTAACACCGCGCTAATAAAGAGACAAGATACGCTGAAAAATGCTGACCTCCCAGATGAAAATAATTTAACACCCGCGTTTCTCGCAGTTTCGCTTTTGTACTCGAGCTTCGAGATTGACGTCATGTACTCCCAGTCACCTTTGCCCTCTTCGGGTGCTTTCCCCGAAATTCTTGGTATTTCCGTCTCTCCTAGGACACCACGCTGAATCCTAGTTAATTAACTTGTTCTTCACAGGTCTCTGTCACTTGTCGCTTGACGATCGAAAGAAACGAGCAGCCACTGCTTGGAAACACCCCTACAGGGCTTTTTAAAGATGAGCGTCATATCAGATGGGATGTCGCGCGTGAATAACAGGTAGGACTAGCGTGGCCAGCTTCAATCTCGTCCCCCGAAAACATTCATAATCCCGCGTTTTTTGCGCTCGAACTCACCCACAAAAAAAGAGAGAGAGAAATATATCAATAAATAAAACGTACCGACAAGCATAGTGTAAGGGAAGTATTTATTCAGATGCACCGGTGGCTCGGATCGATTCACACAGAGTGGTAAGCAAGCCCGTAAATATAAGCGTTGCCGTGGAAACGAAGTATGAGCGTTCAGTTTCCCACGGTACATGTTTGATTCATTTGTGAGACGAGACGCTGCATTCAGAAATAAAGAAAGGCAAAGTTAAAGGGTCCGGTTGATTTGTGCGGCGAATACCTTACCTCTGACCTGTGAAATACGAGCGCTTGTCGGTGTTCCTTGATATCACTGACATTTTGGTCGCTTTCTAGAAAAATCAATATTTATCAACTGCTTCTATTTTGCCAGAAAGAGCACTCTTACAAAATTAATTTTAAAAAAAAAAGATCATGTCTCTGGAGAGCAAGCCCCGCAATTCAAAAGTTTCTCAATGACTTGCCAATTCCGTTTGCACATTAACTATAGGACGCGAATAAAACCAAACACAAAACGACTGACTAAAAATTTTATTGGAGAAAGTGAGATTTTGACAGTCTACTTATTTAGGGTGAGCTCTCTACAAAGGAGACGTAATCAATAATTCAGCAGGTTAATATCAAAACCTAACTAATATTACTGAAACCACATGCAAAAGGAAGGAAGCTTGACAGATCTCACCAAGTGGTGAAAATGTCACGATTCTTCGCAAGTGCTTCTTGTCCTTCGCCATTTTTAAACTTCCAAATGCCTTTAGAGGAATTTTTTGTTTTGTTGTAAGGCTAGGGCCCGTGTCACTTCAAGGCTGCCTGCACAAAACGGAGGACTGCGCGTTCTAGCGCAGTGCTTGATCGATCTGTACCGTCGTATAGTGAATTGCACGACCATGACTCTGCCTTGAGCAATCTAATCGAAGCTGCAAGCTCTTTAGTTCCCAAGTAGACATGTGCTCTTGTAGAATTGACGTGGGCGGGCTGACAATGACGTGCCTAGTTGCCTGTCCCTCTGTCTTGCTATGGCTGTGCGTCAACCACATCACGTATTTAGAAGGGTGATTTTAAAAAAACTAAACAAACAAAAACAAAGTATAGCCTCCTTGTTTGT
This sequence comes from Hyalomma asiaticum, assembly GCA_013339685.2. Lineage (NCBI taxonomy): Eukaryota > Metazoa > Arthropoda > Arachnida > Ixodida > Ixodidae > Hyalomma > Hyalomma asiaticum. Next base: position 48,175,013 of record CM023485.1, on the reverse strand, counting down.
TACCTCAGTGTAGAAGGATGCGATGCGTAAGACAAAGGTAAGGGCTACTGGTTTTATGTCAGGCAAGTGAGGTTAAATTTGAAGGTGCGATTATCTCCACTTTAAAAGCAGTTACACACTGCAGGGCGTTCTTTTGTGAGACAATAATCATCACATCCCTTACCAGAATACCATATATGATATCAGGAATTGGGCCGATCTGGCTATATATGGCACGCGTCCGGATGTGGCCGTATTTTCCCATATAGTGATAGAGGTATATGCGACAGCAAAAGACCTACACGTAGAATGCCATGTATGGCTCTGACATGTATCGGGCAAATAAGGCCACATACGGACGCGCGCCATATATAGCCAGATACGTGTATATGGTCAAATATGTATACCTGGCTATGTATGGCGCGCGTCTGTATGTGGTCGTATTTGTTCAAGACGTGTCAGAAACAAACAAGACATTCCTCGTGTAGGTCTTTTATTGCCGCATATGCTTCTATCACGATTTGGGCAAATACGACCACATACGGACACGTGCCATATATAGCCAAGTATGCCCATTTCCTGATATTCCATATATATGACACTTTTATAAGGGATGGCTTGCTTGCACTTTCTGTCTTGAAAACTTCGTGCCCTCTAGCTTCCCATCAAGAATACCGTGGCACACCTCGCCTGCTGTTCATGGCCTGAAATTACCGAACACGATAAAGCAACGCAGGGAAAGAAGCTATGATAATCTTCAACTCATTCACCTTTAAGCGCTAAAACCCCGGTGTGATTATAAGGCAAACCTCAGTGGCGGGCTCCGGAAGTTTCGTCGACATGGTGACTTTTAATGTGCATTGACATCGCGCAATACACGAGCCTTTAGCGTTTCGCCTTCATAATAATGCGACCGACACGTCTGTTATCAAAGCCGTGTCCTTTAGCTCACCATATGAGCAACTTAATTACCGTACCACCACGGTGGCGGGAGCTATAAATTACCATTATTATAGCTTAACGAAAAGACGTCATGTAAAAGTCTTTCGGGGAACAACATGTAAGGTGCTTGTATTTTGACATCACACTTACCGATAACCTTAAGGTTGATGACGGTGTTGACCGAGCGGGCCTTGCGAAAGTCCACTCGGCATCGATACTCTCCGGCGTCTCCTTCCCGTACTGGATCTATCCGTAAATGGGCCGGCGAGTGGCCCATGTCGAAGAAGAGTCGCCGTTCGAGTCCCGGTGCAGGAGACTGGCGCGCTTGGTCCAGATGGTCTCTCCTGGAGTCTAGCGTGAAGATGGGCGCCAGGCTTTCGTCTTTGTACCACAGCACGAGCGTCACTGAGTCGTCCGGTGACGGTGGACTGATGTCGCACGGCAGTGCCACCTTTCCGCCGGCCACGGCCGTGTACACTATCGAAGCTGCGTGGAATAAAGGAGGAAGAGTGTTTTCAGCGACGCCATCTTTGTCACTGCGTAAAGTGACATTCAGTGGCACCAATGTTTACAACGGTAGGTTTGCCAGTCTTTGGAGTTCTGTAGGTCTAATTACCATTCTATAGGAATTTAGTACCCGTGTTTCTAAATAGATGTTTCCCATGCTAAGATAGCCTTCCTTACAGGATCCTACCATACTTGTAAATCAATGTAAACAGAGCTTATGGTGTTAATAATGCATTACAAGATAATTCATCATTGCAAGATAATTCATCATTAGCAATATCAAGGAAAGTATCTTTCAGGCAACGATAACTTTTGGAGATTTCGTTCTCCAAACATTGCGTCAGAATATAAAGGAGCGTGTAGGGCGCAAAAGAATACATCAGTGAGAAAGAAGAAGTGGAGAGGGAATGCCAGGGAGGTTAACCTTTTCCGGAGAACTGGTTTGCTACCCTACACGTGAGAACGGGATGGGGGAGATTGAAAGATGGGCAGGAAAGAGCGAGAAAGGGCACATAATACAGCGCAGTCACAGTCAGTCACTGAGCTCTTCTGTGAGAACGCAGAGGACACTGCCACATTGTTGCACAAACAAAGGGGGATGGTACATTGACTGCATCAAGTAAGGTTACAATAGAGTCGATCCTTTAAACAAATCGGGAAAAAATGTGACTACAGCCAAGCCTTTCAGGCAGGCTTGTAATGGACAAAGTTGGCTGACGTTGGCCGTAAGATGGCCAGTGCAGCCTAGTGGTGGCTCATGTTGGTTAATAGTGTCGCATATCCTTACTGAAACGTTGCATTCCCTATTACACCAGTTCCATATGGTCCCGCGCGAAATCCACATAGTCCCCAGATATCAGTTGTATATTTGTCGTGTTTCGGTGTGAACCTTATGGAAACATACGGAATTATTCGAATAGCCATAGGGGTAATAATAGTAATTGATAATGTTTCACGTGCCAAGACGAGCTATGATTACGAGAATTGTTTCGTTGTTCAGGGCTTCGCACTAAATTTGACCACCCGGGGTTCTTTAACGTGCACGTAAGTCCAAGTGCACGGGTCAGTCTAAGTGCATGAGTGATTTATTTCCTTTTTTTTTTGCATTTCGCCCCACGCCAATGCGGTCGCCATCGCCGGGAACTTATCCCACGACCTCCAGCCTCTAAAGCCAACACCTAGTGACTAAGGCGGGTAAAATGGCCATAGTGAACGTTTAAGCAGGAGTGTTCATTGTGGGAAGTAGTTGTGAGTAATGCCTATTCATTACATTAGTATTCTTCAGTAGGGAGTATCTGCTGCATTTTTCTTTTACTAGTCACCCAACCTTATGGCGTATTACGAATTGTTTAGCAAATATGTATTCTTCCCGTTCTTGGCCTGTTTTCCGTAGGGCTCTTTTCAACAGCTATGCTGCTCTCGCTTATTTCCATTGCAGAACACCTTCACTTCATTGGGGCTTTGATATTCAGTTAAGCACAACTCTTATGGCGCCGAAGTAAGCTGTATAGAGTAGAAGTAATCAAGATCCTAAGCCCTGTCTTATATGAATGCATACAGTTGGACAGCTTCCCCTCATAAAAAAAGAACAAAAAAAAAAACGCTTGCATGTCCACACTCTCTCCACACACATAGCTGCTACCCGAAATGGTTCCATGAACCTCTCGAATAGCACCGTTAAAATGTACGCACAGAACATATCTGCGTTCATAATTACACTAAAACACGTGTACGGGGCTTTACGACTAGCGAGTAGACGTTATAATTGCTGACTAGCAGTTGTTATCCTGAATACGTTAACGAGGCTCAACATGGTAGCGCCGCTACCACACCACCAGACGGACGAGCGAGCCCATATTTGCTGTTACTCGAAGTCTTGCTTCCGTTGTTGCTCAGTATTTGTGACAACAAATAAAACTCGGCGCAAAGGCGAAGAAAGTAAGAAAAAGCTGCAAGCGTTTCTAAGCTGGTGCGCTTGTTTACGAGGAAAATTGGAGAACTTAGCGCTGAGTGTTCTTTTTGCTTTTGTTGTCGATAATGTCTACACAAAGTCGGTAAGTTCGCTAACCTAATTTTCAGCCTTCGCATAAATGACTCGTACACAAGGAACGGGGAGGTTTTTATGCGCGAGCGTGCGTCGTTTCCAGTAGTTTATGGCCAATTCTCATGAATAATATACTGTCGCACGTTTTCGTAGCTCACTCGGGAGACATCCACGCAACGTAGAGTACTACCCCATTGAGCCCCTGATCTGTTTTTTTGTCGTTGCTTAGCAGCCAAAATTAAAGCAGACACACAAGGAGTGTTGTTTAAGTGAATGCTTGGGCAACAAACTTCTCAAGTATTCTTTGAGTTACGTTTTGTTGCAAGCGCAGAGATGGTACCGTGCCGCACTCACATGTCACGCAAGGCGTACGTTCCCTGTCACAAAGTTGCACCCGGAAGTCGTGGACGCTCTTTTGTATTTATATATACTTTATTTTATTTCTACTCCTATACAACAAGTACCCTCTGTATTGGTGGTATTCACAGTTTGAGAAAAGAGAGCCTAAAACACCGGGAAAAGGAGCTTGCTGGAACAGGGAAGTGAAGCAAGCGTGAACACTGCCAAGGAACCCGTATCCAACCTCCCTCTGCGTTTTCTACTCGCGCGAAGAAAACGCACCCTAGCGTGACCATATCTGGTCACGTTTCCGCAAGCTAGCACGGAAACGACTGGTCGGTTTGCTTCCAGGGTGCTTCCTCGGAAACATTTGGGAACCTGCATTGACATTTGTTTGCACGGTATTCTACGGAGAAAAAAAAAACGAAAACTACAAACACAAGTTACCGAAAGCAAAGAAAAAAATCTAACGCGGAGCGTGAAGTTCATGAGCTCCTCCTTTCGACTTTTTTTATTTGCGTAGAGTTCTTCGACAGTGCTGACTAGCTAAGGTGGAGGTCGCGGGATCGAATCCCGGCCACGCCAGTCGCATTTTGACGGGCTAAGAGATAGAGAGAGCGAGATACGAAATATAAAGACAGGGAGGTTAAACAGAGAGGACCTCCGGTTGGCTGTCATGCACTTGGGAAGAGCAAAGGGCGCAAAAAGAGAAGGAAATATGTTACCACGTGCGATAAACATGGAGTTGTTAGTAGCGCTGTGTTAACACTCATTGCGTTACATAAGTTGCCACTTATTGTTACTACAACGTGACTGTATTAAACCCGTCCCCTATGTAATATCCCCGATGAGAGCCTATAGGAATAATTTTGAAATAAATATATGATAGCGAGTCGACGGATCGAAATGCAAAAAAAAAAAAACAGCCAGTTTAAATTTAAGTGCATGCTAAAGAACCCCAGCTGGCCAAAATACAGGGGAGCCCTTCACTGCCACGTGTGCCTCAAAATCATAGCGTTACGTTGGCATGTATAACCGCGTTAACTATTGATGATAACTGCTTTTCAGAACCTACTCCTATTGCCTAGGGGAACGTCTTAGGCTGGCCGCCCTTGGCAATGTGTACTGCCCCGTGAGCTCATAGCACTTCTCCATATAATAATCCACTATGTTACTATAGCATTAATTCATTCGCCCTGCGAATCAAACTCTCTCTATTGGTTATAGCGCATACATTGTATTCGTCACATGATTGTTGTTACCCGACACATTACATCAACAGGGTATAAAAACAATCCGAGATTCAATTTTGCCGTGCTCGAAATCTGAACATGTAAAATGCCGTTTGCGCGCAATAAAATGCGTGACGTTAATAAAACTATCACAAGTGCAAAAACATTGTCCGCCATCCCGCCCCAGAAACGCGTATGTCCAGCGAAGCTGTATCAAGCCCTACACATGCTGATGGAGGAGGAGGAGGAGGAAGGGGAGGGGGAGGGGGGAAGGGTGACGGGGCATGTTTTCTTATTACCGGCCTTCGCTTTTTTAATCCCTTAATCTCTGTCCGCCAGAGCACGATAACAAAGCGGACGCGCGTCTAGTTGAGCTCGCTGCCTTTCCTTCCCCATCTGCCTCTTTCTCCTACAGTCATGGCTACAGTGATCATCGCTTTGTGGCCGTCGCTGCTGTTTACCGCTGGTTCCGCGACCATTTTCGTTACCTTCTTGGCTAAGACCATATTCAAAGAGGAGTTGTTCAGCGTGGTGCATTTCTATACAATTCGGGTTTCGAATGACGGCCAACGGCCTTTTCGAAAGCAGCTGAACCTTTACAGGGAACTCGTGGGAGCGTGCTCTGATTGTTCACAGGCCCCTTATCATCCATCATGCGGTATTCATGCGTGTTGTGCACTTTTCTTTCTTGAAACAAATACTGAGCTCTATGCTGAATACGTGATCCCAAAGAACGACATACGATTTGCCTTCCTTTGTTAACCTGGCATTCTGTGTTTACGCCACGAAAGTTTTCAATCAACGAGAGATATACAGATTCGCTTTAAAAAAAGAAGCAACATTAGGCATGGCCAAGAAGTCACAATTTAATTAGCCGGAGAAGCATGCCCACTGCACAATTTCTAATGGGAAACGAAAAGAATGGGATAAATATTGGCTAAACACTGAAAACGGTGGGCGGAACAACACGCGGCGAACACTCCGTGCTTCGATCCAAGCAATAAAGAACAAGAAAAACAAACAACAAGAACTCGTATAAGACAATGTGGAAATGAAAAGCTCAATATTTTTCTTTTTGTTTCTCTTTCTGAGCCAAGGGTACACCGGAACGTTGGGTGTGGCATGCCTCACGCAAGGGCGTACCGCTGTGTTCAAATCATTCGCATGGTTGTCCAATTTCTCTTGCGCAGCTGGCGGCTGTAGGCTGTTTTACAGAGAAGTAAAAAAAAAAATAAGGCACAGCAAGATTGGAACAGGCGAAGTGAGGATCGATATGAAAATTCGAAAACGCCAAAATTAAAAGTAATCGTTTAAAAAAATGAACGCAGTTGAGAATATACGTTTTGAAGAGCCCGCAAAGTAAAAAGAACGAGAAACGTACCCCAAGGCAATGTGCACTCATCTGCGAAACTCTCATTTCTCGAGGCCTTCTTTTGTTTTTTTTTTTCATGTAGAGTTTGTTTAAACAGTGCAAGTACTATATAAGGAGAGAACGTGAATTATAGCAAAAACTAAAAAAAAAAGATAGGCCTTTTATGAAAATAAATAAAAAGATTGATCTTAAAATGCACGTCGTTTGTAGAAGTTGTTCTGGAATTTATTCCTTGTGAGATTACGACTGAAATTTGGTGGCCATGACTGGTAGTTGACATGCAGGATGAGAAAACATGGAGGCTTTTTAATGTGGCCCATAACAAATCCACAATAAAAAATTACCCTTACTTCATGCTGTTTCTTCATACATTTCTACTTTGATATTGATTTTTATGTCCCACTACCAACTATCAAGTTGAAAGAAAGAAAGAACCCGATCTTGCACTCGGCTCACTGCGAGCTTTCCACTTGACACCCTTTCTAGTTACGTCACAATGAACGACAAAATAACACGTACCGAAGTGATAAAAGCACCTCACGCTACAATGTTCGTAAGAGAATATTTCTACCAACCCTTACGCTTCACATTTGATTAGCAATACCCACTGACACTATTGACAAAAAGCACATAGGGAAGAAAAGTTCTGTGAATTCGGCCATAGCTTCGGTATTCCAAAAGTTTTCACGGCGTCAAAAAAGTTTCAATTTTGCGTCTTTCGTGCGTCAGCTTTGATTGTTTGTAACCGCAACACATGTGATTGACAGTACGCTCGTTCAAACAAAAAAAAATAGATATGTCATTTCTCGTACTTTATGTCCGAGGAACAAAATGGTATGATGAGGGACGCTCATTCGTTTGTTTGTTTTGTTTCTTTTTTATTGCACGGAAATGTGGTCACCGTGCTGGGGAATAGAGCCTGCTTATTAACCATTAGCAGTGTAACCACAGAGCCAACCTTTTTTAATGGCTTCTTTTAAGGGGATGCCGGCGCAAACTAAAGCGCCGGCTACACTTTGGCTCCTGAGAAGGCGGGATCAACATAATACACCGCTCAGTATAACGTATCAAACAACGTTACCACAGAAATTCCAGGATGGTAGAAAATGTGTTAACTTGCGGTACGCACACCTAGTATCACATGCAAGCTCTAAACTCTAGCACATCCTAAGATAAGACTTACAAATGGTGAAAATGCAGTCACCGCTGCTGCTGACAGGCTGTCACTCGTTTTTTTTTTTCTTCTTCTTTAAGAAAGCTCAAACTAAGCCTTTGCGGCTAAAGTGGGCTGCACACCTACCACCTGCCCTGTGGCGCCACAGGACGAAACGACAATTCACTCCAGAAGACACATTTTGCCCTCGCCTAAAGAGCATCTAATGAAAGTCGCCAGAGAAGCCACGTGTGTTGGAGGCAAACAGAGCTGACGCCGTCTTCCGCTTACTTGGGCAAACAAGGACCCAATTGCCTCACCGCAGAAACAGCCGCCTTCCCACCACGAGCGGGGTGCTACGGGGAGCCTCGTGCTTACGTGCGTACGCATAGTAACGTTTAGTGCTATCTGGAGTGTTAAACAGGCAGGGCGTTGCGCTACGGCGTAAAAGGTTTATTATGACGACATCGTAATTATTATGCGTGTGTGTCGGCTGTACGACAGCAGATACTAACCACTGCTCTCAAAATGTACAAGAAAAGGACAGGAAGGCACGCGCTTTTCAACATGCCCTAGCAAGATGTAAATATGATGTAATTCTTAACATTGTGATGTTATATACGCTAGTCCCTTATACATGAAGGGTGGGGTGTAAATAGTTATGTAGGAGTCAGCAGTAAAACAAATAGCCAGTTAGTATACAAGCAGAAATAATATTAGTTTTGAGAAGCCCCAGGAATAGTAACAACGAAAGTGCGAATACACAGGCGTTCTTTGTTGCCCCACTGAGTCAAGAAACAGTGAAAGACGGTGATACGAAAATGAATAACTGTCCAAGTAAATTCCTGTGGCATATTTACTTACACGCTTCCCCAGGCATTAGTGGTGTCATGGATAAAGATGAGAATTCTGTCAACATACCTACACATACAGCAGCTCTGAAGTAATTACCTGCGTCTTTTATAGTTCGCATGTTCCTCTACAAATGTTCTTCATCGTGCGTCACGCATTATTATTTACCGTTTTGCAGCGTGGGCACGAGAACCTCTTGCAAAGCTGGTGTATTTGTCGCAAGCGTCTTCATTAAAAAAACAAAACACAAGAAAAGACATGGCAGTGTCCTTTCTTTCGTTGCTTGAGGCTAAGACCGTGTAATTTTGTAGTCGGTGCACTATTTATTTATTTATTTATTTATTTATTTATTTATTTATTTATTTATTTATTTTGTGTACAGGATACCTGCGTTGCTTCGAAGGTGTTGTCGCAGGGCAGACATCTTTGGTATTACGTACTACATGTTATACACTGACAAGCAACAAAAATATATGAAACAAGGCTAACATCAAGGTAAACAAGGTGAAAAGACAGTAGGTTAGCGCGTTCAAAGGTAAAAGGAAGCTCAAATAAAGAACTAGAACAATTATACATTATTGTAAGCACAATCGGGAATAAAAATTGTGGTTATCCGATACAGAAACGTAGTCTTCCGGTAACAAGTTCCAATCTCGTGCAGTTTGTGGGAAAAAGGACCTGGAAAATTGCGAAGGATTCCTTAGGAAGATGCACGTAGATAAACCTGGTGAATCAAATCAATACTTCGGCTTTCTAGATAAGGTGGCATTCATGTCAATTTCAGAAAGTGAACTTGTCGGATGGGGTCAACATATTGACGCATGTGCTGTGAAATAGAAGACGACGACGATAAAAACACTAAGGGATTTTATGTAGTGGGACTGCTAGACGAATTAGAAGATGACGATGACGTCCATTATTATAGTACCTCAGGCTTAACTATTTCAACTTCTGACATCTTGGCCAATCCCCCAGGGTGGGTACGTGCTAGAATTGAGGGAAACAACAACTTCTTCAGCCAATCCCTTAGGGTGGGTGGGTGCCAGAATTGAGGACGACAACAACAACAACATTCTTGGGTTTGTTGAACAAGCTCTTGTGCTGTCCTGTTCAAGGTCGTGTTTTCTTCTGTTCGCGATGTACCGCGACACTGGTGGAAGTGCCTACTTCGTAAGCTACAGGTCTGTCACGATATCAACTAAAATATAGAGTGCATCGTTGTGTATGACACGGTAGCGTGAACAAAGTCATTTTCCTTTGTAAAATGTTGTGGGGAGTCTTTGCTTAGCACACGCGTTCCGATGGTGCAATCAGGCGGTAAAGAAAACGGTGCACGGCAGATGCAGCCAGCTCAAACACACATGAAGGACAACGAAAAGTGACTAGCCATTGGTGCTTGATGTCATTATAGAGCAAAAAAGCGTAGTGATATTGAACTCAGTTTTCCAGGCGCATACTCTTTCTTCACGTCGCTGCACGACGCTGCTTCGAAAGAGTGCTTATTTACACATCTGTTGCGTGAGCTCACACCTGTACCAAAGCATCCCCTTCAATTTGGCAGCGTCGCTGATCCTGCTGCACGACCGTATGGGCGTATGCGCGTAAAGGTCTGCGCGCATAAGTGATCGATGGCAAGGTCGCTGTCGTTCACTTGGCTGAGGCTGGTTTTTGCGCCGCTGGTCACGAAAGCAGCGTTTGCCGTAAGCCACTCTCGCTTACCTGCTCCAGACATTAGCCGACGGGGAAGTGTGCATATCTAAGTGCTGCGGCGGGACGCCTTCTACCTTGCGAGACTTCCGCACGCCCTATGCGGATGCACTTTGGCGCGCACATAGCGTGCGTGAAGCGAAGTTTATGTTTGGCCTACGCCCAAGGACAAATACGTGCGATGCATGGCATTTTTAAAAATATTTTTGGTAGTCACGCATAACCCGTGCTATCGCGAAGTTTTTTGACGATTGATGTCTTGGTAATAGACATACTAAAAAAAAAAAGACAGAGCAAAAGGCTTTTGTTCTGCTTCTTTTGCTGCTATAAAAGAAGGTCATAGCTAACGATTGATCACTGCGTTGTGTTTGGAAACTAGGTCATGGCAGATGGTTAGGTTATTATAAGTTTTATCTTAAAACGAACGCTGCTAATTACGTGGCAGCTCTGGTTTTCCTGTTACTCGGAGGGGCTCCGATGGATACTACTCTGGTAGAATTGTGCAAGAGTAAAAGGAATAATCAAAGCACGAAATGCTTTCAGAGGCCTGACTTTTGTAGAGATATAAGAAAAAGAGGAAATGCAGAAGGGTTGAAAGGGTTAGCAGTCTTATTGGTGCACAGATGCACAGTGTCTATCTACACATAATAAGGATGATGGGAAAAAAGAGATAAATTAAAGCCAAGCTAATTCATTTCTTCGACACCTGCCACACTTTCAACAATGCATTTGCGAAAAATTCCGAAGGGAAACATTAAACGGAACAATGAAGACAACAAACAAACACATGAAGTAAAAACAGTGTTCCCCAGCAACTCTTTCGAAAGTTCATCATGGCGATTGCTAGGTATATTTACCTTCCACTGAAAAGACAAACACAAGTAGGATCCCAGCAGAAGCGCGAGTAAGATCGAAAGGCGGTATCTCCACTCAGCCGTGACGTCTTCTGATGACTTCTCAGTATTGTGTGCGGCAGGCTCCTTTATTTTCCATTGTGCTGACCCAACAAGCTTCCCCTCATTTTCTTCTTAACTCTGCCGACCATCAGCTCACCCATCTCCGTCACTACCATAACTGGAAGCCGTCTTTATTAGTGTGAACTTGTGCGTGCGTGCTTTATCACGACGACGTCTATAAGGCACTTTGATCCTTTCTTCTTTTGTGGTGTCTGTCTTTCGCGCACATCCCAATTTGACGCCGACCAAGCGAGAAGAGAGAACAGTCCAGAAAGCACACACAGAGCAGCGCGCTTCGCGCAAGGTGCGGCGTGAAAAGTTCGGACTGCTCGACTGCAGCCCAACACAGGGGCGGGCTCGTCAAAAGGAAAGAAAAGTAGAGAGAGAGAGAGAGAGAGAAACTTAGACGGTTCTCTCATCTTTCCTTGAGGTCGCGCATTCATCACTCACTGCAGCACCAAAACCACGCCCGAAGGGCTTTGTTGTAGGATTGAGTATGGAGAGGGGTCGAACTGTAGGCAGGAGGTAGTGGGGCTCGGGTTACATATAGCTGTCGTCTGAGCAATGCAGATAAAGCTGTGTACAGCTGGGAAAGAAAGTGATAAAAGATGGAAGCTGCGAGGCCCAAGAATCGAACGGGCTGACCACGCTATCGAATAAGCGATCCGCCGCCCGACTGTACCAGATGGCTCCGTGGCTCGCCCTAGCGCGGAGACAAAGGATCCAGAATTCTTTCCCTATTGGCAAGTTTAGACACCTACTGCTTTGTTCTTTCTCGTCTCTTCCATTCTCGCTCGCACTGTTTTCCGATTGCCACAGGCCACTATTGATCCTCTATTTTGAGAAAACGACCGGGTTGGCCTCGGAACCAGTTACATCCTGGTCGCCTTCGTTCCCTTCTTCGGCACAGGTGTCGCGCCTATTGTTATGTTCGCAGAAGCCACATAGTGTTCTTTTCGTTTGTGCATGCGTGGGACGACCTAGTGTTATCGGCTGGGCTCAGGGAAATGTGAGTCGATAGCATCTTCAGAAAAAGGCGACGAGAAGTGGAAGCGCAATACAAGAATATTACCTGAAAAGAAATGTGTTAAGAGGAGGTGCCAGCAACATATAGCAATCTGTCTTCTTCGTACGTCTATATATATATATATATATATATAGATATATATATATATATATAATATATATATATATATATATAATATATATATATATATATATATATATATATATATATATATATTATATATATATATATATATATATATATATATATATATATATATATATATATATATATAATTCAGATTGTGAAATACACTGTGGAAATTTAGAGCTGAGGCTTAAGCTACATATACACACAGCAAATGGTCTCACGCATTGACCACAGCACTCAAAATCTATTGTGACAATATGAGAACTAGTGGGCGCAGTGCAGTCTTTAGAACACGTCTTATACTGAACAAAATAGGAGGCCTTCACATTTGCGCAATGAAAGCCATTAGATACCAGGGGTGACAAAAACATGGTAGGGGTAATGTTTATCTATTGGTTCTTATACCATAAGAAAGTCATGATAGTCTATGGGGGACGCGCATATACGTCGTTAAACAAGCCTTTAAGAATTCTATCGCAATTTGTACGCAACTGCGGCGGCTGAACGTGACCTTTTGGATACGACACATGATGACATTGTATACCACAACACCACGAAATGTTTCTGAGCGGTATAAGGTACCTTTAAGAAACGCGTGCGAGCCTTCTGAAACCAACTTTCTCATTTCACTTTGAAGATACCCGCGTGAAGGAGATGCTCGAGCGGAAGATGACAGAGAATGCAAGCAAGGCCCCACGAGAGCCACTTCCCGACGAGCCCCCGGAAGAGTCCTCCCCAATGCGAACTCGTCTCGTCTTCAAGTGGCTGGAGATGAGCGAGCCACTTCAGTAGCGGCTTGAAAGGCAGAGCAGACGACGAAGAAAGGACGGGGAGGTTCAGGAAGCCAGGCAGAAATGGAATGAACGAGTAAGTATCTGCGCTTTAGAGAGGAAAAGTTAGGGAGAAAGGGGATTTCGTGTCTTTTCAGGCTTTTTGAAGAGCACACCGTAGCAGGGAGTCCTTCTGTAGGCGGTTGTGCAAGCTGTTTCCCTCTTGTAGCTACCGCGCCTTCAAGAATCTTCTTTCCACTTTCCCCCTTTTGTTCTTCTTCAACACTCCACTAAAAGGCAGCAGCGTTGTGTTTGACGGCTGCGTATATTCTTAGCGTCTGCTGGCGTAGCTGCTCGACTTCCATTTAGGGTTGGGTGAGCTTTGCGCCTTGCGGCGTTTTAACGCACCACCTGGTCTGCCTTCTCGGTGAAGCAAAGCTTGTAGAAACACCAATGGTACTTTTGTGAAGGTGAAAAAGAAACACTGTGACATTGACAGGCCAGACGAAAGTATTACGTGCGTGAAGCTTACATTGCCCTGAGCGTAGATCGCAGTCGTGCAGGAACAGGCCGCAAAGTTCAGACGCGAGACGAAGTGCAGGCTCTAGGGAGAGTGCTGCCATTTGAAAGCGACGATGGTTCGCCGCTCTTATTGCTCCTCCTCCGCCTTCTTTTCATCGAATGCGATAAACACGTTTCGTGAAGGTACAGAAACCAAGCGCCAAGAAAGCAATGCCCCGCAGAATCTCGGCATGTGACGCCTGCATGCATACGAGGCGCGTCACTGGTTGTCTCTCCGAATAAGATACAGACAGTGGCTGGGAGGTAGTCCAGGAACACTTTCAAAAACGTCGTCTCCAAAGATTCCTCTCGGCACTTTGCGATGCTGCTACAGCCATCATTTCTCAAGAGTTCCTCGTACTTTTTAGCCATCCGGGGTCAGGTTCATTTAACGTTTGCGGAGATTGTTCTGTGACATTTTGATGTTGCCACTACACCGGTTTGCAACGTGACGTAGACAGAAAGGGCGGCCATAGAGACAGCTGTTCTTCCTACATGTCTGAGGATGGGAAGTAAGGTGACATAAAGGAGTGCAGAGAAAAAAAAGAACGCCAGGCAAAGAGAAAATCAGCCACCGGTGAAATGAATTTTAGACCTTGCCGATTCCCGCCGTACCAGTGGATCACTGAATGCCAGCAATTTTCTGCAGTGCACAACGTGTTTTCTAGGAATTTGAAGACTGTCGACACGTCGACAGCTCCGTACTTTCTTTTTTCACTACTGACGATTATGAATTAAGTATCCTTTGTTTTTGACTCTCGTGAAGTCTACTTTGCATTGTATATTTTTAATAGGCATAAAAGCTTGTCTGACATCTCTTTTAGCCAAGTTAATAGAGTGGACGACGATGGTCAGTGAAGGAAGAAGCAAAGGCTAAGCTCTGCAAGAAGCGACGCGTAGTGATATAGTCCCCCGGAAAAGCTCACACATCACTTAACGAATAAACGGCGCGAACAAGTGACATTGCAAAAAGACGAAACGCTTGCATTTTTTTTTCACTGTTGCTTTTTCATCCCGCTGTTTACCTTAGAAGAAGCCCAAACTTTCGTAACGATCGCATCTTCTTTTTCTTCGGACAAATTTTTCATTGTCGTTGCGGTGTCTGTGTCTAAGAAAAACACCATCAGGGCAGTATTTTACACTGCAGCCGGTGTTAGCATAAAGTAGGTTCCACAGCAGAGTTGAATTTGTGATATGCATAAAAATGTGAGCGTTGTTTTGTAAATAAAATGAGTTTTTTTATCTATAAGCAAGTATCGAAAAAAAAGAAAACTAGAGAAAAAAAACACGTGTCCGGTTTGTTATATTACCTTTGAGGAAAGCAAAGGCAGAGCAATAGTAATAGTAAAAGGATATAGCTGAAAAAATAACAAAGAGGCAGCAGTGAAATGCAACCAGTAATGTGCAACAGTCAGCATTCGTCTAAAAAAGGTTAAACAAAAAGGCGATCTGAATGGTGATTCATTTTTAAATATTGTAGAAATACAACCACAGGGACAACAAAGGGGACACCGCAAGTGCTTAATCGATACGTAAATATTGAAAAATTTATTGCGTCTCAAAGCAAATATAAACTAACCGAAGTTACCTACCGCACATACGTACCGTTAGTTAGCGCAAATACAGGCAAACAGAAGCAGAAAAGCAAGTTACTACGCAGCTTTTATCTAGCCCCTTTCCTTGACGAGTGACACATCATTGCCGGAAGTAGCTAAACATGAATGTCTGAGACAAACGGACGGGCTTACGCGTAGATGAAAATGTTCTGGTTCACGTGCAGTACGATTGCGGTGTTTGAAAATCGCCCCTCACATCCGCACTCGCCAAGGGCATGAGCGTCCTTCCCTGTAGAGACGACTGGTGCCTACTTAAACTGAAATTCCTAAATCAACCAGTTTGGCCCACGTACGCACGTGCACAGAACAAAGAGATGGAATAATTAACTTTCGTCATACATGGTACGAGCAAACACTGTGGTGAACCGTGCAACTATACGTGTTACAACGTTGTCGAGCCTGTCGGTGACTGCAGCACGCAGGCTTCCCGGCTCAATTTTTGGAGGCAGAAAGAGCATTTTTTATAGATTATCTTTTTACCTCGCACTGCTGGCACGGCCTGCACAAGGTAAAGAGGGTCACTAGATGAAATATAGATGAATTGAAGGCACGAAGGTTTTTCCTCATGCGAAGGTTTTTCTTCATGAAGGCGGTTTTCCCTCATGCAAAAAACAAGAAGAGAAAAAGAATGCTTTCTAGATAAGTTGGATAGGGACGACTACAGTTAATTTCGCTTGAAGAGAAGTAACGCTACTCTAAAAGCGGGTTCGCAGTTTTAGAACGCAATTTCTCGCAGTTCTTGAAAATGTCGCTGGCAGAAAGCACCAGATGCGCTGGAGTGAAGTCCAGAGCACGCATACAAAATACGTTTCCATTGCTGCGCATAGCGCAGCTATGTATTATGCAGGCCAAAGAAAAGGTCGAGAAGTAAAGACTGCGTCGGTCTTGCGGAAATACGACAGGTATGGAAAATTCATGGAGCTGCGCCTTCGAGGATCAACACAGACAAAAGCTATGACGTCTCCATTAGGTCACGTCTGCGAACTATTTTCAGCATTGAGCAAGCAGGCTGGAAACATGCATTTGACACCTTGCAATCCAGAATGTCAAAGCAAAATGATTTTACTTTTATATTTGCGGTATCGCAAGAAGACGGTTTGCTATTTGAGTTATAGAAAAAAAAAAAAAGAAGCAGTTGGTGCTTGTCTATCCAGGTTGTTATCTGTAGGCAAGTTCTAATGCCGTTTGGAGAAAGAAGAGACATAAACACATTTTCAGCAGAGACGAGGCGGTGCTTCCGAACTGCATACAAGTAAAAATAAGGTGTGTGCTTTTCTGCTGAGAATATTGAGGTTTATGTACCTGTTTGAATCAACGCATTTCGAAACTGTTTAGTAATCGCAATACAGCTATGTTCCACGAGCAAAATGTGTTTTTGAAAGTAGGCTTGGGGATATGGTAACAGCGAGAGGTGAATGTACAGAAATGTATGGCGTACGCATTCAAATATATTCAAGTATTATACACCTCTTATGCAACTATGACACAGACCAGCTTTGAAGGAGAGGCTTAAACTTGGCCTGTATATCAGTCGCAGATAACCGTATGGCGAGGAATGTGTTATTCAAATATGGTAAATATAGAAAAACCAGTTGAGCCTTTCAAAATTTCAGGATTGCTGTGTTCCTGAGACACATTTACAAGCATTCCTGCGGAAAAGTTTCGTTCCTTGTTCAACTAATTGCATGTGTTGCTGTGCCAAGTACTATAGATCCCGCATATATATGCTTGTCATGTTTTCTAAACGACCTTTAGGAAACATCTTAATGAGCAAACAGACAATGAAACCTAGGAAAGCATAGGGGAAGTTACTTGTGTTATTTTAATTGTGGGGAAAGTAGAAAGGAATTAAAGTGGACGAAAAGACAAACCTGCCTTCAGTGGGACCCGAACCCACGACCTTCGGATGTCGCGTCCGATGCTCTACCAACTGAGCTACGAAGGCGGTCGTCCCCCCGTCCACTTTACTGTGTATTTATGTAAGTATTATCCTGGGAGTGTTAGGCAGCGCCACTCGTGGCCAAGGCGGCGTGTGTAGAACACACTTTCTTGCCAGGAGGCGTCACGTAGAACGTGAACTTAGATGAGATGGCTGCTGCCCAATAAGCCCTCGCATGCTACCTAAGGCACCAAGTCTGCCGCAACGAGGCCCAAGCTATGAAATAACGAAAGGGAAGGGGTCAAGGGCTCGTTCTCTATTTGTTAGAAACAACTTAATGAGCAAACAGACAATGAAGCCTAGGAAAGCATAGGGGAAGTTACTTGTGTTATTGTAATTGTGGGGAAAGTAGAAAGGAGTTAAAGTGGACGAAAAGACAAACCTGCGTTCGGTGGGACCCGAACCCACGACCTTCGGATGTCGCGTCCGATGCTCTACCAACTGAGCTACAAAGGCGGTCGTCCCCCCGTCCACGTTATTGTGTATTTATGTAAGTATTATCCTGGTACTTCGCGTTGTTGTTTCTAACAAATAAAGAACGAGCCCTTGACCCCTTCCCTTTCCTTTCGTTATTTCATAGCTTGGGCCTCGTTGTGGCAGACTTGGTGCCTTAGGTAGCATGCGAGGGCTTATTGGGCAGCAGCCATCTCATCTAAGTTCACGTTCTACGTGACGGCTCCTGGCAAGAAAGTGTGTTCTACACACGCCGCCTTGGCCTCGAGTGGCGCTGCCTAACACTCCCAGGATAATACTTACATAAATACACAATAAAGTGGACGGGGAGACGACCGCCTTTGTAGCTCAGTTGGTAGAGCATCGGACGCGACATCCGAAGGTCGTGGGTTCGGGTCCCACCGAACGCAGGTTTGTCTTTTCGTCCACTTTAATTCCTTTCTACTTTCCCACAATTACAATAACACAAGTAACTTCCCCTATGCTTTCCTAGGCTTCATTGTCTGTTTGCTCATTAAGTTGTTTCTAACAAATAAAGAACGAGCCCTTGACCCCTTCCCTTTTGTTATTTCATAGCTTGGGCCTCGTTGCGGCAGACTTGGTGCCTTAGGTAGCATGCGAGGGCTTATTGGGCAGCAGCCATCTCATCTAAGTTCACGTTCTACGTGCCGCCTCCTGGCAAGAAAGTGTGTTCTACACACGCCGCCTTGGCCACGAGTGGCGCTGCCTAACACTCCCAGGATAATACTTACATAAATACACAATAAAGTGGACGGGGGGACGACCGCCTTTGTAGCTCAGTTGGTAGAGCATCGGACGCGACATCCGAAGGCCGTGGGTTCGGGTCCCACCGAAGGCAGGTTTGTCTTTTCGTCCACTTTAATTCCTTTCTACTTTCCCCACAATTACAATAACACAAGTAACTTCCCCTATGCTTTCCTAGGCTTCATTGTCTGTTTGCTCATTAAGTTGTTTCTAACAAATAAAGAACGAGCCCTTGACCCCTTCCCTTTTGTTATTTCATAGCTTGGGCCTCGTTGCGGCAGACTTGGTGCCTTAGGTAGCATGCGAGGGCTTATTGGGCAGCAGCCATCTCATCTAAGTTCACGTTCTACGTGCCGCCTCCTGGCAAGAAAGTGTGTTCTACACACGCCGCCTTGGCCACGAGTGGCGCTGCCTAACACTCCCAGGATAATACTTACATAAATACACAATAAAGTGGACGGGGGGACGACCGCCTTTGTAGCTCAGTTGGTAGAGCATCGGACGCGACATCCGAAGGCCGTGGGTTCGGGTCCCACCGAAGGCAGGTTTGTCTTTTCGTCCACTTTAATTCCTTTCTACTTTCCCCACAATTACAATAACACAAGTAACTTCCCCTATGCTTTCCTAGGCTTCATTGTCTGTTTGCTCATTAAGTTGTTTCTAACAAATAAAGAACGAGCCCTTGACCCCTTCCCTTTCGTTACTTTAGGAAACATGAAATTTTTGGAAGGGTCGTACCTATAGTTACACAAGGCAAAATTTGTACTTAAGTGTGCGAATATTCAAAAGTCCAAGTGCAAGTTGAACTTTTCGATTGTGTATTGATGTAAATTATGCAAAGAGAGAAAGTGGTTGTTTCAGCGTGATACATAGAGTGATAAATAAAGCAAAATTGAAGTTACAGAATACACGTACACATGTCACACAAAAGCTCTTCAATTGGAGGACATTAGCTGGTCCGGAGAAGCAACTGCTCTAATCATAGCAAATTGAGGAATGATGGCGTGCATTAAGCATTGCAACACTGACATTAAGGATGGATCCGCACAATCATTGCCGTGATTTCTAGGCGCTGTCACCGGGCGACGCTGAAAAGGCCGAACACCATGCATGACGCGCAGATTGACGCTTTTGAGCTATGCGTAGAAATTTAAGCTTTGTCGTAACGAAGGACAAATTTACGCGAACTTTGCTGTAGAAAAAAGGGAATGCAAAATTCTCCTGACACAAATGGCATAACTGTAGCCTTTCAGCCCTGTTACGCGACGCGGGGAACGTTACTGGCGCCGCCTCAGTAAGTTACGCTTAAACTTTATTGTGATGTCGATCAGAGCGCTTTCAGATTTTACCGAACGACGTTGAGACAAAACGACCAACAAGGTAACAGCATGCACACCTCTAGTGAAGATACCGACTGTAATAGAGAAAAAGCCGTCACAAACCTAATCTCTTGCGTGTTGCACCACGGTACCTCACATTCCGAGCAACCTCGCGAAGTACCAACGATCATTTGTTGCTGAAATCGTTCGCGCGTTTGCGAAACACAAGGTCGCACTTTGACTTGCCCTTTATTCGGGCAAGGCAGAATTGCGTCAGAAATGCCTAAGCAAAACGAAAGAATGCAACCGCCCCGAATGCCGACGGGAGTGACAGGCGGCGCAATAATGCGTCGTCCTGCATCAGACTTCCATATAACAAACCGACAGCACCGGCAGAACAGTGGATGCAGCGAGCAAAATAGGCAGGAGAACACAGGCACCGAGAAGTAATAACAATGGTCGGACGGGATTCGAGCAAGCGCCCACGGGGACTAGAGCTTTGCCGCACTACAAAAGCGCACACACGCAAGCAACGTCTAGCAGCGCACCCTCTAACCCCGACACAGACGCGCGCCGACACGCGCACAAGGCGCAGGATAGTGTTCGGGGATCGGCACAAGAGAAAGCGAAAATTGAATCGCTGTAACAAGAAAAATATACGGGCAAAACAAATAGAAGCGAACCGGACGATTCGTACTTTGGGTATTAACTCGCCGTCCTCCCTCTAACGTCCCCCCTTCTCGGAATACCAACTGCACACCTTTCATTGGCCGGGATAAAGCCTGCAGCTCAGACGCAGGTCTCCCAATGTAGCGTGGGTTCATTATTGCTAGACGGACACACACCGCGGCGTGGGAGCAGGGAGAGCAGTGCGAGATGAATGAAGGCAGCTGCGCCCTGCGACGTACGTGAGCTGAGTGTGAATCGCTGTCACTGGGGCTCATATGTGTGTGGGCTTCCGTTGCCTGCGTAGGAGCCATCGCTGCATCGGAATTCTCATTCACCGCTTCTATAACAACTAAATGCCAGCAGTTCGGCGACAGTACTGGTACTGGTCCGTGAGCTCGCGCAATCTTTCCCGTAGTACGGTTTGTTGCTGGAGGGAGAGAAACATGAACCGGGACACCGATTCAGAGAAATGTATAAATCAGCAGGCTAGAAATTTGGCCTTGTTGACGCGAAAGTGTTCAGCGTGGAAGATAGCACGCTTGAAGGCGCAGACAAAGGGGAAAGTGACGCCGCACTGCTGACCTTTTCGCTAAAGTATTAGCCGTTTCAGGACTGCATAGTTTGCCCCTACTCACTAATCGTGTGTGGGCTGCTTCTCGGTTGGCGACATATTTGTATTACCATCGGTGCGAGGGAATTTTTTTTTTGTTGTTGTTGTTACACAGGGGGCTCTGCTAAATCAAGGACCTCGCAGTCGCGTAACACGAGGTGTGCGATGGATCGCAACAAAAGGCCGGCAGATCCCATCAATATGATTACAGTGGGTGCAGGCGTAAAATAAGTTAAGCGATTTTGTACTTCAGAGAATTATGAGAGCTCGTCTCACAAAGGAATTCTGTATCCATCCACCCTGTGAAAAAGGTTGAACGGCGAAGCTGTCCGAGAAGCATTACAAGCCTTGCTGGCATTTGACGAACACCAGCTCCACAAATGATCTTAGATAATGAATGCCGGAACTACTGATTTAGTACATTTACTCACGATCTTCTTTGCGTGGTTGCTTTCTGTGGGTCATTACAGCACACGTTCCCTTCATTTGTGTGGTTGCATGGTGCGTACACTTAATAATAAAATTCCCATCATTTATTTACTTGTTCTTTTAAGTTCATTGTGCCATCCTTGAATGATGACGTAAAAACGGTTTTATATCAACAGATTGCCAAGAAACTCCTGAGCAACGCGTGGCTAGCCGCTTCGTTGTGATGTTTCTTTTTGTTTCCTAATAATTGCGTATTTTATGATTAGATTTTATTGTATGTAATTTGTCGTAGATGGATAGGAGTGGCCAAAATTACTACGAGAAATTACATACCACATTTTAGGTCAGAAATGGGGAGGGGACTTCCCCTGGATACGTAACACGCTATTTACTGGGTGTTCATTCCCAAGAAGATGAAATTGTCAATTATAGCAAATATGAGGGCAATGATATAGTTACGACGCATGATATATAAACTGTGCTTTTTAACCAGACCGCAGTATATACACACTTTTATCAGGGGGGATAGGCTTTAGTTTGTAGGAGGAGGTTGGTTTCCGAAACAACAGATATGCAAAGATGCGGGGTGTTTTGCAAAGAAATACAGTTGTTGTTTTGTGGTGTTTAACGTCCCAAAACCAGCTCTGATTTTGAGAGACGCCGTAGTGGAGGGCTCCGGAAATTTCGACCAGCTGGGGTTCTTTAACGTGCACTGACATCGCACAGCACACGGGCCTCAACATTTCGCCTCTATCGAAATGCCGCCGCCGCGGGCGGGATTCGATCCCGCGACCCTCGGATCAGCAGCCGAGTACCTTAGCCACTAGACCACCGTGGCGGGGCGCAAAGAAATACAGGGCGTAACTTTTGTTGGGGCATAGTAAAAATTCATGGTACTCCATTAATACGCATATAAAATTACCGTGCTGCGGACTCCACAAACCTGGCCTTACCGTTTGTAGGAATTGCTACTTTTGTTACTGTTTACTAAGACGCTACATTGGCGAAGATTTTCATGACTATGGAATTCGAAGAGCGATTTCCGCAAGATCCATGATACATTTTCTTTCTTCTTTTTTTTTTGGTAGAAGCTGCGCTTACTTCAGTATTAGTACAACGAGCCTGAGGGAATACTGGTGTAACAGCAGCGTGTAAAACAAGAAGGGAATGGCTCTAATGCGTCTTCAAGAGAGGCTTGTATAGTCAAACCTCTGTCGGCATAGTCGGCCTTGTTTTAGTCACGCCAAAATTCCCATTAAAGTGGAACCATTGGCGCCCTCTATAGGTCGGCATAAAAAAAACCATGGCCGTTAGTTTATTCATGCAAAAAAAAAAAACTATTTTCAGTGCTGGGACATTCATCGCGGAACTCCGCCGTCCAAAGGCTGTTGCCGTTGCTTGGGAGATGCGAACATGTCTGGACCATAGGAATGTACTGTATTTTCTACGCCCTAACAAGAAAGAAAGAAAGAAAGAAAAGAAAGAAAGAAGAAAGAAAGAAAGAAAGAAAGAAAGAAAGAAAGAAAGAAAGAACAGTAAGTCACGCATGCACACTTGAAACTTCCTTTCCCCCATGTTCTCGACAGGGGAGAGGCCGCCAATTCTTCTATTCGTTATTCGTCTTTCTTTCACCTCACAAGAAGGCACCCAAAGTGAACCACCCTCCTTGAAAAAGAATACCGGCCTTCTTTCGAGGAGGGGAATACCAATAAACACCCTCATTATCATCATCACGTCACGCAAGTTCTCGCGATATTACAGGAAGTGCATTACACAGAGACGCCTTATATCGCCCAGCGATGCCTACCGATATCGTGGTGCACTCCGTCACCGCGCCTCAGCCATTGCTTCATAGAAACTCGCATAGTTTGATGGCGTCTCAAATTTTGTCCGGAGTCTGTTCTTTATCCTTCCCGCTTTCTCTCCTGGATCAAATACAAGCAGCTGAGCCCGAGCGCCGGGGCCCGCTGTATTTTTCATGGCTCGTCACGGTGAAGGCAGTCATTGTTGTCTGATGGCGCGCGCCGCTTCGGCCGAACTGCTCAGCGGGGTAGAAATATTGAGAGCCCGATACGATGCCGGCGTTGTAAAGCGAGATGCTGCGCGGTCGTGAAGTGGTGATGGAAAGCACCTCGTTCAAACAGGCAGCGTGGAAATGTCGTGCATCGACTTCGAAGGAAAATATAAGAGAGAAGTAAGCGAGAGCCAACAACAAGGCGTAGTTTGCCAACATGACTATAGGAAGTGCACTTGCGCGGCTGCGATGGCATTGAGAGGTAACAGAGGTGGGAAGAGGTATTCATGGTGCCTGAGCGTCGCGATGGAGAGTGGCGAATAAGCGCCCTGTTTTTGCTTTCCTTGCTATGTTAGAACGCTTCAATAAAAAATAACTCGCACATATCAAAGAGCGCGCCTAACTCACTGCATTGTGCGTGCAGGTTTTCGCACATGCATGTGCAAATGTTCTTACGCGAACCTGTGTTGATACGTGTCTAGAGTAAATATGACGTTCACTTTTATTTAGTGGTAGACGGCTTCGATACTTAAACGGCCTTTATAACGCATTGAGAGGAAATTATAAGGCAGCCCGACAGTATTGGGCCGGCACTTTGTAAACCCGTGCCAGCTCGTTGAGGGAGGCTGGACCTACAGCCACATCAGATGTCATGGGAAAAAAATTTTACCGCGGAATATTGTGAAATCAGCGTTTAAGTGACGCTTTTCTTTATTTACGATGTATATTGTGCCCAGTGATCTTTTTATACTTGGTTCTAAATATTGGTGAATAATTTATTTGAGGCAATGATATTGCACCTAAACACAAAAAGAAGATATGCAAAGAAACATGGTATAGAAAGCAAGCAAACATTCTCATCGCATGCAATGAGCACACGAAATGCTCGCACAAGAACGAAGAAACGCTTCTGCGCTCTTGAAATAAAGAACAACTAAGAGACGCTGCACAGGATTGCTTTTTAGACATCCTGAATATTTCATTCGATGGAGCGTAAGGACACAATGTTCACAAAAGCTAACGACTTGGTGGCACTTATACGAAACTTGTGGAAAATTCACCACAGTGAGCTGTAACAAAAAAAGCAACTGAAATAGAGGCACAAATGATCATTTGCACTAGAAAAAATGAAAAAAAAAGATGTCGGCGTTTTTTTTGTTTTTTTTTTAGGTCTCTGAAACTTCCTGAGTCATGTGCATTCCTTTTGCATCCCCAGCAATGAAAATGAGGGAATGGGGTCAAGCGGAACATGAGAATGCGGAACCTCATCAGTTTTTAATCAGACAAGTCTTACGACAAGCAAAGGCAAGATTTCCCACCTCGCTTAGGCTGGTATAGTTACATCTTAGTAACCCGCAATGAACTTGCTTTTACTTTTCAAACTTTTACACCTCGCTATTCGTGTGGCCTAAAACGTGCACACGAATACAGAAGCAGGGATATTAAGCAAGCAAAGTGTTCATTGCAAAGGGATGATAAAGAAGGTTAGGTAAGAAGATCCGCCGTATTGAAATTTCCCAGGGACCGCCTCTTTAATAACTGCAGCACATCCTGCCGTTACTAACCAGATGGTATGCTCCTAGCCGTAGGATATGCTCATGGCTGCGTTTTTACAAGTTTATTTAGGCAGGAACTGAAAGCATTTTCCTACAAAGCGTCCTTGTAATAATCGGCAAGAGAATGTGAGACTGGACGAATTGGTGAAGGTTCATTTTGTCTGAGACAGCGCAGAAGACGGCAAAACAAGGTACTTCTCCCCGTCACCGTCCTTGTCTTGCAATACCGTGTTCTGCACTGCCATAAAAATGGTAACAGTCTATTTTCTACAGCCCGCTCATTCTTTATATCGGCACCGGCTGCTGCAGATGATACACGATAGATAGTTGGAAAGCCCATGTAGTGTACCGCGGTTGGCAAAGCTGCTTCTCTGGAGATGCGCGCACTGAGATCAGCCGATAGCTTATCAGACCGTGGCAGGCCATTCCATCAGGATATTACGATTCACGTGCACTGCATTCTCTAGATAACAAAGCAAATCAGATAAAAAAGGAGAATAGAGCAGGAATTGAATCACCAAGGAAAACTAAAAGGACAATAAACATGCAAATGAACTCAGACTGGAGAAAAAAAAGAGAATTATCAAAAGAAGTAGATGATCCCTAGCACTATGCAAAATGAACCAGGACGAGCGGGTCTCCCCGACAGCACTCGGATTTCTCGCGAAATGCACACCGCCTGTGAAAACGATCTGTGCTCTTCGAGCTTTATTTGGGCTCGGAGCGACAAAGCACGTCTATTTTTTCCAATTACCTGAAATATTCGACAATGCTGAATGGGTGGCGCGTGTGGCTCTATCACGCGTAGTAGATATAGGAAAAAAAACTAAAACATGAAATGCGCAGTTGCGTTAGCTAGCCGTGCTTCGCCAGGCGTTGCGCAAGGTAACCAGTCGGTGCCATTGGAACAGAGTAAATGGACCATAACCAGAAATGAGATATTGATTGACTCAGACGTACCTGTGTTCTTTCGGCATGAATCATCCTCTCTCTCTCTCTCCTCTATTGCAGCTAGACTGCCGTGACTAGGTAATTGCAACAAATGGTGCTCTTATTTCTCCTGTACACTCAATGATAGCCTGCTATTCTGAAGATACCGATATGCGGAGAGGAACACGCAGTATCTTCTGCACTCCTTTAAAGAGCAGGTCTCACCATCAACGCCAATTTACGCAAAAGGTTGTTTACATCAATCTTTATAAATAAGAAGGGAAGGAAAATTATTCGTAACGAGAGCAACCACATCAGGGAAACCTGGCCTGAAATCATCGGCCATACGAACAGAGAAGCGTAGCTTTGCTTGTGATAACTTGCTTTAGTTAGTAGGAGCTTTAAAGTATAAAATATTTTCAACAACTGGCCTACTCCTTCCGCTATATATTCTTCGTTTTCTGTTATTACTTTCGTTGAATGTGTAGTACAACAAAACGCTTGAAACGTTTAAGGGAAAGCAATTAATATTTCGTTAATCGTGTCACGAATAAGGCTTACCGTGAGGCACAGTCATGTGACTCCAAGAAAACCACATGGACCGTTATATATAGTTCTCATTTCAAATGTAGTAGCTCTGAGATAAAACGACATGCATAAAAATGGACGAACAAACGGGTCAATTAAACCCTTGCCTTGGTTTCATTCATCTCACAGTCAGAGGATCGTCATGGGCTATAGCTTTAAGTGCACGTTTATAAACGCATGCCGTGGAACAGACAACTAAGATATTTATTGTACGATCTAGACTGTGCCGATTTTAATCGGCGTGATGTGAACCAAAATTCAGACCCACCTAGGAATATTCTTAAGCTTCATACATGAAATCACAATTTAGCGTGTAGGTTATCTCCTTTTCAGTTAAATCCATTGTCGAAACGATTGTGAAAAGGTATGCTACTGAGTTCAGCACAAGCACGGTTCCGTACTGTTCTGCGCAGTTTCCTCAAGTTAAGCCAAGTCCGCTCGTGATCGAGGTCTGTCTTTCCCGCACACCCATCCCCCAGCACAGTATATCCAGCTGGTCTAAGCAATGGCTAACTCCCTGTCTTTCGGTGTATTCTTTGCACGTCTAGCTCCTCCTCCTTCCGTGCTGCAAGCATATTTTACACATGGATTTCGCCATTAGGAAAACAGGCATAGATAAAAATAACAGGCGTGGGATCAGAATTCGGAGGAAAGAAAACAAAGACAACAAGCCGACAAGAAATAAAAGAAAGCAAAGAAGCAGAACGTGGGGACTGCGTCAGCGCATCCGGTTTACATAAACCAAAGGCTGCTGGAGATCATTCCGCGGAGAGAAACTGCGCCGCGAGCATCAGAGCATGGATTGCGGCACCTTACGACAAGTTTCCAACCACGCCGCAGGGTGGCGTGCATTTTCTTTAGCTTATGGAGGGCAGGAATCACCCCTGTGTAACATCGCTTGCGACATGCGACAAAACTTCACATTTGGTAATGCGTCGCCGTAGTGATAGCTAGTCTCTAGGTGGACGCTGATGCACTGTATACACTGGGACAGCCTAATTCTAATGTGATAATGTACGGCTCTGGCTTACAATTTGTCAACAGCATTAGGGCCTTCTTCGGTTGTCGCATGTAGCCTTGTATATGTTTCAAGTTTTCTTTATTGAACAAGTTCTTCGAGCGACTGCAAACATTAGAGCCACTTCGTTAATGCATTTCCGTTAGATTCGCGAGCAGGAAATTGCAGAACAATCGATGAGTATAGCTATTGAGGCATTCTCTATTATTAAGGGAGAGAATACATACTATAATATGTCTAAATGGTGAAAAGAAGTGGTATGCGGGGTTAATTTTCCAGAAAAGTGAATAAATACATGGGAGACGACCAAGTGACAAGTTCGGAATAATTATGACCACTCACAATTCTCTAAAGCATCCCTAAGCCCAAGCATAATAATGTTTTTGTATTCAATGCCAACGTAATCGGACCCAGAAACTCAATTCTTCCCCTCTAGTTCTTAAGCACAACAGAAAGAGCCACTGTTTTAGCGCATCAGCTTCTTTTCAAATAGAGAATTATGTTACGGGGTATCCAAGCGGCACAGGTGGATATGGATACAGCTCTATGCTTGTACCGACATAGTGGACGCGACATCCAGTACTAAAAAAAATTTGAAAAATATATGACGCGAGGCGAGTAGAATATGGTGTTCTCTTGAGATGTGGACATAAGCAGCGGTTTTGTTATTAGTGCTTCGGAGAGAGGTCCACTTGGCCCTCTTGTCAGGTTACAAAACGGACACGGCAGAGAAACGCGAATCTAATATAGACAAATATAGCAGCGATTGCGTAATGCGCGTTTCCTTATTTACCTAGGAACCATTTAGTATTGGGCGTCAAGAAAAGCTACATTTCTTTTTCAATATAGTTCGAAATATTCTCAAGAGAATGCACGTGTGATGCCTCGCATGAAAAAAAAATGTTTTGTCACATTACCCCGTCCTGTCACGGTAATTTTTACCATAAGATGGCACCTGTGCTTTTGGTTCCATGAACATGAAAGTTAGTTATTTTTATGATTAAAAATAATTCGCTTCACATCAAGCAGTTTGTCGTCGAAATACGAGGCGTCATCAGCACTGTTGCGCTTTTACCATCAGTCTTTTTTCTTTCCTCCTTTCTTTTTGTTTTTCTTCGCTGTTTTTCGTTTACCAAGGATCTTGTTCCCGTAAGAGATTCTTTCTTTTCTTCTCTTTGTGGTGGTGGCGAGGAAGAGGGAGGTATCGCTGTGGTGGACTTGTGCAACAAAACCCTTTGTCGTTTTCTTTTTTTTATTGCTTTTAGTCGTTCCTTCGATGCTTTGAGGGGTGTGCGAAATGGTTATAGAGGCTCCGTCATTTTCTTGCAGCATAAACATCGCAAAAACTGAGGACATACCTGACGCTCAAAGATCCACGGCGTATTATCGAGGTGTGACCCATGTCCTACAATAATGATGAAAGACGTCTCAGAGCCATCCTTACTTGCGCGGTTTCTACCAATCACCGCGACGAACGTCATCGATCAGCGAAGCGTCACTAGACTACTTCCTTGTCGGAGCAGCGGCTGCATTTCCCCCAGCTCCCTGCCCCCTAATCTTCGTGAAAGGCGCTCAATTACAGTTGATGCAGTCGCTTGACGTTCCCTTAAATAGCGCGCGTCGTGAATGCTTGAGTAACCGGCTGTGTGTCCTCTCGCCCGAAGGCAGCCGCTTCGTAAGCAGGCAGGCGTGTTGACTATTACGTGCAGTAGGCTAGCGGGCCCTGCAATGGCGGTTTCACTCCTGAGCTGGCCGAGTAGGTCGATAGCATGCGCCTGCGCTTCTGTAGGGCCGCGTACTAGCATATTATCTTCTTTTCCTAAGAATACCAAAATAATATATGGTAGCGTTTGCATGGCAGCAGTGATACCTGCATTAAAAAAAAGAGTTTAGGAGGAGAGAAAAGGTTTGCTACGTGCGCTAAGCAGCACCAATAAAAGTACCGAAAGAGGGTTTCCAAGTGCGAGCACTAAACAAATTATATATCCGGAAGGTACACGGACGGTTCGCAAGAAGGTGTCAGTCCTGCTTGTAACATTTCTCCAAGAGACAGGATTGAGTGACACGTGGTGACTAATGTGACATGGACACAGACGCTCGGGCGGAGCAGTTGCCGGCCAGGTCTGCCAGGCTAACACCGCCTGTAGCCACAGCATCACTATCACTATCACTATCACTACCGATGCTTGCAGCTCTAGCAGGTGCACGGATTTGGGCAGTGTGGTGAAGTAGACGCGGAGGTAATTACAGCTACGTTGCTGTCTTTTCCGAAGTTGCACTCCTATCGAACCCGCAAGCATAGGAAATAACTTGCTCATCAGCGCATCCTGTGTCGCTGCAGCGGCGTGATGCTGAGAGTACTATTAACATCACACAGTGTGGATGAGAGTTAAGTTACAAGACCGATCAACATGGAATGTTTGTCTAAGCCTCACAATCACCAGCGACTACGTGTCCAATAATCTGTCACGCGACGATGCTCTTCGAAGAAACAAAAAAAGTCACAGTTTCGCCGCAAGGGCGAAGCAATGAATGCGATAGCAATGCGGAAGAGCGTGGAGGCAGCTTGAAATTTCCAGCGCGTCCATCGAGCTCAAAAGAGGCCGCTCAATGAACACACAGAAGATAAGCGCGAACTATCAGTGAAGCACGCACGAAACGAACGCACGAAACGAACGCACAGATATACACCGAACGAACGCGAATAAGCTGTCACAATGTATTTTCTCAGTTTGAACAGCCACGGCCGGACTCGACTCTTTTCTCCTCCGCGTGGAGGAGAAAAGAGTCGAGTCCGGCCGTGGAACAGTGCTCCTGTTGCAAAGGCGGCCGTTGCGTTCCTCGCGCCATCTCGCTGGTAATCAAGAAACGCTTATAAGCGCCTGCCGTCTCTGAGTCCTGCCAGCGGTAAAGGGTGTGTATATAAGGCTCGCCGTTAGCTCCCTGAAGGATCTGCTCTTTGTAGCGTAGTGGAGTGTAGCGCTGCGGAGTGAGAGGTTCCTGGTTCGATTCCGCGCTTCGGAAGCATTTATCTGAATTATTTTTCTTTGGGATTTTTATATATATACATACTTATACATATACGGTTCATGACGGCGGCGACGGGGACGGCAAAAACCAGCCGAGACGGTCCATATAATTACTATCGCAATAAAAAAAAAACTTCGCCTCTCTCACATACTGCATCTGTGCCGGCAGCGTGCTGCACGCGAAGTGCGATATAATCTTTTACAAATTCGACTTGATATCCATAACGACAACGTGCGAGCGACGCCGACAATTCGCCTCAAATTTCAATGTGGAGACACTTTTTAGGGATGATGAAGTTTTGTCAATATAACTTATTTTTTTTTGAGCTCGGGCTGTTTGAGATAGTAAGCTCAACTTCTTCGTGTAATAAGTATGAGTGCGCGGTGATTTGGTAAACTGGCAACAAGGATGAAAACAGAAAAATTGCACGCATAGAAAACAACGCAGAAAGGAAGCTGAATATAACAGTATTGGCCAATCCCCTGCATTGGGTATGTGCCAAATTACAGAGGAGGAGGAGGAGGAGGAGGAGGAGGAGGAGGAGAAGAAGAAGAAGAAGAAGAAGAAGAATATGGTAGGCGAAGGCGCAAGGAAAAGTGAGGCACTGAATGCATGTTATATCCTTCTGGTGCAAAGGACTTCTTGCGTTGTTTAGGCGTAAATAACAAAGAAACAAAATACGCGTCTTGCACGAGAGCTTCTTCCTACTGAAGCGTACCTGCAGTTCCCGTACCCCAGGTAGGTTCTATTCTACTTAATATTGCATTGCACATGACAGCCAAATGAAGGCTGCGCTGAGGATGGCCAGCCAGTTGCACAAGCAATTCAGGGAAGGAAACTCTTGCGTACAGGGCCACATCTTGATTTATGCAGTTAAGTCGCGGAATCTCTTGAAGAATGAGAACAGCAATATTTCCTCCCAAAATGAAACATTCTATGAATGCCTCCTGACGCTTAACCCTCAACTTGCGAGTAAACCTTCCTCGCGTAAAGAAACAAAAACATCTCCGAAATGATGCAGACCTCCCTGCATCGCCAGCGATATGCATGCCAGAGCACCGCCTCCATTCTTTACGACCTGTCTGGGGACTTATGAAAAGAGAGGGAGTACAGCTATATTGCGCCCGCCTAAGCACCGGACCCGATCGCAGAAGGAGCGCGGAGCCTCGCAGACGCCTTGCATCAATCATTCACTGCGGGCGCTCCGGGCGGGCAGTGAGAAATACGTTATCCATCACTGCCCCATGCCGTAACGGGACAATGAACGGACTATATGGCGGAGGACTACGGAGCCTTGGAGGTCACGCCGGGTCGCGTCTCTCAAAAACACCGGCGACATTGCTGTGCAGATCGCTGGGAGGTCCCTCCCTAGGCGAGCTCGGTTCCATTGCCGTTGGCGAGATCATTTGTACGAGCAGTGTGCAGAAAACAAGCCCATCATGGTGGACACTGCACAATGGAAAACTCGGATCGTTTGCTGTTTAAGTTCACAGATTTGTACGGAACGCGTTACAACTGATGTGTTGCATGAAATCGAGCACATTTTACTGTATTTGTGCAACGCTTCAGTTACTGGTTTCACTTTCTTTGTAATGCAATTACGTTTTTCTTGCAATCAATTACAAAATTAAAGTTTCCTACGCGTATATATTTCAAATTTTTGTGGCGAATTTCAAGCTGGGTTTTCAAATTCGAGACGCTCGCACATGCCACTGAGGTAACCTTTGACAAAATTTAAGGTGCGTACGTGCAGGTACAGATTTTTCCAACTAGATTTACCGGCGGTTTATGCCGCACTATATGCGCATATACGTGTCATGGTACCAAATAGCTATACCTAATGTAATGAGGGAAGCAAAAGACTACGTTGAAGTAATCTTTCGATTGCACCATTGAGGCTGCAATTGCAATTGTAGTCGATTATTTTCACAGTGAAGTAATTGCAACTGTAGTAAGTTACTGTTAGTAACGTGTGTGAATCTATCAATTTATGACCGTTGCCGCATATCCTCGCTAACACACTCAAGACTCAAGCCGTCAAGAAAACGTTTTGTGCCAGCTTTCCAGCAGTACCCTTGTTCCTCTAATTGCGCGTTGTTTGCCATGCGTAAGCACTGTAATTGAACATATTATTTATTTATTTATTTATTTATTTATTTATTTATTTATTTATTTCGCCAACTCAAGCCAGACCTGGAAAACGGATAGACGCTCAACCTAGGATTCTCGGGACATAATTTCTCCATCTGGAGTATTCCACATAACACAACCTAAGCACATGCGCGGCATTTCTTCTTCTTCTTTCACTCTTTTATTTTTATTTTTTTGCCTTTCATAACTACAATAATGTGGTCACTTCTCCCGTCAATCCAAATCATGGCTTTGTTCATTGGAACACGCCACCTTTAGAAATGTACCACGTACAAGGAAGCGCATTCAGACGCTTCGATCGTTTTTAGCGACGCTCATGACACCCAGAACCATTTGTCTCATTCAAGCTGGTGCATTGATAGGCTTGGCGTGTTTCCGTGATGCAGATGGTTTGCTGTCGCTCTCACATCGTGTGCACACCATCGAGGGGCGGTACCTTCGCAACCGCTGGCGACGCCGTTGAACAAAGTTGGAATCAATAAATAAATTGCGCCAACAGTGCTCTCTTGTTGGGTCAAATTCTCTCGCAATCAACGCTAAGTATTGCGTTAACAATGCTGTTACAGCAAAGCTGTATTGC
Organism: Hyalomma asiaticum; assembly: GCA_013339685.2. NCBI lineage: Eukaryota > Metazoa > Arthropoda > Arachnida > Ixodida > Ixodidae > Hyalomma > Hyalomma asiaticum. The sequence continues at coordinate 48,141,776 of CM023485.1, read as the reverse complement.
AGCAAGGCTGTAAACGGCAGGCTTGCGTAGTCAGCTTGTGAACATTTTACTAACTGCGGGCCGATCCCAGAGGCCCTGGAAACCCGTGCGAAGTGCAGAAAGCTTCAAGAATGACTCGTCTAGAGCCTCTCTGGCCACCTGTCTTCATAGAATCGAATAGCTCTTTTTTTTTAATTTGAATACGATGCATAGTACGCGACAATACTGAATTCCGTAATGCGCGAGAATATTCCCGAGAACGTCGAATTTCGAGCGGAAATGAGGACATCGATCTTAGCATCTCAACAACATCACAAGTAGACTAACTGCGGTAGCTGCGTCAAATATAATTCTTCATAGAGAGCATGTGTAGTCCCAGTAACAAAAGAACGGTGATGTGGCTTTGAATATGAGTGGCCGCTCTGCACGCTACAAGCAATCAATGGTTAACTTAAACGACATATTGCGTGCAAACGACGCGAAAGAAGTGCGCTCGCTTCCGCGTTTCAGATTGTTAAAGCACGAACTACTCATTCTCACATGATGAGAAAATCGTTAAACATACAGTGCCATTTAGCCTGTGTTTCGCTAACTGGAGTTGCCACACTAGCATCAGCAATTGTTAGTTGCTGCCCTCACGAAAGCAAGTAATTTGTCGAAACATTGGCTCCCTGCGACATTACTTGTTCAACACTTCCTTTTTCATCGGTTCAAGTCTCCACCGTAGTGTCTTTTTTGCATTCTTATCACAAGGGCACTCAGATGGCGGCCACTTGACACAACGAAGCACAAAGAAAGCGAAAGTCGTGAATAAGCACGTTTCAAAAGACACCGCGATAATAATAAACCTTAACTATTTTTTACCTTCGATTCCATCTGGCAGCAGAGCTGTTTGATTGACGATAAAACTTCGTCGCTAAGCAACGCAGTTTTTTTTTCTCTTCTCGTTTCTAACAAGACCAAACGAGATCGAAGCCAGAGAATGCTTAATGTCTAAAAAAGCATCGCGGGGCAGACGACGTTAAAATAAAGCGCGAGCTTGCATTCATGCTATTTTCCTGTCCTTGTATATGTCCTTTGCCGGAGTTCGCGTTCCGAGCAACATTCATCTAGATTGTATCTCGTCGTCCGCGTGGAACGCAGCGAAATGAGCACGAAAAACTCACGCGAACATCGCCTCAGCAGCCAAGAAAAACAACAAAAAAATAAACTTTCGAGGGCATTTTTTCCAAGGCGGTTCATTACTATGGAGTTCTCGTTTTCCCTGCGCTTCACCGGTGTTATTTCGCGTGTTTCATTCGGGCGCGACGAAACTCGATAAGAAGCATTAATTAGGTCGTGCGCGGAGTTGATAGCGGAGTTCGCGTGTCAAAAAGGCAGCTTCATATTTCCTGTCTTCCTTCTGCCATTCGCTAGAAATTTTCTCCCTGTTTGTTGTTCGTGTCTCAGAGAGCTTGCCGCCTTGTAGGTTTGGCAGCGGTGAGACGTCCCCTGAAGCTACGCAGCGGCGTATGCCGTTTGAAGGGTGAAAATGTGCATAATGTATATGCCACTCTCCTGCGATGACTGCCTGTTATGGCAGTCGCACACGCCAGTTTTGGCCGCGCATGCGAAAAGTGCGGAAGTTGCTGCCGGGCTTCGTTAATTTAGCTCCACAGAGCTCTGTAAGTACAATAACAGATGTTGCCGAGCCTCAAACGCTTATGATACCCGTATGTGTTGAATACATTGTTTGCACGTATAAGGTTTGAAGGACCAGGGATTTCATGCGTAAGAATGTCTTGGACTAGAGAATGGTTAGTACGAGTGGAATGGCTAGTAAGGAATGGCACCCCAAATTTGCTTGTGCTTGTTACATATATTGCTTCATAAGTATAAGGAAAAGTTGTCAACAATACAGGCGCTGACTGAGTTCAACCTATGGAGTTTCGTTGCCACGAACTACGCGCGAGAGTGCAGCTGTAGAATTATTTCACAAAAAAAAAAAAGCGTATTCTAACCTTCCGCTTATAGCGTAATGCCTTGACGTACGAGGCAGAACTTGGGGGAAATTACTGCTACTAAAAACACGTATCTCTGTGCGTGACGTACTCGTTGTATATGTCATGCTCTTTTAATGATTACATTTTATACTGCACAAGCAAGCAGAAAACGAAAGGGGCGGGGGGGGGGGGGCAGCTGTGATTTATAAACTCTGCTTTCTATTTATTCTGAGCGACCCGTCCCGCATTGACAAAACCATCAACATAAATTTCATTTGAACGCATGAGTAAGGCTTGATCTTAGGTAACGGCGCTAGAAGAACGTGGGTACAAGATGAGCGAAAAATGAAAAAATATGCGCTTGTAATATCGTTTTCTTCTTTTCGCGTTATGTGCGTGTCATGCATGCACTCTGACGCAAGATGCAGATATGCCATCCGGTCTTATGCAAAAAGGCATTGCGAAAATGCCTGCTCGCCATCTGCACAGCGGCTATAAGGAACACACACAGAAAAGATCACGTGCTGATCACCAGCCGAGCTCTTTATCAGAGCCCCACGCCTGAAGGTATACATAAAGAATAAAGAAAGATATAGAAGCTAGTGAATATAGAGACAGGCAAAGTACCGTCGTTGGAGACACGGGGTGCAATGATGCGAGGAACGGGGCACTTCTGCATCCATTTCTCGCTTTATCCATACCATCAATCCCGTTCGGGAGACCCGTTATTTATGCCTTAAACATTGATAAACTAGGTGACCATGTTACTAAGCAACACCCATTAGCACAGCGAAGAAAGCACAAGGTTGGTAATTGGATGTGATTGCGTGATATCCAGATAAAAATGAAGCAGACCGCCCTAATGGTGAACGTCGACGTTAAAGCAATTAGTATTGAAGCGACGTAACACATTCACCGGCGCATCAGGTTAGTGTCCGATCTACTGCTCTTCATATATGACAGCAAGCGTCCGCCTAACGAGACTTCATCTCTATTTGCTGTTTTTCTTCTTTTTTTTTTTTGCTATTAGAGACAAAGAGACAATCACTAATAAAGAACACACGGATCGCGGTGGTCCAGGCATAATGTTCTTTTTTTCATTTTCTGCTCTACGCAACGTAACTAAATGACACAGATCCTGAAAAAACAAACCGCACTAAGAATCGGGATAGTCCAGACATCGAAGTGAGTCTAAGGACCGTAAACTGAAGTACTGCCGAAATTACGGTAGGTTGGTGAAGCAAAGGCGCACATTACACTTTCGACTCTAAATAAACTCTCATGTACCACATCATTAAAATACTTGTCTTAGCTAGTATACAACGCTACTCAATTTGTCCAAATGTGCGGCCGCATTTTTGTCAATTATTTTATCAGGATTGGTGATATCGCAACATTTTCACTAGAGCAGAGCAAAGCCTCAAGAAGAGTAAATTTAACTGTCAGGCAACTAATTTAAAACGGTCGATGAGCTCAGAGTTATTGCCTCGCCTAAGCGATTTTATGCGCCCGAATAAAGGGCCTAAACCAGCCCGCTGGTACTGAGATCCACTTGAACCACCACTTCTTCAAGTATTCGCGTCATCCTTGAATGCTGCGGGACCGCTAACTACACACCCCTCTCCAAGAATTTTGGTAGCTGGGGACCTTTGCGCACATCGAATCCCCCTACATACTTCTAGAGTGGAGGTATAGGCAATTTAAGCTGACATTGTGGTAGGCGGTTTGCTTCAGGCAGGCATTACTGCATCCAAACAATAATTTCATTGCCTTTAGAAGCATTCATTGCATAGCGCTGCATACGCTGAACGTTGTTCTGACTTACCGTTCAAATAGAAGAAAACGGCCCTTACTTTTTGAATGGCCTCTGTAGCTTGGTTAAGCCTTTTAGAACACAGTTACGCAACAATCAACGAGCCTGTTCTCCAGAGCAATTACGGTATCGCTACAACAGGCATAATGAATGATGCAATATTACCGTACTGCAACCTAAGCCAACGTAAGCAAACCAATGAAACGTAGTCTGCCATGGAATTATCTCGCGTTTCTAACTCGGCGTAACTAACTACTACATTCTCTACGGTAGAGTGTAGTCTGAAAGCCGAGCCCGCCTTCGACGCAGTCGAACGATGTCTCCAATGTCATTTCAGAATGCTCTCGAGCAATCCGGTCGATACTTGCGAAGTGATAAGCGAGCGCCTGAGTTCAATGTTGCGCTTTCCTCAACATGTGCACAAGACCAAAGCGGTGCTCAAATGACCAGAGCGGCGAAACGAAACTTTTGTTCAGTATAGAGGTTGCTTTATTGGTTTCTCCGTTCCGTATAGATTACGAACACAAAGGGAAATGGCTTTGCGGCTCCGACGTTCACGATGAAACAGAAAGGCGCGCCGTGTCTTCGAAAGTTGCAATGTTTTCGACGTAGAATCGTTCGTTATTAACTGCGCCTCAAATTGCCGAATGCGTACCCGCGCCGCCGCAGTTTTCATCGATTGTTTTCGCTGAATGATGGCTGACCGTAACGACTTTGAATCTTGGCGGCTGTGCCAGTTCTTTTTTTTTTCTTTACAAGGAAACGATTGCAGCCGTACTGCACTCAGTCAGAACGAGCTGCCGATTTGTTCGTGGCTACCAAGAACTTCAGCGAGCATGGAACAGCGCCCCACTGGCTATCTCGTTTTGGAAGGGCAATTAAAGGAATCATTAGGACTCACAACGCTTAAGAGATAAGTAGGCAACCGTCCGCGCGTTTGTTTAGCCGAGCCCGAAGGTTTAACTGTGTTCGAGTTTCGCAATTCATTCGATTGGGCGACAAAAATGACTAATGGTTGAACATGTTTCTCAAGCAAGGTCTCTTCTGCGCACGTGTTGCACCCTGCACCACTCCCTGCGCAGTCCTGTAGTTACACGCAAGGGCACCCTGGTGGCGTTTTCGATCAGGAAAACTGACAAGAGCAGTGAGGTACGTGCACACAGGAGAGAGAGAGAGAGAGAACACTTTATTGATGAACCGGAGATGTTAGCCTGGTTAATGGCCTGGCTTGCTACTCCAGGTACTTTGCAGTGATTATGATATTTACAGTGATCACATCTAACATAACAAGTACATACGGTCACACTTACTCACACACTTATATATACATATATACACTATAACTCAGTTTACAGCGTTTCATTGAGGCATGTTGCCCGTAGAAACGCTATCAGCGCCTTGGTGCTACGTAGTGCGCAGGCGCTGTCTTGCCACGGGCCTAGGAGATGCCGCAGCTCCAAGGTCGTACCGTGTGGCAAGACCTTGGAGCTGCTGCACACAGGACATTCGAAAGAACTAAAGGAGCTAGGTAAACAGTACGGAAACTGCACAGCTTTGTGCTGGCTGACGTAGAACTGCAAGTTAAACTGCACACCCAGCAGACGGACGATGACAAAGATCACAGCCCGAGTCTTAACTTACAACTTTATCCTTAAATCAGCGCTACGTTGTCGTCTTTGTCATCACTCTTGTCCTCCTAATTTCAGTGGCCCGTCTACAAAAAGACCATGTTAGAAGAAAACTTCACTATCTAAGCGAGTTTCTCGAGTTACCGTGCACTTATCGCGAAAAGCATTCCAAACACACAAATACGCAGGAAGGAACGCAATACATGAGCGCCGACCTGATAACCGACCGTTTGTACTGTCCGTTCTTTACGAGGCTTTTGCGTGTTTGCGCTGTTTTACAAGATTATTCGCTAGCGTGTATGAGAGTCTAAAGTTGACGTTCGTGAAAGGGCCCCTAAACCACCCACAGGTCAAAATTTAGTTGATGTGTTGCTGTTGTGCCGGTGTTCGCAAAGAACACGTAGCCGTAACAAATTTTTAAAACGGTATCGTAATAGCGGAGTTCCACGCGCTTGATTATTTCGCTCTCTCCTGCACCACACTCCAGCCGATGGCCGGTGCCAACTCTTCGCCGAGTGCTCCTCCGAATGTCACGCGACAAGCGCGCCCACGCGAAAACCACACCACACACGACGCGGAAGAGCAGACAGGTAGGGAGCGCGTGTAATTGCTAGCAGACTAACCGGAAGTTGCAGGTTCTCATCCGGCCAATTGACGGAGCTCTGTGCCTGCTGACGTCAACAAAAACACGCTGCTGACGTCACGGCTAACTCTGGCATGCAGCAAAATCCCGGAGAAGCGCACGGTACAGTATTTTGAGTTTGTGGCGCGGCCGCGGCGCGCAGCCCTGCCGCATTTGCATTGTTCATCCTGATGGCATTAGGAACTCGATACGCGTGTTAACTTGAAATGTTTAAAAAAAATGTCGGGGGTGGATTATGGGCCCTTCAACACGCATTCATCAGCAGATTTTTGACATCATCAAAAAAAAAAAAAAAACAGGAAAGACGACGTGAGTTACGAAGAGCCGCAGTTCAGAGAGTGGGGAAATTTGTTTTCGAAGGCGTTGAGGGGAAGCACTTTAGGCTTTTTCCTTCCTTCTTTCTTTTTGTTGACAATGCTAAAAATATAGAGCTAAAAAGACGTTTTAATAGAAATTTAGAGAGGACGTGACGTAGGCACAAGCTATCAACAAAGCGCTAACAGAACACCCGTTTGCGCATCTTATTGAACGTTCTGGGCACCGTTATTTACATCACGAAACTCACCGGCAACGCCTGCAATTACGATGCATTTCATTTCGACCCCAGCGTCAGCAGCTGGCCTGGAACGGACGGCGCAATTATTTCACTCCGCAAAATTCGGCTGTCGTTGCGTCTGAAAATTACAGCAACGTAGCATTACATCCGTCGATGTTTTGGCTCTCACGCTCGGCGTAAACACGTCCAGCGTCGAATTTAAGGCGCGTGTCTCGACAGCAAACGAGGTTTTTGCGTTCTATAAAGTTTCGTTTCTGGACACAGTACAGCGAAACAACATCGGACTGTACCACGAAGCCGCCTAATTACAACGAATCCAATGCAACCGAAGGGCGAGGAGGTCTAGTGAGAGAGAAAGATGGGGGCTAGGGGGTGGGCGCACGCCGTGTGGACGCCGTTATCGCTCACATACACGGGGGACCACCACGACCGCGTGTGCGCGCCTGTCTTCCGGCAGAAAGTGCGCAACAAAATCGATGCGCGCCGGAGGACCGCCCGTTTTCCATTAGGGAACAGGAAACGAGTCGGCGCGGAGCGCAGTCGCGAGTTTTCAGGACTTGAATCAACGACAGCTAATGCCTAGTCGGACACCGTCGCCAGCGCCTAGTGTGCAATTCGGAATGACAATGAATGAGAACGCGCGGTGCGCGTTTCATATGTGGTTTGGGAATCGATTTGCGTTTGACGGCTGTGCGTGGGACGCTAAGATTTTGAACGTCACCCAGTCGATTGGTGATCACTTCCTTATAAGTTATTTATTTCTGGGGTATACGTGACTGAAAGTAAGAAGAATTGAAATAAATGCGTGTAGTCAGAGAACGCAATGCCGATAAAAATAAATTTGCATCACAGCTCATTTGCTAGCATTATGAGATCTTTCTGTTTTATTTCACCCCCTTTTTTTCTCATCTCCTTAGTGTTGAGTAGTAAACGAAAGATACATCTGCTTAACCACCCTGCCTTTCCTTCCTTCTCTCTCTTATCCCAATGCATCAAAGAGTGGGAACTAGTGTACAGTGGTTGGGAAAACTGCAATGACGACATACTAAAGCCTTTCATGTGCACCAATCGGTACCAATTGATACGTACGCTGCATTGGCACTCTTTTCAGATAGTTATCCGTTGAATGGACGACTCTGTTATAAGTCTGTGCTGTTGCGCGGGCAAGTATGCCAATTCATTTACAAGCAAATTATTTGGCAGTTACCGCCGTAAAAAGGCCATTTGGTGAAGCCCGTAAACACAGAAGCCTATAAAAGATAAGTAAGCAAGCCAAAATTCATACGGGTATATAAAGGGTAAATATATGTTGCATTGCCCATAATGCTTAGTTATTCCGGAAACACAAATTTTCACAAGCCCATTACGGCATCGAATTTTTTTTATTGTATACAATGCACATAAATTCACGTGTTGCGACGTGAATTAGGCGAACCAGGACCCAATATAAGGCGCACCCTTGCAAACGGATTATTTTTACCACCTCGGCTTCTCTAAGTACATGGCTGTTCTTAAGGTCGAAGGCTTAAAACTGAGCGAACGCGACGTGCCGAGATGAAATGCCTCCTGCAAAGAGCCTCACTCTAATTATAATACAATGTAGCATTAGGCGAACAGCAGGTTACCGGGCAATGTTCCGCCTACGCAATCCATCCTTCAGCTCAATTTCACATCGACCCCTCCATCCTCCCCAGGCACGCCCAGGCCTCCCACTCAGGTTCTACAGAGAAGCAGGCTGTTCATTTCCGAAGCCATTAATAGAATGGCCCCCTCATGCGCCCACTGCTCCCTCGGCGTCCTGCAAATAGCCGGTCATTCTAACGACTGCCATCGCTCCCTACGTATGCGCGTGCTGTTGACGGCTATTGGAATGACTGAACAACGCTGAGCTGCCCGCCCACTTCGAGAGGGGATGTTGACTTTGCCTGTGCTGATAACTTCTGAGCGCAATTAAGCAGGGAGGCCATTAAGATAGATAATGTCTAATATTCTAAAAGGTATAAGCTGTCCACGTAATTTCACAAAGTCATTAATATTTAGATATCCACATTCCTCGGCACTGTGCGTAGAGGACTGTGTTCGCGTATGTTTCCGTATTGTGTGCATGACCTCTGTTCGTGTTGATATAGGGAATCATTCCTGCAGCGAGGTGGAGTATTAGCGTTTTGGATGCACTAAAGATCGATCACACCCAATAATGAATTCCGATTTTTGCGTCATCATTGCTTTTAGGCCATTATGTAACAGACGGACGGCTTAATTATTCTTGTGATTAAAATTTGCCGGCTCACTTGTGATGTTCATTGACGTCTGCTGACTTCCTTAGGAAGAGTACAGCTCCGTGTTCAAAAACTGCGGTAAGACCATATTACTAAAAGCGGCACTAAAAGAATTTACTTTTTTAAATTTCAGCCCTTGCCTTTCATTCAAAGAACGAGCCATTTACTCTTTGCATAGGCTGGACAATAGACAGGCCCTGCCTTGCATGCACCGTGTCTCCAGCGATTACTGTCCCAGGAAAAACAATAGAGAGAGAGAGGGGGGAAGATAAAGCTGAAGTTGCCCACTTTCCGGAGCCGACGAGTTTCCACACGCACTGCACGCTCTTCGCGGCTGCCGTCGGTGGTGCATGCGTTCACTAGAGTAAATGAGGTGGCTATCGCCGTTAATAGCCCCAGAGCAAGCAAGCAAGTGCCACGACAGGACAGGGGAAGTTTTCCTCGCTAATCGCAATGACTCATTGCTTCATAACGGGTGTATGGCTCTGCTCTGGCTTCTTCGGAACGCGAGATCACGCACGCACGCGTTGTGCCCGATCGCGCGGCAGACGCGCACGCGTATGTATCGATTCTTGGGCGTGGAGTCCATCGGCTGCTGGAAAAACGTGAGCGGGGGGTGATACAAGGCTCACGATACGACCTGCAACGCGTGTGTTATGAAAGTGTAGGGTGGGGATGGCATATTGCCGGGGAGGGGCGGGGAACGCTGCGCCTTCATAACTCGTGGCGAGGGCTCTTCCTCTGGGAGGCTTGCTTCGTGTGGCGTGGCCAGCTGCCCCGGAGTTATCTTATACAACAGCCAACGATGCTGTCGTCTCTCGGCAGATGGTTTTAAGAGGGCTTAAAAGGACCAAGTCGAAGGGGCGGGGAATCATTCTAACCGACCCCTTGCCGGCAGCTTCTTATGCAAGAGAAGGGTGCCTCAAACCAGGCAGATTCTTCACTTCGCCCTTCCGAGCATTCCAAATTCAAAAGGAAAAAAGAAAAGGAGACCAAGAAAGCAGGCAGTCGTGTCTATCACCATCCTCCTCTTCTCCATTTTTTTTTTTTCGCTAAAGAAAGTTCAACTTCAGAGTCATTGTAACGCACTCAGAGCGAGTGCCATAGTCTTCAGCAGGCGGTGTGTCATTACCAGATGTGAGAGTATCTTCTTTTTTTTAACTTTCACTCTTGCTTCGGGGCGCTCCGTAATAAGCACCCTTAGCGATAACTCCGCTCAAAATTTAATGAATACCTTATTAAGCGTCTTATAATGACGGCACACACGCGCAAGTTTAACGACAAGCGCTGTCGGTATGTTTATGTTTTAGCTGACAAACAGGTGCTCCGAACGCCCGGCTGGCGAGACGCTGAGATAATAATAGAATAATACAGCATTTCCAGCAGAGGAACCCTAACTTTCTATAACGATAAAATTAATCTATTCTCTTCAAGCAACTATGCGGCGGCATTTGTTATCGACACATGCATCGGTGAAATGTAACTATGCGCATCGTATGCGTGAGTTTGAATAGGCATGCAGGCTCTGCTAATTTCAGGTACTGTGTACATACGAGATTAGATGCCCCAGAACAAACATATCCTGGACGGAGGCCTTTCGATAATAAATTGCAAAAGCAATGATTGACATAACACTTATGAAGTAAGGCTTTTTTATTTTACCAGAACAAACCTTGTCGTACTAGGTTATTGCCAAATTTAATTAATTGTCATGCTGCTTTATAGCCTGCAAAAAGTAATGCGGTATTTCACACATTTAACATGAGTTACTACTCAAGGCTTCTACTCCGTTCTTGTGCGTCGCAAGTACAGTATTTCATTGATGCTCTAATTGTACGAAAGTACGGCAGCTCCTTCAAACATATTCTCGTCGATTTCACGAACGGACCATATGTGCTTGCGCATAAGAAGTTAGCGAAACATTTCGCGATTAGTTGCTTAGTCATTCTATGTTATACTGCTTTCAACAAGGCAGAGAGAGTTCAAGAACTAGACCATCCTCACTGAAGCAAGCCTTATCCTGTTTATGCATAAAATCACTGCGTTACGAAGACTTTTGCTTGACACGCGAGAAGAAAGAAAACTGTTGCAAGAAACAGGCACCCTTCAGCCAATCATTTTATAGATACATTAATTGCCAAAGCACAACGAAGAGTAAATTCGTCTGGCTTCTTGTACGACGTACCATTTCCAAAAAAATCTATGCTAGTCAGCATTCGACTCCCTGAGTGGTTCGTTTTCTCACAGTGACCGATCAAGCTCCATTGATGAAACATGTATTCGCGAAATATTCAAACCGTGACCAGAAGACATTGTAACGGTTGGTCGGAAGCTGTACAGGGTGCGTGAACCTGTGCGATAACTTGAGCTTTCAGTGTCAGCAATATAATTTAAAAAGGCAAGCTGCGGTCTTCAGTCAAAAACCCCTGCATCAATGTCTATATCGACGGTACTCCGTATGCCAACAGGCATTTTTATTCATTTCTATCTGAAGACTTCATTGCTTCTTGGAAGTATCACCCATCACTGATTGAAGGCTTTCTAATCTTGCACCAATCGTGCACTGATGAAACGGTGGTATGCCAATATTATAAAAAGAAGAAGAGCTGCACTTACGTGTTCTGTATAATTTTTTTGTTTTTTACGTGCCTTCGACGCGTAAGAATAACAGTGCGTTGTTAATAGTGATTTTGACCAACTCACGCCATAATGTTGAAGTAAAAAGGATAGTTCGAAATGTGAGGCAGCTCCGCACTAGTGTAAAAATTTTTCAGTGCACATATTGTATGGAAAGTACTGGAAGTGCTCAGCAACATCTAAATGAGGTGCTATACTGCTCATCTATAATGCTCTTTTTTTACAGGTCCCATAGCGCCACCATGATGAAGAAAATGAAGCGTGAAAAAAAAAAACAGCCTGGAAGTGCGTCTCGACAGCGCTGTTCCCGCTCATCGTTCGAAACAACAATACCCACGTTCATATACTTAAAAAAAAAAAGTTAAAGAGTCAAGCACAACCTAGAACGTGCATCTTCAATATCGCTGGCAATAATAAAATCTGCCATATTCTTAAACAATAAGGCATTAGCACTCACATAACTAAAGCAAAGCACTGCCTTCGCTAAAGCCCTTGCAAAACATTGTTATCGCTAAAACACTGTCCTCGCAATCTGCGACTTTGACAAAGCAAAACATTGTAGAAGTCTGGCGAAGCGCAAATACACAGTGAACAAATGCAATAAAAAAAGTACAGGAACGGTGACAACCTGGACGTGTGACGGCGATATAAGACGACCCAACTTGACGCTTTTTCTTGTATCTGTATCTCCCTTCTCGGCTTCCGGTTAGGTAGTTGTCATTCTTGGCTCATTGTATCCAATTTCTAGGTTGCCTTCTCGCACAATCTCCAACACACGTCTGCGACACCTGGGATGTCGTTTGCAGTGTTCCTTCTTGAAAGAAGTAGAGAACCAAGGAAAGTTATCCTCAAAGAGAAATGTTTCGGCTCGCCTGCTCCCAAATGCGCTATTTCATCGCTATACTGGCTCTCGAGGACAGACTCTTAATGTCATGGGCCCGCTCATGGTTTTTGTAAACGGTGGCGACCTTATTACAGAACCTATTGCATTATCTTATTTATTTTTTGCAACTCCGCATAGCCCAGTTTTTATCACTTTTCTGCCAGCTTGTTAAGGGAAGGGGCAAGGAAAGAATATTTTGTTAAAATAAAGTCGACCGCACAGAAGACACCGTGCTGGGCAATACTCCAAAACATTTTACACACCCATGTTTCTGGGAATAGAATTTTACGCCGGCATCGTGCCCTACCAAAAGTTGCGGTGTATCGACATGCATGGCTCTTTAGCAATCGTTCAAGTATAATACGTGCGCTTCAAACAGACGCAGACATTACCGCACTGATAACGAGTGGCTTTACTGTTTACGCTGTATGTATACGATAACGCCTGTATTCATATAAACGTCTTGCGTTATAAATGATCACAGAAGATAAGCAATTACTCATGCTGGACGTACTATCAGAGCAGCGTTTGGCCACTTGGAAAGATCACTTACGAAGGAAGTTTTGCGAATTTGGCGCTAGTTCTTTTCCAGCATCACTTTCTCAATCAGCAATCATTGAGATTGAAAATTCCTGGTATTTCTGACTGTCGTTCAGACAGTGGCAGTATCCTTTCAAATATACACTTAGAAGAAAAGAAGGTCTCCTAAATGATGTTAACGCACTTTATAAGTAACGATCAGTGATGCAAGAATAGTGCCTTCCACGGGTAGCGGGGCGTACAAAACACACAAAAGGCAAAGAGGGAAAGAGGGTGGGAAATATATTAGCTCAGCCCTTAAAATTATTCGCGCAACATCGTTCCTGCATGAGCAAACGATGAATAAAATAAAAAAACACCACTTATTTACATTGCTGACGAAGAATAGCGCGCTCGTACTTTATAATGTTATCTGATATTGTCTGCAAGAGCGCGCGCAGGCACACGATCCCAGATTAAAGGCTCCGTCTCGGAGCTTACCTTCAAGGTACACATGAGTGCTTAGAGTCTTTCGAAAGAACTGCGAGCTGCTGTTGAGTTTCTTCTTATGATTTATTTTTTCCGCATGGCGATGCGTCTTAGATGCGATTCATTAGCGAAGAGTGATTCCAGCTCATCGTATCTTAGAACAAGAGATTAACGAATGTAATGCCTTCCGGTTCCTTCGAAGAATTTTTTTCCCCGAGGGCACATCACCGTGAACGACAAAATATTTTTGCAGGGCAAGCATAAGTAAACATAAAACGGGCCTATGTTCTTTATTTTTTATTATTTGAATGTACAAAGTGGTGTCATGAAGTTCTGTGTATAAACGCTGTTTTTTGAACTTGCAGAGAATCGTTCGATGTAGACGCCGTAGCAGCCATGTTCATTAATAAAGCGGGCGATAGTGAGACTGTGCAGATGAATGTTTAATATATTTAACGCGTAGAAGATAAGAGGAAGAAATTGACAGGTGACGAGAAAAGAACGCAAGCTTGCAAACTTCAATTAACAAATCTGCGTGTATTTTTGGCTAAGCGATATCTGTAACGCACGATTACTTGGTCGTTTTAAAAGGTTATTTATTTCACTAATTGTTTGCAGTGCATTAGCCTTATGTTGCAGAATTGCTTTCACTTGCGGAATGCTGTTTTTAAACGGTGGACATGATTCATTGTTTCAATTCTAGAAAAGTGACTCCCATAACGCGCTGAAAATTTTGACATTGTGATTAATCTATTTGCGAGTATTGGTTGGATGCTAAATCTGAACAACAGCGCAATAAACATTGGAAAGACCGACCATAAAGACCGCAGACGACAATATTCCTCTTGACAATACTTCTGTTTATACGTTTAGATTTGCCAGGCATCGCACTATATCAGCGAAAGAAATGCTCACTTATGGTTGATTTCGAGGCCTACCGAAACAGTGAACAAGTTACACATTTCAAGAAAAAAAAAGTTACAAATGTATTACGAAAGACTTGGTCGTCCACGCACCGTAAGGCTGCTCCTTGTTGGCCGGTCTCTGCTGTATCCTACAGTGCACCACAACCGAACACATCCAGACGCGCACCGCACAGGAGAAGAGCATCCTCCACAGCGTCCGGTTGATCACCGGCACCGTTTCGGCAGTGGTCCGTGTCCTCCCCATGCCGACACGGAGGTCGCCGCGAACAACCCTGGCTCGCTGCCAAACACAAGTGGACCGGGCTGCCGGGTCAGTCAGTCTCTCGATCACAACGGCCGCAGCAGCAAAAAAAAAAAAAAAAAAAAAGAAGAGCAGAAACGCGCGACGAAGCACAACGGGAGACCAGAGGTGAGGAAGAGAGAGGAAGTGCGCAGATCACGAACAACGCGCACCGCGGGAAACGGCGGTGGGATGTGAAGAAGCGAGCGGCTAAGCGACCGCAGAAAAGTCCGTCGCAGGGGAGAAAAGAATCGGCGCGCGAGAGGCCGTCAAAGTGAGAGCTTCGCGCGCCCGGCGCGCAAAACCGTCGTCGCGAGAGCGGCGATGAGGCGATCTCCCCCGCGGACGGCGGTTCTCGCTGCTCTGGCGGGGATCGATGCCGCGCGCTGCCGAATATTGGGCGAAGCGAGCGCTTTTCCCGCGGGCGCCCCCGCAAGGCGACCTCTGGACAAGGATTTCGGCGCCGCCAGTAAAGGTGCGCGCGCCATGCTTCTGCGAAGTATTGGAGCACTGACGTTTCTTCTTTCGTTCCGATTCGGCTTTCTCTTGGTTCTTTTTCCATTGTTCTTTTTTTGCCTGCCTAATCTCTAGCCATTTACCTGTCTTTATACACTGATTTATGGAATATCCTTCTGCTTGTATTCCCGAAATGTTGTTAGACTAGAATTGTTACAGACATTCGCGATGCCGACCATATTGTTATTGAAGCCGGCTGGCCAGTAGCAGAGATCATTTTTGTTTCACAACCTTGTTTCTCTTATGGGCAACAAAAATCAAAGTGATCCAAAGTAATCAAAACGGCTTTTCCAAAACGTCTTTCCGCTTGGTGATGTTATGGGTAATCTGACGATCGAGCCTCTGCATGTGGGAGGTGTTTTATTCTGCTGTAACAGAGTGGGAAATTATCGTATGAATTTGTGCAGAACCCTCACGACTTACCCTCAGCAAGCAGCAGCCAACTTAACTAGTTGAAGTCGGTACCCTCGATCTCTTGTTCCCTCTCTCGCTCTTGCTCTCTGTGTCTCCCAAAAACAAATTCAGGCGCACTGGAATATTTCATATGCACTGAACGAAACGTGTGCAAGAGATAATTCGTGTATTAACCAGTTGCACAAGAGAAGTGCATCTGTACCTTATATTCGGTAAATTTCGGATTAAGGGAAACATTCATGGATATTTGCAAAAGTCGGCGCTTAGCGATGCGGACGTTGCTACGATACAATGACGTGTGACATGACCACAAGGACATAGCGATCATGCTATGATGATGCTGTAGTGCATTCGACGGTGCGGTAATCAGGGTCATGGCGATGTGGAACGTAGGTGAGGATGTGACGATACAGACATTCTTGAAAAAATGGAGGTTTCAAACGATTGTCTATCAGCGATTGTCTATCAAGTAATGTAGCTGCAGCCAACCAACCTGCAAGTAGACTTGTTTTGGTGCAGCATACGATGTAACGGTGAGGCGAATAAAATTGTGGGGCAGCATTTGATAACCAAGCAAATGTACTGTTATAAATAATATAAAATAATACTCCCACAGAGCTAAGACAAGTAAATGGTAAAGATGAAATGACACCGACAGAATGACAATGAACGATTGGGTAATTACAAGGATCCGCACGTTCTCATAACACAGTGTTTGAGGTGTGGATGTAAGGAATACGTCTTCAAAGTTAACAGCAGACACTTCCATGCATCTCAGTTCTTATATGACAAGAATATCGATACGTGACTGCGACTATTTTTGGAACACTGCGTATGTTTCGA
The DNA here is from genome assembly GCA_013339685.2 of Hyalomma asiaticum. Taxonomy (NCBI): domain Eukaryota; kingdom Metazoa; phylum Arthropoda; class Arachnida; order Ixodida; family Ixodidae; genus Hyalomma; species Hyalomma asiaticum. The sequence goes on along the minus strand of CM023485.1, from coordinate 48,125,389 downwards.
ACTTTCTCATACAGGCCTCACACCAAGTACGAGAAGGAAGACCTCCTCGTTTTCTTGAATCGCGGTTTCAGCAAAGGATGAGTTTTCGAGTCTTGCCGGGGTAAGCTACTACGCAAATTGTAATTTTTCTTGCGCGCAAACTTGCTTATTCCTCCTTGCGCAACTGCAGTTGGACAAAGTTTGCAATGTATCTCAAGGTTTTATCTTATAGCTCACTGAGATCGGCCACATGCGTGCTGCCTTTTCTGTCGCCGCTTTCTGCCACCTAAAGTGTTATTTTCTTTTGTTCTCCGCGTGATGGAGGTAGTCAAGCTGTGAAATACAACTATTTTCCATAATTCAGACTAGAACAGGGCAAAGCGCACATAAAACCTGTGCTATTTAGGCACTTGTGATTTTGAAGAAGACGGGATCTCTTGGTCGAGCGGCTGGCGTCAGAGACGTTACCTTTCAAACAATCTTTCACAACTCCACAATGTATCAGGTCATTCCATTCTTTCTCTAGGAGCCCGACACTTTAGCTCGGCTTGCTAACGTGAGTCTCTGGAACATTTCTTTAACAGCTGTCGACATTTCAACCCCCATAACTTTAACCGCCCCTGCTGAGCAATCAAGAAGCAGGATTGGAGCTGAGGGTTTGTTTCCATAATCCACGATGCGTGAATAGACTTAGTTTTTTTTTTCTTCTGCGGAACGACTGACCTAATAGAAAAAAAAATTCTGGTAACATAGATGAAATCGGTGGAAATCTTAGATGAGGTCTATGATACCTCATCTAAGGTTTGAACACCTCCAAAATTTTCCTTCGAGCATCGATTTTCACCGCCGAAACAAGTCTCAGTAAGAAAGTGAAAGTGCCCTTTGCGAACACTGGTGAAAAATAGAAGTGTCTAGAATAAATCTTAAGTATTTACGAGGCCATGCTGACAAAAGTTTCGAGGACGCCGGTACTTTTGGTGCAATGGATGGCGCCTTCTTCTGAAGCTAAACTCAATCAGCTCTTCACGTACGTGAGCTCATATAGAGGTTGTATAAGGCAAGTAACAGTCGATTCGCACCACTTCTGCCATTTCTACCACTTCTTTCTTTTTCTGTGGTCAGTTCGCACGTTATGGTATGCATTCAGAGACTAACTTACATTAAGCGATACCATTAATAACTCGCAAGCTTCCCGTCGACTGCCATTGTTTGGTTCTAGGCGCACAGAAAACTTTATGAAGATAACTACGATTCGCAGAGAGCTGGATATGGAATGTAGAGGTACTGTAATTGGCACGAGACAATGCCTGTTTACGATAACGCTATATTACGGGAGTGGACAGCGACTAGTGAAAGTTTAGATATAGTGAACTGTGAAGTTTGGTTTGGAATCACGCAGCTCTTGCTCGGTATTATTGTGAGTCAGCCAAACACTTTCGTTCGTGTAAACCCTTGCATCTTAGGGCATAGTGTACTGCTGTCACAGGCAGGCAGCACCACCTTACCGTAATGAAGAACGTGCTATCGTTCAAGAAATGCGCAAGATTTCGAATATGCCAACTTTCATTTAACTTAACGCGAAAAATAGCATCTGGTCTAGACCTGGGCTGGTGCTGTCATCGATTTCTGGCTATTTTACCTTTGTAACTGTCAGTTCTCCTATCAGTCTCACCTGGAACTCAAATGCCCTTGCTTTTTTTTTAATTTCTCACCTCTCTGAAGTGTGTATCCTATAACAATGATATCAGAAAAAAAAAACAGGGCTGACGCATACAAAATTTCTGGCGATATTTTTTTGTCCTGAAAGCAAAAAAAGCTTGCACTCTAAAATAAAGAGCTCAATTAAGTGCAGTTCTGGTTGCAGTCACTGCACAGGAGCAGGTGGCAAACGCATGGAAGCAGGGTGAAAACAAGCCCTAAAGAAGTGAAACGTGGTACACACAGTTATGCTGTATATAGTAGCCGTACTGAAGCGTTCGGTTCAATATTCCAATAAGTCCATATGCTGCAGCGCGTAGTCCGTATGCATATTTTATATATTTGTCGTATATTTGCCGCATATTTTCATATGCTCCTTACGGAAGCATATGGCGTTACTGGAACGGCCATAAGGAACGCTTTAGTAGAGCAGGTACTACTTCTATTCCTTGGGATGAATGCTCTTGACTTAAGCGACTGGGAGGTAAGATGCTGGGAGGTCAACCTGGGCTGGGCCCGTTTAGCTACCCCACACTGGGAAAACGGAAGGGCAGGATAACCTTGAAAAGATACCGATATAGAAGAAAAAACACACTGTATAGTGTGGTCGATGCTGTAAATGTTCATTGTCCATTCTCCAAGATGGTGAATCAGTCCAGCAGTGTATAGAAAGTTCAGCAACACTTTTGTTTCTCGTCGTAGCTGAGATATACAGCGCCATGGACCTAAGGCCATGGTAACGGTGAAAGCGATACCTGTGAAGGGCTAAGTTAACATCTGGGGCACAACGCTAGAAGTTGCTAAACAAAATTAACAAAACTTATCTTGCGTAAATATTGTCCTCACTTAGCCGGTCGGCTTCAATAACGGAGTGGCTGAAGTATTTCCTTAACACCCAGAATGGTCTCCCGTAAATGTTACCGGTGAGGGCGACGCGATATGGTACCACAAGTCTATCTTGCACGTATGTGACAGCATATGTTATACGTATGTTGCCATGTATTATACGTACAGGAATACCCAATAAACAGGGGGGAAATGAAGAGGGGGGGGGGGAGTGAGGACTGGCGCTGCAGCTCAGTTGATAGCGCATGAGACATGCTATCCGAAGATCGAACGTACGGTCCTTACCGACGGCGGTTGTTTTTCGTCAACATTTACTCCTTCATATTAATGCCATAGTTAATGCACTGTAGTTAAAATTACAGTTATTGTCCTCAACGTTTTTCTCGGCTTCATCATTTGTTGGCTTCAATAGCTTCCGCCGAACAAGGCAACGTTCAGTTATTCGCAACAGGGACGCGTTTCGTTATTGCATCCGCAAATACATATACGCATTCAAGCCACATTCAAACTGTATCTTACCGACGAAACGTAGAATAAGAAGAGACTTCACGACATTCGAGAGGCCATCACTACGGCACGTTTCAAAATCATATCGTGTAATTGCCAGATAAAACCCGAGAAACTGTTGTGATAAATTTTTTTGTAAGAAAACAAGTCAGTAAGATTCAAAACCTACAAAGTGCATGAGGTCTTCGTGTGTTCCGACTATTGTTGCAGAGTCTCAGAGTATCTGATATTCAATTTAGATAAGCATTAAGAAAAACCTGTGCCGAGTACCGAAATCTGGAATGATAAATGAGCACGTCCTTTTAGTCCTGTGTACACTAATGCAGAAAATGTGTAGAGCAGCAATAAAGAAATAGAAGTCATCGTCTCTCCTTATTCTTAAACATGCTATTCAAATGCGTAAATGGTACAGAATACTTACGGTGAGTCACATGACAATCGCATTAATACGACGTGTAATACACCACATGGCTGACATTGAAGCTGACCTTTGAAACCACCGTTTGATAGAGTGGACGGCCATCCACAAAAGATCGCTTGCACAGATCGCGACTTATCTGCCGAAAAAGATAACGCATAATGGTGGCATTCAAGGTAAGACATATGAGTATGCAGCAGTGTTGCGAAATATAAAGCATACTTCAAGAATGACCAGAGGCTGGACATTACTCGTGAGAGCACATGTATAGAAATGATGACTAAGGAAAGCTCAAGATTTAATGCACTGTTGCAATTTCCTAGGACCGCGGGTCCTCTTCGCACTTTATGCATAAATCGATCATCACAGGCTAATGATTATCGGAGTCTGAAGCACCGTGAAGGCACGAAAATAAATTTGATCACCGACCGCAGGAGTTTACGTATACAAATGTAAACGAAAAGTTCATCAAGTGGCATTTTCATTTGCTTAGTGTTAACATAAAACATATAGCGCTGCTGTCGTAAGACCTTTCGCAGCTCAGGTGAAAGGTCTTACAGGCACCTAAGTATGCTTACTTGCGTCAAGTGTGAACTTGCGGCACGTCTTCGTTTGACGACTACGTATTCATCCTTAATATTTTGATGCCCATATCGAGTGAAATTAGGACGTGACGTCATCATAAGTCGTCATCAATGATGTTATTGCACGATGTCACTTTTGACTCGATCGCGCCGTCATAATGCCATGTTGACGTCGTAATAACGCCTTCATGTTGTGAAACCCAACACCAATTAAGTTGCTTGAAACATGATTGCATTTCTTCGAGCTATAAGGCGTTATGACCTCGTAATACGACGATGTCACTTCGTCATGTGACGTCATCATCATGACACCAGGAGGTAAGGGCACTCGTCGGACGGACCCCTGTAATTCCTCTTCACGAACCCATAAAACTTTTCGTAATAATTGCAACAGTTAGCAAAGCAGTCATGCTAGAAAGCCCTCAAATGATGCCTTCAGTTATTTCATTCCATATTTACGCACACGGTACTTTTTTCCGAGATTCAGTCCAACCGCAGAGCAATTTCGTCTAGCCGGTAAGAGAGGAGCGCGGTGGGTTTGAGCGAACTGGACAAACCAGGCAAATACTGCGTTTCTTTTTATTTATCTCACCACGTTCTCATTTTCTTCTCCAAGGGAGGCCGGTCACGTTCCGTCGAACAATTGGCGCACCTTAAGGAACGTCACGTACCCCCATGTCCCTGCGGTGAGTGGCGCGAACGGAAAGCCATTGAAGATCTGGGGCCGAATGTGCGTTTGTAATTCTGCGAACGAGTAACACTTGACAGACATAAGGTGACCCACCTCCTTTCACGTTTATTTGAGCACGCTTGTGGAGCGGAATATAGTGAAGCTATTGTTACTGGCTCGGTCGGCAAGTTTAGTTTGGCAACATAGGGCTGCACGGTGTCATGTTTGTTTTTGTCGGAGGTAAGTCCAACGACTAAGAGCTGTTAGTTACTCGGAATTATTTTGCTCTTCAGTACATTATCTTGAACGATGATTGAAAGAACACTGATTCAGCAGTCCGTTAACTCCAAAACACATTGAAAGGACTTTTCATTGCGTACTGATGGTGACATCGTATTATAATGTACGCAATGAGGGTGCCAGTCTGAACTCCGTCTGCAATCCTTTATTGCGCCCTAAAAGCAAGTACGGTAGTAGCAGTGCTGGTAGTAGTCGTAGTTATAATAACCCTGCAGTAGTGCTACTAGTTGTAGTAGCAACGGTGACAGTATAGTAGTAGTAGCAGCAGTGGCGGCGGCGCTGCTGGCGGTGGTGGTGGTGGTGGTAGTAGTAGTAGTAGTAGTAGTAGTAGTAGTAGTAGTAGTAGTAGTAGTAGTAGTAGTAGTAGTAGTAGTAGTAGTAGTAGTAGTAGTAAGTGCTATATTCACAGTAAGCGTGTACGCGTACGTTTCGGCACTTCGGATTTATATCAATATATACGCTGTGTCTTCAATTATATCAGCGACCTCAAACAAGGCTGCACGACGCCAGCCACTAACCTATCACGAAGACTACTCTTCTTACCCATAATTCCGCTTTAAATGGAAACTCATTACGTTGTTACTACAGCTATGAGTTTTCAACTTCGTGGTTGGCTACTTCATTATGGCAGAAAAAGAAACTACAGCACACCACATCAATTGGAAATATTGCCTATTCTTTCGCAAAATTAAGCTGTTCTGACTTTACAATCGCTAAACTTTTTCGATTGAATAAACGGCAATTTACCTGCAAGTGATTTTATTTTTAAACTGCCTTGCATAAAACGATTGTTATATCCATCAAGATCATAAAGGACCTAAAATAACAGAGAAATTCGCCTGTTGTGTTTTACTTGAAGCTTCTTCTTTCAATCTATATAGTAAACAGTTCGATTTCCCTCCACGGGTACATTTTCTTTAATAGGCCCGAAGTGCAAAAAGCGTTGCATATGCGGCTGGTAAATTAAGGTGACTTATCTTAAAGTTAGCGGCTTTCTGTGCAATAACAGAACGGAAGCTTTAAGATTAGCAGTGGAACGAAAGGCAAAGTTTGTTGTGACGCACTTAGTTTTTGCATTAAATCATTCAAATGTTTCGTGCCACAGTTTTGCGATCTAATCACTTCGACTTTCTTCGCTCTGTACGATGAGCACAGAGGCCATTTAAACGCTATCTGACGAAACTAGGTCAACAGTGGTTGAGGGACTGCTGCGCCCCGTTGACTGTTTAGACATCAGCGGCTGGGACCTGGCATGTCGTGAGAATATTGCGTATGCCAACCCAGCAGCTCTAATCACTCATTGAGTCTTCAGTACAGGACTGTCTCTGTCCATGTAAGAAGCCGCTGAGGAATACCGTAGACTTTTGCATACTGACATCCAAGGACGTGCAACGTATATTCGTTTGACAAAGGAGCTTCGGAAACGTGTGTGGATACTATGCATCTGAATGAACTATGAATGAAGGAATAACATTCAGCGGCTGCATCACAGTTATTGATAAACGTCTTCTCTCAGCCTCAGTCAAGTCAGCTATCGCAGTACGTCCATGATAACCCCACAGCAGAACGTGTAACCACAGAAAGAATCCGAACTATCAACTAAAACGAAAATCCGTTTTAGTTGATGCTTGACGTTAGAGCTACTTTCTAAAAGCATCACTATGAGCAGTTAAAGTAAATAAACTCACTACATACGGTACCTTTTCCATAGCAGGTAGTAAACGCTACAGTTTGACGTTCCCGGAAACATGACCTTCTCCAGGCGCATGTTTTCATGAGAAGCGATGACAGACGCACAGCTTGATTCAGCCCTACGCGGCTCGTTCAAGAAAGACGTCATCGATTTATGCATCAGTCAATATGCAACAACGAAACAGCAGCTCACTCTGAAGGCTTACCTCGAAAGAAAATCACATAGCACGTGCGGTAATCGAAATTTCTTGATGGCGGAGTAGGGCACAAGAACGAACTGCAGTGGTCGGGACTACCGTTCAAGAAAGGAACGCCTTCGCGCATGACAAAACGATGATCGTGTCTGCGCAAGGAAGATTCTTATCGTTCTCTAAATAAATATCGTATGCACAGTGCGTTTCTCCACAACATATCCGGATCGGCTGGCAGTCGCAAAATAGGCTGACGCATACTCCACGCGGCAGTGGTATCTACGGTCACATATCTACGAATAGGTAGACTGCCATTTTAGCTTAGCTGACAAGGTTCCGGGCTTAGAAACGCGGAAACCATGTCTCCAAGGCTAACACGGCAGTTAGATGAAGGACACGGGTTCGATTCCAGGTCATGGCGGCCGCCTACTGATGCGTACGAAATGTAGCAAAGCTACGGAACTTTGATATAAGTGCTCGTCGAAAAACCCCTGACGGCCAGAATTAACTCACGCAAAGATATGATAATTATCAACAATTAGGCGTTTTTTCTTTTCTACCTCAAAATAAAACCGAAATCTTACGCTTTTCTTCCTTTGTTTTCACAAAACTGCTTCGACTTAACGACAGAGTTTGAGAAGCGTTGTTTTATCTTCCACGTCTCATCCATAATCGCCAATATAAAGAAGACGATTCTTTAGTGGCATACAGTAGCAGTGTGCCACTGCTCCGCCTGTTGTCTGCCTGCACTCTTTACAGCTAGACACCAAAGGAGGGTTCAAGCAGTGACCTACTAGTGCGAGGGGCGCAGAGAAGGAGCTTGTAAGGGATGTTCGCGCACGTCGCAATCACGGAAAAGGGCCTCCTCCTGGCCACCGAATCGAGCGGCTCTGAGAGCACGGAGCCGCAATAATAACGGCTGGCTCTCCCCCGCTAGTGAGCAGCGGCTTTTCCATCACCGATGAAACAAGGCGTGATGCGATCCAGCTCTGATCAAAGCAGTGGATGGAACGTCCCTGGACCGAAATCTGCGACGCGAGCGCCATAGAGGTGGTACTAATAGGAATGTCGGTATTCTTATTGTTGTTCGCAAACTAAGAGGCTTTACTCTCACTCGTTATTGCAGGTAACTATTGCCATAACGAGTAGGATAAGCACTGCCGTAACAAAGCCTGCGGTGGGGTCGCAATAGTGCTCCGCGATGCTTAAGAGTCCTGTTGAGATGGAAAAGGCGATGCGTGTGGAAATAAAGAAAGGTGAGGAGGTGGAGGAGGAGGAGGGAGGGACGGAGAAAGGGAGGGAGGTTAGCCAGTGCTGAAAGGGGAAATTGCGTATGAAATTCCCGCAAGATGTGTGCACGTTCCTGTATATTATGCAGCGAAATCTGTAGTAATAATTATTACTGACGGGGTTTTAGGCGCCGAAACGACCAGATAAGACATGGCCCAGCGGAGGGCACCGGAACTTCTTCGTACTTCGTGTTGTTTAATGTGCACTGAAGACACACAGTACACGCACCTTTAACTTCTTCGCCTCTGTTGAAGATGCGATCACCGCGGTCGGGATGGAACCCGTTGCCGTCGAACCGGCATACGGGCATCATTACAGCTTCACCAATGCGGGCGCTCTGTAGCGACATCTATGGCAATGCGTCTTTTTGTTGTAGTTGCTATCGGGGAAAGCGCTTAGCAGCGATATTGAAGCAAACATCCCTGCGAACGTAAAGAAAAAGAGAAGAAACTGAAAACATCAACTGTTTTCCAGGCCAGGAAAGGAAAGCGCCTCATAGGGTCGTTTAAAAATGCATTGACATGAGAATTGGTAATGCACAGGGCCATTTTTATTTTTTTATGTTTATTTGAAAATATGCTGCCTATCTTTTCAGTTTCGCGTTATTCTACGCAGCTCGCTGAATTTATTATGTTCTGCTTTCCGGCTAAGACAACCTGGCTGTATTTCATAGCATTTTCGTTAGGTCTCTGTGACTGACTATCCCATTCAATTTTTGCTGGGAGGCTGAGTCATTTTGGCATGCAGGTCCATCGGATCAGCTATACAAGAAGTCTCGGCTAGGGTCCCTTTGTATAGCTGTTCGGATAGTTCTTCGCGGATTAACGATTAGGGTGGATAGGTCTTCGCCGAATTAGCGATTAAGCGACGAATTTCATTAGGTTGTAGCTATATAGGTTCACGGATTAGGCCGAAGCTATATAGCTCGAGCCATTAAAGTGAAGCTATATATTTATCTCTTAGTAGAGAGAGTCATCTCTACTTCTTTTTAAAAGACGGGCGAAGATAACTTCGACAGAAAGACCCCTATCAATATTACCAGGAAATGGATCTGAAAGTTCTACGTGTACGTTGTGCGATCCGACATGGCCAGGCTGAAGAAAGAAGTTATTTTTATTTGTGTGCGGCAGCAGCTGAAAGTGTCTACGACACTATCGGGTATCTTTCGCAAAAATTTTTAAACTCCACTCTCCCTAACATTCTTCCTTCTGCTCCATAAAACACTGACAAATCACGAACGTAGTAAGCCGGACTGACATCAAGAGGAACGCGTTGGAGAAACGCGGAGCGACGCACATAACTTTAAATGACGCCTCCGGGCGAAAGGCTGGAAAATGAAGCCGAAAGAAAGCGGCGAAGGCACGCTCTTCCAAGGATCGCGTCCGTCCAACAATTTATCATCAAAAAGAAAAAGAGAAGAAAGACAAACATCTTCCGACAATAATTTTACTTCCTCTTCGTCTTATCTTCGTCCCCCCTACTTCTTCGCGTCGAAATAACAATCCTCTCCTTTCTTCCCAACGCCGTTTCGAGAAAGGCCCTGGTGTCGACGGTTCGTGCTTTTGTTGGCGTCCTCGAAATCGGTCTTTGTTCGGATTTCTCTCCGTGTCCCGAGATTCACTCTCTTTATTTTCCAACATTTACGGCTTCCTTCACATCCGAGATTCCTTTGACGAAAAGAAATCGAGCTAGCGATACCTGAGAGTGTTGGCTTCGTTTCGTTCTTTATTCTTGATTATTTCATTGAAGCCTTTGCTTGAGCCATTTTCCCTCACAAAGGAAGCAACATTACGCTCGACGCTATCGGGACAAGCAAGCTGTGAAGAGGAAAGAGAAGTGGCTGAAACTAAGTGAGGCCTTAACATCGAAAGCTCGCCGACGATTTGCGAAGATATGTCCATCCGCTCGGGCTAACAATAACCATTTAGACAGGTTTATTATTTTTTGCTTTTCTCCGACTATCCCTCTCTTACTTTTTTTTTCTTGCAGACAAAACTCTTCTTCGTGTTATTAGTATCGGGACATAAAAACTACCGTCTATTTTTTTTTCTGCCACGATGCCCGAGTGCTATTACGTCTAACTCACTACATAACCTCAGCATTTTGTCGATTCGTTCACTTATTGAGCCTTCTAATGCCAGTCTAGCAGCGAACGGCGCTAGTGAACAGAACGTAATGGGCACAAACGTGAGGCCGCGACGTTTGCCGTTCAGTGAGCTCGTTCAGATGACTTGGCATAAGCCTGAGCACCGTATTTTTTAAAAATAAACAATGAAGAAAAATTTGCCTCGGAGGAAACTGTGCAAGTGTAATATGCTACTCTGTGGTTATAAGCAGCAAGGCGTGGCAGGCTCGCATGTGGATTGAAGCCAAAGCAGTAAAAGTGACTTTTACTTCTACGTTCAAAATAGTACAGCGCAATGTACACAATGTTGCAGTAAGGAACCCTTTTAGGATATTACTAGACGGTAAAGATTACCTTAGCACTTAGCGAACTAAGAACTGTGAGAAAGATTACGATTCAAAAAAGAAGAAGAAGAAGAGCGAAAGTACACAATGTTGATATTTTCCTATCGTCCTATGCGATACTGCGCTGTGTGTATCCTATATATCAGCCAAAATTAACGAAGCAGGAAACATGATTCTCAGACACTAAGAAAGCAGCACCTGCACCCGTAAAACCACAATGCACAACCTCTACTGAACGATGCACGGCTGCAACTGTCCACTACACAACGTATCCTGGAAAGTTGCACGTGTTAGGTCCCCGGACGTGCAAACAGTGAAATGAGAAAGGCCCCTGCTGACTGAGGCGAGAACTCTGAACATATGATGACCGCCTAATCTAAACTGCGAAAACCGCGCCCTCCCTTGAGAACCTGGCAGACGAACGACAGTTTCACTCAGGGGCCACGAGGACAGTAAAAGGGAGTGAATATGTGCAATAACTGGCCCTCAAATGACTGTGAGATATTGAGTCTCACTCAGAGCGTTCTTCCGACACTAAATATTTCTTTCCCTCCGTTTTCTGAAACACTGTTGTCAGTACTGTCTAAGGTAATTGCTGTGGACACTCAGGCATTACTTCTATGTTGCTGCTTTATAAACCGCTGTTATGGCGATAGCTACGTACATTGATATATATATACATATGGTAGTGCGTATCTATATAGAATTGTGGAATTTTTATTATCCATCATATAAGGAGAGACGGGAGATTTTTGGTAGCGCTCCTGTAAAGAGAACTTCTCCTTTAGCGTTAGTCTCCCAGGTGAAGCACACTTACAAATGTTTCGCCGTCCGAATGGGTTACTATATTGACATACAAATTACTTCGACACATTGCAGTGGAGAACTGTAGTACTGCACTGTAAAGTACTGGATTCGGGGTGTCATCATAAGAAATATATTGTATTTCATACGTAATTCTTACCCGTAGAGCTACACCAAATTATAGGTTTCTCACTGCGCTAAATTCGATGATATATTTACGTGCATAAACAGGATTAAGGGACAACTATTAGCCACTGTTTATGACGAGATGGCAAAAAAATCTTTTGGTTGCGGTCTTGTGAAGAGGACTTTTGCTTTTGTTTCGCTTTCCTGGGTGAAGCCCACTTACAAAGGCTTCACCGTGGATTGGGAGCCCCGCCACGGTGGTCTAGTGGCTAAGGTACTCGGCTGCTGATCCGAGGGTTGCGGGATCGAATCCCGGCCGCGGCGGCTGCATTCCGATGGAGGCGAAACGTTGAGACCCGTGTACTGCTCGATGTCAGTGCACGTTAAAGAACCCCAGGTGTTTGGAATTTCCGGAGCCATCTACTACGGCGTCTCTCATAATCAGAGATGGTTTTGGGATGTAAAACCCCAGAAATCAATCAACCGTGGATTGGGATAGTATGTGGGAGACGGACATCACAAGTCTTCATTATATTCCAGTCAAGTCGAAAGACACATTGGATAAGGAAAGAACGAAGTAGAATCATACTGTAATTGAAGCAGTACCATATGAAGAAATGTGAACCAGCGGAATCTTGAGGGCGACCAAAGCACGGGATAAAGAGTTCAGCGCATTATTATGTGATACCCTTAGAAAAACAATAGTTTTCTAAAGGCCCCTTCAACTGATCTTGAGGCAGATAAGAAAAGGTATGAGGGTACAAATGAAGGCCAAACTAAATGATGCACTTGAACGAAGCGGGTACGTAGGAGCCTTCCTTTCTGTGTGTGGATCCTTTGACAAAATCTTTTGTATGTGTTTCTTGGTAGAAGACTCATAGTAAGGACTTGTTCCATGACACCTTAGCATATTTGTACACTGGTGTTTCATAGTTGAATGCTTTCGTTGTTGTTGTTGTTTTTATAACTTACCTGCGCCAGAGACTGAAACGCGAACATTCAGCCACATATCATACAACCGTCGGAAAGAGACACTTTTGACACTGGATGCGTACGTTAAAGACATCCACTTTACAAATGTATTTCCGTCATCTAGAAAATCTTACGTGGCAGCGAGTCTTTCTTGACATCGAGTCGTTCGCTGCTGACCGCGGTACCACCTGCTTTATTTCTCCTGTCTGCCTCGTTTTGATCCTGGTAACAAATTTTAAGAGGATATATTTTTTTCTTACCTTATCATACTTAGCATGCCTGCTCGATTGGTCGCTGTGTCACTGTACGCATTTGCATACATATAAACAAGGATGTGATTTACATGAGTGCTCTATTTTTTTCTGTCCGGAATGAAAAACGGCACCGATCAGAAGCAAGTAGAGTTGGTGTCAAATGGCAGGCGATACATGTCATTACGAACGCAAGCTCTTACATAGACGCCTCGTTGTTATCGCCAGTCTCACTTCCTTCACCCACGTCAATTTTTTCGCTCATAAGAATGCGCGGGGTTCTCCATATAGCGGTAGGGGGATGGAGGGGGGCAAGTGTTAACCGCAGCGTCCACCCTCTTCCTAACCACCTAGCGCCGATGTCATGTCGGTCAAAACGCAGTTCAATGTAAAAGTATGGGGTAGATTTCGCGCCCCCCTCAGGTGATTAGAAAGGGAAAAGGGCAGCGCCCCCCCCCCTCCCAATTTTCTCTTGAGGTGGGGGGAGGGGGCTGTCATTTTCCTTTTCGTTGTCTGCATATTGACATCCTGCCAGAAATTCTGACCATCACTCCTTCACTATTATGCTGTCGTCACTCCATCCTGCCCACTGCATTGTCGAGTCGTAATCGTGCTCGCGGCGTTGCAGGACAGTAATCGTCTTGGGTTATTTGTCCTGCCACCGTTATGGTGAAATAGCTGCTGTTGATGATGAGACTGACTGCTACAATATCGGCACCAAAAATATTATTTATCAACGAAATTAAACCACGAACATGCCGATTAGTTGCATATGCAGTGTTTTCGACTAGGCAGTTGAAGTCGTAGAGAAGCGCAGTGGAACTAATTCCAGGGAGTGTATTAAAGGATCTTATGGTGCTTACATTGGCGCCTACAGGACTCTGGGAGGAATGAAATATAACTTACCTGAAAAATAAGTGTTCATGACAAATGGGCGACTAGATTTAAAATCTGACAATTTTCGCAAATTATTTTATTGTTCTTATTTGCACATCAGTGACTTCTGCCTTAAAGCTACATAATAAGATTAGTATCAGCGAGCAGATAGTGCCTGTATCGGCAATGTGTCCGCAAATTTTTTTGCTTTTTATTTCTCATCATTTCTTTAAGCATTTCTTTATTCATAGTTTAACAAACATAAAGTGGTTGCTTTATGACGCACTAAATATACTATACTAATTTTGTTTGTTTTAATATATGTGATCGGCGGTACTTGAAGGACCAAAGGTTGAATTGCTTTATCGCCTCGAATGTACACTTTGGTGAAGCGTACCACTTAGGGTAACATCACCACAATACAGTGCAAGTTCAGTAACCTATCCTGAAGTGCAAAATAGAAGATTACGTTCACACATTAGACTTGAGCCATGGCGAAACTCTTTTTTTTTTTCCTGTGCCTGGACTCTGTCAGGTAAGCATTCGGAACCACCAGCAAGATACTTAAACATTGGGACCCTCCTTCAAACAGCGCTGACGTTCCAGCTCGCTTTCTGCTATCATCGCTCGGAGTTTATCATGCCAACGCCTACGCTTTAATTATTGCGGTCGTCAAACGTGCTATAGCTGGCAAATCGCAAGTCTGTCGAGCTTAGTATTTAGCGAAACCAAAGAGTACTTCATATACTTGCTCGCAAAGCTTTCGGAACCAACGTCCTCGTTAAAACATGGGCCGACCGCGTGGCACGCGCTCGCTCACGCGCAATCGCGCACCGCTCGCAATAAAATTTATGCCCACTTTTATGCCCACCCAGCTGTAGCGATGTGGCTAGAATCAATTTATCTTCTTTTTTTTATTATTATTTCCCCACTTACTGCGTTCCCTATGAAGGCAAGCCCACGCCTCTAAAGCCTCGCGGAACCCCTCTGCTGGCCGTTGCGTAATCTGCACTGCGAACAAAGGAATTGCGATGGCTGCGAGGCACGTGTTTCCACTCCACATGAAACGCATGACTCACGTCGCCCAAAGCACTGACGCCCTGCTTTCTTGCCTTTTACAGATTACGAGCGTATGAAATTATGAGAGGAAAATATAATGGCAATGGTTCTTTACAGCTTCGTGAGGGAAAATAGAAGCCATAATGAAAGAAGAAAAACACCGTGCAGAATAAACTACATTGATTTGTTGCCGCAGAATTCTTCACCTCTGCGATGGTGTTTTCTGTGGGGCGCTTTGATAAAAATGGAACAAGCGAAATGAAACGAAAGAGTGAGCTATAGCGAGGTATTCTACAGAGGAAAGGCATAATTAGTTATTTTCAAATATTTCAAGCCCGAGATTTTATGACTTTTTTTTTTACTTCAGAATCGTGGCGACGTTGGGACGTAGAACCCGTGTTTTCCGCCACGTGGATGCTGCCGCCTTCTATTGTGACAAAACGACTCTATCGTTAGGCAACGATCACAAAAGGCTCTAAGTAGCAGGCATGACGACAGCCATTCTCGCAACGCATGCACCCTAAAGCTTGTTTTCTAAGCGCTTCGTTGGACGTTCGGGAGTTTTTCAAAAGACTCTTATGTCTATGTCTATTTTATTTTTTGGAGCGAGAGAGAGAGAGAGAAAGGTGAGTGGATTGAACGCTTTTTCAGCAACAATGTGGCCTACATCGTGGGAATTCTCCATACTATTCTATGACGTTATACAACCTATACAGACTCCCATTCACGTCCGCAAGTGTAACACATCACGCCGCGAGGCATACAGCACTGCTTCAATTGCACTGAGACCAATCGCAGGACGATACGTGATCGTGGCCCCAGGCTAATGCTGGGACTCACAGGCCCACACGTAAGACAGGAAATGGTCTGCAAGAATGAGAAGCCCTTCCATGCAGAAGGCCGCCCCTATGGGAGGACATCGCCAACGGCAATATTGATCTAAATAGAGCCGGAAAGCGAGGGCCCAATTCTGGAATCAATGCGCTCTTTTTTTATGAAAGCCTTTCCCATTCGTCTCAGACTTGGATTTTTCTCTCTTTTTATTTCGTATGACTCGTTTTTCATCGCTTTACTTTGTTCAAAGGCAAGACACTGCCAGCCCTCTTCATGGCATCTCATCGTGCCATGAAAGGTCTTTCGCGAATGGCCCGTCTCCGCACAAAGATCCAGATTCAATGGCCCTTACGGCTGAGATGCCTGCGGCTTCGCAATAACACAGGTGCGTCGCTTTTTCCGAGAACCGTAAGCCAGGGGAAGACGAGCCATTAAAGGAGGAAGAGGAGGTTAATGGACTTTCTCATCTGATTGTGTACTTTGATTCAGTGGAATTCAAATACGTCTGATATTACGTTCCATTGAAGACGCTGCTGATTTGACAGTAAGTGTAGTTACTATCCTAACACATATGTTTAAAAGGGCGGCGGGCCTGATGCGAAGCCAGAAAAAAACAATGCCCAGGAGAAGCGTTCTCTGACAGTAAGATTTTAACCAAGCATGTACCAAAACTCCACCACAGCGACGTATATATAAACTACATTGGTTTGATGACTGCACGAAACGATAATTCAACGCTGTACTTATCGTACAGGGAACTTTCTGTCAACAACCGAGAACGAAAAGACGCCCTCCTAAGTATACCGTTATAGCTTTCGGTTGTTCACAAGGTGCGTCTGTGTTTTCATTTATTTGCCCTCTTACCATAAGCGATGGCTTGCTAGAAATGTAGAACTGTTTTGTGTATGTATGAGCGCGCGTGCGTGTGTGTGTGCTCTAGTACCAAACCAGACTCTTTTTTCCCTTGGATAGGCAGGAGTATCAGTTTGCTCAATGATACTGTACTATGCGCGCGCGCGCGCGTGTGTGTGTGTGTACTCTAGTACCAAACCAGACTCCTTTTTTTTCTCCTTGGATAGGCAGGAGTGTCCGTTTGCTTAATGATACTGTTCTGGCAGCATACTCACGGTGGTCTTTCGTGGTATAATGCTTTCGGAAAGGAGCAATCACAAATTTGTAACACCAAGAAGGCCACGCGACGCTCAATTATTTAACTTTTAATGACCTCCATGTCAAACACAGGCTTTCCCTGTATCTTGTGATCAGTGCCTATCAAAAACTACTTCATGCTTGGCTTGCGTAAATCTTGCATGGATCAGGTCATTGGGCTCGACTTCACACCTACGTTCAGTTAATCACATTAGGCTGATGCAGAAGGCCTCCACTGCCACTCAAAGAAGGCTCAGTGTCGTTGGCTGTAAGCCGCTTGCGACAAAGGGCTTCTTCACCGAAGGATCATAAGATCAACCCACGCTTCGCTGCCTCAGACGGATTTTGTCGCCTTCGACAGCAAGTGCTTCGCAATTCAGTGAATAGTTAAAGCGAGAATCTTATCGCGCTGTACCGCTTCGTGGGGTAAAGGTGCTAAGCTTTGGAAATGTCAATGACGTGCAATTGGGACTTCCTAATTCGTTGTCAGATGCTCGTGACTTCGAAAGCGCGCCAGCCTCGTAGAGGCAGGAATAATGTTTTATATTGAATGCTCAAAACTAGCTGAATGCGGTGATGGAGTGGGTTAACCGCTCCTGAAGCGAAGCAACAAATTGCGCAAAGTAGGCTTTAGTAAGTTCTATTTGTCAGTCGTGCATGTCGTATTTTTTTTGTGCGTCAGAGATGCCAAGCTTCAGCGGGAAAAATTTATCTGCGAGCGAGTCCTAAATAATTCTTTTTCATATGTGTTCCAAACTAATTCTTAAGAGTTTGGTTTAGTTCTTGAAACGAACTTTAGCTATCTTTTCGGACTGCGTTTGTGCAAGGATCATAATAAACCGCATTGTAAAGCTAAATTATGTAAAGTGTACAAAAACATACTGTTTGCTATGTCGACCAAATTTCTGTGTGAGCCAAGACAGAGCATGGTTTATTGTTTTTTATAAGTGCACTTATATTGTTTTCAAGGCTGTAGCAACTTTTCCTATTGCTGAATTAATTGCACTCGCCACATGGCTTTAGTAGCAAGTTGGTTTTTCAAACGGCCCTGGATCACATTGTACCGCGCTATCAAAATAGTGCTAATTGTTCGCTTGGATTATTCATGAAGTATGATCGAGAATAAAGAATTTGTTCTAGTCAGTGGGTGCTCAGTTGTTAGGGCACTCTGTTCAGAGCTTCTTCGGTCTTATGAAGGCACAAACTTCATTACTGAATATTATCGCTTTCTGTTTTCAACATTGCGTTTATAGCACAGTGTAGACGCTGCCTTAGAAAGTGCTGGCTACGAATTTCGCCTAACCTCAACTCTGAGTGTCGTGAAAGCATGGTACATAAGAGAAACTGCTAATCTTTTTCTTTTTACTCCTACTACCAATCTCTAAAGCTTTTCTGCTCCAATTACCGGAGTAAAAGAACTCGGTCTCATTGCGCAAGAAGTAGCAAGTGTAATCATATTGGTCCTGGTTAGTTAACAAGCATTTGTGTTCCGGGAATTCAAAGATCAGTCCTAACCTGCATGCTTTAGCAGCAAGGACATCTAACCCGATCCGAACATAGAACTGGGCGAAGTAGTATACGTTCATTTTGACGAGAAACCAGCAGCGCAATCAGGCCTTCAGGCACAAAATATTGTCGCGACGCAGAATAAACTGGCTCGGGACCACAATGCGAAAAGGCAGAACTAGATCTGTATTCCATAGAGATTACTACAGAGACTAGTGGAGCAGCCGCAGCAACTTCGTCTTCATCCAAATGCCGGTGGGCGCAGCTCGTGCTTCTCATTTGGTGGTCTGCGAATGCCTTCTTGCATATGGCAAATGAGTTCTGCGGAAACCCGCAAGGTGGAGTAACGTTTTATGAAAGGGAAAATTAGCATCCACCCGTTTGTAGCACAAGGCTACAAGGAAATCCATACGGATTTCTCAGAATTGTAGTCGTAACATAGCTTCCCTTTCCAGAGAGCATCGTCCCGATGCTTTGTCGTCTCAGCAACAGAACTTGTGTACAGTGGATGTCATTCAGATAGATAGGACTTCATCCGGACCACGTGGACAACCTCCGGTACATGCCGCTGACGCCTTGTGGAATGTGGACTCTCGGGGACGACTTCGTAATTAACCTCGCTAAGACGTCTGAGAACTTTATAAGGGCCAAAGTACCGCCTCAGCAGCTTCTCGGAGAGGCCGCGGCGGCGAATTGGCGTCCAAACCCAAACTCTATCTCCCGGTTCATACGAGACAAGTCGGTGACGAAGATTGTAACGTCTCGAATCGGACTCCTGCTGCCGATAAATACGCGTGCACGCCAGCTGTCGTGCTTCTTCAGCACGCTGAGTAATGTAAACAGCATCCATTTCGCCGCTATCGCATTCATGTGGTAGCATTGCATCTAGCATGGTGGTGACTTCGCGGCCATGCAAAAGACGGAACGGCGTCATTTGTGTGGTCTCTTGCTGTGCAGTATTACACGCGAAGGTGACATACGGCAAGACCTCGTCCCAGTTCTTATGCTCCACATCGACATACATGCAAAGCACATCGGCGAGTGTCTTATTCAGGAGCTCCGTCAGACCGTTCGTCTGGGGATGATACGCCGTCGCTCGGCGATGAGAAGTGCCACTGAGTCTTAATACTGTGTTCAGTAACTCGGCTGTATTGCTGTTCCCCTGTCCGTTATTATTACTTTCGGAGCGCCGTGCCTCAGTACAATGTTCTCTATAAAGAATCTGGCAGCTTCACTTCCTGTGCCCCGCTCCAGAGCTTTGGTTCCGGCGTAGCGAGTGAGATGGTCTGTGGCAACAATAATCCACTTGCGACCCGAAGCACGAGTTGGAAACGGGCCTAGGAGGTCCATGCCTACTTGAGCAAATGGAGCTACAGGTACTTCAATAGGTTAAAGGAACCCTGCTGGTTTGGCTGCTGGCATTTTCTGCCGCTGGCATTCAAGGGATGTGCGGACGTACTGTCGAACGTTCGTTGCGAGTCCCGGCCAGTAATACTTCTGTCTCACTCTACATAGCGTTCGGGTATAGCCTAAGTGACCGTACGTTGGTTCATCATGAGATGCCTGTAATATTTCCCGTCGGAGAGGCGTTGGGAGTGTTGCCGTTATGAGAAAAGTTCACCTTGTACAGGACATCGTTACGCACGCGGAATGACGAGAGTCCTCTTGCAAATATCTTCGGAACGGTGGAAGTGCGACCTTCCAAAAAGCTAATAACTGGCTCCAATTCCGGGTCGTCGCGTTGCTGTTGGGCGATTGTAGTCGTGTCCACAACTCCAATAAACGCGGCATCGTCTTCGTCCTCTGAATTTGCTGGTTCGAGGGGGGCGCGTGAAAGACAATCGGCATCCGTATGCCGCTTACCCGACTGTCGAATTCTTGGAGCTTAATGCTCCAGCGTCGTCCTGATGGATCTTTTAAGTTCGTCAGCCAACAAAGCGACTGATGGTCACTGACAACATTAAAAGAGCGGCCGTACAGATAAGGGCGAAATTTCATAACCGCCCAAAGTACCGCAAGACACTCTTTTTCCATCGTAGAATAATTCTCTTCCGTACGGGAAAGGGTTCTGCTTGCGTAAGCAATGACGCGTTCGGCACCGTCTTGCCATTGCACCATCCATGGAACGCGATATTCGATCGCAGCGCCGGACGTACGCCTGGTGTTTGGGGGCGGTACTAAAACATGACGCCGCATTTAGACACGCACTGGGAGACGCCATCTTGATGAGGACTGAGGATCAGAGTGGTGGTGGGAGGGAGGGGGGCGATTTAGCTTCAAATTCAATTGGGATGCACCAGCAAGGCAAATTGAGCGAGTGGAAGGTATTCAGCAGTTGAGCGTGCGACCTTCTTCCTGTTGTGCAACCCGCCACATGATCAAAACGGCAATCGTTGCTTTTGATTGATGAAAGTTTGCCCATCCACCTATTTTTGCACCACTTATTTTAAGTAAGACCTTGGTTTTGTTTACGTGTACACATCAATTAGACAAGAATAAAGAGAAGAGTTCGTTTGAATGTTTTATTACACAGCTACTGCTGCAACGGCATCCTGATATGCCGATGCCGTGAAGTGTAGAAAAACAAAACGAACAGCATGCAGATCGCACCTTTCGTCCGCCGGGATCCGAAATAATTTTATGCGGGTGTGGCGTTAAGAATCTCGATGCCACTTACCACAGCACGATTTGTGATGACGGCGCGAGTCCATTCATGCGCCTGTTTGGCTGAAGCTTGCAATGATTTCGCTGAAACAAACTTTACGGTGGTAAGAGCGGCCTTTGGGACACCGTAAGCCTTAGCATACATGGGCGCGCGACAAGAAACGCCCGTTTTTCGCCGTGAGAGATCGGACGACTGCGCTGGTTCCGTTTTCCACTCCGGGTGGCGCTCGTGTTTTCGCAATCTCGAACTGCAACCTTTAGGCTCACTTGCGTATTAAAAACTCCGGAGTTAATAAGTAACCTGTTAATAAAGATAAAATGAAACAACAACGTTCATTTATGCTCGTAGGTAGTACAGCCCCCAAACTTTAGGATCGCTGCGGTCACGGGACAGAAAAACCGCGAAGTTTCATCCCCCTGGTACAGCTCCCAAGCCGACATTGCTGGCATCGGTGTGAAGCGCTGTCGGGGCGTGTTCGTCAGTGTCCGAGGACAGGCGGCTTTTGAAGACGATCCCGTAGCTCGTTGAACGCTCTTTGCTGCTCTTCACCTCAGACGAATGTGACGTCTTCTCTGGTGAGGCGTGTCAACGGCGACGCAAGGTGTGAAAAATTTTGAATGAAGCGTCGGTATTAGGCGCACAGACATAAAAACCGTCTGACTGCCTTTTTGTCCGATGGAGTCGGAAAATTTGCAACCGCAGCAATTTTTCCGGGGTCAGGCCGCACACCTTCGTTGCTGACATGGCCTAGAAAAAGAAGCCCTTCAAAACCAAAATGGCACTTCTCAGGCTTTAGCGTGAGACCAGCAGATCGTATTGCTTGAAAAGCCGCTCGTAATCGCCTCAAGTGCTCGTCAAATGTCGCAGAAAATACAATCACGTCGTCCAAATATACTAGACATGTTTGCCACTTGAGGCATGATAATACGGTGTCCATTAACCGCTGAAAAGTTGCAGGTGCGGAGCACAAGCCGAAAGGAAGCACCTTAAATTCATAGAGACCGTCAGGCATTACAAATGCTGTCTTCTCTCGATCCCTCTCGTCAACTTCTATTTGCCAATAACCGCTCCTTAAATCCATTGACGAAAAATAGCGCGCATGCCAAAGTCGGTCCAAGGAATCGTCTATACGAGGGAACGGGTAAACGTCTTTTTTGTGATTTGATTGAGCTTTCGATAGTATACGCAAAAACGTAAGCGGCCATCTTTTTTCTTCACTAATACAACCGGCGATGCCCACGGACTCTTCGACGGCTGAATAACGTCATCTTGTAGCATCTGCGGTGGTAGGCGCAGCTCGTTGGTGGGCGCAGCTCGTGCTTCACAGTTTGTGGTCTGCGAATGCCTTCTTGCATAGTGCAGTCGCGTAACAATATGTCGCGATCTTCCCGCCTAGTGACCAATGCTTTTCGCATGTGATTTGTTGTTGTTTTCTGGGGTTTTACGTCCCAAAACCAGTTCTGATTATGAGAGACGCCGTAGTGGAGGGCTCCGGAAATTTCGACCACCTGGGGTTCTTTAACGTGCACTGACATCGCACAGCACACGGGCCTCAACATTTCGCCTCCATCAAAATGCAGCCGCCGCGGCCGGGATTCGATCCCGCGACCCTCGGATCAGCAGCCGAGTACCTTAGCCACAAGCGTTCCAACACTGTCATATGTTACCGTTATCAAGAGGCAATGGCATTCCACGCACTGTAATCCGCGTAAATACTTGTCGATACCGTGCGCGGCTGCTTTTTTACCTGGCATCCATTTATTTATATTCAGCTTTCTATAACGTAGTGGCTCAACCAGCGAAAAATGCTCCTGTGAACACCCCAGCTGGCTGACGAATCCATATGCATAGGCTGTAATGGGGTTACCTTGAAATAAAAATAAGTAAATAAGTGCATTGAAAAAAAAATGGCTGCGTATCTGCGTGCTTCGCTGCAAATGTTGTCCAAAGCCTATCAGATTGCCAGATGTCGTGGAAAGACGTCAGTCTTTGGACGACATCTGGCAGCGCCGTCAGAAAACATGAGCTTGTGCAGAATCCCTGGGCAACTTCCAGGTGGCAGCACCAAATCGTCGGCACAGGCCTCTTTCTTGCATAGCGTCGCATTTTTAGCGCAGCCTAAGAAACACTAGGCTCCTAAAAACTAGGGTCTTTCAAATTACGTATCTATGTATTTTCTAGTAAAGGAACACACCACCTAATACTGACGTAATGATGTTGCGCCTCAGATATGCGTAATATTTGCTTTCTGATCGACGATGTCCACAAGTATGCACGCAGCTGCCAGTTCAAGATGGCTGGGCGTTAGGCAAGCACTTACACTTTGCCCGGGCGGCTGAATCGTGTGACAGCAGAAAAACAGACACAGACAGACCAAAATTTCATCTTTCAAGTATCACAAGAAAGGCTATCGTCTTTAAAAGCGCTTTTTGTGTCTGGTAACATCGTGATAAAACGTTCGGACGTTGTCAACAACGCACTCTTGTTGCTTCTGCGTGAGATTGAAAAGCACAGGAAGCAGAAAGGAATGTTTCTGTGTCAAGAGACTTCTCCCGCGCATGCCTGGAGACGGCACCAACCAGGGAGTCTGATGATTTCGCTTATTTCCTACGTTGTTATCCTTTCCCCGTGTTTCGCGTCACCTAGGTGTCCCCGGAGCGCTCAATTATGTGAACAGCAAAGGCTGCTGCCACCGCATCTGCTGGAAAGGTCCGTTAATCACGTCCGCAAGCGTTTCGCTTCCCCTCGAATGACTGCCGAATTGAACCTCCTCCTCTCCATCTTGTTCGGGAAGGCAGACTCTTGCCTTTATCCTTCCGTACCACAAACACATTCCGCGGGGTTTCCTCCGCCTTTTCAAAGCGCGCTGCCAGCCGGCGTCGCCCGCATGTACTGCGGCGCTTGTTAGCCGCAATCGTCGTCCTTTGTCAAGGGAACCCTTTTCATTCTAATCACGTCACCATGCGCAAACTTATGGGATGTGTACACAAGCACGCATGTGACGAACCGCGGCGGCTTCTATGTTATAACTTCTTCCGATTTCTTTTCATCAATTCATTTTAACAGCACTGTTTTGAGCTGTGTTTGCTTGTTCTTGAAGTTCCCATTCCTTAAGGCATTGGACAAGTACTGTACTTCCCATGATTTTCCAGCCATGTTGAAGAAACCTTTTTTTTTTCTTTCTCTTTAACTAAAACAAATACCCACATACACGATTTTCTTTCAGTATTTCGGATCCTCCAACCGCACCTGCCTGCTTAAAATATGACAAATTACTTGTTCGTGAAGTTGTTCCCACTTGAAATTAAATTTTGGCTGCATTTTTATTTTTTATATTTCGTAGTACAAAAACCTATAAGAGCTCATTTTCAATTCTGTCACTGTAGTTGTTTGTTTATACAGACGAAAGGGGTAAACCAACTGGTTATCGTAAGAACCATATAGGTAATAATAGCACCTGCGTGAGAAAAATGGGACAATGAGACAGCCGAGTTTAACGCAGAAGAACTGAGCACAGGGTGAGTTATACATGTGTTGACATAAGTGTATCTCCCAATAAAACTTCAGTTGCTAACCTACGTTCGTATTGAGTACCTTCTTTGTCCACACTTTGTCGGAGAGTTTTCGTCGTAACCTGAGAGGTTAACCTCAGCAAAACAACAGAAAAATAAACGTTTTTTTCTCAGAACTACCATTACAATTTTTCATTTTGCTGGAACTGGCTTTGTGACCATTGTACATGCTTTTATTCATTTTTAAGCCTACTGTCTTTCTTTCCTTGCTTCCATCGTGGCAGTCGTGTAGCTCTCTCCTCAATGCATCCTCAATTGTAGTCCGCTTTTTTTTTCAACGGATTGGCTATTTTGTAGCCTTGCTTCTGTCCTAATCACTACTGCACATTCCAGCACATGGGTTGTGGAATAACACGATCACTGAATAAAAAAGCAGTAACCCATTTCAATATCCCTACAGGGCGGAGTTTTCTTCCTAGAACAATTAACGGGAACCATGGAGCGCACTAGAAAAAAAAAAAAGCCGTAATTACTCACCGCTCCCCTCTCGGAAAAATGTTCTTGAGTGACAAGTATGTGGTCGAAGGAAAAGCGCGTATAATATAAATGCGCACAAATAAATACAATTCTTATGGGGAAAGAAAGAAGTTATTTTTGTCTTTCTTTCAAAACGCGTGACTTAATTTGTATCCTTAAACTCATTCGCGGTTGTAGTCCCAACGACAAACGAGAAGTGCAGTTTCATATATTTGTAAAGGACAAGCAGTCCTTATACCTATAACAAGACGGTGTTGAAATAGCACACATTGTAGCAAACCTTCTAAGGCCACAATCCGGTACTAGTACGAGCTGCACAAGCGCAGAAAAAAAAAAAGAAGGAGCGGCAACGATGTATACTAGTGTATTCTACCACCGACGTCCCATATTATCACGTTTGCACTCTTCGGTTTCCTTCTATCCTTCTTCGGGAAGGTTTTACCCTCGCCAGAAAAAGAAGCTCCCCTATTTGTTGTGCACGCGCCCGCTTTCAAGTCAACGCCTGCTGGCTAATGTGTGTAAGCTCTGCCTCCTCAATCTCGCAGTGCGAGCCGAGATAACCAAGGCAAACAAAGCAGGCGTGGCGCAGACAGCGATCCATGCGTTACGAAGCGCTGCTTTCTGCTTATTAAATATGGCCGACGCAGTGTGGTGGCGCTGAAACAGGCGGGCGGAGGGATATGAGAATGCGCTGTTTTTGTGTGGTGAGTTAGCATCTGGTCGACTCGCCCGATACCCTTGCATTCTTCTTTTTATGCTTCGTGCCCTTTCAGCCTGAATCTTTCTGTGGCGCAATTTGCGTGCCCGCCACGAAGGTCAATATCTGGTGTTCGAAATTAGCGCAGAGACGATGCGTTGCCCCACTATAAATCGATTCCTATGTGGCGCGAGGCTTTGATCAACCTCTATTCAATCTAGAAATTCGCGATCCCAGATCCTAATAAATCACAATGCGCTGTGCTGTCTTACTTAATAAACGCAGTGCGCACTACATACGCTCCTTTCGTTTTTGTTTTTCTTAATTGATCTTGAACTTGCGTTACAGATATTAGCTGGATGCAGCGAGCAACCAAGTCGCCTCTCTGGTTTTATAGAAGGCTTGCGCTCACAGTTTGCTGTTTTGGGAGAGCTCCCTTGTTGTGCCATTTCTTTTTTACAAGTAAGCACTCCAAATTGTTTTCTAAGTTTCCCGAAAGCTAAATGTTTAATAATGCTTCCTGGACCCTCACCGATGCGCAGGGAGTGTTTTTTTTTTTTTGTAAATTATGATTTCTCTTTTAAGAAAAAGCAGAGAAAGAAGGTACGCCAAGGCTTAGAAGAAAGAGGAGCGTTATTTTTAAGCAATACATTTAAGCGAAGGTTTTTATTATTGGGACTTCAAAATTAAAAAAAAATCAATAAAAATTTTGCTTTCCCAAGACACTTCATTACGATAACTTTTGCGAAGAGAAATTCTAATGCGACAGCGTGCCGCGTACGTCTTCGAAACAGAAAACAAGTTTCTTCATATAAGCCAGAGCTTATAATCTACGCTCATGCCGCTCGGTGTTTACGAAAGCAAAAAAAGAAAAAAAAAACATCGAACACGATGAGAAAATAGAGCTTGTGCAATAAATTTGTTTCGGTACTTCTTATTCAAACAGAGCCCGGCGCTGGATGTTTCTTTTTAATAATTCATACAGGACTCGAACGTTCCGTCTCCTTTGTGATGTACACCTAAACTTTGATCCAAGCAATTCATCGTTGCGTGTTTCTTTCTCTTTTCTCGGGGCGAAGCACTTGGGCGAAATGTAGGAACACCCGCATTCTAGATTTGGGTGCGCTTGGAACAACCCTAGAAGGTCAAAACGGATTGGCAGTGCCATACAGACGTCTGCCTCTTCATAGTATCGTTGCGTTGGCATGCAAATCGCTTGCACTCCCCACCCCGGCTTCTCTGAAGCATTTTGCAAATGCACTTTAAATGCGAAGCATTTCTTCGCGGACTTCGGCGACTTTGAGCGTATCTATCTATCCATCTAGTCGCTTACGGCTTTGTGCTCTCCTGGCCGTTTCGTTAATGGGATGTATAGGAAAACTGGTATGCCACCACATGACTGCATGACGAAGATAAATGACAGGTCATAACATGAAAATTATGACATGCATGTCATGAGCGGCATGAATTACGTGCCATGGTCTCGGTGCTATCCTGGCCTTTTCGTTAATGGGATGTATGCCAAAATTGGTATGGCACTACATGACTGCATGACGAATATAAATGGCACATCATAACACAAAAATCATGATATCCATGTCACGAGCGGCACGATTTATGTGCCACAGTCTTGGTGCTCTTGCGGCCGTTTCGTTAACTTGATTTATACCAAAACTGGTAATCGCGAGACAACTATGTATGACGACCATGGGTGGCACGTTCCAAGAACATGAAAATCGTGACATGCATGTCGAGAGGGGCATGATTTACATGCCGCGAGTTTCATTAATGGGGTGTATACCAAAATCGCTATGGCACAATAACACTGCATGACGAACGTAAATGACAGGTCATAACATTAAAATCGTGACATGCATGTCATGAACGGCATGGTTTACGTGCCACAGTCTTGGTGCTCTGCGGACGTTTAGTTTACTTCATGTGCACCAAAATCGGTATAGCGAGACAACAGTGCAGATCCATTTACGTTCCTGATGCGTGCTTCGCATTTCCTTGATTCCCACTGCGCGTGGGATCTGCCCTTTTTTTTTTCAAATTTTTCGCGTCGTATGCAATTAGTGTACGTTACGGCATGGGTCTTACATCCCAAAACTACAGTATTATTATGACAGACGCCGTAGTGGAGGGCTCCGACAATTT
Source organism: Hyalomma asiaticum (assembly GCA_013339685.2). Taxonomy (NCBI): domain Eukaryota; kingdom Metazoa; phylum Arthropoda; class Arachnida; order Ixodida; family Ixodidae; genus Hyalomma; species Hyalomma asiaticum. The sequence goes on along the minus strand of CM023485.1, from coordinate 48,097,597 downwards.
TGACCACCTGGAGTTCTTCAACGTGCACTGCCATCGTACAGTACACGGGTCTGAAAATTTTGCCCCCATCGAAATAAAGTCAATGCCCTGGGATCAGCTGCTCAGTGCCAGAGGCACTAGGCCACCGTAGGAGGGCTGCACTTAGTGCATGCTTTTTGTAATATAGTACTTGTGACAAGGAACAAGCCTATCGGAACAACATGAAATAAGTGCACTGGCATTCTTCCTGCTAACGAGCCCAGCAATAAATAGCACCAACAGGCTAAATGCGTATACATTACCCAATAGCACTGCAGCATGTGTTTTGTAAGCATGATGTACTTTATTACCCAGTGTTTCGCACCCTAAAGTCAATTTCTAAATTGTCCCTTTAATTTCTTTCATGTCCCTAATGCTCTTCAAAGTTTTGCTTCAGAGCAATGCTATATAGATAATTGCATGAGGGATACGCCCAGAGATGACAACGGCGAAAAAGAAATAAAACATTGCGAGCGCGCTTGCATTTTTCAGAATGAGCGATGTGACTCTGCGCAGTGGAACGTGGCTGTAAGCCGCTGCGATGCTGCCGGCAAAATGCGCGGAAACTTTGCTTGTACAGCACTAGCTCCCCGGAGCTACCAAGCGCTGTCACGGAGGACGATTACTTTTCTTGTTCTCCGAGCATATATCATGGGTCTCGGCTCTCTGGGACTTTGTACCCTAACAGCGCTAAGCTGAATATCCTCCTCCTTTTTATTTTCCAGCGCATCCTCTCTCTGTACTTAGCATGTGTTAAACAAGTTTGGTAGATTTTTTTTCTGCATTCACTTTTTGTTTCTGTATGCCATATTTTCCATGTGTCTCCAGCGTGCGTAGCACTCACTCCTGTTAAGGCCACTGTATCCTATAAGGAGCTCGCGATGGGAGCTTGTATCTTAGCCGCTTCTCGGATACGCTAGCGTGAAATGCTTAACAGTATAGGTGCAAAGTCTCTGCAAATGATTATTAGCGCCCAAGTGCTTTGTTCTCTTGTAATCCCATTTCTTATTTTATCTTTCTGTGTATTTTTTCACGTCAGGGGCCATATTGCCGTTGTGCCATCACATGTCAGGAAATATTTTGAAAGCAGAAATAGTATTATTACCGGACGCACTCTAGCCCTTTTGTTTGCTTCGAAAACGGATCTTCACCTTGAGGCGAAGAATTTTATTGCTGGATATGTGTGCGAGCCGGCGATCACTTTTACATGTGAACTTAGAAGAGTCAGCGGAAATACGATTTCGCGCATCCCATTCCTGCGTAGAGTGTTGACGCAGTGTTAGCGTTTAGACGAAGACTTCTTGTTTTCTTTCCAGGAATGAGAAATAACTATGACTAAAGTTGTTGGTTCAATATAATGCCAGAAAAACAATCTCCGAGTATTAATTCTTATAATGTCCCAAGCTGTTAGTTTCACTGTTTTTCATAGGTAGCCACCGACTGCTATAGCCTTTGCTATGTCCCGAAGGATAATTACCGGAGCTCTTTGCAACTATATCTCCTGTAACACCCGGTTCACCCTACATCGTTTATGAAAATCTATCAATTTTTAACACTCGAAACTAGACAAGAACTAAAGGAAAGAAAAATAAAGGGCAAGAACTTTGCCGAACTTGCCACTTAGGTTTCAATTTATGCACACTTCGAAGTAATATGACTTCTACTGCTCGTAAAGGAAGGAGACACAAGAATAAATCCTGAACCAGGAAATCGGGTCACGCATGGGAGCTCTACCAAGTTAAATACCACAGCCTAAAACGTGGGATCTAACCGTACCAACAGGTATTATGCTAGTGTCTAAATGAAAGAAGCAAAGAAAAACTTACAGATTTAAATTGGAATACAGTGAATCAGATTCTAGTAAAGTGACGAGAACCGCGCATTTTATTGACTGGGCAAGCAGCATTTCGATTCAAATTTTGGCATCCTTACCATGACATCCACGCGTCCTTCTGCAAGAGCATCAGCATTCGTATGCAGGTTCACTCAATCCTGGCATTAAGAGTGGAATCAGGGACTCTCCAGCCTTTCAATGTGCGCTTCAAAGGGGCGACATAGCTGTTGCCGAGAGCCCACGTTAGAGTGTTGGACTGAACGAAAAAAAAAAGTAAAAACTAATGCAGGGTGGATGGGGAACGGGTTGTGGAACGTGAGGGGGTTGCCGGGGCGGTAACCAGAGATATTGAATATGGGCGTTTCAGAGAGGGGTAAGCAGGGGGGACGCGACGGGGTTGCGGGACACGGCGCGCGCTTCGCAACTCTCGACAACGTTGGGATTGCTTCTCTTTCCAAACGTGAGCTGCTGCAGCTGACGTTCAGGTTAGCACGGGCGCGCCTTCCTTTCCAGCCACGTTTTGTTGGGATAACCCGTGTGCCGCTTCTGGCTCGGTAGATAGAAAGGTCGTTCGGGCAGAAAGAAAAAAAGAAGGGCAAACAGCGGGGAATGGCTGGCTTGGTGAGGGCAGGGCAGAGGGAAACTGAGTAAGGTGCGCAGGGAAGGGTATTTTTCAGCCTGTACCTTTGGGCTTCAGCTTTATCTTGCGATGAACATGCGCGCCCGTCCGAGGTAAAACGCCAGAGCGAAAAAGTGAAGCGAATCTCCGCCACAAGTAATCACGGCACGTTTACTGCTCCCAAGGGAACTGGTGCCCTGGCTGCAAGCGCATGCAGCGACGCCCGCTTCGTGGCACACCTCAGCGGCTGCTGGTGTTACCGGCGCTGTAGCCCTAGCGCGAGCGTCTGCACACTCGCTCTCAACCCGTTGAGGCTAAAATCCGAGCCGGGTCACGGGCACTGTTGCAGAAAGTCGTGGCGCCTTCCTTATCGGGCTCTGCTCTCTTTACACGTCAACGTTGCATTAGATTCTGGTCGTCTCGGAGCCGTGGCTATAATGTTGCCCGTTATTGCCTCGCGTTGCGCAAGCAGTTGCCGCGGCGCAGCGCTCTGTCGAGGGTTGCTGTACGGCAGTGTAGAGCAAATGCACGCGCTCGTAACTGTCCGTACTTTTTCCGTATGTATAAAATTACAACCATAAATATGTTATGAACACACAGAGACCGAGAGATGTAAGGAAAGACCGGCAGTGTTTGCGCAGTTAGCTACCCTAGCCTAAAAGAATATTATAAGGGAAGCTATCCTAACCTTTCTAGATTCTCTGTAATCTGTGATGTAAGATAACGCGCGTATATGCACGTACGTATATTTCAATGGTTCGCTTGCTCCATAAGGTTTGAGATCTGTGGCATAGGTCGTTGCACAATTACGAATTTTAAACATAGTGGGCCCGCTGTACGCGGCCACATTTAGCGGGGTTAAAATGCGCAATGGCCGAATCCAATGGCAGTATTGTTTGTTGTTTGCCTCTGCTAATGTAGGAAATTAATTCGAGAAGCTAGCTTTCCCAGTAACTATTTAACTTGTAAAAGACGCCTTCGCTGTAGATCGGCTGTGCACCTGTCATTTCGTCCGGGTTGCTTTGCGCGACCCACTCAAGCACATTGAGTGGTGCTTTTTCTTCTCGCTTCTGGTCTTCTGGCTTCTGTAATACTATCAACTAAACACTGTTCTAGAAATAAATTTTTTGGTTCCGCTAAATCTTATATATTTACCTATGAATTTGCCTTTCCATCGCGCCTTGTTCGCGTTACACTAAAAGCGCTTTCGGATGGTGTTTCCCAAAGACTACAGCTAATAGAGGAATGAACGTGTCGTCAAAACCTTATAACACTGCGCGTTGCGGCTGGTGCAAGCAATGTGCGGGATACTCCGCAAACCCTCGCTCCGTCATATTTAACTTGCCCTAACCTACAAGGCCATTTACTCGTTCGCAAGCCCTTTTGAGCCGCGAATTCTATTTATAAATATTTCACTGTGCAGAAAATGCGGCGCCGCAAGTGGAATTCCATCAAGCCTTATGTTCATACGTTATGGTAATTTATGCCTGAGTTTCGTCATCTTGGCCAGGTTAAACAATGCGTATGGAAAATGGCATCGTCGTTTCGTTTCTCCGCACGGAGTAATGGCGTCGACCGAGGCGTGCATGCCAAAAGCAACGTCCGATCTCCCGGGGGAAGATCGTACTCTTGCCTGCCTGCGCTATTTCATGCGTACATTGAGAAATCCCCCCCCTCCCATAAAAAAAAAAAAGAGCGAGTCTACGGTAAGTAACAAAGCAAAGAGAAGAATCGCAGGGAGGTTGACTAGACGAAGGTCCAATTTGTTAGCCTTCATTGGAGATAACTGAACAAGGAGAAGGGGAGCACTACAAGTGCAAAGGATTATGCTCGGAAACCAATGCCGGTGTTCCTCTGACATAGGCGACTACAGCGTTATGGTATGTTCCACTGGGCACTCGCAGTGCAGCAACTTCCCTGTAGCAGGAGGGCCGGGCCCGAGGCGTGGTGATCATAGAACCGAAAACTCTGGATCAAGAGTACCAGCACTTTCAGAGCTCTGGGATGTCGGAGTCTGTAGCTTGGTCAGGAGCATGTGTACGATACAGAGCAGAGAAGGAATCATTTCAACGACACAAACACACGGAGAGCAAAGAGGTCAACCAGAGGCACATGCGGTCTTTGACGCTGCGCCGGTAGAAAGAGATAAAAAGATAAACATTAAAACAGATCCTTCACATGTACTCAATGTGACGCAGGAGACGACTTATGAAGGTGAGCCATCAATTAGGTTTCTGGAGTTTGTGGAGTACCAGGCTATTTTCGCAAAAATATTAAGACTTACTGGAGCTTTACGTGCTAAACTACGATATGGTTATGGAGCACGCCGCAGAGGAGGATTCCGGGTTAATTTTGGCCGTCTGCGGTTCTTAACCACCTAACCTATATGTAAGTACACGAGTTCTTAGGTATAGCTCGAAGTGTAGTGAAGAAATAAAATAAACACGGTCGATTGTATCACGGCTGTAGAGATATAAAGGAACTGTGCCCTACGGTTTACCAACGTTGCGCGCAGATCAAACTCACAATCTGGCTGCACACGGGGACGAAGTGTCCTTGCACATAATCGTGTTTGTACTTGCGCGCATGCTTATAGTGTGCAGCACCACACCTGCTTGTTGCACCGTACTTACGAATGTGAGGGATACTTTTATACCTGTTTTCGGTGGTGTTGTCTGACAACAAAATGGTGCAAAGAAAGGAGGGTGAGACCGTTAGGCGCGGGAAAACTGGAGAGGCTTGTTTGCAAAGTGCGGAATCAAATTGTCATTTTATTTTCCTGCCCAGTATGCAGGCCTTTCATCGTTGACGTCGTCTTCGCACGCTATCCCGTCGTTAGGCGCTGATATTTGTTTGCTTCAGTTAGACATTGTCGATAGTGTGTTTTTCCGTCGCAGTATTTGTTTTTAAATTCGTAGCACTAGGTGGTCGAACGTTCTGTTCAGCAGAGTGAAGCTGGAGGAAACAAGCAAGTTTTAAACGCTCGAACTTGTTGGTCAGCGTAGAACATCTAAAATGCGCAATCTTCACCAAGCCATTTTGAATACGGCCACAGAATGTTACGTCCGTCACTCGATGCTTACTTTTGCTGTTTCTGCCCACTCACGTTGATGCGTCCTCTTATTCATACATGGTATCAGATATGGCCCGTCTATGCGATGGCCCACAAAGTTTTGCAGCTTATGCTATCTAGATTGGCCAGGACCTGCGTCTTGAATATTTAACCTCCACCTTTCACCATTTGCCTTCGAACGTGATGCCTGTAGAGCCCACATTTGAGTGCGTGTGCCTGACGATCCGCGCTATGCTTGTTGGCTTGGTCACGCATTTGCACATTCCTACAACATTTGTGCCAACCTCCCAGCAGACAGTGCTATCGTGATATACTAAAAGAGTACCTAATGTAAATATCACGTAACGTACTATATTTTTCCAATGCACATAAAAACCAGGGAATAGCAAGACTGCCCATTAAGCGGCCTCTAACCTAAGCTGAGTTCGAAGAGTAGTTACGTAGCAGCAGTTTCAGAGAAGTTATAAGGAACACGAAACCATAGCAAATCTTCAAACAGAGGCCGCAATTGCAGAGTTACAGGCGTTTTATGATCGGTAAAGCAGACGCCGCTCATTTCTCACTGTCTCTTGCTACTACTGCCACGGTGTGCCTCTGCTGCTCGACGGGCCCTCCTCTGAGTGTTCCGTGAATGATACATTGCTTGGAAATTCGTCCTCGCGTTTTGTTTTTCTCATTTAAAAACAATGTCGCCTTCCAGTGACAACGGTGTGGCGCTTTTGGGTCGCCCGCTGTTACTGTTCCGCCACCCCGGCTCGTGCTTCAAATGTGCAGTAAGACCACCGGTGACTGCATAGCGTTGTCGTAGTGACCACACCCACACGGTGTCGTTGCGAAGCTGCCGCGGAAGACAAGTCCGAGACGGTAATCCATACATCCACCAGGCTTCTTGTCATTTACGGGCCAGACCACCGTGGAACAACGAACAACAAACAGCGCGCGGCATGTTTCCATGCCGCTGACGTGTATACGTGCTGCTTGTGTGTTAGGCGCCTCTCCTTGCCCACAGCGACAAACACGAGTTCATTCGCAAATGACCGAAGTTCGCTATGTACCGCTGCTTATCGCTAACCAGAATATTGACAGGCGCGTTTGCTTTGATTTGTTCAAAGGGAACGCCGTCATCAGTTTCCTGTGACACGACCGCTCGTTTTGGTTTGTTCGTGGGGCACGCCGTTATCACTTTCAGTTACGCGCAACGCAGGCCGTGTTTATCTTGCATGTCGTCTCGGGAACTGTCTCGACCCTTCTAGAAACTTTGCATGCCTGACGCGCGCATTTGAGTGCCTTCTAGAACCTCAGAGATAATGCGAGGAGGCGTTATGAGGTGTGTATAGACGCCGACTCATTTCGCCGCTAATCAGTTTTTACCGTCGACCTACGACTGTTCACGCCGCTGTCGTCTTGCAATGTGATTTGCTTTGCTTTCCTGGGCGCAGGTTCAACGAATCAACCGTTCGACAGAGAACGCCTAGGTTTCTGCTGCGGGCTTCATCGTTACTAACAGGTGATAATATAACACGCTTATGTGCGCAACAAGCAAGTGACACGAGGAGGAGCCAGCGTGCGTCAGGCCATACCCGCAGTGGAAATTGCCCAGTGGACTAGCCGGCAATCATGGACTCCTGACCTACGAAGCGACAGCGTCTGCTCCTGGCGCTCCTGCACCCTCTTGACGCCACAATAAGCGATGGCGAGATAAGGAGCATGAGAATTTTTCTTCTTGTGGTGCAGCCGCACTGTCCACATTTGATCGTGAGGGCATTCTGAACTCGGTTCACTTATTTACTTGAAAGGTTTACAATTTTCGGAGGACGGTTTAGAGGACCATTTAGTTATTCTTGTCCACAAGCCGGAGGAGCTAGCAGGGGACAGACAGAGGAGAACAGACGTTTCGCTATTGTGTTTCCATCAAAGAACGAGCTTTGGCTTGTTCAAAGGGGCACAGAGAATGACAAGGGCCAAGGGGAGCATGGACTCACAATATTTATTAGAGCTGATACAGTTCACTCTTTCTCTCTCTCTCTCTCACTCCTGTTCCCACAAAGCAGCGTGATGTAAAGAAAGCGTTCTTAGTATTTTCTGAAGACCTTTTGTTGGCAATTCGAAACAAACGCAGGTTCCACCTTTGGTCATACGGACATTGCCAAAGTTTTTCAATCAGGAGAATTCGTGTTTCTTGGTGTTGACCAGTCAGTGCGTAGAGGATATTCTGACGCAAGCTTATTCAAGCTCTACGAAACACTACGTAATTTACCTCACTTGCGCTCTCCGAAAGCTATGTCGAAAACGCATCTCGCTATTCTTTCGTTTTCGATAGAGTACAACAGGAATTTAAAAAGCCACTCTGGCATGTTTATTGATGTTTTCACCTGACATCTTGCCGGCAAGCTGCTTACAGAAGCTATTCATGGTTCCATTGGCGACTAAACAAACCTAACCTTCGAAGAGTCCTCAAGAATGCGTGACACAAGGCTTGATTTAGATCATATTCCCAATAACATACCGCTAGCACTAGGTTAGGTTTCCTGCAATATCATGCAATGCATAAAGCTAGCAGAGGTCTTGGTAAAGAAGTTATCAGCGCACGGAATATAATGAAAAATGCAACTTCTGTCTTGAATTGCATATGATACAGTATTTTACATAATTCACTTTTTTGTGCTATGCAAGTCCCACATCTGCCGCAAAGAACACTGATAAATATTTTCATATTTACAACTGATAAATACTTATCAGTGTTAATAACCCGTATCAAGGGCGGTCGTGACCAGTCTATAGAAGTCGAAGAGCTAGAATACTGCAACGGACCTTATAGTTTAGTATGTACCATGATATTGTTTCTAAGCTATGATATTGTTTCTGGCAGTGAACAGTCACAAAAATTCCATATTCAAAATTTTGGTCACAGCGTTTCTCGGGAATAACTGGTGCCATCACATCTGCGATGTTCAGTTTCTCTACGACGTCATTCCAACTCTAAAGACATCCACGTGTCTACCTAAGAACATCGAGCGGAACTTCAAAGGTAGCGCTCCCTTTAAAGCACAACATCGATCTCAATAATCGAGGCCGCACGTGTTCACCGACTCACCACAGTGTACATTTAAAAATTCGATTTGTGAGAGCGAGATATACGATGTTCGCACTGAAAGAAAAATGAGTTTCCTAGAACTCGTTTTACCTGCTCAGCCTGCATTATGTGGCATACAAACATTAACGATTTAACGATCTGCATGCGAGTATTGACTGAAACAATTTCAATGTCATACCATGCGTAGCAACTATGTAACACGCTCAATGTGCATAATTACTACGTATGGTATGACTGGTGTTGTTTTCATTTACGTATACTAATAAAAATTATACGTTGTCCATGTGGGAGTATGCAAATGCTCCTTATATTAGTCATACGATGGTATGGTAGATGACCACATTATCGATGCTCAGTACGATCCCAAGGGACATGATAGATCTACATTTGGTGATGTAAGAATTCTCGGAAAACACACACACACACTTACACGCTTCTATGTGATAGTAAGCTCCCTTACAGTGAGAGAACAACGAGGCTCCCATGCTAATTTAGTGGACGTTTTATAAATACAAGTACTCTGTGAGTTGACAGCTTTGGTCGCCTTTCCGAAAGATACGAAGCAGTGTGGCACCGCATGATTGCTGCCAGACATTGCTCAGTGCGCAAACCTGCTTTGTTGGATCTTTCGAAGTTATCTTACGTAGATACCGTTTTCTTATTGTATTTTTTTTTCACTTGTACTTTGTGCTAATTGACCGTGCGCCATATTTTTTAGAGGATCAATCCCGATTTCTCGATCTTTTTTTGTCTTGCCTAAGTGACTCAGTCACTAAGTGATTCACTTGCCTTACTAGAAAGAAGCTCAGGGGAAGATGGGGGGCTTGACTCGATGAACAGATCGCTAAAAGCGACTGAGAACAGGAAAAGCCACTGGAGACGACGTTTCGACGAGCGCACTTGTCTTCGTCTGGACGGCAAGTGATGTCCTGACGTAGACAAGTCGAAACGTTTTCTCCAGCGGCAGTCCCTGTTCTCTATCGTTTTTGGCGATTTGTTCATCGATTCATTCGGCTATGTGACTCGCGTCCAGGTGCCGCACATTGGGCTTTACTACACGCGGTGCAGGTGCCGCACCTTGAGCGTTTGTTCACAAGCACTTACTTCATGACTTCATGGTGATGACACCTGCGAAACGCCTGGCTGCTTTATCCAGCTTAAGCAGCTTCGCAGTTAAAATCCGAAAATTGACCTGCAGAACGTATATATGTTCGAAAACGCCACAAATCCATGCATGAGCGCGCGCGCTCCAAGCCGTCTCGCACAAGCCAGGAGAGGAGGAAGGCGGGGGCTCACGTTGCAGGAGCGCTCTTCCTAGCCCCGTGAAAGCGATCTATATATGGGAAATTCTAGTGTTGCAGGCTAGTACGTATGCAGTAATTTTACAAACTTACACCACTTTCTTCGTGACACAAAAAGAAGCGCTTTCATAAAGCATTGTTCACTAAATATAGCATAACCATTTAAAACATTGAAGTGAAGATTGCGATCTTAGGGAGTTTTTCTCAATCGCGAATACCAGTCACCTATCCTCAAACTGAGTATTTGTTCTTGGAAACGACCACCATGGGTAAGAAACGGCTGAGCCACCAGTGTGATTGCTGGCGGGGTCGATACCACACAAAGACGTATAATGGTTTCCTTGGCCCTTTACGATGTTGCTTTTGTGTTTCCGAAAAGACGCGCTCCAGTTTTCAGCGAAATCTTTAGTGCAGACGTTTACTTTTGTTCGCGAAGTCGCACTTGCTTTCTTCGCAAGGTGGACATAGTTTGGATCGACGATACCTGATAATAAAAATAAAAATAAGGTTGTGCGGCTCTGGAACATGAAGAGCCTTTTTTTCGAAAGTCAATTTACCGAGCCTTTTGAAGACGACGTGGGCTTTGGTGCAGAAGTGTGCGATGCGCAATGATAGAATGATGTCTGCGACGCGCCCCGCAGATTTATTTTACGCAGCTTTCCCTTCAGTCATTCCCCATAAATATTTCGTCTAGTACGCTGCCTTTCATGACATAAAAGTCAACTAAAGTGCAGTGCAGAACATTATTAACGCTTTCATCAGCTGTTACGACTTCTGTTCATCACGAAGACGCGCGAACCAGAAAAAATTATATTGATAAACATAGAAATTTTCCCTCGTGATGGGGTTAACTTACCAGTATATATATATATATATATATATATATATATATATATATATATATATATATATATATATATATATATATATATATATATATATATATATATATATATATACTGAAAAAATATCGAAAGTTTCAGAAAACAAATATCGCAGTATACCCGCTGACACACAAGCAGTAGAACAATAATCTCGTATACACACAATTACGCATTAAAAAAAAATGCCGACTGGAAAGTATTCGACTCCTCAGCACTCATTTCCAGTTCGATAAGAAATAAGTGCTGTGGTTAGAAATAATTAAACCATAGTTGTTGACCTGGAGACCAACCGCATAATCTGCAGAAATGGAAATATTCGCCCGTGCACAGCGTGAGCGAGTATATAAGCTAACGCAGTTGTCCGCTCGTGGTGACGTAATATGCGTAGACGACTTTACTCTACCGGGAGCAGAAGTACATAAAAACTCATTTCACAAGAACAACGCCGAAACATTTTTGATTTAACGAGATGTTTTCACAAAAGAGCAACATTGAAGCTTCACGCAGCGAGAAATGCTAACCTGGGTGCAAAGTCTGAAGAAATGAAATTCACTCTAAACGTCCATGTAAACTCCTAAGGCTGGTAGGTATTGCAAATAACAAATTACGCTAATACCTCTCGCAGCTGAAAAGTTAATTCAACGCCGATTACGAGGATGGTATCAAAGCCAGCTCGCTAATGGCAAACAACACATGTAAACGAAAAGTTTCGCTAATTCGTTCCCTGGTTGGACAAAATGCCTTTCAATCACATATATGGTTTTTACATCGAATAAAGCAGCACACCTAATATAATCGAAGAAAGCTTAGACACCGAAGGAAAGGGTTCGCATTATGTCAGTAATTCACTCGTTCACGTTTGATGTTAGTGTATTTGCTTACAGAGCACACACAGAGGGACACACAGACACACATTTAGCGCCCTGTAAGCATATGCACTAATATGAACCAACTAGCCCAAGAGGAAGTTTTATTAACGTTTGACAGTTTCGTATTACCAAAATTGCATTAAAGTCCTTTACTTCCTCCAGTTATTTTCATCAGTGTGTTTACTCGAGCCCTTAGCCTATACAAAAGCCACATAAAAAGGACAACAACGAGACAAATCTAGGACCACGAGAGAAAAACGCGAGGACCGAAAACAAACTCTATTAAGTCTAAGTCGTCTCCTTTTGATGGGCACGCGCACGCACCGTGTCACAAGAAGGAGAAACGGTGAAAGAAAAGCCGGTGCCAGCTGAGAGTAAGGCGATCCCGACGCCACAACGCTTTTGAGGTTTGGGAAGACGCGCCCGGGGACAACAACGCTGTACACAGAGAGGAACGACGCAACGCCCGGAGGAATTCGCCGCGCTTCTCGGCATCGGCGTTCAGCCCGAACCAAAACGCCCGCCAGCGCTCTAGCGCAACAATGACCGCTTTTTCTTTTTTTTTGGCGTTGCTGCTGCTTATCGCATCTACACAGCCGGTTCCCGCATGAAGTTGACGGCCACCGATCACACTTTATACGTCCTTTCTTTCTTTCTTTCTTTCTTTCTTTCTTTCTTTCTTTCTTTCTTTCTTTCTTTCTTTCTTTTTCCTCTTTCTTACCTTTCTTTCTTTTGCAGCATGGTTTCTTGTGCTTATGATTTTACCAAATGCCAACTGGCAGTAAAATGAAACGAGAAGCATGGAGAAGGTTAATATGTCTTGTGTTGAACCTGGTATGAATTGTGACTTTTAAGTGACCAATGGAAACCAAGCATATTTCGAAAGTAAATTTGGAAACGCTCATAAACGAAGTGGGCGCGCTCCGGTTTCACGCAATTTTACCCGTAATTTTTACTTCTGGGGGTGAAAAATTTCCGGAGACCTCCACTACGGCATTACTCCTAATCATGTCATTTCTTCGGCATGTATGACCCTAACAATTATTGTTACGTAGCAGATGAGAGCGCGGCTCACTTCGCAAGGGCATTCTGCGACCTTAAAGACCATTGGTTCCAAGCCAGTGCGTGGCATGCGCACGAACTTTGTGAAATAAAATACCCATTATACCGACGACACGTCACTTTTGCTATAACTGTTCGGGATCACTTCGCTTACTTCCGCCGGATACAGCGGAATGGGTTGCAGTAATGATGTATGCTACAAGCTATGCAATACGAGGCTGCGTGACAAAGCATAATATAGATTTACGTATACCAACAGATTGCGGTTACCGAGACTTCGAAACTTTCGAAACCGTATGATCCTTAGTAGAGTAAGGTTAACAGCTTTAATGTAATCTGCAGGCTATTAAATTGAAAATGCGGAGGATGCTACAGCATCACGACATTTTAGCTAAACTGCCCGCAATGCAAGATAACCGTTGAAGGCTTGACAAGGCAAGAAAACCGTTGGTCATTAAGGCTAACAAATTGGATCCACAGAGAAGGTATACGTGGCAGGTGGCGGCGGGAAGTTAAGTGGGCAGATGAGATCAAGAAGTTTGCGAAGATAAAGCGATCGCTGTCAACACAGGATCGGTATCCGTGGGAGATGCTGCTGCTGCTGCAGATGATGATAATTACGACGGTGATGACAACCTGTAGCCACACCACTGACTACACGATTATATCAGTGCATGCGGACGACGTACAAACAGGATGACTCACGCACACGATGCCTATTGTGCAACAACCTTTTTTAGCCTCATAGATAATTCTATCAAATCTAACAAACAATAATTGCTGGGCGTTTTTCACCAGACCACCCTGGATTTAGTACTTGTGTAATTTATTAGACACACTTTCAATCCTAAAGCGAGCTGTCAGGCGTGCGTTGGTGCATTGATGTGCATTCGGTAATGTTATAATTGTTGTCAGTCACGTCTCTGCCGCTTTCTAGCTGCATCGTAAATGCAGGCTTTAAGTTGTAATATTGACTATGTATTACTTCTGGTAAAAACATAAGCTTACTTAAATTCCTTAAATAGATATCTATTGTATTCCCACTTCTCCATTACGTACCTTTTTATGTGTCTCGGTTTTATTTGATTTTTTCATGTAACTTTTTGTAGTTTGCATTTATCTTCCCGCGGTATTTTGATATACTGTGTTGTGTACTTTTCAAAGGTGCATCGCCAGGGTATTCTACCGGCGATGACGCTCGGCTGCTGATCCGAAGGTCGCGGGATCGGATCCTGGCCGCGGTGGCTGCATTTCGATGGCGGGGAAATGTTGAAGTTCGTGCACTGTACGATCTTAGTGCCCGTGAAAGAACCCCAGATGGTCGAAATTTCTGGAGCCCTCCACTATGGCATCTCTCATAATCATATAATGGTGTTGGGGCGTAAGACCCCAGGAATCGATCATCACTTTTGAAAGTTGCCTTAAATGCTTTTTCTTCGTTCACTGCGTTTCCTGGTTGTCAACGCCTTATTGAACACACTTTAATGGACTTGTAAGGTAAAATGAGTAAGAACATAGATTATACGTATTTACATGTTAACGATCCGTTTATGACGCTCATAGCAACGGAAGACTTCGGAGTAATTCTGCGCTCCTGCTGCTCTTTGGCATACACCCAAATTTACGTACCAGGTTCCGTCAGCATTTCGTTGAATCTGAATGCAGCCATAATGGCCAGGAATCAAATGCGCGCTATAAATCGCAAGAACACCGCTCCTTGGCCGCTAATACGCGGTGGCGGGTCCCTTTCCCGTAAAGAAAGTTGAAAATCTTGTGGATAAGCCTAACTTCTTTAAATTACGTTGAGATGCAACACTGCATTTTGTACATTTAAGTGAGCCATCAGGAGTCGACAGCAATACAATCACAAAAAACCATTAATTGATTTATTTTTGGGGTTTTACGTCCTAAAATAACGATATAATTATGAGACACACCGCACTGGAAGCCTCCGGAAATTTGGACCGTCTTGGGGTTCTTTAACGTGCGCTCACATCACGCAGTACACGAGCCTCAGCAATTCGCCTCCACCAAAATGTAGCCGCCGCTGCCGGGAGTCGATTCCGCGACCTTCGTGTCAGCGACCGATTGCCATAACCACTAGACCACAGTCACAGAGCAACAAAACAGTTAAGTAACCTAGTGTGTCCTATAATTTAATTTGATAATGAAAGTGGCAGTAACACATAACTGTGGCTGCTGCTGCTAGATTACTGCCCTTTAGCTTACATTGAGCGGAAAATCACGGTAACCAAGTCCTTGCTACAAATAAAGCTCCAAGGTCAATGTATTCGAAATTCATAGTTTTCGTTTCTTTTTCTTTCCTTCTTTTTTACGTGAAGCTTCCATGCCTGGCTCTGAATGAGTTGCAGCGCGTGCAGATGGACGTTTTCTAGGGGATATAATCCAACTATCGAGACATTTATTTCCTAGGATTTTGTAAGGCTCTCTTTGCCACGAGACGTGACATGGAACCTTGCGAAAAGCAAATGACCCGCTCACCACAGGCAGCAAAGCATCTTTTGCAACACCTATAATAAGCACGAAAGCCGGAGAAATTTGGAAAGAAGGCATCTGCGGTGGTTGCGCACGTCTCTGTTGGCTCACCATTGTGTGGAGTGTCGCGATTACAGCGGCAAAGACTACTTCGGGGGGCGGTCGCCCGTTGCTGATGATTGCTAACAGGAGCAGTAAGGCAGGGTAACGATTCTTTCGCTGATGAGCCAACAAGGGATGACGTGAGTGGAGATAAATAGGTGTGCCGAGAGTGAGGTGGGCTTACGTGTGCGGAAAGAAAGAGAGGCGAGCAGGACTATTTCGTTTTTCAGTGAAGAAGAAACGAAAGGGACGCGGACGTGATTAAGCGATCCTTCCCGGAGACAGCGGCCGCGTCAGGTCGAATAATTGAGTGCGCTGTCGACATCTGGGCGACGCAGACCGACGGATATAAAGGCTTCGAGAATTGGAGAAAAAAATAAGTACGTAAATATAAAGCAAGGAATGCTTCGCACTTCTCCCATATCTGAGCTCCAAGTGTTCATCTAGAATTATCTTTTACTATGGGCCATCTTCAATGAGAAAAGCTTTCTTTTTTTTTTTTTTCAATCCTCTTCCACGTGGCGCCTTCAGCGCACTTGTCCGTGTTCTTTGTTCGCTGTGAATTTCACTGTGCTGGCTTTTCGGTTTTCTTGCACCCAAATTGTTTTCTATAGTGCCGTAACGGTTGTCACACGTACATATCTTATTCCTCCTATTTTTTTTTTTTTGCGTTTGTAGGGCTGGCACATACAAGGTGACCACTCTTGCTCTCGCACTGACAGAGTTTTTCAAACAACTTCATTACAAATAAGCTAGGTTACCAGACAAAGATCACTTGTGCAAGAAGTTCATATTTGCTGTAATCATACTAATTGATGTAACAGCTCAATTCAAAACATTGTGGCGATGGCTAGTGGTAGCGTATGTTTACAATTTTTTCTGTAATGCCAGCTTACGGCGCGGCAGGCGCCTCTCTAAAGAAATTCACACTTAAGTTGTTATAATACCACCTCGAAGCCGCAACCATAAGGGGCCGCATGGTGGCCCATTGTAGTATACGGCGTGGAAATGATTTTTCAGGACCTACCCTGTCTACACCCGATATGACACAGTAACTTCTTCTGTGTACACACATTTTCTTTTTGGCCGCCGACCATCTAGGCCTTCGCTTGATATCGTCGTTCAAGAATCCCTGTGGACGTCCCTGCACGTCTGAGTCGCTGAGCACTACAGCTCCAGAAATGCTCCTTTGCAAGTCGATGCGACTATTCCAAGAAGCCCGTTCATGACCCCGACAGAAAAATAACGCCGAACGACAAATAACGCTAAATGATTTACCATCACTCAAGTCTTGGCAAGAAGTTGTTTAAATGACATCGCCGACTTTCTTTTTTATCACATTATTCTACGCCACGGCGTGCCCCGGAGAAGAGCTCACCGGTCCACGAAAGTATATCCTATGACGTTTATCGACCACATCCTACGCGCCTGCTCGTATGAGTGCAAGCTTACAACCAGGGCTCCTCACGCACTAACGAACGGTTTTAGTGGGAGCCTCAACTGCTCGCCAACGCAGACACTGTCGACTCATATTTCGCCCCGTTAACGTGGCTGGCAAAGTGCACGTCCATTTGCCACCTTTGCGCAGAACTCTTCACGACAAGGCATCGCGGACCATTCGACACTTAATTTATATGTGGCCGAGACGCTGCGTTGATATTTGGCAGTCCGGCTACACTTTTCTTTGGCTACACCGTGCTGTACCGAGTAGGTCAGTAACGTTGTTTCTAAATCACTTGTTGCTCCTCAGGTTGCTCGTGAATGACACTCCTTATCACAAGAACACCAAAAGACTTATGATAGCCGGCGCGGGAGCATGCATTCCACATCCGGCCTTCTGGTTCTGTTGTAGTCACCATGCTGCCACGTCTGGTTTTCAGAGGACGTTATATCTCTCGTTACAATGGACACTAAAAGGTATTGCGCCAAGAGACTGACGTTATTTACGCGATCGCACCCCTGGACCTTGCTAGCAACAGACGGATATTGTGCGCGATTGAAGGCAAAGGCTACAAGACTTTCTGAGCTCCTCACCGTCATCGCAAACGACGGCGGATCCGCGGCGGCGCGTAAGAGCGATGCGACCCTGAAATGAGTAGATGGGTTATTGCGGTGCCCCCGAATGCGATGAACAGGGCACAAGTACGCAATCATCCATGTCATCGCTCTATCAAAGCACGTTGGTCTAAACTTTTGAAAGTTTACATACCACAAGTCAGGTGCGCAGGTAAAACAAAAACAAAAAGAAAACACGCATCTTTTATACCCAATAAATTTCTTAAAAGGGTTCTTTCCGTATGTTATCAAGGCAAATCACCTCTGTTGAGTCTGCTTTCTTATATAGCGTAATTAATATATATAAACCAAGAATACATTAAATAGGTGAGCCACGAAGGCACTGCAAGAGAGAAGATTGGACAGTTATTTCGAGGATAATAACTGATCTTATTCCAAATTACCGAACAATAAAAATAAGCAATCTAAACTGACTGTTACAAATAAATTATTCGCCTACGGCTTGCATTCTTCACAATGTTATACATTTTTTATACATAGTAAACGCAATAAAATGTGCTCTTGCAAGTTTTCATGCTTGTAACAGAGACCAACTGGATTTGAATTCTCAAAACGTGTATTCGAATGCGCCACTACTGATGCCCTCTGGTGGTTTGTTAGCCGCCCACGCTAACAGGCTTCCTGAGTTTTGCCGTTTGCTCCCGAACTCCTGCAGTTTCAGGCAACGTATCAATGCTGTTATGTGGGGTTTAACGTCCCAAAAGCTGCTGTGATTATGAGAGACGCCGTAGTGGGGGGCTCCGGAAATTTGGACCACCTGGGGTTCTTTAACGTGCACTGACATCGCACAGCACACGGGCCTCAACATTTCGCCTCCATCGAAATGCAGCCGCCGCGGCTGGGATTCGATCCCGCGACCTTCGGATCTGCAGCCGAGTGCCATAACAACTAGACCACCGCGGCGGGGCTGGGCAACGTATCAAGATAGCCTGGTTGCGTTGATGAGCATGTATTGCTTCGCTATAATTGTGAGCTGTCGCTATAATTGTGAGTATTTATGTGAACACGTTCATCAACACTCGCAATGGCTGGCGAACTTAAGCAGGAACGTAGCCGCTATCACAGAGAAAGAAACAAAATTTTTTTTGGGAAACAATGCTCAGAATGTCGCTGTATTATTATACCAGGAACTTTCTAATAAATATAATGTGGCTTTCAACTTCAGCTACCTTTCAAACTTGGCACCAAAATGCTGTAATAGCGCTTTCTAGTTTCTTTTGACTCTGCTCCCATTTGCCTCACTCACCTGTTACGGCATTAAATTGATATTTTAAGGCTGTGAACGCTGCTGATATTGCACTTCAAACAGAACAGGACTCGACAATTCTTTGAGTGTGTTCACAAATACAACGCAGCCATTACCAGCTCTTCAAGGAATTCAACATGATGCCTTCATCAAGAGCCTCTTTAGTGCTAGCGCGGACGTACATGCGTCCGCGTAAGCACTCTCGCACTGCGCGAAATATTAACGCAATAACGTTGCGCACTACAATTTCGAAACAGAAACCGCCGTATTACTAAATTATTACTTGTTGAAACCACAATATCATAAAGCAGTAACAAGTCATCGTCAGCACTAATAGTGCGCCACTTATCCCCACCATTATTGTAATCCTCATCATCACCACCGTCGTCGCTAGCCTCTTATGCCGAGTGGACAACGACGGCTTCTCTAACAATCTCTGGGTCCTTCGACATTCTGTGGCCACATTATCGCACCAGGAGAGCCGATTCCTTCTCTAGCTAGGAAGTGAGTCTCATAGGCGAGGCACTTCCAGGGAGACGCGCACATCCCGAAGAGAGACGCTACCGAGCGTATGTTATTGCTTTATAAAACTACTGTTCCAGAGAACTTGAGTATGTTAAAAGATAGCGAATTTTCTTTTTGACGTTGATAAACTGAAGGTCTGAAAGGGGCGCAGGCTCCTATGCCTCGAGAAGACATTAAAGCCATGTCTCGTATTATTCGGAGAGTTCCTTTACGTGCGCAAGAATACTAACCCGCCACTTAAACGGCTCAACCATAGCGATAAGAAAAGCTCACGAGCACCGCGGTATTTATTCCTAATGGCACACGCTTCCGAAAAAAAAAAAAAGCCATTACCTTATGCTTGCTGCCGGAACCGTGCAAGATCGCATTTATGCTCGCAACTCAAAAAAGGAAATGCTTTCTTCCGGACTATCGTTGCTACAAAAGCACACTGTTAAGAACACAAGGGTCACAAAATGACATTCAATAAAAACGACTGCTCCTTCGTTTGCAGTATAAGCGGTTTTGTTAGCCTTCCGCCAGACACTTCCGACGTATGCGGGCAGAAAGAAAAAAAAAAAAAAACTCTTGATGAGACTAATTTGGTTTCCTCGTTTCTATCAGAGGCCATTATCTAAACAGCAGGGTTGGAATGCGAGTATGTGTATGTATAGGAAAGATAGAGGGTAATATAGGAACTCCAGGAAAAAAAAAAGCGCATGTTATACAGGAACAGAAACTACAGCAAAAAAGGAAGACGGACATAGGAGATGTTACCAGAAAGAAAAAGCGAGACGTTATTTGGCGGCCGACCAAACTGCGCAACGTATTCCTACTGTAAAAGATGAGCGCTGCGCTAGCTGCAACAATTCATGCGGTGCCCGGACCTAATGACTCTGACCCAAATAGCTACGTTGCTAGTGTGAATATTTGAATTCGACGGCATCGGAATTGCGCATGCAAAACAGTGCCACGAGCTAAGCGTTCAATGTACTGTATCTGTCACTGTTGCCGCGATAACGACAAACAACGTATTGCTGGAACAAAAAAAAATAAATATAAAAGCATGAATGAGTGCATGGTAATTCAGTAGGCAGCGGCGAGGCAGGGTAAATTTCCTTAGGGTATAGTTCTTACGTACAGTGTTACAAGGGTGAAAACGGCCACAGGTTCAAATAAAGGTTTGTAGACGATTGTGGATCGCGGACATAGCAGTTGTCAATAAGGAAAATCTAATCATGAGGTTCTCTTTCCCAGAAGTGGGAATTTTTTTCCAACATAGTGGGACGAAGTAAAGGTTTGGGGATCTGGCGTAATCTGCAAGGGCCAGGTGCGTCAACCGCGCGCCAACATATGAATTTTATTCCTTTCAAGACAGGATCAGGATTGCAGCCGTCATGAACCGGGAAGTGCGCGACGGTGCCCTAAATGGGACCTTGCCACTGTGTTTGAACATAGTCGATAAAATAGTATCAATGAGTCGCGGAGGATTCTTTAAACATTTCAGCCAATGTTATTGCACTGCACGCACCAGAAAATTTCCAATTTGGCTTCAAGTATAGCTGAAAACTGCCTGCTTCTTCTTGAACAGATTACGTCGCTATACGAACACAGAGTGCGGATCCCGGGGCAGAACCGACACTGGCTGATTTCGTGATAGCCGAAACACGCTCACTAATGCTTTATTTATTTGTTTAGAGTTTAACAAATTAAAGCATATATACATCCACTTTTGATAAGACCGAAAAGAAAAAAGGAGTCAAGGAGCATAGGTGGTGCCCCCTGTGACCTGGTGTGCTGAAATATGAACTGAAAATTTCCAGTTTTGTTAGCAAGCTACTTGCACAGTGTCATAGTGCTTGACTCACATGTTCGAAGGAGACTCCATTAGTAATCGGTACCTTTATCTGACTAGGTTCAAAAAGTATTGCCAGGTTCCTTTATCAGCGCATAACATAAAGGCACCGGAAACGATGGTTAACTTATAGTGCAAAATACTATTCAAGCATCCTCGGACTCGGACAGTTTCGGGTAACCAAAGATGCTGCTGTTGTAGTCTGACCACGCTGCTCACGTTTGCTTATGTTATGAATGGTGTTAGCGCCCTCATCGTCAAAATGTTCGAGGAATCAATCAGTCGAAACTCCAAAGTGAGGTCGTCGCCACTGCGATGTTTTAACACTGCTACATTGTTGTACACTGTGTGTACAGTAGATCGTACCGGTGGGGAAAGTGCTGAAATGTCTATTCTTGCGGCAATGAAATGTAAAAACAGTACTACGTATCTTTCACGAGAAGATGAAACGAAGAAGGAAAAAATGTAATTCCTAAGACAGGGAAGTACAGTAAATAAGAAAGTGTTGTCACTAAAATGCATCGAATCAGAGCACATCTATGTCTTTTCGCCGCAGCAGAAAGAGCGAAGAGAAATTTTAGAGCAGAACCATTGGCACTCCAGTTGCCCTGGTAGTGTTAAATACCCAACTTTCTAACCTTATTGCCGCTACTGGGTTACCACATGCTCGCTTCTCAGGCATGTTGATATTTTGTTCGCTGAAAGATTTTTTTTTCTCTGTTACTGGGTAGCGGCTCTTAGAAGCGCTGCATCTACACGCCCAGTGCCTGTAGAAGATGATGATATTTGTTTGGTTTCAGTTTTCGTATCTCTCTAAGCATTTAGAGAAGTGCCGCGAGAAAGAAAGTTTGTCGAGGGGAGGATCAGGCGATCCACTTCAAGGCGCGCTACCTTTGTGAAGGGAACGTACTTGACGCGTGGAAAATTCGTGTTCCTGTATATAGAAAACTATCAGTGCAAGCAAACACTGACGCCACACAACGCACACAGCGTTGGGCTCTCTCTGCTACTCTGAGCAAGCTATTGATGAATTCATGCCAACAACATCGACTGATTTATTTACTGCTGAAAAATCATTCTCTAAATGCTAGCGGGAGTACTCAGTGCATTTCGTGTGAATGCGGGATGTCTGTGACTGAAGTCGTAGAAGCATCATGCCAGCGCAACTACGTTAATAATTCTAGTTTTTAGGCGCCCGCAACCAACACCCGGCGATTTCTTCATTGCATCGCCGTTTTCATCGTGCACCTATAAATATCTCTATTTGGTACTTCAGAAAGCTTTGATTATTGGCAATTTCGCTCAAACGGTTCCGGCGTCATAACGAACGTTCTCTTAAGTATCGTCATGCCGTTTTTTGTGATGTAGAAGATTTCTGTTTGCGGAACAAAGAACAGAAGGTGCTGACAAAGAATAGTAAACCGCATTCGGGATGACCCATGTGCTTTTCTTCCTCTGTGTTCCGCACACACTGATGACAGCTGCAGCAACGTTTCGATTTCAAGCTACCAACATTTCATTTCATTTATTCGCATTTTGATAAAATGCCCACAAAGGGAGCAAACGGAGAGTGTCTGTTTCCTGACTTGGCCCACTCCTCGTAAGGCACTTCAGGCAGCTACAGCAAGTCAACACATAGAAATATACAGTAGCATATCTTAACAAAAGAATCAGGGGCCGAATTCACAAAACTTCTCTTTCGTAAGTGCCTTTTGCTATTGGTCAGCGGGCTTCTGCAATGATATGTCGAGAATCAGGATTGGCTGAAATTTTCTCTTACGAACATTTTTGTCGTAAGTTGTTTTTGTGAATACGGGCCCCGCCTTATACCACGAGAATGCTTGTCGTTTTTTTAAAGCATCAAAGCTACCGCAGAAGATCTGTTTGCAATCACAGAAGTATCGGCGTTTAGAAAACCTTCTTTACCTGAATAAGTGCACAGTGACATGCAAATGTAGTGGTGCAATAATAAATCTGCACGAAAAGCGCAAGACGAGATGGAAAATATGGACGTGCTACGCAAAGTTCGCCGAGCTCTGTTTTGTACTGTAATCACATTGCCCATCGGTCACACCTAACGTTTCTGGTTCCTGCTTTCGGATCCCCGTCTGGGTACGCCCACACCTACACGTGCTTTGCATTCTTGCTTCTTCGGTCGAAGCAGTGATATCCGTAATTTATCGGTCGAACACGTCCACTGCGAGCTATATAAATCGGTGCTCGGCGAGTACTGGGGAACGCTCGATTTATCTACCACGAACGGGTCCCTTTCCTGTTTCCGGCTTCCTGCCCAACTTGGTCCCCTCAATCCCTGCTTCACGTATGTCTCGTGCTCACCGGCTGAACTGGATCGATATATCACGTGCACAAATCTGGCCGTTATTATAATCACATTCAATGCGCATGTATATAGACTCAAACAACGAATAATGTAGGCGTGAACCTCATACTTGCTTGGAGAACACCCGTTCTTTTTCATATTAGAACTCCACGAGACTTCCTAACTTCTTTTTTTTTTTGCAGCTTTTTTTTTTGCAGATTGCAACACAAAATACACACTATGAACGACAATCGTATGCGTTTTCTTCAGCTTTCTTTTCTTTCTACGCGAGGTGGCGTCTTGTCGTGCATACGTAATCCGGGCGCGTTCCATTACTCAGACGACAAGGGAGCGAACCTGTCTTCGAAACTGTCTGCGTACGCTGTCTACGATGCTGTCGAGAATTGAAGCGCAGCCTTAGTTTAGTTCATCACAACCATGGAACAGTCCTAGGAACAGTGAAGCTCAAAGCAACGATTTATAATGAGTGTCACTAGCCATTATTAGTCTAGTTTGGAAAGGGACTTCCCTCAGGAGAGGTGAGAATAAGCGGAAAGCTTTGGCAGTTAACACGGATAACAGAAAAACAGTCGCCGTCGTCTCGGAGTGACAGTGTCACAGTGCGAACTAATTAGTAAACACCAACCAAAGAGCACAATGGTGAAGATCCGACGTTTCGAAGCCAGCCCGGCTTCTTCCAGAGATGACTGGTGCCACCGTGAAGCGGCATCTCATAGTTATTAGCGCGGTGGTCACACACAAAGCACATTGCTTAGTGACGTTGACAGCGCGTGTTCACTGTGGGGGAGAGCTCCCCGAGAGCGCTTCAGGTATTGTTCTGTTCTCTGAATGTATCCAACGGCTCAACGTAACCTCCCTACAGTGTAGACGCACAATCTAGGCTCGACAGCGAAGCGTTTTCTTTGTGACCGCCGCGCTAAAGTGTGTAAGACGCCATTGCAACATGCCACCAGTCATCCTCGAGGAAGGAGCCGAGCTGGCTCCGAAATGGCGTATTTTCTTAGTATACCCTTTGGTTGGAACTTGCGAATCTATTTCTTACTTATACTTTCCCAGCCAAACAAACGCTGCGACATGTTTATCTTCGAGTGCAAACTAATGCATGCCATCTTCAGTGATGTATAACTGGTATATACAACTGGTTACATATGCAACTGCTTCGCGCTACAACCATATATAAGTTCAAGCCAAGCGACCTTACCATATTCTGGTTGTGTGCCCTACTTGAAACATTCTGTCGCAGACAACATGACCCACCAAATCTGCACGTTTGTCTTGTTTGCTTGCTCCTCTTTTGAAGCGCGCTTGCGGCGATTCCGTCGCAAGAGTTTGAATCACTCTTCTGTAAAAGGTATGTGAAAGCATGCTCAAGAAAAACAGTGCTCAAAAGAAAACAAATAAACGTACCAAGGGGATAACTGTGGCTTGTTCACTGGCTTTCTCGTTGATCAGCGTAAACTCTATAAAGAGCCGCGGGCAAATTACGACTATCCAAATAACTCTGTTCATTGCAGCACACATGTATTTTCGTTCTTGTGCCTCATCTGCTAATTTGTTCCTCTCAATATTGAGTCCCGGGTATCTGCTTGAAATTGCTCTCTTTACTGGAAGCTGTTTATAGCAACACCACGTTGAAAGTCATTCTTGTCGATTGGAAAAACAAAAATAAAAGGTTAATTAACAAAAGTAAGAAAGACAAAAGGCAATCCCTCACATGAAAAAGGGGGAGTTTCAAGCTTACTTTCCCTGGGGCACCCCAGACATCTTCGGAAAGCACTTAATCAAGCCTCACTTAGTTCGAGAGTTTATGGAAAACGTAAACCCTCTTCGCGGTATTACTAGAGGCTATGTACTGCCCAAAGTATTTCCTGTTGCCCGCCAAATATGATTCTCCTAAATTTCGAAACTTTACAAAGCAGTACCACTATTGATGAATGACAGAGAGGTAGCTGGAGCACTCTCTTCCATATTTGTGTTAATCCGAGAGCTGCTTCTGCTCATATTCAAGAGTTACTCAGGAAGGCTTAGGTGTGGTGTTGCAAGGCGGAGCACTCCGTTAAATTTTTAACAGCTGCGTAATAATGTATGCGCACTCATACACATTTTGAGGAAACTGTTAAAACCTTCCTGAAACGCACGTTATATTTAGGGTTGTTCGTTTTCGGGTTTTATATTTTTTCAAATTCGGGGGGTAAAAATCGGGCGGTATTTTTCAAACTAATATTCGGGGAAAAATCGGTTTTTTTGCGAAACCATTCCTTACTTCGGGTTTTTTCGGGTTAAATATACGGTTGTACTTATCAGAACTTACACTGAGCTTATCAAAACGTATCACGGGCTTTTTAAGTATAACACGTTAAATTTGGTGTTTCAAGCTGGTAATTGGGACAGACACCAGAGTATTATAGCAAATACAGTATACTACCCGAAATTTTGTGTTTGTTTGAAAATGAATCAGTGGTGTTTGAAAATGAATGAATCAGTAAACATTGACTCTTAGAAATTATACATTTTATTCTCGAAATTCTGGTCATCGATTTTTTACACGTCCTTGTTGACATACATTATCATCTGCATGCGCAACATGTCAGTCTCCATTCGAGATCTGTCCGGTCGTTGAACATATCTCAGCTGGGAGAAAGTTCTCTCCACATCACAGCTACCGTTAGCTAGGCACAACAATGTCAGTGCAGCTTTTGCAAGCCTTGGGTAGCGAGAAGTAGAGTCATGCCAATACTCGATTAGTTCGACAGCTGGGTTTGTGGGGCTCACTTCCAGCAAATACTGGTTGAACTCGTCATTAAGGGAATCTACATTGTCGGTTACGGACATGAACAGAGGTCGGTAGTCCTCAAATGACTGCCCCAGCAGACGCTTCTGAAACGGATCAAGGACGGCTCCCAACTTCCACAAAGTTAGCTGGTTTTCCTCTTTTTCTGAGACGTTCCGTCCAAGAGTGCAGCGCCATTTTGTGGCGAGTTTCGTGCAGAACTCTTCAGAACATGTTTTTACTAAATTAGCGCTGCGCTTGGGTAACATAGACAAAACAGCTTTGGCCTGATCGCTTTTACCGATCATCGCCGAAAGCTCCCCGACAATCTGCTGCAGCTTCACGTTTACCAGGTGATCAAAGCTGGGCATCAAAAGCTTCCCACTTTCAAGCGTTTTCTGGGCTTCCAAAAGTGGGCCGAGTGCATCTCTCATCAAGATTGCCTTCGCATAAACAACTTCTTTTTCAGAAAGTATCCCTCGAATAGCTTCCGCTTTGCTGCTATCATGCGAGCTTTCAGCAAGTTCTGTTAACGAGCTCCACATTTCTACGACTACCACAAGTGCCTTGTAGAAGCTTTGCCATCGATTCGGGACAACAGAAGGTGGCTTCTTAATGTCAGGTCCAAAGAGGCCATTAGAAGAACAAATTTCAGTGTACTTTTGGTAAAGCTTGTTAGCGTGCTTAAATAACGCTCCAAACTTGATCACTACGGATCGAACATCAGACATGCATGGTAAAGAAATGGCATGGTCAACACTCACATGAATAAGGTGTGCTATATCTTTCACATGCAAGATTTGGATCCCTTCAGCCTGACAGATTTCTCGAACCATCTTTCGCATGTACTCCGCTGAGTCTGTGGCTACTGCCACAACGTCTTTCCACGTCTTGCCAACCGTCAGGAGTGCCTTGCTAACTGCGCTGGCCACCGTGTAACTGTTCGATGCATTTACCCTGCCGACGTCGACCAGAACAACGTGCTTCTTCACGTTTTTCTGGCTATAGTAGCACAGGAGAGTGTTGATGGTAGGCACACCAGTGATGTCTGGCGATTCATCGACGATGACGCTCACTTTCACATCTCGCATATCATCGCGGATTTTCTCCATGTCCTTGTCAAAAGCTTCTTTCAGGTATTTCAGCCGAAGTCTTTGTCCTGTTGGCATGGTCTTCGCGGCCTTGCAGTATTTGCGTGCGAAGTCTCCCAGCGGTCCGTCCGCCTGGTGCATGCTTATTCCGCTGTACGCTAGGGCACGAACAAAGTCATGGATAACGCCGTCCGCTTCAGTTTCTTTCGCACGCTGTCTACAGGACATATCAAAAAGCGTCTGCTGAGACGTTCCCGCAGTCTCAGCTTCCTTGGAAGCCGTCTTGAACTTCTTTTGACGAGATGACATTAGATGCTCACGAATTCGGTCGTAGGGCTTCTTCGCTGGATCGGTGACCATCTCGGTGTTGCAATATTTGCACACTAAAGTGCGGGTGCCTTCACTGTCTTTCGTTGCGATCTGGAGATCTTCATGTTCTTTACACCAGTCATCCAGTGTCTTTCGTTTTCTTCCCATCTCCACGCTGAAGTTTCCGGTGCCGCCTTATGTCCGCGACGGTGGCTTTGCGCTCACAAGACGCGCCTGGTAATGCTAAGTGAGGATGGCGATATGCGTCTCGTCTCGTGTCGCGCGAGAGAGTGAGGGGCGTTCGCGCGGGGTTGGACGCTGGGGGAGGGTATGGCTGGCTTCTTCGTCGCTCAATCTCTCCCCCACCGACTGGTCACCCGTCCCTTCCGCGTGAAATTCTTGGAAGCAGGTGCACATACCCGAGACTAATCTGCAGTGGGCAAAGGGGCAGGTTTCTTTGCTTTTCTTTCACCCTAAATTTGTTCACAATGTACTCGAAGCGTGGCCGGCCTCAAACGTGTTTCCCACTTTCTTCTGCAAGCATTTTTTTAGGGGGGGGGGGGGGGGGGGGTGCATGTACGCTCTCACGCATGTGCGTGCAGAGGAGAGAGGGGATGTAAAGATTAGAGAGGAGAAAGGGGTGACAAAGGAGACAGGTAGTGGTGAGAAGAGAAGGGGAAGAGCATCAACACGAGTTAGCAGCAACTCACGATTGTGCAGATCGCTACAGGGAGGTTTATTCGGGGAGAAATCGGGTTTAACCCGATTCTCCTGAAACTTGTTCGGGGTGCAAGAATCGGGTAAAATCGGGTTTTACCCGAAAACGAACAACCCTAGTTATATTGGAGCAATGCGCGTACTAACATCTAAACTAAGGAAGCAGTATCGTTACGAGAAATCAATACAGCTCTCAGGGAAGTCGAAAACCCGGAGTTAAAGGAGCCACAGGCAATCCTACGGCACTTCCCAAACCAACAGCCATTGAACGTCGTCAGCAATGTGCTTCCGCATTATTAGACACCGACTGCATGCGGGGACCGGCGGTCTTCTGGCAGTAGTATAACGGAACAGCGGGAAGCCGATCAGAATCCGGGCGAGGAAGGATGCAAGGGGAGTGGGACGGGATTCGAAGAGGCAAACGGAAGGAAGAAAACGAGCGCGCAGAAAAGAGGGCAACCCAGCCAGATAAATCGAGCTCTCCGCTCCATCCTCCGTCCTCTCATTGCTTATAGGAAGCCCAGAGACGTAGAGCCGATAAATCGGCTGAGATTGGCCAAGGAAACGCGGCTGGTGGCACCTCGTGGAGAATGAAGAATGCGTACAGAGTGGTACCACGTCGGGCTATCGGAGCTACTGGCGAAGCAAGGAGCTACCGATGACAAATGTGACCGCAGAAGGAGCGGTGTGGCGCGTCGTCCCTGGAAACTGGCTCCCCTTTTTGTGTCTCCTTTTCCTTGCACTATGGACTCTTCTTTTAGTCGATTATTTTACCGGCAAGGGCAGAAGCATTGACACTGGCGTGCTTTGTACAATGAAAACGGGATCCTTGCCAAGAGTGCAGTAACGACGATGTGAGCTTTGAGCGAACAAGAAGAGCGTTTGGTTACGTTTTTGTTTTTAAAGGGAAGGCGGCATTTAAAAAAAGAGTAAAAGCAAAGGAGTCATTGCGCAGTGCCTGGTTGGGTTATCCATTCGTTAGAACAAACGAGCCATTACTACGCCTTTATTTGTTCGCTTGTCATTTCAGGATACACTATATGGGCTGGTTTCTTGTCGGATCTCCACGTTGCCTATTTTTATAGCGTAAGACGCACGTGCGCCCTGAAAAAGAGCCAGGCCTGCGCGGAATCGCAGGACAGTGACAGCGTAAGCTGAAGGAGCGACCTCCCTAGAGGCCATTGTAAACGTTTGGGGAAACTAGTGAAAGTACAGGTGCTGGGTATCCCCTGCGCCATAACTCTGCGGTTTGGGCTCCTCTCTGTACAGCGGTCTGCTGTGCCCGACGTTGCCCTGCTGCAGCCGCGCGCGTAACTCTGCGATTCACTTCTTCAGCAGCGGTTCGCATCTTGAGAAGAGGCGCCATCACGTATATCGAAGAGCCAAGTCAGGTTACTGTCGGGGCTGCGCACGTCGCCTGTCGCGTGACGCATGGAACGATACGACAAAACTGCTTCACGAGGCAGCGCTCCGTAAAAACACATTTCGAAGGCTATGCGGAGGAAATCAGCGCCAATAGATGGCAGCAGTTGTCCTGTTCTTCACATGGCATGTCCTGTTCTTCATATGGCATGATCGATTTGATTGAAGTAAATTTAAAAGGCATGAGGAAAATTAAAAGAGAAAAAAAAAGTTCTTAAATCTTCTTACGAGCCTGGTGGCGCACATGTCACCGCCCCGTTACAAAGGGGAAGCTCATAGCATCCATCCATCCATCCATCCATCCTTCACGAGGAGCGATATTGGTTACGGACACGGGCGGACACCGGCGGCGGTGGCGGACAACTACGGCGCCGTTGTTATGATCTCAGAACAGCTTACGCTGTAATAGCGAGAAACGAGTATTATTGAAGGTGCGCGCACAGGATAAAGTCGGAAAACTTCAAGACTTGTAGCAGCCTCTTTACTAAGGTTTGCAATTCGTAAACAAGAGCCTCGGGAGTGGAAGGCACTCGGTGTCTGTGTCCGGCAACTATGGTGGAGCTATTCCGTCGTCTTTAATGCGTATAATGAAGGAATTTATGCGCACATTCTGCATACATACATACATACATACATACATACATACATACATACATACATACATACATACATACATACATACATACATACATACATACATACATACATACATACATACATACATACATAAACTTGGTATAGCGCAATATGCTGAGGCATCTGCATGAACTCTCCAATGCAATCAGACTTACGTAGGACGGGACGTGTCCGCGAAAGGTTGGGCTTCAGTAAAATCGTAAAATGGAACTTCGAGAATCCGGAGCAGACGGAAAAGGAAAAACACACGTACGATGAGGCAGAGGGAATGAAAGGGAGGGAGGAAGGAGGCATGTCTCAAAGCGCGTCTTCGAACGGAAATGAGATCCGTGAAGGGAGAGGTGCCGACCCGGCAAACCTGCCGAAAGAAGGCAACGGCAAACAGTGGGGAGCGTTGCTCCGGTGCAATAATCGGATTGGAAGACCATCGCGTCACTGCTCACGTCTGAGTTCAGGAATGTCTTGTGGCATACAGACCGGATGCGCCGTAGCTCTTTCTTTTCTTTTGTTTACAAAGTTCCTTTCATAAGTATTCCTTAGGAAGGCAGAGTATAGGCAGAAGAGAAAGCATGGTTGTGATTACCAACGGACTCTCAGACTGCATAAATAGAATATCTTCTTGGATATTCGGTTTGCTCATTATTGAGACAAATGTCATGGAGGTTGGGGAGGTAAAAAAGTAGCGCTTGAATATAAACCTGCCAAAAGGGACATTTCAGAACATAATAAACCCGGCGTACGTGAGACTTGAAGCATACCTGAAACCCCAGCGTACAAAGCACGTTTATTAACCTCTCAGTGTTATGCGCGAATCCAAGAAGAGACTAAATTTATCCTTCACCGCTCTCAAAAAAAAAAAAAAAACCTGCGTTTTAGTTCATTAGAAATCAAAGCAGCCACCATGGCTAGGATGCAGCCATCACATTATGTGCACGCTGCAAGGCACGTTTAAAAAAAATTAAGAAAAAGTTAACACCGATATTTAGTAGGGTGAAGTCTCATTGCCATAGGCGATGGGCAGAAACATTTCATGAGAGTTCTGAAAACCTGGCAAGCGTCTTAACGTGCAAACTTAATCGTCAGCGTTAAGAAAATAAGGCAGGATCTTAACACATAGGTTTCAATCAAGCAAATTGCTGACGAATTCATTACCGTTCATTCAAATTCACTCAAATTGTTCACAATTTCATGGCTAGATCACCAGAGGGACCTGACACTTAATTGTCCAAGCTTTGCCTGGGTCATTTTCGGGGAACTGATACGTTAGATCTTGGAATCTTTCCCAGCGTTTCCCTCCCGTGTCTCATAGCTTGGGATCGGTGACAATAATATAAATATGATAATGGTGGTAATCACGATTCTTACTTTATAAAATATTTCACACAGAAAAGAGATGTTTCCGAGATAGAAATAAACGTAAGGAAACCTTAGAATCGCATTTCACGAAAAGCAACATCGGATACCGCACCTTTACCTCGTTAATATACGAGGACTCGCTTTAATACGAACATTATTTTCATGCCTAGTCCTCCTATTTTCGAGTCCGTTTGTCGATCTCGGCTTCTTCTTTTTTATTCAACGCACTGGTGGAATTGTTACATGTGTACTTAGGCACTTACTAGTGCACCAGGAATTAAATCAAAAAAAGAAAAGAAATGCATGAGGCCCAAAGGCCATTATCCTGTGGTGGATGATTGTAATAATACTGTAGGTGATAAAAAGAATCAGAAGATGATGACGATGAATTCTCTCACCTAAGTATTATGCGAGAATTCTAGGACTACAAGAATGAATCTATCCCTTAGATTCCAAACGAAACACCCTGATAACGAAGCAACGTAGCAAGCTGTTATTATTGCCCAGGGACTCTATTCCATTTATTGTTCATATTGTTCATATTCATATTGTTCATATTGTTATTGTTCACGTACAATAAGTGACCACAACGGCAGATCGGTACTCGATTATGCAATGAAATAGAATATTCGACAAAAGCAAAAAGAGGCGCTTTCAATATTGTAGCGCGCAGCGTGTAGTCCAATTCTACTAACTTCTCTTCGCGGCTTTTTGACCCCATCGAGATCGAAATCAACTCTACTGATCCGTCACATTTCAAGAGCTAAGTAAACGTAACGAAGGGTAAGAAAAAAGAAAACAGACGTAACATTGATATGTGACAACACATACCAGATGCGACAAATAAACAAAAACGCGTGAGACAGCCGACGAAGTGCCAGGCACGCCATGACGGTCGGTCGGAGATGCGGTCTAATAAACTGTCTTGCCGAGGCAGTGTCAACAAACGAGGCAAGCATGTCGTGTTTCTTTGTGAAAGTCTGTCTTGTCGAAGACCGTAGCAGATGAGCACGCCTGTTTTGTTTGCGGTGGGGGATTTTTCTTTTGTACTCCTCAATGTTATTGGAGCTGCCCTTGGTTCAGACAGCTGGCAGACATCGTAGCGGTCAGTGCATGTTAAAGAACCCCAGGTGGTCAAAATTTCCGGAGCCCTCCACTACGGCGTCTCTCATAATCAGAGCTGGTTTTGGGACGTTAAACCCCACATAACAACAACAACATCGTAGCGGTGAACAATAACAGCCCATTTCGTTCCACTGAGGATTTTTGACTATGTGAAGGGAACGAATTATTAGGTATCGAGTCTATTTTTAGGTGCTGTGCAGCTGCCGTTTATATGCCTGATTATTATTGCAGTATGTAGCAAGGCCGGAATGAGGAAGCGCACATTTACCGTGCACTTTCGAAATGGCCGCACAAGATCCGGGAATTTACTTCTTAAATATTCTGGCGTAATTTCCCCCAGTGCTGATTGTTAGGCAAAAGATTACATTCCGTTATCCAAAACTTTTAACAAGTGTTTAGGTATGCAACCCTATTGTGTTTCTTCGTTTTGCGCACAACCACAAGTAGTGGATAATATAGCGGAGACAGGTGCTACAATACCGCCCGTCCTTGTGGTTTGACCTTACGCCCTTTCATTATGTGTGTAGTGCGCTGACTTATTAGATTGCGGACTGAAGTCTGTACCTTGGTGTCTAATATTTGTAATAACAATGAATGATTCCGTAAACTCGTCGAAGCACAAACCTCAGGTTCTTTATGCTATAGCTCTAACACTGCCACAATATTACTGGAATGGTAAAGTAAAAAAGAGTCAATAAACTATCATGGCAGAGGGACTAAGTAGACAGTGCGAAGAACAACGTATGACGTTACAGCACTTAAGCGAAAAGGGGGTAGCCGTGGCCAAAAATGGCGACAACTCTTTATTTTTACACCAATAAAAAAAAACACAAGGTCAGTCCATCTTTCTATATATGCAGACGACATTTGCACCTGGGCGTCAGGGGTGACGCGTATGCACATAAGGGCTTCAGAGAGCCGCCACACTAACCTCGAATTACTTTCATGAAAGGGGACTCGAATTGTCATCTGAGAAGTGCTCGTTAGTTGCCTTCACACGCAAGGAATGGGACACTACGTAATTAGAATTAACGGACAGGCTGTCAAGTATGAGAAGACTCACCGATTCCTGGGAGTAAGAATAGACCGCGACCTGTCTTGGAGCCCTCACATCTCCTATATGAAAAGGAAGCTGGCCAATATCACCCACGTGCTCAGGTTTCTTGCTGGAAAATCGCGGGGTGTATCTGTACGAGCGATGCTCCAGCTTTGCACCGCGTTATTCCATGGATTTATGCTCTACAGCCTACCAGTGCTAGGGGAACACGTAAAACTAACGTGCGTGTTCTCTAATCGCTTCAAGCCCAAGCTTTGAGAATATGCTTTGGACTGCTGAAATGTGCATCTGCAGCAGCGACCGCAGTCGTCGCACGTGATCACCCAGTCATAACATGCCTGCGTGTCGATGCCCTATGAGTACAACTGAGGCATTTCGCCCGCATTCCATCGCAGCACCTCGCCTCTCTTCTCGTTTCTAGGCCAGACTCTGAGTTCAGTGTTATTATTGCTGCTCATCGTGCAGTCCTACCATCGAGCTTCACGCCTCCAGTAAGACCATCATTACCATTCTGGCGTCTTCATCCCCTCGAAGCACTCCTGACCATTCCCGGAATCAAGAAGAAAAGTCACTTGTTATTTATAGTCTTACATGTCACCCTAATGTTCTTGCATAAGCAACACAGAGGACGTCTTGAAGTTTACGCGGATGGGTCAGTTTCCTCTGGGATCTCCACAGGAGCAGTGGTAATTCCAGCAAAATCCGTCACCATACGATTCAAGACGTCCCATTTCACAACTTCGACGGCTGCAGAACTCGCCGCCATTCATGCTGCGGTAGAGGTCACAACTGCAGAACCTTCCCATGTATGGTCAATATTCACAGACTCCAAAACAGCTCTTCAATGTCTTATATCGCCATTTCGTCATGGACCTCACGAGCAATTAGTCGGTGACATAAGAATCCCTCATCACCATGCAGTCGAGCATGGACACAACATCAAGTGGATACGAGGTCACTGTACGATCAACGGCAACGACCTCGCTGATAAGTCCGCCCGACTGCCTACGATGATAACCACTGCAGAGCAGTACCGTTTTCCAGGACTGACACATCTGTGAAGCTTCAATCCCTAGCACGTGAACTGACACGTGCACAGTGGACTTCGTCAGAATTCATCAATGCTCGTGTCTATAGTATGCACCCGGGCCTTCAGTTCCGCCTTCCGTCAGGAATACCTCGAGCTGGTGAGACACTTCTGTGTCGCCTGTGACTTGGCGTTGCCTTCACGAAAGCCTACTCATTTCGCATTGGAATGGCAAGCGACCCTAAGTGTGAGAACTGCGGTTGCGAAGGAAGGTTATGTCATCATCTATGTGAGTGTCCCCGTTTCAGTGGCCCTAGGAGAGAACTTACCGTTGCTCTTGACAGACATGACAGCCACTCTTTGTACGAGCAACGAGTCTTGGGACGCTGGTCTCGACCATCGTCAGCATGGACAGCACTGAACGCGTTGCTGCGATTTTTAAGGATGACCGGTCTAAGGGACAGACTCTAAGCAGTGTCGTGTTTCTTTTCTTTCTTTTTTGTGCGTATGTTTTTTTCGCTCTATCCTTTTCTTCTTTCTTGGCGTGTCTCCTTTCTATTATCTTTCACTCGCCTCATCCTTTTCTTCCTACGCAGGGTAGCCAACCAGTCTCTACACTGGCTAACCTTCCCGTCTTTCCTCCTCCTCCTCCGTAAGCCCTTTAAGCATGGGTTTGCTATGCCTAAACTGCATGAGGTCCTCGTATTGAGAAGCATATGGTCCTGCCAGGAGACTCGAAACACGTACGTCTGCAATATAAATACACCAAATGTGTCTAAGGGAATAAAATTCTTCCGTCACTCGATATTTACACACAAAATCCAAAACCAACAATGCAAGAGCCTGTGATGCTTCTCCAGAAAACCTGGTCTGATATAGCACATCGAAGCCCAAAATATGCCTATAAATTTCATACCTCCTAGAGAAGCATCGGCTCCTTAGAGCCAATGTGAACGGAGGGCCTGCGTGACACTTGAAATATGAGAGTTGAAAATAACTGCACACGGAACCTGCATCTGTTAGCATCGAGAAATATGTAACTGACCGTTCAGAAAACAGACCACAGATATTTTCCCACGATATGACGCTATCTAATGGAACAACGCTAACCTTCTATTGTTTCCTCCAGGACTGCGATATGTCTCCATTTCTGGAGCGCAGGGCTTATACGTTCCTTTTTATTCCGCTGTCAGTAGGTGCTTTTAGAACGAAAGCCTATAGGCCTCCGTAATAAATCTCACGAAAGCACTGTCAGTTGTAGTAGCTCTAGTTTATAAGAAAAAAAAGGGCGGTGGGGGGGACTACCGTATTTAAAAGTGAAACATTTGCCACTGTCACATTACGATCACTGAAAACCACTGCAATTATACGCGGCAAATATTTATCCCTTCTATTCCAGTACAACTGGCGTGCAAGGTTCCTGTCTTCGACCTTGTTATAAACTAAAATTAGAAAATACACGTCTAAAAGAAGAAAGAATTTTTCATACCGTATGCTACAGTAACATCTGCCATAACTACATATGAGGATAAATTATTTTCCACACATTCTCGGAAAAAGAAAAGAGTGCTCTATACGGCATTACAGAATAAAATTATACTCGGGTCTGCTAGAACCGATAAAGCGACCCCTTGTAGTATCTCTGAGGTTAGGCGCTGCCTTGCAAAGCTGGTGGTCGCGGGTTCGAATCCCGGTCATGGCGCCTTCCACTGCAAGGCGTGCCCTATAATCATGGGTGATTGTCGCACGTAGAAACCTTATAAATTGCTACAATTATTAGACAGGATACCGTGAATGCGTTTTCGACAAGTCACATTCACTTATAGAAAGGACAAGTCATGCTGGCGTTACTAACAAGAGATGAGCCTATCAGCGTTTCCAAAAACGGCGCGAAAAATCACGCAAAGGCGCACACACTCACGACGATTTCCTGACGTTGTAGTGACTGTATCAATTCGCTCGCGTCACTATGAACCCACATTTGCATTTTTGAATGATACCAATTTTGAGAAATTAGTCTATGTAATTAGTGCCGAGGATATCTCGACAGAACGTCTCACATTGCGAACACACGCACGTATAATACAAGTCAAATAGCGGTGTTTTGGTTATACTGACGATGTAGCGAACTCGTATTCGTATCGTTAAAGACAGCGATACTTTTTAATTTGTTTCATTATATGCTACAAGATTACTTGTCCAATGAACTTCAATAAACGATTTATGTGCGCAAGTTGTATAACGTCGCCTCTTATTACTCAACATTATTTTTGTTTTGCTGTGTTTGAATCTTTCGAACCCTTTCCCCGTGTTAAGTATCACGTAAAAATTTATGCGCAGGCCAGCAGAGACCTACTCTTTTTAAAACGACCTTCCTCATATCTTCTTACCATGGAAATGAAATACTACGTAAAGATTTGAATTGGAATAATAAGTAAAGGTAGCCCTGGTGTGCAACAGTACTAAATGAGCGAAAACGACGCAATGATATATATAGCTATAACCCACGTATATGCAAGCAGCTGCGATCTTACGAACTTAAATTGTACTACCGTAATCGCGAGCCCAACAGCCTAATTTAAAAATTTTTCTCGCTCTCTACATATTATAGAAAGCCCGATAGATCCGCAGATGGTGTTCAGGCGTTGTGAAATGGGAACACGAAAATGCCACCCCTGGCGCTTTCGCCTTGGTGGCAGCAGGGAACGCAACGTGTCGCTGGGCTGGCGCGCTCATATATTGGCGAGACTCGCTTCGCTTGCATCAATGCATGAACGTTCTCGAGGATGTGCTTATGTCTAAATAGCATTCGCATTGCTTCATTCAAGTGGCGACAGCTTGTTTCATTCTCGCACGCAACCCACACGTTATGGGGCAATGGCGTCATTGCTCTCTATGCAACGACATTAGTAATAGGCGCGTTGCCAGTGCGACAGCATAGGTGGAAGTGATACTTCATATACTTTCTTGTTTGCGCAAGCAACCCTCCATACTGACCAAAGTCAAAGACGTTTTCCTTCAGAAAACCCGTACCTTCCATTCAATATTCAACCACGATTGCGCGGCTCCGAGAGTGCATGGCGATTTTATTTGCGGCTTGTTTCTTGGTGTGTTGCATGAAACACACGAAATGTGTGTGTTTGCCATGCGAATAAAGGATGCGGGCTTCGTCCCTTTGAGTGGTTGCAGTCGAAGGGCATTGCGCCATCAAGGCTTTTGGCTTAGGATGAGGCTTATTGACAGAAGATGGGGATGACGAATTATCTATAATGCAAAGCGGGGAGGACTCCTTTCGATTTGATTAGGCAACGAGAATGCAAAGTCGCCGCTGGTATCGTTTACCTGAAACAAACAGCCATACATGCTTTTAAACTTTACACCTATGCCTTCTTTTATCTTTACGCTCTGTTGCTAGCCGGCTTCTATCTCTTATCATCTGGATTGTTCTGTATTTCAGATAACACCATCTAAGTTGATGCCGCCTCCTCGTGTAACGAAAAATACCGCTGAAAAGTCCAACACCGCAAAGGAAATTCCACATTAAACCGCGCTCAGAACAACAACAGCATTTTGCTTCGTAAATGTGGAGGTAAGCTCTTTCAGGTATTGAAGCCTGATTCGCAGATACATGAAGTAAGATATGTTGTAACTTTATATCCCCCGAAATTCACAATCGCGAGCACATGCAAAATCACAATGGGTCCACTAAAAAGTTTACTTTCTTAAGAATAGATCTGCTCTCTATGGACAGTTCAAAGCACTGTATTTCTTCCATAGGCACACATCAGTACTTAGGTATCCATGTCTGACTTCTTTTCGCGGCATCTGCGACCGCTAACAGTTTTCTAGCAATTTCACGTAATGCAAGTCAGAAGCCCTTGACCTGCGGTTGTGCCTACTACTGCATCATCCACCCGCTCCCTATACCTCTTTTTTTATTTAATAAACGTTTTCCTAAATATATATTATGTAATGCTGCTTATATGCACTAAAGGTTCGGCTATCACGTATAACTGAAATTCTGGAAAACCATTTTTTTGAAACACAACCGTATTTTCCAAGCTGTGGTAATCTGGAGCTATTTACTCCCCCGCAGACATTTTTGTCGGACACAAGTAATATTTCTAGGTCCGCATGAAATTATGTATATCTTTTTGTTAGCGTTGTTAGCAAGTTTTACAAGCTCTTAAACCTGGACATTACAAAAGAACTTGCGAGTCTACTTCTACGAGAACAAGAAAGCTGTGTCAACATATGTACCATATTTATCGACAGACCTATCTCTAATTTCAAGAAGGTTTCGTTATAGAGGCGGTAGGACTTACCATGTTAGAATGTCTTACCATGTTATAATATGCAAATATAATCTAATTGAAAAGATATCCTGAGGATCCCACGAATTGTTGGAACCGGTGTCATGCGAAGCAGTCATCGAGTAAATTGGCTATGGCGAATTCTCTGGCATTCAGCCAAGTGTGACGAGTAGGATCAAAGTATCTGTGCAAAGCTAATGAGTACCCACTCGAGTATGCTTAACGTGGGCTAACTAGGAACGTCGACAGCACCGTGGCGGCTGAATCGTAGTTCATGACACGACGTAACGTCACCGCTCATGTTAGTTCAAAGCACAGACGTCAGGCTTTGTGGAAGAAAAATGCACAATTCGATGCGTTGATGTGCTGTCGTAAACGTCATTCGTTGAATTATTCCTACGGGATCCAGCAGAGTTACACAAGGTCACATCGAATGGTAGTAGAATGTATTACTATGATAACGCTTCTCACACATTAGAAGCGCAATTCGCGTCACACAAGCACCATAACAGGTACAATAGGCTTATTTACTCTAACTGTGCGGGAGGAGCCGCCCTAGCTTAGTGGCAGCGTGCTTGCTTAGCACCATGAGAGCTCGTGTTCGATACTCCCCTACCACTTGGTAGGTTGCATTTGTGACTGTGTGCTTGTCATGCTTATACATTTCAATCGCAAGCGAGAACAAACGCCGTTCCTTACTTGTTTTAAAAGCAGAGCTCTTTGCGCCGGCGGTCCGGTGTATGGACCGATCCTGGAGGCAGGGCACAATGTGAGGGACAGAATACTACACGTGATGGACAGAATGCTACACGTGATTGCAGTGTCGTTAACCGTGACGTGCATAATGAGTATACCAGGTGATTGATGTGAAGATGAATCATTCATGTCCGTCATACTTTTATTCCCCAACCTCTGACCTCTGAAGTAGTTGGGTATACCAGGTGAACGTGGCGTCAAGGAGAGCACCGAGACGTAAGCAGATAGATAGATAGATAGATAGATAGATAGATAGATAGATAGATAGATAGATAGATAGATAGATAGATAGATAGATAGATAGATAGATAGATAGATAGATAGATAGATAGATACGGGCAAAGTGATGCAAGTTAGCCAAGAAATGCTTAGCATTTAAAGAGCTAGGCTACACTAACAATGAGTCAACATTAGCGCTGAGAAACATTAAACAGGCAGTAGTGCTTGTCCGTCAACGCAAGTGTGTGCTCTAAGATCCATACCATCGGAATCGACATCATTTAAAAAGGAAGTCTGCATGGGTGTCGTATTACATCGGGTGGCGCATGACCTGGCGCTTTATTCTCCATTGATTCGTGCACATTCTTCGTTTGCCTAGCATTCCTGATAAAGGGGTAGCACTGAACCGAAATCTTTAATGGTCCAACGTTTGGGTATTTAATAGAGAAGCATTTGTCGGCAACAGACCGAAAGATCACAGTCCTATTTAAGGGTCAAAGGAATGCTGTGATTGGCTCGGGCAAGCGCTAACGTCATACGCAGTGACGCATTCTACACATTGCTATTGCAAAGAAAAGAGCATGACTTGACGAGCTTCGTGAAGATCAAGAGAACTCAACACTATAAGACTAAAGTAACAGAAGAGAGAGAGAGAGAGAGAAGGCATTGAACTAATCCATTGTTTATCAAACACAATCTACTTAAAGCGAGTGAATTATATGATTATGGACTTCTTCTCCATATACATAAAGATAACCTTCTGCACTCTACGCACGAAACACCAAGACGTTATCCCTTGCGAAACGAGCGGATACTAACGCCGCTAACGCGAACAAATTATGGAAGGTCTGCCCTCGCTTACCAGGTACCCGCAGTAATAAATAGCGTGACTTCAACAGTAAATTTTAATGTGTCACTCTTTAAATTTAAATCGCAAATACGAATTTTTCTACACGACGAGTAAAAAAAAAAACTTGTGTGTCATTATGCGGATTTATCTCACTACACAATTTTTCCATGCACTGCTGTATTTTGTATATTAGTGAAAAAATGTTATGACTTTCTATTGTATTCTCGCTTTTTTTCTATATTTATTGATCTGTATGATATTGCTATAATTACGAAGCGATGTTAAGTCTTACCTTTAGTTTGCGCTATAACTGTACTATTGCTGCTACCTCTACGGTCCCCAGGTCCTCTCAGTTGACCTTTCGATAACTTTTTGCCTGGTGGAACCACCAATTTTTTTCGTTAGAAAAAAAGTTCAAATTTTATGTAAATATTGCATGTAGCAGGTGTCAGTATACCTGCCACGTTCACCACCAAGTGCGCAATATTAAAGGATCATCCGCTGCAAGGGATGGGTCGTGATGAATTATGCCGTGATAGAATAGAATAGTAGCGCGACAGCTCCAAAAACGGCAGTAGCGAGAACGCAAGCCGGTGGGATAGCCTGAGAAAAACGAGTGTTAAACAATCATTCTTCTCTTCTTGAGTCGCTCTTCTTCAGTCGATGCTTCGTAATTTTTATAGCTAAAAACTGCGCAGCACCGACTGAAGAAGAGCACTAAAGGTGAAGATCCTGCTGTGCTCCTACTATTATAGGTAGAAATAATAATAGACAACCACAGGGTACCTTCTCCCCTTTCTTCGGCGTTTGGGTGCCTGACTTTATGTTCGATTCGTCCTTGGCAAAGACACATTTTTCCTTTTGGCCTGGTAAGGAATGGCTCGTACCTCCGTTGTGGCTTCATTACCTAACGAGGCGGAACGGTTTAATGTTAAAAACTGACTCCGCAAGCGATCTTTTGACATCATTCGCACGTTCTTAGTTAGCGTCAAGTAAGGTGAGTGCACGATGTGCAAAAGGGAATCTTGCGGACTCCTTACAAAACAATGGAAACTAAGTACGTCAGAAACGCGTTATGCACACAGAAAGAAGTTGGAGTTGTCAGTGATGACATCTCGCTTCCTCAGCACAAAACCTTCATAAATGTTCCCTTGGGTGACCTGTCTTTTATCCTACAAGTGCCTCGATCTGTTCACACGTTATCAGTAACAAAAATTTGCACCAACAAAGTTAGTTGTGGGCCCTATATGAACGGCGTGATTATCTTATCTTTCCCGCTTATCTTATCTTGATGCCTTGAACCACCGAAAGGCGAAACAGCCGCTTGCAATGGAGGTTATTCTCTTGCATCTTTTTTTTTTTTTCAAGAATGCCTTTTACGAAGGTTATCGTCTTTGATTGAAGATTTGTTGTACTTATAGTTTCCTTATGTAGTCCGATCGATTACTCAATTCTTCTTGCTCTTTTCTTGTCCTTACCGTTCTGCGAAGCTTCGCATCTTCATTCTCCGTGCCGCCATGGGCCAGACGAAGAGATTTTTCAGCGATAACGTATCGCTCTTCTCTGCAGTCGGCCCAGAAAACGCTTGATAAATTATTTGTATACTTCATTTTGTACACTTCATTTGCTCCATTAATGTTTTCTTTTACTGCAGGGACGTATTTTACCCTTTCGACGACAGTACCGCTTCCAGCCATTTTGCGCACTAGGTTTGGACAAGTGCAAAACGGTTAAATGAGATTGAATTCGCTGTTCTCCGCTCAGTACGGTCTGAGGCTTTCGGAGGGCCAGTTTCTAGGAATGGAAGTCACGAAAGAAATAGTGGCGTGACGTGATGGTAGAAAATCTCATTAGTATGCAACCTTGTGTACGCGAGGCGAAAATAGCTCTTCCTTTTTTAA
This sequence comes from Hyalomma asiaticum, assembly GCA_013339685.2. NCBI lineage: Eukaryota > Metazoa > Arthropoda > Arachnida > Ixodida > Ixodidae > Hyalomma > Hyalomma asiaticum. Next base: position 48,054,674 of record CM023485.1, on the reverse strand, counting down.
TTCTTTGCGAGTAAACACGCCAGCCTATCATCTTAATTTAACAAGAAAAGATGTCCAGATTGATTGATTTAAGACAACCTCTCTCGTGGCTGCCATCTTTAATGAAAATATCCGATCAGTGAACGAAGTTGCATTTAGGGCACACGCTTTCGAGATTCTAATCTAGCTCCGTATGCTTTGCCTACGGTTATACGTCGCTGGGATTTAAAACGCCGTGGAGTTCATTTTCGTTTGGGGGAAAGCTCGGACAAAAGACAGCTGAGAAATCTAGGGCATATCTTTAGGAACATTGATGATACGTGCAGGCAAGCATCTGTTCGCCTATTGGCTTGTGGATTACATGAAAAAAAAATTGCGCTCTCATTGTGTTTAGCAACGGCAGCGCAATAGTATATATGTGTGTGCGAGCCGGCATATGTGGGTGTTTGCGTGTAATGCTTCTTTGAGGGCTGGTGAACAAATAAGTACACGTACGTGTGCGATCCCAAAACACGGACAACTCATTCTTTTTTCGGCCAAACCCCTCTATTCGTGAAGACAGATATGTTTATGAAACCAAACACGCCCACATCCAAGAATTTCTCGACATACGTCTGCTAAATATATAATGAAGCGAAAGAAGAAGAAAGAGACATTATTTCTGTGATCTTCAATCGGAGAACAGAAAATATATCACCGAAATAAATGAAAAAAGTACAAGAAAGCCTGCCGCTGGGGGGTTGCACCAGCAAGCCATGCATTATGCGGGTGGCTGCTGGACCATTTGCGATGCGGTAGCTACATTTATTCGTTTTCCTTCATAGATGCAACTAGATTGAAGTATGTTGTTGTGCTGTAACAACACTTTACGTAACAGTTCGAGATTGCGCAGTTTTTTTATGCATGCCTGCGGATCAGCTGCAACTTTTTATTGTATAATCACTTAGAGGAAAACGTAACTGAAGAACAAGGATCTGTGCTCATCGAAGGAAGTAACGGAAGAGTTACAAAATTACAGCAAAATGTAATCGATTACAAGTAATCCATTACCTCTAACACGTTTCGCACAGGTTTTGTGAAAACGCTTTTCAGAGTTCAGGAAAAACCCTGTCTACTTTGCGACATGCAGCTATGAGAATGAGGGTCCTAGCGAAATATTTTTTGGTTAGATCAAGCGTGTATAAAATAAAGTGCTAAACGTATCAACATATAAAATATGAGTGAATACCTTATAATATCAGTTTGAAAGGAACTGCAGAGAACAAACTTCCTGCGTAGACTAACTCACAGACATTGTCTGCTTTGACGACACCTGAAAGCGGCATGTTGGCCGTCGACCAGCTATTGCCTGGTTAGTTTGGATGAACTGCTCCCTTTTCCGTGTGCGCCTAATATTCAGCGCAGCCTTTTATTACTCCTCAAACGAAGCATATGCAATCCGATGAAAGTGCCTGTCAATTTCTCACATGCGAGATTCTAGCGTCAACGACCAACTTGAGTTAAATCTACGAGCAAGTTCTTCAGTGCTTAAAGTTTGCCATCATTACTTCTTTTGACATAATATATTCAGTTGTCGTTCTTTTACCGTTCGCTAGGTAACGCACTCCTTCCTTGGCGAAGCACTAAGCGACTACTTCTAGCACCTGCAGTCGTGCTAAGAGCTTCCACCTACAATCTCCAGCTAGGAGAGGCAATTTATTACAATTTATATGGAAAGCAGCAGGTTGGACGTTTCGCTCACTTATTTGCTCTGTAGGACGGTTTCTTTGGCGCCACACTTGCGCTTAAGAACTAGGCAAGCAGGAAGCAGCGGCGGTAGGCGTATGAATAAAAGATATAAATAAAGAAAAGAAAGGGTTGTTCATGAATTCCAAGAAAAATGTTTGCGATGTACGACACGTCTCACTTATTCTCAAGGAAAAGCGAAGCAATCACTAAATCCTTGAATAGGTGCACAGAAGTGGTTCCCTTGCTATAACAGTCCTTAAAGGAGGCATTCAGAATCAGAGAACTGCAGTGTTTTGCATTATGGTAACTTCACCAAAGCGTACTCAGCTCGTTCGCTCGTGCATGCTATTACAGGCAACCCTGCCACTACAGTGGAGGGTCTGCAGCATCAAAAGGTGATGCTTGAAGTCAGTTGAAATATAATGAAAAGCGCGGTTGTAAAGTGAACAGAACAAACGTACTAAACACATGAGGTGATAGGCCCAGGTTAGGCATTCACCTAACTATTTTTGCTCAGGAAAGACCATTTATTTCGAAAGCAGCAGTGAGAGAACGTCCGCTTTCCTTTTCGACCAACTTACGTTACTTCCCCGCGGTAAGTTGTTCTCCGAAAGAGCCAATAAAATTGTCAAGCTATGACAGTTCACACACTCCATTATTTCCCTCAGTATATGCTAGAGGCAGATAAATCTTCGTAACAGTGTCATGTTCTAGAAATATTGTGCGCTCTTTACAGAACGTCAAGTGCTGCTCGTTCTGTGCGGGTGAGATTGGTGCAATATTATGTGAATGTCACAAGGTGCTCCAAACAATCAGAAATTTTTAAATCTTATTTTCCACTTAGGCAATTCTAATAGACTCACCTCATTAACGTAAAAAGGAGCTATTGAGCACGTATCCGCTTTAGGTATGTTAGTTCCTGCGCTTTCTCATGCGGAAAAAACGCTGATCAAGATCAGTCAGCACCTCAGTGCATTATTTACCGTGTTTCGGGATTCGCAAACAGGCAGTAAAGATAGTATTCATGGAAAGAAAAGGAAGGATAAGAAGCAAACGACTTTTTCCAAGGAGAAGAACGAGACCCAGAGGAGTGCCGTCAATTGCGTTGATGGTCATGGGAGGTCCTCACGTCACATGCATTCACTGCCTGTAAGGAACTAATTAATACGCTTCTCTTTTGTTGCAGCTAACCTACGATCCACACGCTCATCCTCTTTCTGTGACAGTGCCAATCAGCAACAAAAGTGAGACTTCTTTATGGCTCGCAGCAAGGGTCAAGAACAAGTGACAAAAAAAGAGAGACAAAGCGGCATATAATTCACGTTTCTTAAGCGCTTCTTGAAGACGCTGTAACATCGTAGCTTAGAGATGTTCAAGGTGGGACATGAATAATTATCAATGACAAAGAAAGAGAGGAAAGAGCAAATCTGTAAGAAATGAACTCGCCCGCGTCAGGCTTTCGTAGCTGCGAACCTAAAATGTTATATTAAAGCTTTCTCATATCAAAACTTTCTAAAAGTATGGTGGCGTGCAATATCCTTTTCATTCATCTTCGTGTTTGCAATGGACAGTGGTTGTTGTTGCCTGAAAGACAGGGCTTCCGGTAAACAGATGCAGCGCCATCAGAATCATTATTATAAAAGATTGCAAAGTTACAGCTTCGTTTTGTCAAAACTCCACAGCTAGTTGTCTATTTTGTTATCGCATTGTTCAGAGCAGATTTTAAATCGACGTCTACGTAAAACAACACAGCGAGCATTGCGTGAACGAACCAAAGCAAACGTCGACACAACGAAAGAAAACATTTTACAACTTTCCGAATGATGCCTCCCTGCGAATCTTTCCCGCAAATGTAACCTGGGCCATTTTCGTGTTATTGCCACGAGGTCGGCTTGTCCACGCTTGTTGGAACGTTTGTTTGGGCATTGGATAGTTTCCTGTTCCCTTCATTCGTTTCACCCAATGTCTCTATCCGCTGAGGTTGCTGCCGCCGCTAAGTGCAATTAGCCTCAGTGTCCCGGTCTGGCGTTATTTTCTATATACGCTCGAACAGAAACACAATGACCCCAAATCAGACAACTCACACGTGTAATGCAGCTATTCAGGTCAGATTCATTGGGCTTAAGAGCAGCAGCTTTGGCGTAGTGCATGTCGGCTGAGTAGCAGCTGCCTAGCGCTTCGCCCCGTTCTTTGGCCTTCAACCAGGGAGTAACGTGGTTAGGAAAGCATTACACAGAGCTTATTTTCTTGCTTTCTTTCGCAATGTACTGACAAAGCATCGCTTCTTTCTATTTGTGTTGTCCTAGCTTTCACTGTCAGCGCTATGCTCAGAGAATACGCGTTACAAAATACAGCCAATGCCAAAAGCTGAGGGTCTCGCGCTATACGGATGATTAGCGAAGCAGATGCTGCACAAATGCGATTATCACGCCATCAAGGTTTCTACTTTGTCTCTAGAGAGCTCGCTCTGTTGCATATTTAGGCCAAATAATCTCATTGTCTATCTCTAAGCCGTGTGAAGCGCTTTGAGCTCATTCACGAGGACACATTATGCGTGGTGACCTATGATCTTTAGAACGGCAGGCAGTTGAGTTGCTGAGGTATAGCTATGGTCACAGTTCATTATGTACAGCATTATAGGCTGCCAGGATCCGACATGAAATGTAGCTAACTATGAAATGCAGTTTCTCATAAGGAAAGTGTCTGAGCCATTAGTGGCCTTCTGCTAGTTCTTAGAGTGACCAACTGGTACTGAGATGCAAAAAAAAAAAAAAAGAACAAGGTCGGTGCCGAAAATGGCCACCGGCCAAGAAAGGATACCGAGTGAACAAGCCTTTCTAATCGCTTTTGGCAAAACGGGCATAGGCTGCTTGCAATATTGTTACGAGCGTCAAGACATGAATGTTCTACACTACGGCCATAATAAAATAACTGACAATGAATTGACGTCATTCCTCGGCACCGAAGCTACCTGAAATCAAGGCCGTCACTGTTAATTGGCGTTGTTATGAAGTGGAGATTTACAGGCGGAAATCTTCTGTACACATCGGGCATAGAAGTTGACGCAGCGTCAAGACCGGTGCTCAGGACTTAGCGCGATTATACAGGAAAGTGAAGGAGGCAATGACGAAAACAGGGTTCAACTGTGTTACACATGCCAGAATAAAGAGTATTATTATTATTATATAAGCGTTGTCTCCACAGAAGAATAAGGAGCCTAGCAAAACGATTGAAGCAATAGAAGTAACTTCAGTGGTTCCAACTCCGAAAACCATGATATCGTTATGACACACGCCGTAGTGGCGGGCTCCGGAACTATCGGCCACCTTGGGTTGCTTAACTTCCACTGACATCGCTCAGTACATCTGTCTGTACCATTTCGCCTATATTTAATGTGGCCGCCACGGCCGTGACTCAATTCCACTACCCTCCAAGCAGCGGTGGAGTTCCAAAGCTACTACACCAAGCAGCGGGACAATGATCTGAAGCGGGACGCCGCCAAATATGTTTTGCATAAATGGCTATGTCAAAATGCAACACTGCAGAAAGCAACGGACCCGAGAGTGAGTAGCTTTTAGAAAGATGACAGCTGAATGTCGAGAGCGTTGCGCGTGGATATGAAAGGACATATTAGCCAAAGGTTTTTCTAGTTAGTAAGAACTTAGCTGGTATATTGTGATTCTGTAAAAATAACTTTTTCTGCCTTTCCTCTGGCATACTTTTTTCAGATATTAGATTAAGTTATCTTTATCGCGTTTCTTATAAATTCATGCAAAAGTAAAGTTTGAAAAAAAATAAAGCACACGTAATATAGGTGGATAGTTCTGTTAATGGCCGTCCTGTCATTTATCTTCATCGCAGTCAGCACTCATTCATAGAACAGCACCCTCCACTCTATATAAAAAGTTAAAATTATCACAAATACCTGAGCTTACACTCGCGAAGTGGAAAATTTGTGCGAGATTTCTTAACAGTGAGGCAAGGCCATGTGAAATGTTTAAACCACTAGGAAACCTTAGTACATAATTTGTTGCTATAGAACTGTCCGCCATGTGACGTTCGCTTTATTTGGAAGTCTATAATAATGCCCACCGTCATTATCAAAGGTAGCCAGAGGAACTATGTGTACGGCAGAAGAAAATAAAACTTAGCAGTCATCTACGAGTACAGAGCGGAAACCAACTCGCAAATGTCCTCGCCCCGACACCGGCTGTCACGTTTCCGAAACCAGCATTATCACGTTTTAGACAGCTTCGTTAAAGTTCGTTCGCAAATATCTCCTCTACGTACCCGCAACAGCAACTAACATGGTGGATTTTATTACATGGTAATCGAAATGTTTAAATGGTCGCGTAATAAACAGTAATACAACCAAAGGCGCACAAATAACAAGCTAAGACCTCAAAAGCGAACCATTTAGTAAATATCTGGAAGTATCGAAAGAGTTGGCTAAAATTATTAGAGGCGAAGCACACTAGGGCCAAGGCTTGTCCGTCCACGTTGTCCGTTGTCTATACTCGCGGCACAGCATCATCTGCTGTCGTGAGATGACATTGTAGTTGGGTTAGGAAAATACGCTAATTTCTGCAGCCCATGTCGGGAGCACGGCTAAGCGTCCGTGGGGGCAAGGGAAAGGAGTGAAAAAAGCCAAAGATTCGCCGCAAGGGCGAAGCAATGAATGCGACAGCAAGAAACTGTAATGCTATACGAAGTGAGGCTCGCAGCTTCAGGAGCAATATTAATTGTAGCAAACATGCACTTGCTAAGTGAGCGTCTCCCATGGGCAGCGCGTGCTGGTACGAAGGGCTTTATACGTTGTGTGTCACAAAGCTACACACACAAAGCAAGGGCAGGCCGCTAAATGAACAAACAGAAGATAAGCGCGAACTATCAAATGAAGCACGCACGAAACGAACGCACAGATATACACCGAACGAGCGCGAATAAGCTGTCACAACGGATACTCTCAGTTTGAACAGCGTTCCTGTTGCAAAGGCGGCTGCTCGTTGCGCTCCTCGCGCCATCTCGCTGGTAATGAAGAAACGCTATAAGCGCCTACCGTCTCTGAGTCCTGCCAGCGGTAAAGGGTGTGTATAGAATGCTGGCCGTCAGCGGCTTGAAGCGTCTGCTCTTTGTGGCGTAGTGGTTAGCGCCACGCGCTGCGGAGTGAGAGGTTCCTGGTTCGATTCCGCGCGTCGGAGACATTTATCCGAATTATTTTTCTTTGGGACTTTTATATATATATACATCCTTATACATATACGGTTCATGACTGCGGCGACGGGGACGGCAAAAACCAGCCGAGACTGTCCATATTGCTACGGACCCGCGCCACCGACCGTCAAGAGGCGAATAGAGAAAGACGACGAGGAGGACGTTTAGCGAGGCTTGCTCGCGCTGCTGTTTGATGGCCAAGCGCCTCAGCGTTCCTTGTTAGAATACAACTGTATATAGCCTCGCCTCTTGCGTGTTTCCTCGTAACATCTTTGGTGGAAGTGCTGGGTAGTCAAGGCAGTTTGAGCACGACGCCAGCTCCCGGAAGGCACCCGACCCGGGAAACCAAGCCTCAAGGTCGTGCTTCTTGGCTGCAGCATTGTTCAGTGCTCCTGACACAATGCTGACGACACGGTGAGGAATCCCGAGCTTCTGACAGAACTCCTCTGCATTCCCAATCATTTCGTCAAACATCTCCCACGACTTGTTGTCGTGTGGTGAAGTGATGCAGAACTGCTCCACCTTCTCGAATTGGCGGACGCGGAAGATGCCGCGGGTGTCACGCCCATGCGAGCCAACCTCCTGGCGGAAGCAGGAGGATATGCCGGCGTAACGGATAGGCAGGGCCTCCGGTGATAGCCACTCATCCCGGTGGAAGGCTGCGATGGGCTGCTCTGAGGTGGCGATCAGGTACTTCTCATCCACCGCACCATCGCCACCCTTGCCAACGCCGTCAGTCTCGCTCGCCTCAGCCCCGCCGCTCATATTCGCCAAGTTCCCTCCCACGCTCTCAACAGGAAAACTAGACGGTGCAGCGCCCGGAGGTGCCGCTGCATTGCTCTCTACGCCCCAAAAGCCTCTACTGACGATCCCGACCCATATGAACTTGCTTGATGTACAAGTGGACGGCGTTCCTGTCTGCGCTCTCATTGACACGGGCGCCCATATATCTGTGATGAGCTCCGATCTTCGAAAACGTCTCAAGAAAGTTCTAACCCCTGCCGCGACGCAAGCTGTCCGTGTCGCGGACGGCGCGACAGCTCCTGTAATTGGTATGTGCACCACCCGAGTCTGCATCGCTGATCGTTCTACCGTCGTCCTTTTCACCGTACTCGCCCGCTGCCCTCACGACGTCATTCTTGGCCTGGACTTTCTGTCGGCGCATTCCGCCCTAATAGACTGCTCAACTGGTACCCTCCGACTTGACCTGCCTCACCTGGACCCTGCAGAGCCGCCCCCCAGTCGTCTCAGTTCGGCGCATTTCGTTCGCTTACCCCCTTCGACTATGACTTACCTTGAGTTGATCTCAGACCCACCTGTCCCTGATGGCGACTACATCGCTACCCCTGTGATCGAGGTCCTTCTCAGTAGAGGTATTACCGTCCAGCGCACTGTTTTATCTATAACTTCGAACAGCGCCTGCATGCATGTGGTCAACTTTGGCTTGACGACACAAGTACTGCCCCGAGGGATGTGTCTGGCGCAGATAAGCGCATTTGATGATTGTTCTCTATCAGCTATCACAATCGAGGATGATGCAACTGACCCGAGCGCATCTTCGCCATTTGCGACTAGTGTTCTGCCAGATCTCAAGAAAATGATAGCTCCCGACCTCTCCCCAGCGCATGCTGACCAACTGTGCCGCGTTCTTTTTGCCTACCGCGATATTTTCGACCTTAACGAGCGTCCTTTGGCCCAAACTACAGCCGTGAAACATCGAATAGATACTGGCGACGCCTCTCCTATTCATAGACGTCCATATCGGGTGTCTGCTGCCGAGCGTCAAGTCATTCAAGCTGAAGTTAAGAAGATGCTTACCAAGAACATCATTGAACCGTCATGCAGTCCATGGGCCTCACCCGTCGTATTGGTCAAAAAGAAAGATGGCTCTTGGCGTTTTTGCGTGGACTATCGGCATCTCAACAAGGTTACAAAAAAGGACGTGTACCCGTTACCACGCATCGACGACGCCCTTGATTGCCTCCACGGTGCTCGCTACTTCTCATCTATTGACCTTCGCTCCGGCTACTGGCAGATTGCTGTGGACGACTCAGACCGCGAAAAAACTGCATTTGTCACACCTGACGGTTTATTTCAATTCAAGGTGATGCCATTCGGTCTTTGCAACGCGCCAGCTACATTTGAACGCATGATGGACTCACTCCTTCAAGGGTTCAAATGGTCCACATGTCTGTGTTATTTGTACGACGTTATAGTATTCTCCTCGACCTTCACGACTCACCTCGAGCGCCTGTCAGCAATCCTGGACGTTTTTTGCCGAGCCGGTCTTCAACTTAATTCGTCCAAGTGCCACTTTGGCCGTCGCCAGATCACCGTGCTTGGGCACCTCGTAGATGCTAGCGGGGTACAACCGGACCCAGGAAAAATCTCTGCTGTCACGAACTTCCCTGTTCCCCAGTGTGCCAAGGATGTACGCAGCTTCGTCGGGCTATGTTCGTATTTCCGCCGCTTTGTGAAGAACTTTGCGATGATAGCCCGGCCACTTACTGAGCTCTTGAAGAAGGATGCTCCTTTTGTGTGGGGCGAACCACAGGCTTCGGCGTTCGCTCACCTCATACGCCTACTTACAACGCCGCCCATATTGGCCCATTTCGACCCTTCTGCGCCAACCGAAGTTCGTACCGACGCCAGTGGCCATGGTATCGGTGCAGTATTAGCCCAACGGCAGCGCGGCAGCGACCGCGTTATCGCTTACGCCAGCAGGCTTCTCTCACCGTCAGAACGCAACTACTCCATTACTGAGCTCGAGTGCCTGGCGCTCGTTTGGGCAGTAGCCAAATTCCGCCCATACTTATACGGACGATCCTTTTCGGTCATCACAGACCATCACGCGCTCTGCTGGTTGTCCTCCCTGAAAGACCCTACAGGACGACTTGGCCGATGGGCTCTGCGGCTCCAAGAATATTCCTATTCCGTGACATACAAGTCCGGCCAGCTGCACAAGGACGCCGATTGCTTGTCCCGTTACCCGGTCGACTGGCCCGACGATACGTCCGGCGATGTCAGTAGCATTTTTTCTGTCTCTGCCTTTACTAACATCGCAGACGAACAGCACCGAGATCTCTCTCTTCGAGCACTCATCGACCGCCTGCAAGAATCGCCGAATAACGCTTCTATGCGCCCGTACGTCCTCAAGGACGGCGTTCTGTACCACCGTAACTTCCACTTAGACGGGCCCGAACTACTTCTAGTGGTCCCCAGACAGCTACGTCGCACTGTTCTCTTCGAACTTCACGACGCACCCACTGCAGGACATCTAGGTGTATCGCGCACGTACGACCGCATCCGCCGTCGCTTTTACTGGCCCGGCCTCGCTCGATCAGTCCGACGCTACGTTGCTGCCTGTGATTCCTGTCAGCGTCGAAAAACTCCTCAAGTGCTACCTGCTGGTTATCTTCAGCCGATAGACATTCCAGTGGAGCCGTTCTTCCGCGTTGGGCTTGATCTCCTTGGCCCATTCCCAATATCATCCTCCGGGAACAAATGGATAGCAGTCGCAACGGATTACGCCACCCGTTATGCCATCACGCGGGCTCTTCCGACCAGTTGTGCCACCGATGTCGCAGATTTTCTCCTGCGTGACATCATCTTGCTCCACGGCGCTCCGAGACAGCTGCTCACTGACCGTGGCCGCAACTTCCTCTCCAAAGTTATCGACGACTTATTACGTTCCTGCTCCACGAAACATAAACTGACCACCTCCTACCATCCTCAAACAAACGGTTTGACGGAACGCTTGAACCGAACTGTCACAGACATGCTGTCAATGTACGTCTCGAAAGACCACTATGACTGGGACGTTGCTCTGCCTTATGTCACTTTCGCGTACAATTCTTCCCGTCACGACACTGCCGGATTTTCTCCATTTTATCTGTTGTATGGACGCGAGCCGACCCTGCCCCTTGACACCACTATCCCTCTGGCGGCCACCTCAGCGACCGAGTACGCGCGCGATGCCATTGCTCTCGCCGACCATGCACGCCAGATCGCCCGTACTAGGCTGAATGCTTCTCAAACTGCGCAGCGCCACCACTACGATGTCCGGCACCGCGACGCGCACTTCTCACCTGGCGACCTCGTACTCCTTTGGTCACCTTCTCGCCATGTGGGACTGTCCGAGAAGCTCCTTTCTAAGTACACAGGGCCTTACCGCGTGCTCCGCCAAGTGACTCCCGTAACCTACGAGATTGCCCCGGTCAATGCTTCCTCGCCCTCTCCTGTCGGGTCCTGCGACACAGTGCACGTCAGTAGGCTCAAGGCCTACCACACTGTTTTGGAGCCATGATCGTCCACACGCCGGGACGGCGCTTTTGACGCCGGGGGGTAGTGCTACGGACCCGCGCCACCGACCGTCAAGAGGCGAATAGAGAAAGACGACGAGGAGGACGTTTAGCGAGGCTTGCTCGCGCTGCTGTTTGATGGCCAAGCGCCTCAGCGTTCCTTGTTAGAATACAACTGTATATAGCCTCGCCTCTTGCGTGTTTCCTCGTAACAATATAATTGCTATCGCAATAAAAGAAAAAGGAGAGAAAAGCCGTAGTAATTGAGCGCTCTGGAAATTTTGACCACCTGGGGCTCTATAGCGTGCACTGACGACGCACAGTACACGGACCTCTGTCATTTTTGCTTGCATCGAAAATGCGACCGCAGCGGCTGTGTCGTGAGAGAGAGCGCGCTGCAAAGCCGTTCACCGGCCACCCCTTTTATATAGGCACTGGATCTTGACCTGAAATGTAGTGCCGGTGGGAGATTTCTCTTGTACGTAGTTGAACAATAAGGATTCGCAGCTTGCGCGTTGACTAAAAGTAATCCGGAGTTCGGCAGGATCTACGACGAGTGAGCGCAGAAATCTCACAAAGACCAGCAGCATGAATGAGAACGCGTGTGTAAATATAAACACACGTTTTCACTCATTTACATGCGCGAGTGGGTAATGTCACGGGTGATTTGCGGTAACACCGAACGATCCCCAGTGCTTCGCCCACTCGTCATGATTCACTTCGTGGAGACGCGTGGATTTTTTTCTAGCACCTATTCCGTTATGTAACTTATACCAATAATCCCCGAACACGGAAATCGCTCATAATATTGTACTCTCTAATACTAATGTCAACAATTTAATTGCTCCAACTCAAGAATATTATACACTTTTTCTTACAATGGTTGTGGAGGTGACGGATTATGTTATATTATGAACGTTAGGTAACGTCTTAATGACGTGCATCTTTCCTTTTGTACATGGGTACTCTATAAGCAAAGGCCAGGATCTACAGCAACGTTGCATTTATAGATACCATAGAAGAACAAATGTAGACGTTGGCGTTTCCTAAGAACGCTGAGGAGGATCCGGTGCTTTCATTCTTTAGAACATTTGTTCGAAAGAACGCCTGCCTGTTCGACCACAAGTACAACTTCAAGCGTCCTTACGAAGACCACATCCGTTTCCATTGATGTAGTCAATAAAAAATTCGGTCAGCATCACACTGTACAGATAAGCTGTTAGAGAAGCAGCACTACCCCAATTCACCGTTTTCAAAAATGTCGCTTCAAACTGAGGAGAAAATCTTTCCCAAATGAATAATATCGATCATAAACAAGGAGAACGAACTGTTCTTTCCATGCAAGATCCGTCTCTGCCTTTGATTTCTCTCGCTAGTTTGCTTCTTTTACCACGCTTCCTCTCTGAGCCATGACACCTCCACAGCAATTATTAAGAGCCTTTATGGTACTTGCAGTGTTACTAATATCAACCTCTGGGGTTTTACGCGTCACCACCACGTAATGGTTACGAAGGGCGACGTAGTGGAGGGCCTAAATCCTTCCCATGTCAGCCAATGCGCGAGTTCCTATGGGCTAGCACTATTTCAGACACTTAAATGAACATTAGGTCTATTTGAGACTTCGTTTTTAATATTTCAAAGGGCGCAATGAAGTCCACCCTCCCCCACGCACAACCCACTACCCCTTCCCTTCACCAGCTGAAATTTCAAGTTTGTCTGCATCATCATTGTCGCCATTTTTTTAAAGCTGCCCGTCTTTCATAGGAATGATCGTTGTAATTTGAGCCGAACGCTACGAAAGTTTTTAAGAGAGTAGGATGCTAACAGATTCACTGTAAACGTACCCCGTCTTGTGTTCTTTCAAAGTCTGTCCTAATTTTGGTTGATGAACGGCATTATCCATTGACGACAGCTTGGTCAAAACGGTCGATTGAGGGTTATTAATAACACTACCACCAACGCTTTCTCCTATGACGAATCGTTCAGAGCTATTCCATCACCTCCATTACTGCTCTACTTTCACGGTAATGATGCGGTCCGAAACCTAGGGTTCCATTGTTCCGGACAATACAGAAAGAAGCCCTACAACAAAACAAACGTTGCTGTCTATTTTGCTGTCTGCTTTCACGTGCTGCGAGCCTCTGCAAGTAACCGTTCTTCATTGAGCCCATGTATCTCCGGTTAAAGCTCATCGAGTTCTTGCACCATTTGTACGCGAAGTACAAAAGATGCAGGAAGGCAAGAGCCTTTCGCAGAAGGCAGTGAGTGGAAGAATGCACATTGCCACAGAACCACAGGAAATAAAGAAATGCATTTACGAGGAAACGAGATAATCTTCCTTGTTTGTAAGACAGTCTGTTTGTTGCCTAAGAACGGAGTGATTTGTTTGGTGGGAGCCGGAATAGTAGCTGTCACTGCCCAGCACTAATGGTGAGCGATTAGGCCCGTTGGCACCATTATAAGAAATTGGACGTCATAGTACACTGACCAGATATATAAGTGTAGGGGGTAACAGTATGTTGTCCCCTTATTAGAATATTCAATCGCGACGGGGCGTTGAAGTGACTAGGTATATCGACGTGCTGGTGGTCGTAAGACGCAGCAAATTTGCAGTTATTTGATTTATACGTCTTTGTGATCATCCAGGTCGCTGCTACATCTCACCATAACACACGGCGTGGATTGGCACAAGGTGGTGTGTTGTTAAGCCCGACATTAATCAACATGTCCTTGTTGGCGATGTGCAATGTCTGTCCGAAGCAGCCAAAATATCTATCTGTAGGCATGCAGATGGCATCTGGATCTCGGCCTCTGGAATGACCCACCTGTGTGGGCCAGGATAAAAAAAAATGTCAGCCACGCTCACAGCGTTCTACCTGTAAGAACGGAGTCTGAAGGTATTTACACAAAACTGCTGCCTTGTTACTTTTACACGGAAGGCAATGAGCATTTACAGTGTATGAATCAATGACCACTAAGTCACCCATGACCAGAAGCACCGTCCTTTAGCCGCAATCATCCACCGCAACACACCGTGGACGCTACGTACTTCGTACTTAAAGATGCGGTTAAGCGCTGTAGCCCACCTTCTCAAGTTTCTGGACGGAAACTCGGGGGACACATGAGGACGGTGAGTTCTGCGACTTTATTATGTCTTATTCCTTGTTTTGGCATGATACAGCCTTCTTGTTATAATGAAATACCTGCTAACTAAATTTGCGTTCGATCCAGAGACAAAAAAAAAAAAATTCTGTAGATTCCACGCAATGTGGAAATCGGCGTCATGCGAAGCAGTCAGCGATGAAATTGCCTACGACGCAGTGTTTGACATTAAGCCAAGTCTTACGCGTAGAGAGAACGTGTCTGTGCAAAGAGCGCCAGTGGGTGCATGCCTAATGTGTGCTAACGAGGAACATCGAAAGCATCATGGCGACCAAATAGTAGCTCATGGTACGACGTAACGTTGCCACTCATGTCAGTGGAAAGCATACACCTTTCTTTTGTGGAAGTAAAATGCGCGTTACTGTCTGCTGATGTGCGTATCACTAGCGTCGTTTGTTGGAGTATTCCTACGAGATCGAGCGAAATTGGACAAAAGCATTCCGAGTGATAGTAAGATATACGTATTGTTTGTTACATTGCTACGAAAGCGCTTAACATACATTAGAAGCGCGATTAATGTGCTCTAGGCAGAGAGGCATCCACCACTGCCGCTGGGTACCTACCGGTAAAATAGGGACAAGTGCGCTCCCGGCCTGGTGCTCGGCAGTTGGAACGTACTGTACGCTTGCGAGGTCACCCACCGTTCTCGGAAACGGGCGGCATGAGACCACCCGACCTCAAATTAAGGTCACTCTTTTCTTTTCCAGGAGGGGCGGGGGGGGGGGGGGGGGAGGGGTAAGGAGACGCCGTAGAGTAAAGGTAATGTGTTCGCTTTGCAGCTTGGGGACCGGGGTTCGGTGCCCCTGCTGCTTGGTAGGCTGCGTGTGTGCCTGTGGGCTTGTTTTATGTTTATACCACAATCTGAAGCTACGACAAACGGTGTGCCTTTCTTATTTTTAAGTGTGTTTTAATGATGCGTTTAATGTCCATTTTAGTTGGACCTTGATTGACACAGGCAGCAGATAATTCAAACACCTGTGGCGCATACCCGCATACCACGGGCCCAGCATTACGGGTATGAGCCACTACGTCATTGGAGTATCGTCAATCGCGATGAACATGACGAGTGTGTCAAGTCAGTGGCGTGAAATTCAGTGGTAGTGATAGTGGTGTAAATTTCCGAGTCGATAGGGCGAACGAGAGGACCAGGAGAGCACCGAGACGTAGCTGTAGGTAGACGAAAAGAGATACAGACAGCAGATAGATACGGTCAAAGTTGCTCAAGTTCGGCAAGAAATGCTTCGCACTTAAAAGCTCAACCTCTAAGGGCGTGCCTTGGTCTACCAAAATGTTCCTCTACAGCGTTTCTGGTTAACGCAAATTAGGAGTACTTATCAGTGGGCACGTTCGTTTTGCACAAAGAACCTTGATCCTACTCGTAGCAGTTGAACTGTTTGCCAACAATTCGTCATAGGTAATTTCACTGTTGACTGCTTCGCATGACGCCGATTCCCACAGTGCGTGGGGTCTGCAAGGATGTTTTCTTCCTTTTTGTTTGTAGCACATTTCTGCTGCTGTGACTAAGACGGCTTACGTGGACTAGCAAAACTAAAAAAAATATTACAGCAAAGTGAACTTGACGCTGTAAGTTTCGTTTCAAAATGGCAGCAGGAATTGTCCGATGCCCCACTCTTAAATAAAGCCTGACTCCTGAATGGCTTGATAACATTCTACTCAGAAAAATTTTTTTTTTTCACGTTTGGAACATCACCCCAATTCTCGCGAAGAAACTTTGCCATCGCGTTTATCACAAGAGTGAAGTCATGAACAAGTTATTCCTAGTAGCAGTATTATATCACTAGAAAAAACACCGTTAATCCGCCGTCAGTGCACCTCGACGTACCGAAGCAAGCGGTCCTTTAATAAATCTCTTATTCCAGCTAATCCTTCTTAGAGCGAGGTTTAACGTCAGTGCGTCTTAGTCTTCACTGAACAGAACGGCCTCTCAATTATAGCGTCTTATCCCGGATAATCTCAATATAGAATTGGCGCTGACGTGTTTCCCCTCACGTGGCTCATCAGGATTTATTCTCCTTAAGTTTCCTCCCAAAAATGTCATTCAACAATGTAGCATTTCACCTGCTGGTATCAGTGCTAAGTATTATATAGCATCCCCTGTCAGTGCACAAAGCAAGGCCTCCTAACGTCCAGGAACCAGCCATATTTAGGCGTTATTTGTTAGTCTATGAGATACATGGCTGATTAATGTGCTCGCTAAGGTTCCCCTATCCTTATCACAACTTTTTCTTTCCTTATGGAGCTTCAAAGCCTGAACGTGACGTTGCGGAAACGCGATCGACTGGAACCTCTTCTAGTTATTAGCGAACTTCCTTAATCTGGAAAAGTTTGCTCAGGAAGAGGGACATCCACCGAGACTGTATAAAAAATCAGTAAAACAAACATTCAAATATTCTGATAGTTCCATCGTGCTTTTTCTTCGTCTAGTAACCGGCTGGCCTATCAATAACTAACAGTAAATCGTGCGACATCCAAAGCTCAGCACTCTCATGGAACGACTCCAATTAGCGCGGCACATACATTGGAAGTTCATTAGGGAGTCAAGCCGGGTTTTGTTAGTCCTCTGATTAACGTTAGTCAATGGTTCAGTTTCGTCTTGAGCTAATCCGGCGCAATGAATCAGAGCAAGCGGACGAAAGGACGAGCTATCTTTTGCGTAAATGGCATCAACTAAAGTTGTCGGTAATATGACCAAGATAAAGCGAAATGCGAGGAACTATGTTTACTGTATTTATATCCAGATTGCCACTAGTTGAGATGATCGTAAATAGTAATAGGCAATAAAGCATACTTGTTGGTTGGGAAGAAACAGTAGACGAATTTATGCACATTACTAGGACGTCTTGGCGGCGTAGTTGGCACGAATTCCGGTAACGAAATCAGGTGTTTACATAGATACACATCACCGAAGGGGATGCATTCAATTATCTGCAATGTTTCCCAAACTAGAAGAGAAGCTCACGGAAGACGGAGGCTTGACTCGATGAACAGATCACCAAAAACGATGTAGAACAGGGAACGTCGTAGGAGCCAACGTTTCGACAAGCGGATTTGTCTTCGTCAGGACGGCGACTGCCTTCTCGAGCGTTCGCTTCTGTACGCCGTTGCACGTTCTCCCCCTCCACAGAAGGAGAGGGGGAGAAGAGTGGCACGCGCGAACAAAAACATCAACAGCAGCAGCAACAAAAAGCGTGGGGGAGGGGGCGGGGGAAGTTGGGTGACAGGTGTAAGCGTGAGTTATATGAACTAGTACTACTACTACTACTACTACTACTAATAATAATAATAATAATAATAATAATAATAATAATAATAATAATAATAATAATAATAATAATAATAATAATAATAATCCTAGTCATCGGAACCTAAGCACACACGGCAACCTGGTGTAAGTCGGTGGCTTGCTTAGAGCACAAGCTGTCAACAGATTTGCGTTCTCTGGCTAAGCTTCCCTGCGTTGCACCGCGCATCCTTAAATAGAAAGTCTGCATGACAGCTGAGCACAGTTGCTGCACTCATGCGCTGCGCTAACTAGACTATTTGTTTAATAATAACAAGTAACGAACTAAAACCTAGCCAATACGTTCAAAGTTTGTATGTACAAAAGTTCGAATAGGCAAGCCGCGCGATGAGTCGGCTACGGGTTAAATTTGTACGCACTAAGGGCCACGTTCAATCTGGAGTTGCGACATACGTTCATTAACTGCTGGCCGATATGAAAGTTCGCGTCCACTCGAAGGTTTAATGGCCTGTAGCTCTCGCCAACAAAGCTTCATTGGTGCGTTGCGATGCTTGTCTCTAGGGCTCTTCATATTTACGTCCACTCATGGCAGATGTTCACTCAACCAGTAATCGCCTAAAACATGTGCGATTCAATATGGATCATTACGAACACGACCACTCATGTATTCTAAAAAAGTTGTACGATTCCACAGAGCATCGCTCGGTAGGGCAAGCACCAAACCTCGCTCGAGGCCTCACAACTGCGAGAGTATTTTCTCACCACGTGCCAACGAAACCTGACCTGTTTAGAGAATGGAAATTTGTGAATAACGTTTTATTTGCAGAGCTTCAGAGACCTCGCCGCTGTTTACACACCAAACAGAATTTCGAAGCACGTGTGGCGATCTCTACAGCGATATTTGTCCGCACGTATGCGCGAGCGTCCCCATTTGTCGTGGGCGCTATCTGTTCAAGTACAATGCTCGGGATGTAGAATAACGATACTCGTGCACACTCGTTCTTCAACCCTATGCTGGTGCCCGCATAGAACAGGAATCAATATACATAGCACAGTAAGCAAGTATGATTTGTGAGGGAGGAAGGACATCATTTAAGGTTAAGAGCGGCCGTTATCGGCACAAGGATACCATAGAAGGCAGCCTGGAAAGTTGAAAGGCACAGCGCTTGAACGATCAAATTTGGTCCGTCGATTTCAGCCTTACCGAGGAAACTCTCTTCTGTAAGTGATATACATTCCTGGCGTAACTGATAAACTAGTATTTACTACGTAATCAGAAAAAGTCTTGCACAGACAATAGAACGTCTCCACCTGTCTCGGAAAGTCTGGCACAGCTTATTGACTCCAGATATACGAGATGCGGTGGACATTGAGATTTCGTAGAAAGTGAGCTACACTGTCGACTCAGGAATGGCGAAAGCGACGTACTTCATTGAAAGCTTTCCCTATGCCGCTCTATGAGCCTATGGAGAAACTTCAAAGATGGATCTCTCTAAGGTGGTTAATTGCTCCCCCGTTGAATGCTCGTGCTCATTGGGATAGTGGACCCACTGTAAAGTACTACTATATGCAGAATATCCCGTCCTTCAAGCTGTGGCACAATTTTTTTTTTAATTTCGGCTCGAAGTGGTCGAATGTGGAATAAGGCGGGCAAATAGTCAAGTGAAAAGCACCCGTAAGTTAAATCGGTTAAACTTGTGTTACAATGTACATCATAAACATCCCTTCAGCTTTTCCAGGCAACTAAGTTAGTTGATTAGTGAGTGAACGTTATATGAACACTTGTAGGTCTATTGACATTGCGTTGCTTGAGTGCTACACGCAGATACGGGTATTGAAGTTAAGCGAATTTAAGTCTACTTATGTGAAGTACATAACTCTTGTTCTTTTCATGTAAGTAATGAGCAAGTACATCAGGAGGTCTACAATCTCCCACGCAATATGAATATTGTTCTGTGTTGGTCCTTCATGACTGGTCTATTCGGCCTTCACAGGCTCACACGGCATTTCTCCGTGCGTGCCGCTAGACAAATTGCATGTGAGTTTTCCATTCTTGTCCAAAATGACGCAGGGCCCTCGTTGTGCAAAGTTAATGTTATCTGTAAACAAAATATGCTCAGTTCAAGGCCCCGCCACGGTGGACTAGTGTCTGTGGTACTCGGCTGCTGCTTCAAAGGTCGTGGGATCGAATGCCTGCTGTGGGGGCTGCACTTCGATGGAGGCGAAATGTTGACGCCTGTGTACTGTGCGATGTCAGCGCAGGTTAATGGACCCCAGGTGGTCGGAATTTCCGGACCCCTCTCCACAACAGCGCCTCTCAAGATCATATCGTGGTTTTGGGACGTAAAACCCCAAAAATCAATGAAGCTCTTTCCGAAGCACCTTGCCTTCATGTGTAGCCTTGTATATAAATGTACAAAGAAACTTCCGACGATTTCTGATATAACTACTTTCTGCCTTGATTAGGATGACGTTGTAATATAGAATTTCGCGAAAATAAGTAACGCTGTTACACTCTAACCGCTATTATGTCAGTAGGTGAATTTCCTAAACACGTCTAGGCTTCCTATTCACAATTAGGCACGTAGGCGGCAACGTTAGCTTAGCGTAGGCTGTGTCAACAAACAGTGCCTGTGAGTGTCGGCCCACCTAACTTAACATGATCATTTTAATGAGGCGTTACTATGCACTAGCTTCCTGCGAGCGTGTATGACATGCAAACACGTGCGCTACATCGCGACAATGAATCAACACGAGCAACGTATGCTGCGTTGGATGAAAACATCACTTTCTCTGAAAACAATACCTTCTTTAAGCAACTGGTACTGGTAGGAGCAATGCATTAGCTTTAGAATATTCGAAGATCGTTCGTGAAAACGTAGTGTGATAAATATAACGTTTCAACCGGAGATCAGCGCTTACAGGGTGCTCATTATGTCCGCTTAGGGTTGCGAAGCTTGAAGCAATAGCCAACCTACGAAAATGAAATACCATGCAAGTAAAAGTTCGTGCTTTGAAAAAAGCATTGGCTTTTCTCTCAATCGAAATAGATTGAGAGCTCAACCAAGCTTTATTTTCACAACAATTCCGCATAGAGAATTATAAGACACCTGTTGCACTACTATTTAGCGCGTTTTTTTCTCGAATGAAATTGATTCTGATTTTTATTCTGAACTTCATAATCTCTTCCTTATATGCTTATCAACAGAGCTTCCAAAACACTGCGTTAGATGAAAATTTTTTTAGAGGATCCCCTCCTTGCTCAAAAATTGCGGGCTTTATGTTCAAGAAATAAGAATTTAAAATATTCACTGAGTAGAAGTGGCACTTATCAATACGATGGAAAATTTCATTGTCGATTACGTCGCTGATATAAGCTTCTTCAAGAAAAAACGCGCAAAATAGCACTGCAACAGGCGTCTTATAATTCTCTATGCGACACTGTTGCGAAAATAAAGCTTGGTTCAGCTCCCAATCTCTTTCGATTGAGAGAAAGGACAATGATTTTTGCAAAGCACGAAGCAATGAGAAAAATTAGCTTTACCTTTTTGTTTCTGTGGCACAGTGGAAATCTTATTAATATTTGTGCTATTTGAAACCGGCCACCGCCAACGCGGTTCTCCGTGACCGGGGTAAGCAATGCAGGAAACAGGAAAGGATGCCTATAAAACGCACGCAGGAAAAGCACGAGAATTCTAAGAATGGACATGCCCAGCGAAACCGGGAGAAGCAGTTCACGTCTTTGAGTAAGTCTGGTTCTACTATATGAAAAGCAGAGATTTCAGCGAGAAACGCATAGAGAAGCAATTTCTCAAAGGATAGCATACCTTTCTCATAGGTTAGCCAAGGTATGACCGAGGGGTGGAAGAGGGATTTGAGGGTGAAGAGGAAGGAAATGATTAAATGGAGGATAAAGCATAGCATAGACTTGTATAGAATAGTATAAGAAGAAGGTGGCAAAGGAAAGTCAGTCTGAGAAAGAGGGAACAGGGCACAACATAGCGTAGGCATGCGCGATATGATGAAGCAAGGGGAGGAAAATGGCGATGAGGGTGAAGAGCAACTACATGAGGAAGAGGAAGGCAAGGAGGTGGACGTCACAACCGCATGTCGCCCGCCAAGCCAATTTAAATCGAGACACGTGACCCAAATCGCGTAACATGCCGTCACAGCTGCTCACGTGACATATTCATGCCAAAACCATGCAAAAGCTAGTCACCTCATAAATCATGTGACCTAGTTGAGTTTGCAAAAGCCCGGAGAAGTTAGGTTGGTGACAAGGTTCACTCTTAGTGTAGCCTTGCAGCAGTAGCGCGAGTTGCCCACGTTTTTTTTTCTTACACATTGACACACATACATCCTCGAGTAATGAAGAAGCACGAAAGTGCGTGATGTTACAAACTTGGTCGAGCACAATTTTACAGCATCCTTTAAAACACTGTAAATTACGTCCACCCTTAGCGCACACGTGCAAGAGAGCGCGGGGTAGTTTCCCAGTGAAACCTACATCCAAAGCACGTGCCTATTTTTATCGCATTTAAATTGAAGGAAAAAGAAATTTGTTTTTGAAAACGTCGGACTCCTCGTAGAGTTTCACATCGCGTACGGGCGTCCTCTATGCTGCAATAGGGCGCATCCGATGTGTGCATATCTCCCCAACGTCGTGAGGAATGCTGATCGTGCTCCGCGTAAGAAATACGAAAGACCTGGATAAGAAACGTCATCGAAACTGGAGACTCGTTCTTCGGAGGCATCTATCCTATGGTCGCCCTTCAAGTCTTCTTTATATGCTGCAAGGCTGCGTGCTCCTTGCCTGACACTTTTCAAGAACACAGCGCGAAAACTCACTAGTCTCGTCTCTTGTAGAGGAACCGAAAGCGGGCGGCCTTAATCTGGTCAGAAGAAACGGAATTCTAATTGAAAAGTGAGTATTTTGAAAGAGAATTTCATGAGCGATAATGGAGATTGCGAAGCAGTTTGATGCGAGTTTAAGACTGATAGATTTCCCGCCTAGTTTTCATTCGTTATCATAATTCTGGTAGAAAATATATATAAATAAGATTTTATTGTGATGCGTTTTTGTCGGTGAGGTCGCTACCTCTATGTAATTACCAGCTTCCTTTGCTATTCGGAATAGCTGTTGCTCGACAATAGGCGGACCCTCCTTGCTCCCCACGTGACAAATAGATACGAAGCTGTGTTCTCTCTCTCTAACGTAGGCCAAACTACGTGCCTGAACTCATGCAAACGAGGCGTAGAATGAATCTACTTGCACCCCTAATGCAACGCAGTTGTTGGCGAAATGATGCGCCTATGAAAGTGCTTAATTTAGGGAGAAAATTACAGAGAAGATACGCTATAGCTTGCGATCACGGAAAGTGACTCTTTCCTCCACGAGATTAGTTTTCCCCATAGCCTAAAAGGCCACTTGAGCTTCCGGCTGGCTTCTAACCCTATCTTGCAGAGTTATGTTCAAATGTACAACCATCTGTTTGTCAGCTTGTAATAAGGAATTCAACAGATAATGAAGTCAAGAACAACACGGAAGGCGTCATTTGTAAATTAATTGGAGCGCACTAATCATAACGTCAAAGAAAAAACATACTGAAGTGGATGAAAAATATATTCGCCGTTGGTGGAAATCTAATGAACATCCTTCATCGTACGTATGCCATAAACTGCCAGCACGTCTACAGCGATAGAGCGTCGCGCACACTTATTGCGAAGGTTGGCGGTTCGGTTGCCGTCAACGGCGGGTTGTTTCTGCGACAACTCCAACCATATTTATCTGATGATTGGCGCATTTAGGAAAACTACGGATAACGATGCGCATGTTATTCATGGTTTTATTATATGTTGTCCTCGTTACCCTTTGTCTAACAACAACAACAACAACAACAAAAGAAAAACGTGCACCTCGATTCGATACGTTTGCTTCGCTAAATTCATAGTACCGCAATCTGCTTGTTGTAAGTTATCTGACGTGATCCCGGCTGTGGCGGCTGTATTTCGATGGCGACAAAATGTTGAGGTCCGTGCACTCTGCTTTGTCGGTACTCGTTGAACTCTAGGGGGTCGAACTTTCCGGAGCACTCCACTAGGTGTCTCTCATAATCATAGCTGGTTTTTCGAAGTTAAACCCCACATTCATCACGTTATCTCACGTGCAACTTTCGACGAGAAAAAAACCCACGCATATCCACGGAGTGAATGATGATGAGTGGGCGAAGCTCTGGGGATTCATCGGTAAAAACCGTGTATCTTCCGTGAATCTTGCCCAGTACATCATCAAAGACGTGACAAACACTGTGTGTCGCCATCTAGCACTCTCCTATCACACTAGAGCACGCAGCGAGCGCCTCCGCGCCATCTATTGATCAATTCACGTACTAGCTAAGCAGCACCGCAGCGCTCGGACGGACGGAAGGACGGTCGGACAGACAGACAGACAGACAGACAGACAGACAGACAGACAGACAGACAGACAGACGGACGGACGGATGGACGGACGGACAGACAGACAGACTCCCATACTACGCGTTCCCATACATCTGAATGAAGCGAGCACCGCAGCGCCATCACGCCATCTAGTGAGAACTTCATGAAACTACAGGTGCCTACATACTACACCGGAGGAAGGACAGACCCACGCCCTAAGGAGCTTCGCCACTAAAAAATGGAGCCCGAGGACTTGCAAGGAACGTACAATGTCCAAAACCAGCGCCGCGAATCTTTCAGCCTGCCACGTCTTCCCAAGTCTCCAAATTGGTAAGAAATATTTATTTCATCGGAAAAAATACGGCTTCCTCCTTCTATACATGACATGTACCGAAAAAGGAATCCTTCTTACATAGATTCACCACGTTTGTGGTTTCCTTGCCACGCACAGAACGTGCCCACATTGCAACCCAGCGCATAGTATCCCCAGTGAAAAAAATTACAGCATATCCACGGAGTGAATGATGATGATTGGGCAAAGCTCGGGAGGTTCATCGTAGAACGTGCCGAGTTCCGGATTAATTTAGTTAACGCGCACGCTACGAATCCTCATGGTTCAACTATGCACAAGTGAAATCTCCCACCGGCACTTCATTGCAAGTCAAGATCCAGGGCATATATATATATATATATATATATGGGTTGCCGGTGAACGCTTCTCCAACGCGAGCAGTCGGTATTTCTCAATCAAGAAACTCGCTAGGAGACGCTGCCTGCGCCAACGTTGTCTCTCGCGGGTGAGGGCGCGTTCTCCTTCTTTACGAGCTGGTACAGCGTTCCTCGAAGAAAGAGCGTTTCCATAGCCAACGCACGCCTTTCGCTCTCTCTCTGTCTCTCTCTCTCTCACAAGACAACAGAGGCACGCGCCGGGAGAGAGAGAAAGGCACGCGCCGAGGCGAACGCCGAGTTTGAGCGCGTGCCAGGAGGCACGCGGGTTACGCCTGACGCCTGACGCGTGACAAGGTTAGACTAAGAGGAGCTTCGCCCCTAAAAATTCACAGCACATACACGGAGTGAATGATGATGAGTGGGCAAAGCTCGGGAGGTTCATCGTAGAACGTGCCGAGTTCCGGATTAATTTATTTAACGCGCACGCTACGAATCCTTATGGTTCAACTACGCACATGTGAAATCTCCCACCGGCACTTCATTGGAAGTCAAGATCCTGTGCATATATATATATATATATATATATATATATATATATGTGTGTGTGTGTGTGTGTGTGTGTGTGTGTGTGTGTGTGTGTGGCCGGTGAACGGTTCTCCAGCGCGAGCAGTCGATATTTTTCAATCAAGAAACTCGCTAGGAGGCGCTGCCTGCGCCAACGTTGTCCCTCGCGGGTGAGGGCGTGTTCTCCTTCTTTGCGAGCTGGTACAGCGTTCATCGAAGAAAGAGCGTTTCCATAGTCAACGCGCGCCTTTCACTCTCTCTCTCTCTCTGTCTCTCTCTCTCTGGAAGAGTGAGAGAGCTCGCGCGCCGGGAGGCACGCGCCGAGGGCGAGCGCCAGCCTTCAAGCGGCGCGAGGTGGCTACGTACATGCTACTACTACTACTACAGAGGAGGGAACGACCCACATCCTAAGGAGCTTCGCTCCTAAAACTTTTCACATTAGTCACCTTTACTGGAATTGTCTGATACATGCAAAGCTAATATTTGGAAAAAAGCAAAAGGTTGACAGAAAGACTGTACCGCCGATTTATAAGTAGTATTGCGCAATGCTCTAGACATGTTTTAAATCCCGCCTCTGCAGCTCGTTGGCTGTTTACCCGCTTTTATTTCAACGCGATAGCATCGCGGAACTCGTATTGCAGAAAAGTTGGTGCCGGCATCAGCATAGGTGTATGCGTCCAGCGGATATAGTTACCTCGAGCTACTGCCGCCACAGTAGCAACACGGAGCCCACTACGAAAGCCCTCCAACCATGACCAAACACTTCAGTGAACATAAGTCAATTTCTCGTAAGATGTGATGTCACAAACACCTGTGTACATAATAAGTCGTACTGTAATTCTGTTACGAGGAAGCCATTACTTCTGTTACGACGAAACTTGATTATGGTACGACGAATCTAAAAAAATTCACAGCATATCCACGGGGTGAATGATGGTGAGTGGGCGAAGCTCCGGAGTGAATCACCGGTGAACCGTTAATCTTCCGTGTAATTCGCCCAGTCGATCATCATGTAAAGACGTGAGAAACACTATTCGAACGCTGGGATCTCGCGTTTAAGGGGACGCTAGCACAAACGCGTTAGAAACATGCAGTACACTCTAGAAAGGGGGGAGAGGCCACAGCGTCTTACGCAGCCCCTTACACAGGCCGGAACGCGCACCGCGTTTGCAGACGCCATCACATGACTGCTGAAAGAGTATAAGGCGGAGAGGCCACAGCGTCTTACACCAGCTTCTTACACGCGCCGTAACGCGCTAGCACAAACCCATCATCATCGTTAGAAACGGACAGTCTTTAGCTCTCTCTCTTTCTGTCTCTCTCACACAAGACAGCAGATGGAAGAGTGAGAGAGCTCGCGCGCCGGGAGGAACGCGCCGAGGGCGAGCGCAAGCCTCCCGGCGCGCGAGCTATCGAGCGCAATCCTAGAACGAGGTTGTTACGACTACAAGGGACGAACGACCCACGCCATAAGGAGCTTCGCCCCTAAAAATACCAGCACTCTATGGAGAAGGCCCCAACACTGCGCCTGTGTGCGTGTCATTTGCATACGCGTGCAAAGCTTTCACTGTTCGCAGATGCCGACAGAGCTCTTTGAACTCAGAGCTAGGGCGAAATGCGCCGCAGCGTGCGCTTGCTCTTCACACAAGTGAGATGATTTCGGTTCCGTGCTCTGATGTCGGGCGCACTTTGGAGCCTTCCACATCAGCGAGTATGTTGGAGCATCCATCAACTTGTGACTGCGAGGGAGGCAATGCAAGACGGAGGCAGAGTGTGAATTATAAAGGAATGCTGTGTCATGAGGCCTACGAAGTTATGCGACTCAAGAGCAACGCAAGCGAATGAGAAGGCGATGGCAACGTGGCCCGAGAACCCTATCGTGTTCCGCTCTTAAAGGTAAAGCTTAAGCGTTCCTCCAATCCTTATTTTATGCGAATAATGCTGGACTTGCAATAACGACAGTAGTTACAATCCTTCATGCCTTTTAAAAATACTACACATTCATTTCTCAGGCCAATGCGCTCCTCATTCTACAATAAGGGTGCTATCAGACTTGCATGATCTGTCAGAATGTACATTTGAACGCGACAGCGTTATGGGAAGACTTGTCTCAGGAAACCCGGTGCCGGCGTAGGTGTCGGTGCAAGCGTTTACGGCGGATATAATCCCCTCGAACCACTATTTACCGAAGCACTTAACAACGCAAGTGCGTTAGTGAACAAAATTGACATTCTCAAAGTGAAATAACTCAGAAAAATTGACAACTGCCACTTAACACCTACAGGTATGATTACTCGGAGCGTAATTTGAATGCAAGAGACAGCAGATTTGTATTACGAGGAGGCAAGGCAAAGGGGGCCCAACGACGCTATAGTATTCCAAGCTTAAGCGCCCTCTTGATTTTCTATGCTTTAGGAAGAATGATCACGTATGGTGTACCAGATGTTTCCTAACAAAAAGACTGCTTCCTTATTTTTATATATGTATGTTTGTATTTCACAGTAAAACAGAAAATGAACAGAGGTAATTTCGAACGCTCATGTAATGCCCGCTTTTAAGCCAGTGCAGTATTTCTGCTTAAGCAGCGGGAATTAGTGACCGCACATGTTTAGAATTTTGTCGGCCCCGCTTACATGTTGTGATTTATTGACTTCTATGCCATAGATATGAGAAGTAAAGCGTGGTTTGCTAATTCACTGTTGCTGCAGTTCTCCTTATTCTTTTGTTTTTCAAATGCTGGTATATGTGGAATTGAGAGCTCAGTTTTTCCGGTGATCGTACATGTTTTAGTGGCGGAGGTACCAAGTGGCCCTCTCGTTTCTGACACAGCCCCTCCAGCTTGCCTCTGTCTTTAAAGAGCGTTAAAAAATCATAACAGAAACTGAAATATAAAATAGAGCGCGAACGATGACGTTTTCATGTTCTACATGACATATACATCAGAACATCGGTGCTTCATAGCAAAGAGTCTATTAGCAATCATCATAATTGCTAAACATTATGAAGGAAGAGTTACGAAATAACCCGTCGCAATTCGAAGTGCACAAAAGAGGAATCTGTTAAGAGTCGTACATGGTATTGCATCACAGCGCAAGGCATAGATGAGAACACTTGAGTGCACTTAACACGCTGACTAAGAAATCATCAAGATCGCCTTAGTTTATCTTGCCAGATTAACGTGTCAAGCAACGCGGCAAAGAAAACGTTCTGTTCATTCGTCGCTCACCACATTCCGCAACAGAGATACTGCATCGTGCTTCTCTTACGCAACACTGCTGACGAGAAAGGGAGCCCGAAAGGAGAAGCCTGGCTTGCCCTCATCACACTCCGTTGGCTCTGTCTTCGCTGTGTCCCGTGGCGACCTCTCCTTGTCGTCGAGGTCGGCCACGCAATGAAGGAGCTCATGGGTCAATTCAGCGGAGAGGAAAATCTCCGGTTCTTGCGCCACGAAGGAGGAGGTGAGCCTGGACCGCAGTCACGGCTACGTTGCTGTCGCTAATGCCCGAGATGGCACCTCATCCTATCTCGCTCTTTCCGTGCTGCAACCAGCGCTGCCCTGTCTCTTCCAGCTAGCATTATTTTTCGCGATGCCCTGCATGTTACTTACTGCCTCTTTATTAAGGTGTTCTACTGCGAAGCTCTCGACGTCTGGGTTCCGGACAACATTCAAACGTTAGCCGAACCTGGACACAGTACTGTCGGGAAGTGCGTATGCGTGTAATTCTCCCGTGACGTTCATAGCTACGTTACGTGATTTGCGTGGACGTATTCCGATCGCCGCGGTCGTGCAGCGCGTGTAGCACTCGTTATTACCCAAAGTAATATGTGAGTAGAGTGAACGAACCAACAATTAGTTGAACCAAGGGTGCACTAAAGGTGAATCAATTTTTAACGAATATTAAGTTTTTTGAAATGAATGAACAGTCTCCTATGTGAATGAAAGGAACCAAATGTCTCACGCGTTTAGCTGTGTCGCCGTCAATGACTTCGTGCAACGCATCGCTAATTTTTCAAGGCCATTGTTCAAGGCGACGTCACACTGGTGAATCAGTTTGGGCAACGACACAACTTCGCTGATAACTTACGTAAACACCGAGGCATTGATTTTTTTTTTTTTACTTTGACGGGGCCATAGTTTTCAAAGGGATCTCCGTGGTTAAGTTTTACTTTTAAGTGCGAATGCACTTCTTAAGGCCGTTTCACATGACGCAGAAACACAGCGATTTTGCTTCGGCGACTAGAGCGATCGCGATTTTTTTCAAAAAAAATCGCGATTGCTCTTGTCGCAACGGTCTGCGACGAGCGACCAAAAAGTTGGAATTTCGTCGCTCTGATCGCAGCGATCCGAACGATTTCCCGTCGAAATTGCGCCGAGCAGCAGCCCCCGAGCTGTTTCGCTCTCATGGCGGTGGAGTGTGTGTTTTATGATCGGAGCGATCGGAGCCGTGGATTACCGAATCTGGTATGTAGTACTATTAATAGCGACACGAGAAGGAAAAAAAATAAAAACCTCGTACTTCGGCATTCCTCCACTTGTATGTTTTTGTTGAAGCAGTCGGTTGGTGTTTTAGCTTTCTTGTGTACTACGTCGAGCTTTCGCTTCGACGTAGTACAACACACGAACGCATTTTGTTCCGTGCGCGGAGAAAGATTCCCGCTGGTTGATGTACTCGAGTTGAGACTCGACGCTGTCGAATGTGTGCGACTTGCCTTGCATACAGAAGCATTCTTTTTTTCTCTTTTTCTCTTTGAGATCGCCTGTAACGGTTGCCGTACAGCCAAGGTATTACAGCACGTACTTTGCGTGCACTCAACACGCGCAT
Source organism: Hyalomma asiaticum (assembly GCA_013339685.2). Taxonomy (NCBI): domain Eukaryota; kingdom Metazoa; phylum Arthropoda; class Arachnida; order Ixodida; family Ixodidae; genus Hyalomma; species Hyalomma asiaticum. The sequence goes on along the minus strand of CM023485.1, from coordinate 48,024,534 downwards.
TGGGGGTTGTAAGTGCTATGTGCCTGCGATAATAATGATTGAGCACGATGTGGTGGCGACGCATCCGATGGCGGGCTATTTTTTTGTGCGCCAATTCCGCGAATGCTCTTGCTTTTCGTCCGCATCGAAATGAGGCCGTCGTGGCCGGAAATCGAACTCACATTCTAGCGGCACGATATCGGGAGCGCGACACACGAACTTACAATTAAGGTGCTTTGTCAAGAAGCCGAGACCTTTGTATGTCGCCGGAACTTTCTCAACTGTTAATGCATGCAGTTTTCATGGATACGGGGTGCGCTAATTAACTAGAAATACTTCGCCTTACACCGATGCCGTAAATCGGGCACGTCTTTGTTGGGCTGACTATACGACCAGTAACTAAATTTAGATAATTTTTGGTGTATTAATGTGTGCTTTTATAACGTACCATATCAGGAATGCTAGCAGCGTCGTTGATTTACTTTCAAAGCGTTGATGCGCAACAAGTATTATTAATAGCAGCTTTTTCTTCTTTTCTTATCTCGTGGACAACATTTTTTCCTTCACATATATTTATACGCATATATTTATAGGATTTGTACATTTCCTGCACCGGTTCTCACTTTATACAGTTATAATTAATTGTAAAACCTTCATGGCATGTAACAACACTTCAAAGAAGATTACTTGAGCACGTAAATGCTTGCAGTGTACTTGTTTTGTCTTGTTTATGATGTTCATTATAGCACATCACTTAAAAACACACACACAAAAAAAGAAAAGCGGGCAAGCAGCCTGCAACGTTCTTATACAGTTCTTATATAGAAGAAAATGTGAAAGATCACAGCTAATCAACATCATGCAGGGAAGTTGCCTTGTTGCATCCTTTTTCTGTAGGTTATAGTTTCCTCTTGGGTATGGACCAGTGTTGCACTTCAATAGCCATTCAGGTGTGAACGTGCATATTTAGGTGTGAAGCCATGCCAAACTAAATAGAAACAGCTTGCCGACATATCTGAGAATGGTTTCATTATTACATAAATCCTGCTTTTACAAGTGCATAAGTTTATAGAATTATGCATTTTTCGAACATATCTTGTGATGAAATTAAAACACCGTGTAACTTTGTCATGGCATTATAAAACTGATTTCAGCAAATGAAGTGTGTACATTTGCACATTATGTAGTTTAATTCTATGTAATACGTACTGCAAACAAATAAAGGTCCAACCAGGAAAGAAATTGTGAGAACAACACATGTACATGAATCTCTCTATTAAAATTCATAAAGGAAAAGCAAGTGTGCATTAATGCGTAAACATGACCGAACTAAAGTACGGCACAATGAACTAGGGATACATGGCAGAAATGATGTGTCTCGGCAGTGCATGCTGTTTTGCAGCCATGCCTGGGAAAAAAATATACATCTTAAACAAGCGTGTTAAAAAATCTGTGCACTAAATGTGCATGCTAGTCGAGGGACTCTTTAAGTGTTGCATCTTTACTGAAGACATTACAAGGCCTAATTACCAGCTTATTAAAGTATAGGAAAAGATTGCGATATTTATAACATTTGAATGCAAATATTATGTCACACAGAAGGGTCTTGCACTGCTTGTTCTTATGGAGTTGCAAACAACAGTTTAGCAGTGATGCCTCAACTGTCGCATTTGTCTTTCACAAGACTGTTGGCCTAGTTGATATAAAACAAGAAGAGAACAACAGGAAGAGTGGCACTTCCAGCTACTTTATTCAAGGCGCTAACCCAAGAATATATACAAACAGCAAGCATGCGCGGTCCCTTTCCAACCTCATATCATGCAGCAATCAAGCAATCTCGTCTCTGGTGCATATAACATAACTGATGTATAGCTGATAACTGACAATTTGTACAGGCAACAAAACATACAATGATTCTTTTTTACAACTTGCCATTTTTATATATTGTTTTAATCTGTCACTTGCCATGGTGGCTGTGCCAGTTTGCAAAAAGAGAAAGTAAGCTCACGCTATATTAAGGCAAAAACCTTATATTTCTATGTTTCAAGGCTGTGTTGCGCAGTACAAAAAACCAAGGCGAGCATCGAATAGGTGGAGTGCATCTCTCGCTTCACTGTAAAGCTGATTAAGTATATCTTGCTGGTGCGGTCAGCTTTGTTGCCTTCGTATTACAACAAAGTTGACCGTGTCTTGCTGCAAAATCTCATGCCACATCATTGTAGGTGAAGGTGCACAAGGCTCTAGTTGCGAGGAAGACCGAGAAGGCACAACGCTGCAGAAGAACCTTAAGCAACTCAAAATGCCATTTGTCACCACTGCTGCTGTCACAAAGCAGCTATGTGTGAAACAGCAGCAGCAGCCCAAGAAACAGATCAATGGAACTTGGCCTTTGCCTTTCACATTCCCTTGGAAATTTCTATGCACCTGGTATAACAATACAGCGTAAACCGGTATGGGCTTGTTACAATGCTCAAAATTGGTGACAATGGTGCCTGAAGCAGCTGTCCGAAACCGCTATCGCTCATAATGAGAAAAAGTCCATACCCCAACTCACCTGAAGGAAAACTAGCAATCTTTCAGTAATGTTTATCTCCCTTTCTGCATGCCTGTGCACATTTGAACCCAGCTCAACAGGAGTAGTAGCACCCACCCCCGACTCTGGGCCTTATATGTTGTCAGTCGTCGGCTATGGTTCTATCGACAAAGACGAGGAGAATTGGGGGCCGGGGGAGAAAACACAGAAGAGCAAGGAGATGACGACGGCAAGGAAGGAGAGGACGCAGATGACAAATGAGAAGGAATTTGAAAAAGAAGACAATGGAAGAGGAAGAACAAGAGGGGGGAGGAGAAGCAGGAATGGAAGAAGACCTAAAGAGCACATGCAGGAAGGCTTACACTGTCAATGTGCTGTGTTCTTTGCAAAGGCCTGAGAGTGTTCTTACAATGCTGCCCTAACTTGTCCCAGTGGCCCATTAAAGAAATTCTGTTGACATTGTGCAGTGGAGTTTTTCCTCTGAAAATGCACACCTATCAGATTCATGATAGCCACCATAGGTGATTACTTCTCTATGCAAGTTACTTCAGGCAGTAAAACCTTTGCCAGGACAAAGAAATGGAAAAGGCATCAAGAGAGTGCAGGCGATTGCTTACCCGCAAAGGTTATTATGCAACACCAAAAAAGAAGCATCGAAATTCAATGTGAATGTTGTTTTTGTGCCCCTAACAAGCTCTCAAAGGTGTGTTCTCTAGACAAAGTGGCTGAAATGTGCAATATGCACAGGAACAATTTCAGCACTTGCCAGTCGCACAGAGCAGCTTGGTTGCAGCAGACAAGAAAACCTGGCATCCTACGAGCAAAGTGACAATGTAGGTGGAGACATGGTATGTCCTCGAGGCATGGAGAAGGCAGTATTTGAGGAGAGGAATCTGCTAGGCTGTGGGAGCGCGCGCCATGGCCCATTCATGAAATGGTTTGGCAAGGAGGAAATTGAATTTTCTTTGCATCACGACAGATGAAACTTCCGGCAAGTGGTCATCTTTTACATGTCATCCTATGGGTGCAATGCATAAAAACTGCGATACCGTCTCATATATTGCAAATATTCTCAGTTTTCTGTCTGCAGCATCAATAAGTAAACTCTGTGGGCATTTTGGCTGTAGTTTGTAATAAATAATCACTTCAATATGTGCTATACAGCACTTGTAATGAGCTGCATGTAGTGACTCCAGTGCAGGTAACACCTGCCGCTGCAAGTCCCTCGTTTGCATGTTGTGAACAGGTATGGTTAAATGGCCTTGGGAAGAAAAGGCATGCAGGATGCTGCATATTCTTTGTGATCTGCTGACTTTACAACTCTCACGGCTTCTCAGACTTTTAAGTGCACTTTTCGTGTTGCAACAAAGGCTTGCGCTCTCTGGGGTTTCCACCAGTGCCATTTTAGGATGGGACAGAAATGTGCTGCGCCAAACTACAACAGTAGTGCATCTAGCAAAGTGAAGCCGATTACTTTCGACGTTCTCAGTGGCTTGATGAAAGTGGAGGCATGGACTTGTACAATACTAAGGAAAGGTCGAGAGCTCATGCCCCATAACTACGTTTGCTAGAAGCATTTCTCAAACAGTGAAATGGAGACGCAATGAAGGTGATCTTGGTGGTGACATCTCTCTTGACAAACCTAAGCTGCCTGTTTTGTTACTAGATGCCATGCTGTCACTATTTTTGCACTGTCTCAGCTACCTGTCTCCTGTTCTCAAAAAGAGAAAAGAAATGAGCCGATTGGACCTGGCGTGAAGTGTGGAGAGCATGCAAAGACAGAGACTTTGGTGGTTAATGACACAAATATGCTCGCTGCTTGCCACTTTGAGGAAAATGAGACGGTGCATCCTCTCGCCTCCCTTTGCCATGAGTCCAATGCCTCGTACAATAAGCAAACAACGGCATATGTGTGGTGGAAAGACAAGGAACGACACTCTACCAATAGTTCTGGTAATGACCAAACCAGTCAAGCCAGAGTTATTGAATAATTATAAGTTTTACATTCCAAAAAAAACATACTGTGCAGATAATTAGGTAATTGCTGTACATGCAACACCTTTTTTCGTTTATATAACAAACAATTTGCAGCCACCAAGGTCGCACAAGAAGCACATTTTATTTATTTATTTATTTATACATACTGCAGCCCTATTCAGGGCTATAGCAGGAGTGGGAAGTTATATAATACTAGGCAACAGAACACAAAAAAGAGAAAAGAAAACAGAAAAAAGGTGCAAACAAATAATACAAGTTGTAAAGCAAGTACACACGTAACAAAGCAAAAATGAAGTTGATTACACGTTAGTAAGATGTTCGTCGACGGCAACTATGAAGTCCTTTAATGGTAAGGAGCGGATGTGTCCAGGCAGGGAATTCCACAGTTCTATGGTGCGTGGAAAAAAACTGTATTTAAAGGTATTAGTGCGAGCAAAGAAAGGTGTTACGTTCAAAGCGTGGGAACTACGGGTGCAAGTTTCATCGGTAAACGTGATGAGATTACCATGAGAAAGGCCGGAAGAGGAGTTAATAATTTCATGCAAAAATTTTAAAGCTTCGTTCTGGTATCGCGAGAGTTGTGATGGAATGTTTAATGGTTGAAGGGCTGTGGTCGGTGAAAAATTGCGGCTATAATTGTGATAAATAAAACGGATAGATTTTCTCTGTATGTTTTCCAGAAGGGCCATTTCGCAGTGTTTGTAAGGGAACCAAACTACGGATGCATATTCGAGAACAGGGCGAATGAGTGATTTATATAAAAGCAGTTTAGTATCAAGTGGGGCGTTAGGTAAGGTGCGGCGCAAATAACCTAATTTTTTTAAAGCTTTACTGCATACATAATCAATGTGACTAGTCCATGAAATGTGTTCGGTTAGAATTACTCCTAAATATTTATACTGTGAAACTCTGTTAAGCCGGTTGGCACCTAGAGAATAATCAAAATGCAAGGGGTTACGCCGATTGGTGAAAGACATTACGACTGTTTTAGTGCAGTTAATGTTCATTTGCCACGAGTCACACCAGTTGCTAAAAGACGTGAGTGAATACGCGAGACGGTAATGATCATCAATGGAGTTGATAATTCCATAGAGAACACAATCATCTGCGTAGAGTCTTATTTTAGATGGAATACTATCAGGTAAATCATTAATGAATAGTAAAAATAATAAAGGGCCTAGAACGGATCCCTGAGGTACACCGGAAGTGACGTCAATGGAAGATGAATCTGTCGAGCTGAAAGAACCAAACTGTGAGCGCGAATGAAGAAAACTGGCTATCCATGAAACGATGCGAGAGTTATCGAGAATGACGTTTAGTTTTAACAATATCTTAGAATGAATGACGGAATCGAAAGCTTTGGAGAAATCAATAAAAATAGCGTCTATTTGATTACCTAGGTCTAGATTATAAGCAACGTCATGCATGAAATCGACTAATTGTGTTACAGTACTATGACCGCGACGGAAACCATGCTGAGCTGATGATAAGATATTATTAGAGTCAAGGAATTCGATGATGTGCTTATGAATGATGTGTTCTAACATCTTGCAAGAATAAGGTGTAAGAGATATTGGTCTGTAGTTAGAAAGAAGTTGTTTATCGCCTGATTTATGCAAGGGAAGTACTTTAGCAGATTTCCATGAGCGTGGCACTACACCAGAGTCCAGAGATTTCTGAAAAATTAACGTAAGGTATTGTGCTGTCCATAAAGAGTATCGTACGAGGAAAGAATTAGGAATGCCATCGGAACCGGGACACTTTTTAGTATCAAGTTTCAGGATAAGGTTTAAGACACCATCACAACTTATTGTGATATTTTCTAGCTTATCAGTCAGAGCAATGGAACTAAACTCTGGAACTACATGGTTATCGAGGGTGAAAACAGATTGAAAGTAAGAGTTGAAAGCATTCGAAATGACAACAGGGTCGTTGGTTATAGCGTCGTTAATCTTAAAACAGGTACTGCTGGTCGTGCTAGGCGATACCGACGTCCAGAACGTGCGAGGATTTGATTTGAGTAGTTGAGGAAGTTGCACTGAAAAATAGAAGTCTTTGGCATTTTTAGTAATGCGGCGAAGTTCATCCTTAGCTTGTTCGAAGGACGCGAGAGCCTCGGGATTAGAATGTTTAGATTTACGCAGCCTGCTAACACGTCGTGACAGGTGCAGAATATCACGGTTTATCCAAGGGAGTTCAGGGTTTAGCTTCTTAGCTTTCAGCGGAACGTGATGAGCGATGCATGCCTTGACTAGCGACTCAAAGTAATCAACGAGCACGTCAACATGACACTCGGTACTGAGCGACGCAAAGTGATCAAAGTTATCTGCCAGGGTGTCAGTTATAGACGTATCATCAGCCTTAGTAAAATCATGATACGTGGTATATCTGAAATGTTTATGTGGAATGGGACAGTTAATGTGCACAAGAACTGCGTTGTGATCAGAGATACCTTCTAAGATCTCGTATCTGTAACCTAAATAAGCAAGACTGTTGCTGATAAAAACTAAATCAAGAATGGAGTTCTGCAGAGTATTTTCACGAACCAATTGTATTAGATTATGTGACAAGGAAAAGGTAAGCAGATCCCTGCAGACAGGGGCAATAGAGGCGGAATACGTAAGCGAGGGCCATTGAATGCCGGTAACATTGAAATCGCCTAGAAGGATTAGGTTAGTACTTTCAAGGTGATGCTCAAGCATGAAATGTGATAGATCTTCGAACAGATCGCTAGGACCATCGTTGGGGGGGGGGGGGGCGATAGAGACCACATATAGTGAAATTGTGCTCATTTATTATTAGCTTGTACCAAACTGATTCAACGTTAGGTGGGCCATTTAGAACCTTAAAGCTAAAATCTGAGCGTAAAAGTAAGGCGACACCACCACCTCTTCTATTCTGTCGATCACAACGGAGAGCAATGTAACCAGGGGGCGTGAATTCAGAATCGTGGATTTCATCGTGAAGCCATGTTTCTGTGATGCAAATAACATGAGGAGAACATGAAGAAACAAGCGAAAAAAATTGCGGGAACTTGTTAGTAATAACGATTCATCAAGTACGATGAATCGGCACTGGCTAGCCTTGACAGGTGGAACCGGCAAACTTCTGCAGAAGGCGTGAAGTGTGTGTTTCTCTCTCTGCGCCAAGCCGACTCGCACAACAGAGGGTGTGTTGGCACCATGCCCTACAGCGTGATTTCACTGAGCTTCACTGAGCCACCCAAACAAATACTGTTTCACCTTCTGAAGAAATTCTCTGTGCCTCAAGGCCAATACAGCAGTTTTCTCTATAGCGGTGACCATCACACAAATGCTTCTCAATTCCAACAAGCGCATTTGATTGAGGAAATGCTACGGCAAGAAAACATTCTAAACTTCGAGAGACTCCCGAGATGGAACAGGATGGAGAGCAGTTTCTGAACCATTAGACAATGAATGCATGTCACAGAAACACAGTGAGCCCTGTTAATATTTCTGCTTGTCGACAGAATCCTTTTATTGCAGTAAAACCACGTATCTAAATATATAGGCTGTTTGGAGATAGTACTTAATTCAGGCCCTTATTGGCTGTTTTTCTGTCTTGCAAACAATTCGGTTCTAGCAGAAAAGAGGCATAGCAGGGGAACAGTCTACTACAGCTCTAAGTGCATGACTACGCTACTAACTTGTTATAAGACTATACATCAAAAATACATTTCGTGCACGGCGTGGAGAGTGCAACGTATTTTGCTTCTTTGGACAGACTCCCAGTAATCTACTAGCATTAGGAAACTAAACGACATCCGTGTCTTCACAATGTAGAGACGCAACCTACAGGCTTCAACACAGGTGACTGCAGCTCCTTATAAACTTGTGATGCTAGTTGTTACACATCCACACCACAGATTCCACGACGGACGATCCGTGATATCGATGTTCACAAAACAAACTATTCAACATCATGCAAGCACACACGCGCACGCACGCGCGCACACACACAGAGAGACGTCATTTTTCGCGGCCTTCAAGATGTGTTTTCGGTTACATGCGTGTTGCCGCGTTCGGTCACAACACAAACTAGCCGTATTCCGTGCACAGACACACACATATACATCATTTGCAGATCCATAAATGTGGGCTTCGGTTAGATGCCGGCGTCGTCCGGTTCGAAGGCACTACAGTGTAGTAGGCACTTGCGAGCAAGATACACGAACCATCCATTGACAACTTGATGCTGAACACGGAGGATCATGCTTCGCGCTCACGACGACTTCGAAGAAGAATACGCGGACCCGTCCTACGCGGCTACATCCATGGCGCAAAGTTTTTTTTCTTCACGACGCGAAGCAGCCGAAGCAGCTGCTGCGCCGCTGCGCTGCTGCCACCGCTATTTTCACGTCTTTACTGATGTGCGGGAGCCGCTGTTGCGCACGCCAAAATAATTTACCCACTTGCAGCCGTTTTTAAATTACAATACATGCATGTTCTTCAATACTGTAAAACAAAAGTTAATATTATAACGCACGGTTATTTAAACACATTTGAAGATAGCCGGTCGCTACTGTCGCGGGAAAAACAGTCGCTGCAATCGCAAGTCATCTGAAACGAAACCGCCATTAAGCGACGGGAGCGAACAGAGCGATTGGAACGATTTTCGTCGCTGCAATCGCAGCATGTGAAACAGCCTTTAAGCGACCCCGAAAACTCCGCCGGCATCCGCGCTCCTCCTCCTCTCCCCTAGCAACGGCGCGAGGAGCGGAGAGGAGCGTCTGTAGCAACGGCGCAGCGACGTCACGCCCCACGTGACTGCGCGCGCTACGCCCTCCGCTCCATGGCTGCGCGCGCCCCGCGCCGGCTCCGAACCGCTCTCCGCGCCGTGACGTCACGGCGCGTTGTGCAGCTGGCGCCTCCGCGCCGTGGCTGCGCGCGCCGCGCCGGCTCCTCGCACCCTCTCCGCGCAGCTGGTGTGCCTCTCCCCCCGTTAGGTTTGCACTCACCCTCGGCCGCCGAATAGGTGCTGATCTGTAGTGACGTGTGTAGTGTGTGTATGTGTGTGACGCACTCGCGAGGTGCATTAATGCATCATACGAAAAGCGTGAAGTGTAAAATAAATAAATAATACTTCATATATAAATGTGTGCGTGTGTGTACAAATGCATCATGACAACAACACTTTAAATCATTAATTACACTTAATCATCATCATCAACAAAAGTGCTTTGCACTTAAAAACGGCCAGACCTCCGTGGGTCGGCTGGCGCGTTCTCTCTCGCTGCCGTCTCCTTCGCTCGGCTCTGCAGTTTAGTCGCGTGCGCCCCCTCATAGCATCACCCCGTGCTTCGCACTTCCTCATACTCCCCTTTATTTGCATCAGTACTTGTTCTCATTCCCCCATTCTACTAGTTCAAATATGTTGCCACAAGGGCTTCTCTTCATATTCTGCAAATCGAACGCGTCGCCTTCCTGCTCCACCTTAGCGACGCAGAAGCTGCGGCATTGCACTACCAAGAAGGATTGCGTGGTTTCATATGCGAGCCCATTCGGCTGCCATTCCATAGGAGCGAACTGAACAAAAAAAAAATGAAAGAAAAGTAACACACCTATATTTACCCCCAGGCTGTCATAACCAGCTTGAGAATCCCACTACTGTGTTCGCCATGACCGTATTGTAGCTTACTTGTGTAGACACAAATATTTGCAGTTTCTCCAACTACACTGCAAGCGAGCCACCTTATGTTTCGCCCTCTCTACGATATTTCAATGTACAGCTACGGCTTCTCGCGATCCTCCGTGCATTATGTTGGCTTAGAGAGTGCGAAAACTACGCGATTGAAAAATTGTCATGCAGGCGCCACTGCCCAGCCATGCACATTTCGCTATATAGCGTGACTATGAGGGATGAATTTGATGCGAGACTTAACAACGCATCGCGCACTCTTTTTTAAAAACCTGCAGTTAGGTATGTTTTGCTAGCAAAGGCGTGCATCAAATATGTGAATTTTTTAGAAGCTTTCCTTTTTCTTTTCCGTCTGCTGCGTTGTCGCATGAGACAACAAGAGAACAACAATGTTTGAGCGCTTGTCGGTCTTTACCGAAAAAAAAAAAGCAGCAGCTACATGGGGCGAGGCATGGCAAAGACACGCACGAAAAGCAAAGACACTCAGAAGCCGCGGCGTAAAGTAGCGCTGACACCTGAGATTCTCGATCACGTCGTGGAACGAGCCGACGGTGTTTTCCGCGTGGGTGCGGTCAGTAGCTGCCACTCACGATATTAATGACCGTCGCCGGTGGCATGACTTGCGAATGTGTGGGAGTAATAGGGGAACAAATAAAACTAAAAGTATCCGCCTCCTCGAACAGTACAGGAGCGGCTGGGTTAATGTACAGTGTGCTTAAATCTTTTTTCATAAATGTCGTTCTCGTGATCGTTCAGGGTTAGGGCGAACGACGAAACGACGTCATAATTTTCTCCGCTGCTAAGTGTGGTAGCTTTTACTGCACTTGACGAGTAAGCAAAAATGGCGCCAGGAGAAGCAGCACAGCACAATTAAAAGGGGAAAACAACAGTAAGGTACATGAGACCACCGTGTTTAATATCTGGGAGTGGTCTGTATGCGTAACTGTATCTCCCTTCGTTACCGGCCTAAGCACTGGCTAACCTCCCTGTCTGCCCTTTTCTTTTTTCTTTCCTTCTCTTCCCTCCGTGACACTTACTGTTTTCTGACGTGGCAAGACAGACCGTGAAAGGAAAGGAGACGACTTTTTTCTACCTCCTCTAGGTGAACACGTTTATTTTGACGCCAGAGAAACGGCTTTGCAAAGCATGCGCGCCAAGCTTACTGACCTGAATGAAGATCCATTCTTCAGACGTTGGTATAATAACTCTTAAAAAAAATGATTTCAGACTTCTTGTCCGCTGCACAAAATCGGCAGACGCATCAAAAGCACGAAGCGTCATCTAAATTTTCAAGGTATAATACATATGGAATATTTTGTTGTCTAAGAAAACTAATTTCCGAAAAATCTGCGAGGGAATTTATTTGTTTATTCCTACCATCGTGTGATCATACAATCTCCCTTCCATATTAGTCGCACGCGGCATTGATTCATTATATGGGATACTTGGGATAGTTACGCCGGAATCTAAGAAAGACGCCGACTAATGTACGCTTGTTAGCCTATTACACTTTTATTCGCCCTCAACTTGAATTCCCTGCTTCAGTGTCGTCTCCCCATTTCACTTACGAAACCAACATGCATGAATCTTTCCAAAACAGAGCAGCTCGATTCATCTCGCAAAATTACGCCTGCTATGCCAGCATAACGGAAATTAAAAACAGCTTATCGATTCCCTCTTTGATCAGGCGTTGCAACAGTGCACTGTTATCATTGTTTCATAAGTATGTACATTATCGTTCTTTCATAAGTATGTACATGTACCAAAACCATCTGCAATAAATCTGCAAGTCTCTCCATTTATGTCACGAACATGACACAGTCATCTTTCTTTTACGCGCGTCTACGGCAAAACTAACACCTTAAGCCCATCTGCCCTTCCACGTGCTACCCGGTTGTGGAACGAACTTTCCAATGATATGGCACACGAACGGAATAAAGATAAGCGCCATAATCACATGCACTCCCATTTTCTAAACTAACGATTATTTACCTTGATTATTGTTTTCATGTTTACTGTCCAGTATTGTTTTGAGTATTCATTGTCTATCAGATATTCAATGTACAAGCATTTTTTTTCCGTTTTACTAATACTTTATACCGCCTAAGAATGTGTATTATCTTGTTTTACTATTATGTGTATAATTTCTTAACCTTAGTACTTACATAGTTAGCTATGTTGTATGACTATTTACAATGCGTCATTTTTATTGATAATGGATATTGCTCAATGTATATATTTGTAGCTGATTGTTGTATGCCCCCTTACCCAATGTCCAATTGTAGGGCCTGTAAGTTATTTTAAATAAATACATAAATAAATAGAATATGCTTTGCGTCATCATTTATTGCATAATTTGTCTTACACAGCTCAATGTCTTCCATGCACTTTGAAATTAACTAGCATGCAAATCATGTACAATATTGCTAACCGCCCCTTACGTAATGCGTCCTTCGAGAGGCCTTTTCTCGTATTCTTTTCCGTTTTGTATTTGAAAACAATTTCACTAAACGTTCCAGCAGCTCAAGTGCTACATGCCATCACAGTAAACGACGATGTCTTGAGAAAATTGTTTTTAATGATTTGTTATAGGCCAGTTCTCTCTGCCGACTAATTATTGTCACGCATACTCGCTTTATGTAACCACAACAAATAGAATAACGAGGTCCTTTCATCATGTTTAGTGCCTTTATATTTATTTTTTCGCACTCGTAACTCCGCAGGCAATTTATTCTTTGAATCTTGGCGGGGAAACTTAACTCTTCTTCCGACTTGTCAGATGTCTTCATAATCACAATAGTAGTCTTAATGGTTCTGTAATGCGGTGCACCCACAAATATTTAAGAAGAGTCAAAACGGTATCCAACTTCTTGGCAGACATGGACGGCCAAATCTGTTTTCGCCTGGAGCACAAGGTTTTAAAACTTCTGTTTCTTTAAAAGAATTTTAATATACGTCGTATATCCTTTCCTTTCAAAGTTTTTATTGCGAATCAAGAAAAGCTGAACGTTCTTAGCTCGTATTCTAAACTAGAAACAAAAATCTTCCTTATGAGTAACGCACATTAACTAAACTTTTGATAACCTTTATCGTACATTTTTACTTATTATCCATAGACAGGAAAGTAAAGAGTACACTCGCGTTAATCTAAAGCACTTCTTCTAACGCTGAAATGAAAATGGATAGGGGTGCGCGACTCTGGCGTCGGGAAATTCCCTTTGTCATCGAGGAATCTTGCAAAGTGTTCTTATGCGTTGTACTCGCAGGCATAGCCTAAAGGGCTGACGCTTTCATATCTTCTGCGCCGAGGTCCCGTTTTTGTTTCTCGCTCGCAAAATCCCTTCCTAAGCTGTACCACTCAGATACACGATGAAAGTGATTGAATTTTCCTGCAGCGGAGTACTGTGTAATGCCAGCACCCGGTTAAAGACTGAATGAAGTAAGCAGAGAATGAAATCTATTGTCATTGCCTATCCGTATTATCTTGTGAAGCATATAGGGCTTTATGGTGGGCGGTTTTGCGCGTATAGCGACGTATTCAATATTACTCAAATTTTTTCTCCTGTTTTGGTGAAACCGGTAGAGAGCCGCTGTCAGCGCAAATACATTTACTGCACTGCTGCGAACACAGTATAATGATGAAAAATCTGACGCTTTCCCGCGCCGTTGCAAGTGGTCTCGAAGCTTACACTCGCACGTCATAATTTTCAGTGGTCATAAAAGAATGTTAATGCACAAAACTCCAATTCTGAATCCTGGAGGCTGAAAACACTATCTGCATCAATAAAGCAGCAAAGATGGCGACCTTACTCATAAAAATTAACGCTGTGGGCCCAATGTGTTAATGACAGCTAAATATATTAAAACACACACACACAGACGCGCGCACACAAACGCAGGTACATACGGACAGAGATGCAAATTGTGCCGAGTGCGTGTTGCGCTCGCATGTCTGTATAGGCAGTATAACCTTATTTATTATGCTAAGAGCACTCTAGATGTACTGCTTGAGTAATACGTATGCGCATTCTCTTTTGTGTCAATGTTATGCACTTGAAAAGTTCTAACTTGAATGCATATTTAGGATGGTATTGCGGTGGACCACTGGGCGGCTTTCAACAAAGTGGCAGCACATTACCATAACACAAATCGTGATCATCATGGCGAGCCTCAGCTTATGCCTGGCTGCCTATTTGTCGCGAGCCCTTGCATCCTCGTAGTTGCGAAAAAGAAAATTCACAATATGGTATCAATCTTCTTAGAGCTCATGAAAAGAATTTAGGCTAAACGCTAAGCTTCATTAACAAAGTGGTTCCTTTGTTTAATGAACACTAGGCCAGAAAATAAAAAACGCCAGTTATGCACCTGTTAAACCTGAGTAAAAGCTTTGGTGGCATTCAAGCGCCAATTCACCTCTTTCAGGTTCTTTTTTCTTTCATATTTTTATCTCCTTTTGCATCTTTTTGTTTTCTTTCTGTCCCATTTTTTTCTTTAAGTCTTTTTACATTGCACTGTCCCCCCTTTCCCACCTCCACGCCACTATTCCCCACCCTCACTTCTCTTTCTCACCCCTTGCTACTAAAGTATACAGCAGAAGGCAACGCCATGCTTTACCCTTTTCCCTCCTTTCCTCCATCTTAACCCTCCCATCCAGTCCCGCAAACCATAACTGCCCGTGCTCTTTCCAACAGGCTGCTCCGAACGTCGACGCTCCGCTCTCGCCGCAGTCCTCACCTTCATCGAGGACTCCGGGCTGACCGGGCGGTTTAAACCCCGCTCGACAGCTCGCTCCCTGCTGACTTTGACTCGGTGGGACGTGTGTGTATGTGTGTGCGTGTGTTTCGAACTCCCTCCTTCCTTCCTATTCTTTCATATCCCCTTCCCTTTGAGTGTACCGGTTGAGGTGTCCTCTCCGGAGAGACAGTTATCGTGCATTCCCCTCCCCCTTTCCACCTTTCCACAGCAATAAAGAATCTCTTCTCTCACCCCTTTGCTATATTTTACTATGCATGGCTATGTCATTTTATGGGATGCTTGTGATATACCCGCTTTATGCGGCGCGTACCCTCTGGGTTTTGTGTGTTTGTGTGTGTGTGTGTGTGGTATTAAGTGAAGCACGGTGGACCGACCTTTAGCTAAAACAGCTGCAATGTTAGAAATGAAAGGGAAAGAAGTCACAGATCTGTTGTGGGCTCACTGAGAACCATGTGTGAAACGAGCGACGGCTGCATACGGCAATTTATCATGCCTCTTTTGCAGGGCACGAAACAGGGTACATCCTCGGAGCACTCCTGCGCACAGACGTCCATCTTGGACTCCATTCTTCGCTCTTGCATCTGACTTAGTGTTATTCGTTTTCTTAGTTTATTTTTTAACTATTTTGGCTAACGTTTTTTATATTGCTCAGTGGGTGCCCGAAACTTCCTAGCCACTTCCGCACTGCTGACATTGCCAACGCTTTTTCTTTCCCTCGGCGCGACATGTCGCCCGACAAGCGAGCGTATCTCCACTTCCGGCATTTCCTTTCTCTGGTCTCGTTTGCTAGTGAATTCACGAACAAGATATAAGAGAGGCAATTGATTTTCTTCCCGTGAGATGTCGTACCATGGTTTGAGATAAAACGTCAATAAAAGGTTCCTGGGGGAAAAAGAAGCACTGGACAAGGGGGCTACATACACAGGGATTCGCCGCAAATGATGTGGAAGAGAAAAAAAGAAGGTTTGAGTGGCAGTACAAGTCGTCTCGCACTTGCCTAAGCCTCGGTCTTCCCTAACAAAGGCACACGTGAACATGCAATTAGGTCCCTTTTCAGAATGACACTCCATGTTCAGCACAAAAGTGTGCTTTCCAGCTTTCAATTAACCATGCCCGAAAATCTAACGAGTGTTCCCTATTACGAACAGTGATTACAGAAACTACTGTGTTACCCGCGTACATGTGCTGTGAAGCGGAGTGAAATTTTAAGGGTACTGACAACCTCAAGTTAGGGTTCAAGTTAGAGGAAGGAACGTGTGCATTGCTGAGCATTGGAAACCTCCCATTCTATTTGGCCAAATTTATTTATTTATTTATTTATTTATTTATTTATTTATTTATTTATTTGCCGTTTACCTACATCGCATTAACGCATATTGCAGGGGTGGAGGACATGGGTGACAAAACAACACATTTAGCAATAGATAATATGGCGACAATTCTTTAAAAAAAAATGTAGTGCCGCGAAACATTCTATTTACTAATAAAGCTGCACAGGGGCGTACGTGGACTACTTTATTGCCTTCGTTTCTGTATCAGAAACTGGCCAACAGTAGTAAAATAAAAAAACAGCGCCAGTCAATACTAGCCGATTTTCGTATACTCCAAGTGTCAGACCGTTAGAGTTATAGAGATGCTTTTTGCAAAACTATTGTTACAGGTACGTACAAGAGCCAAGTATGCTGATAGAAAACCTCTTCGAAACGCTGGTGTACACGTAGAAAGCTGTGAATTAATGACATTCAAGAGCTGCGTCATAAGAACAACCGCGGCGCTCAAGAATTTAAACATTAGCAGCGATATTTCTGAGAAACATGCGGCACAGTTGCTGCAGCATGTAGCGATTTCTCACTTCTTAAGAGCATGCGATTTAGTTACCTGGTAATGTAAGCAATCTTAATTTGCATGTGCAACCTTCACAAAAGAAGAAATGCGAGAGACGAGATATCCTCGGTGTATTTTTGAAGTGGGCAACCGCAATAATGCTGGTTCCTTGAATATGTACATCAAAAAGGTATTTTGGAAACACACTGAACCAATTTGCAGTTTATTACAACACACAGTAGATGACCAAATAGAACAAACTCTGTGCTATAAATGCAAATAAATATGAAAGGCGTGCGGAAAAAACGCCACTGTTCTCAAAAATAAAGTCTTCTTCAGAGCTGCCTTTCTTGCTCACATTGATGTATTTCCTCCAGCGATGCAACTCAAGCATGCCTTGTAGATCTCAATGCCATGCTACGGTTGCGTACGGCGTAATTACATCTGCATGTGCACAATACTAATTAGTATTAGCAATCTAGAAATCAGTAACGGAACACACAGGTGTGAATAACCATTCGAGCCAAGGCCAAGAGTATCCAATAAAACGTTTATGGACCCCGAGTTGCATCCTCCAGTGCTAAAAAGTACGCATTATTTGGCATTATTTGAGTCAATTTTTCTAAGAATGCATATAGTTCAAGGTGAGTGAATTTCTTAATATACTCAAGGAATCCTATGGAAACGAAATCGAAAAGCATGCACAAGCAAGCCCACTCTTCAGCTTCCATTACCTTGCTTCTGTGCGTTAGCTATGGACAGCCAACAAACTCTTTCTACCATCGAAAAGTGGAGTGGGCTCTCAAGTACGGGCAAGCATAATCGCTGGCTTAAGTATACTACTCACTCGGCATAGCCATCTCTATGCACCACGCACGCAAGCACGTAGTAGTATTTGCGGTATGTGCATAGAGCCCGCACGCTACATGTAGTGTCGTTGTATTCACCTCGAATGTTGACAATCTAGTGTATCGACCGCTCGCTGTCCTTCTCCATGCCACACACAATTACTCCAAGTTTCGCAGGCGAGGAGCTTTGCCACATCCTGATTAATGGCCCTTTTTCCTATGCTTCCGAATAGCATTCGATGCGACTGCTAATGGCGTGAGCGTAGCGTTTCGGGTCCGACCTTAACAATTTCGCACTTTGAAGGTTCGCTGGGCCAGAAGAATGTTGCTGACTTCCGTCCGTCTGAGCGAACGCAAATAAATCTGGTGCTTCGAGCGACCTTCTCGTGGTGTCCATGTTGCTGGTTTTTGTTTGTTTGTTTGTTTTGGCAGCAATACGATGGAGCTTTGTAGCTCCGTGTCAGTGATACCGAACTTGCACAGTATTTCTTTTTCCACGAGTTGTGAAATACAAAGAAGAAAAGGAAAGTATCCTCACCTTTCGCACAATGCACAATAAAGCTTGGTTGTTCGTGAGAAAAAAGAGAAACATTGACGTGGTTATAATTTTCCTGGATATTTGTATGCATGGTGGCAGGCCCGACGTGTGGTGTAGTATGTTGTTGCACTTCCGGCTAGAAAGGGTAAAAACAATGCTGTGAAGGCTGTAAACGAATTTTTTTTAGTCAGAGCTGGTTTTGGGACGTTAAACCCCACAAATCAATCAAACCAACCAATCAACGAAATTTTGATCTTTTTGTGAGTGGTCCATTGCAATGAAGGATGCTGCTTCTTTGTTATTCTCTACTTCTTACATTGAGGAAGCAGGGGACTATTTTAAAAGCGAACAGCCTTAAATATAGAAATCAAGAATAAGGAAATAGAGCGCTTACAAATTAAGAAGGCACGTTTGCGTAAATATAACATTGTTTGTATTATCTAAATGTTCTGCATTAAAGGACATTTTGCGCCACTGCATTTGGGGATGGTTCTCACTGAAAAGGAGATAAGCGAGAAATTGGCTAAAAATAACGGAGCCGTTCAGGGGTTCGCCATGGCCTTCAACGGTGTCCCGTGTCCCGCAAGACGGAAGAGCCGACCTACCGCTGCCCTCGATCCACTACCCATACTCTTGGCCTCAGCCCACCGCAGCGTTAAGTGATCATGCGAAGGGCAAGAAAGAAAGTAAGAAAAAGCACCTCTTCGTTCATCCCTTGTCTCCGGTTACAGAGGAAGGAAAAACGGACCCTCCCGGGCACTTGGCCTCTCCCCATTACCAACACTTCCGCCCTGCTAGTGACAGCGATAATGATTTGACACCATTGCCGGTTACGTCACGATTGAGAATAGAAGCGTGGCTTCGCAGTTCCCATGGCTCTCCTTGTGTGCAGCTGGTTTGGCGTCTACACCGAGACGTCATGACATTAATAACAATACTTTATGTTGAGCAGACCTATCCCCTACTGTGGTGGTTCGTGGGCCCAGGACTCAGACACAGACAGCTAGGTCATAGACAAGGAAACATTTATCGACAGGACGAGACAGCACATACACTTTCACAGACAAACAACGCGACACAAGCAACACAGTCTGAACGCTACGTACAAGAAACTAACGGCGCGTCCTGCCTGACGTGACGTCAGAGGTCCGTCGACACCACTCACAGTACTAGAAGCGCAGCACGTTGACGTCAGCAGAGGCACGATGAGCTGTATGCGAGCTCACAGGCAGATCCCGAGGTACCCGCTCAGGAGCGCGTCGGGGTAGAATTCATATCTGACGTGGCATCGAGGCCACGCCCTCAGCAACACCTGCGCCAGACGGCAACGCGGCACCGTGACCACGCTCTCAGCACGCGGTTGTGCGGCACTGGAACTTACGCGGCACCGTGACCACGCCCTCGGCAGGTGGTTGTGCCGGACTCAAACCTGCGTGGCACCGTGACCACGAGTCGGTAGGTGGTCCCGGCCACACCACTGCTCCAGCCGCTCGCCCTGGCCCGCTCGCTCGTCCACCGCAGGAACAGCCAGCAAGGCCGCAGGAGAACGCCCGGTACGTCCCGGCTGGTCTGGTGGCACCAGCTCGGTGCGTCTGTTCCCCTGGGCCGAACGTGCCACTGCTCAGTCGCTGGTACGCTCGATCCGCCGTCGGCGTTCCAAAGCACCGAAGCCACGCGGATCACGTGCAGCGTGCTCAAGCGCGCACTCTTCATCTTCTTCGCTTCTAGTGCGCCGAAGACACTCTCCCACTACACCTACTAAGTAATTTTGCTTTCCCTCGTTTGAAGCAGCCTGAACGTGATATCCGCCAATATCAGGACGTTTACGTAACTAACACCTTAATAAATGTAAGGAAGAGTGCCTTCACCAGTCGGAGATGCTTGTCTAAACTCCCTATGAATAACTCCAAGAGCTTGCACGTACTTCTTTCTCGGTGAGTTCATACCGCAACATACCCCTGCTGCGCCATTCCTGCGTGGCGTTTATATCAATCAAAGGTAAGGAAAATAAAAGCTATGCCCACGTGTTACCCCTACGCGACCGTAGCCCTAGAGCACGCTGAGTATCGAGCCGCCCACGTCTTCAGTTGAAGTACCTGACAGCCACCATTCGTAACCTTATCGCTCTCTACTGTGCTGGGAAGTGTGACCTTCGAAGGCATTACACACGTGTCTGTGTTCATGTGGGCGTCAGTGCGCGCGCGCGGCGCGTGACATGATACAGAGAACGAAGCCTCGTAACGTAATGCTTCATCCTGCCCATGCCAAACTCATTGAACACCATATAATACGCTAGCAGTATATTGGACACGGTGGAACTCGGTGAATTAGTAGCCTCTTTTCACAACTATCCACGTAATGGCATAAGCCAGTGCCGTATCATAAGCAAATGATGAACCTTCGAACTGTGAAATGGTACGAATGCTTGAATAAGATTACAACAGCGCATTTATAGATGTCAGAAAGCGTCCTAATTCTACCTCATAGGAAATCAATTCTCAATACATCAACTCCACAGTGAGTAAGCTGACCAGTGGGAAACAACAATACCTCTTTCTTAAGCATAAGCCTGACAAATAAATGCGTGAACTGCCCAAGGCAGGCTTGATGCATATTGGAATTCATTGCAGTTGAAGCACCTTCGCACGTCATATTGTCGGCCAGTGCACCTTCCAAATCGCAGCTTCGCGAGATGACGTACATTACTCGTACTGCGATGCCAGTAACGGTATATTGCCAGCCGAGATATTTGTACCGGCTGACACCTTTACTATCATCCGTCTTAATTGGCGTGCACGAGCAGATTGAGCGAAACCTGGTGTGACAACAAGCCTGCAATTATCTCGCTTATTTTCTTGCTACCTTCACAGACAGCTATTACGATGTCGCCCAGTTGGGACCTGCAAAGCTCCGGCTGGATCGATGAAGAACGAAATGAAGAAGGCAAAGCTTTCGAAGTAGACGCAGTAACTCTATCTTCGTTTAATGTTTTCGCCATCTGTCCTTTATCCCTTCTTTGTCTCGAACACAGGCGGGTCACGTCCAGTCGCAGGATTGCTACACCCCAAGGAGTGTCACGTAGACACAATGCTTGGAAGATCAGTGGCGCATAGCAAGAAAAAAAAAATAACAATACATACTTCAGGCATCTGCGGGCGTCTTTGTTGGTGCAAATGGACAGCGAAATATTTAACAGTTGCATCACATCTCTGCTTTCCTCACTCGCCTATTTTCTCGCAAGGAACTGTGAGGGTAGCCATGGATAACGCTATAGACAATATCGTCATAAACGCCGAGGGGTCAAAGGAAACTGCTCTATCTATACCCGCCTTTTTCGAAACTACTGTAAACTAAACATATACTTCCGGCATATTTCAGTCATCTTTGAGTATCTCGATGGTACATGAGTGATGAGAACAATGTGTAGCCCGTATTCCATGCCGATGAAGAAATTTTAGACATCCTCACCTTTCTCTCTGAGGCGCTCACCCTTCGCTCTGTTCCCATATTCGGGACTTTGAACGCTTGGAAAATTCCAAGACTTTTCTATCTACGGCT
Organism: Hyalomma asiaticum; assembly: GCA_013339685.2. Classification (NCBI taxonomy): domain Eukaryota; kingdom Metazoa; phylum Arthropoda; class Arachnida; order Ixodida; family Ixodidae; genus Hyalomma; species Hyalomma asiaticum. The sequence goes on along the minus strand of CM023485.1, from coordinate 48,002,843 downwards.
TCTATCTACGGCGTACGCATATGTTTAAGTTGTTTTGTAACCAGTAGAAAAGTGGACTTGACGTACGGAAGAATGGTCATGTGGGCGAGTTGGAACTGATTATGCATATTGATGGTCAGCGCAAACCACGAGGACATAAAGAAGGAAGGAACACAAACACAGCGCTGTCTCACAACTATCCGTACGTCAATATGCATCCGTACGTCAATATGCATAATTGACGTACGGATATGTCTCAAAATCCGCTACAGATTAGCATTTGCAGGACTATATTTATGCACTTGTTATTTTATGTTTTTTCACAGAGTTCCGTGCTGTCATCCCTGGTTCGTTTCCACTTTAGTGGGTTTAAATTGCCACGCACGGACGCCTGTCATCGAGGAAGGGTAAGTTGGTTGTAGATAACGGCAATCTTTGTCACAGTTCTTTGTTGTCTGAAACTCGTGTGGTATATACGAGTACAAATACATCCTCCTGCGTTTCCTCAGCAACATATTGAGGGATGTACTGTGGTATTGCTTCATGTCGCTGCAGGCCGTATCATTTATTTCTTCATAACGCTGAGGTAGACAATTTTTCAGTAGCAAACATTCACACTGCAGCCGATTCTATTCATGCTGCGCTATTTATACATCCTATATTGTGCCTGCGCTATTGTGAAGGTTCCAAGAGGGAACGTATAAGAAGCAATAGCCCGAAAAGAATAGATGAGTTCATTCAGATATGCCATAGTAGAGTTTATTGCATGAATTTCGCCTTGAATATATTTCTTGTGACCTGATAGACTAAATACAGAGAAACAAACAAAGGTAAGCAGAACCGTCAGAGAAAAGCGCAGTGTAATACAACAGGGTTATAAGAGCCCTTACAAGCATGGCATAACACCACATCTTCTGCAGGCAAACGCGCACACACGCTTAGTCAAACAAACGAGCTAAGCCCCCCTATATATAAAGCTACATTTTGTAAATTTAGAAATAGTGTCATCGCATGTCGAGATATTGCAGGAGCAGGTACAAGTTTCCCACACGACAAACGTAACGTGACGTACATAAAATAAATAATAATAATAAAGAATTGTTTGAATATATGAACGGAGGAGAAGTATGTTAGAAGTACGCGTATTACAGAAATAAAATATTGCCTCCAAGGAACACGCGTTGAGGAACATAAAAAAGTAAAGAACAACAAGAATGTTACTGTGCAGTGTATACTAAAGGTCGTTTAAGAATTATAAAAAAGTTGCAATGAACTTCATCAGAAAATTGTGGGGGTGTTACTGCCGAAGACTACCATCAAGACCACTGCAAAGTTCGACTGTTGCTGGAAAAAAAAAGGAGGCTTAAAACTATTTCAAGGGACACTAAAATAAAACTCTAAAGGGGTTTAGACTGACAGATTATTATTGGGAAGCGCCACTGTCGTTAATTTTGCCGTGTCATGCTGGACATTAAAAGGTAAATTCAATACCAAAGTTTGTGCACAGCCTCATTCTTTCTTTTTGTGCGTGTTTCTTCGCCCTATCGGCTGTGTCAAATTGTCTGAAACTGCCAAGTTCAGTGTGTGGCTCGTTTAGAACCCAATGCATACATCTCGTTTACGCATAAATAGTTATGTAGTACTTAGTAGACACCGACAAAGGAGTATGACGTCGCACATGTTTGTATGGGAAGCTTCGTTCAGGCGTTGCCACTTGCGGATTTTCGAGCTTACCAAGCGTTTTTTTCTCGCCATAGTGACCTTTCGGTAATGTGAAAAGGTAATTCTATTAAACAAGAAAAACAATAAGTGCCCTTGGTGTCCCTTTAAACATGGCCGGAACGGAACACCATTGAGGGGGTGAAAGTATCAAGAAGCACGTGACGGGCACTCCAAAAATGAAACCGGCCTAGCAATAAACTGTTACAGGATAAACTGTTACAGGGTTAGCAATCAGGAAGGGGGTTATTGCATGCAGTCACGTGATTACGAGGGAAACGATGCGGTACGAGTGCGCGGTATCAAACGTATAGAATGCGCCAACCAGACATAACCGTCTTTTATAACTAATAGCGGATGGAGTCCTAAATAAACCCTCCAAAAGATATTCAAATTTGCAAGATTAGAACGCGCTTCCGCGCTTTCCCAAGTTCTTGCACAGCCGCGATGCTTGGAAAATAAATTTGCTGATATTGAGGTAGCGCGATATAAATGAGCGCTTTATGCACGGTGCATCGCCAGGATTAGTCCCCAAAATGCGACGGGAACCTCATGAAAGCTCATTGATCAACGCTTTCGCGTATAAAAAAATGTAAAGCAACAAAGAAGAATGGGAAGGCGGTATACACAGCCCGGCCATCTGTAGTTTAGGTTAGCGCAGTCGGAGAAAGATACGTGCCGTGGCACTAGCTACAACTCCTGCTTAGCATGAACCACCGAACTCGGTGAGGAGGAAACAGTGAAGAGCAAGTGATGCGAAATCTTCCCTTCACTAAGGACTTAAGTGCAAGGAGACCGCACTGCCCAGGTTAATGCTTCGGTAAACAACGATAACACAAGTGCAGAATCGACATCTTGGTGGACCAAAGGCCCTTTGGGCCATCTCGGCGTTTCTGTATCCCTGTTTCTTTTCTCCCGTGTCTTTCATTTTAGAGGTTGTTTATACCCCGAAGGGCGCCGTATTCTTTCATGGGATGCTATTAAAGAGCCAGGTGAATAGCCCACAGCCGCATACAAAGCTCCAGACCTCGGCGTACTCGTAGGCCATTACCAAGGAGTTCCTTAAAAAAAAAAAGCAATGTTCTTTAGAACCTCTTTGACCAGTACAGAGTGGGAAAGACGCGTTGTTAGAGCCCATCAGCCGCCGAAATCCAAGCCATTACTGGAGGTTAGGAGAAAGGGAATTGCTTTCTCTAACCTGCGCCTGGGACTTAGAGCCTCAAAACTCAAAATCACAAATAAATATTGCTCCAGCTGTCGCGCTCTCAACTCCGAAAGCATTTATTATGCCGAGACATTACCCATACGTGTAATTTCTGATATTTTTTATGAGTCATGTGCCTCTACCTTGAAATAAGTGTAACGTGGTAAACAGTTGATTTAAATTTAAGAAATTAAAACAAAATATTTTAACGCCTCAGTCATTCTCTGCTTTAGTGCTCAACTCACGCTTACAGTGACTGTCTAAATATTTTCTGACACACCTGTGTTTAGTACACTTAAATCAGCGATCTGTTACCAAAATTGCATAATTAATATGATGTCGAGGTGTTTGGATAAGTTATTTGCCTGTTTCATATGGCTCTCTGTGTGGCCCTAGCAAGCACAGTAAGTACTAAGCACAATGTGGCACTACTAAACACCAAGATGCATTGTTAAGTCCCTTCGCTTCGCCTGCTTCATCAATCTACTTCCATATTCTCCAAGTGAAGACGGTACCCAAGTTCTGATCAAACAGGTCACGCGGAACAAGAAGAATAGATGTTTACCGCAAGTAGGTCGCGCTGAGGCCAAGTAGCCATAATCGGTTAAGAGGTGGTCAGACGGTAGTGTTGATAGTTGGAGATGGCGTGCTCTCTTCGACAGTGACTGTGTATTCACATCTATGGCATCATCATTACCTCGCCATCATCTGCACCCTATCTCATGTCAACTGCAGGACGCTGGCATCTCCCAACGCTCTCCATCATTTCCTCTCCTGCTCGAGCTTATGCCATTTTATGCCTGCAAATTTTTATTCCTACGAATGTCTGATGACTGGGAAATCACCGTCATAGCGAGGTGCAAGCGAACGACGAGGCGCGTGAAGCCTTACAGCACTGTGCTATAACATACCCTATAGCAGTGCGTGATAAAATAGCATATTTTCGTTATATTGCATACCGCAAGATAAGAGAGAACGGTTTCTTCTGAAAAATACATGGAAATACCCCCTAACACGCTCGATCAAGCAAATGAAATCGTTTCGCGACAGAAAATCCCGTCTACCGTCCCGCGATGTACAGAGCCGCCTAATTAAGTCTCAGTGTTCAGCATGCTTTCTCACATCGTTAAAATAGACGTTCCAAGCTACAGCACGCTATGTGTGCTTATAAAAGGTAGGGCACGCTGTATGTGCTTATAAGAGCTAGGGCATGGTAGCAAATATTCCGGCCATGCGTTACTATGCGCCCAATTTGGCGCCGAGAGTTGAAGGCACAATCAAAGTTAACAGGCAGCCGCTCCCAAATAGCATGTAGAAAGTTTTCGCTTCTGTTCCCATAGTTCATATATGAGGCACTGAAAGCTGCTTTTTAGCGGAGCAGTAAAATACAGAAAAAAGCTGCACCTGAGCAACGTAAGGAGTTTGTAATTCAAGGACCCTTGCACATCTTATTCTTGCTCCAGCCACTTTCGATGTCCACGGCAAAGTTTAGTATTATTAGGTGGGCAGTAGGTCGCGCTGCGTCTAAATTCACAAGTCAGGCGAAATTCATAGTACTTTGTTTTACATACGAGTAATAATAACCCATCAGCATTATTTTCCCTCTTGGAATCATCATATTTTTCAACCATTCCCCTACTTATGACCTCCTCTCCCTATCTCCCGTTTCAAGTTTCAATGGGCAGAGGCATTCCCCGAATGACAGCGCCTCGTAGCTTCCGCGGACGCAGCTCATAAGGTTGCGTCATCTGTAGATTTTTTCAATCGAACTTGAGATCGACAGTGCATGAATTATACTTTTGCGCGTGCAACTATTAATTTCACTGCAGAGCAAACGGGCCTGTCATTGAAGGCTTTGTCCAGGGAATTGAGCAACGACAGTGCACAAAGTAAAACAAAAAAAAAACATTTAGTTGGGCCGTTTACACAAAGATACAGTGCACTCTTGGCAAAAAGAAATAATGCTAATGAATCCTTTTATGCTAATGCATTAACTAAAGGCCAAAAGTATGTCTTCAATTCTATGGGCACCACAAGGCAAAGGGAGCAAGCCCGGCAGCAGCTGGAACTCCAAATACCCCCAGGGTCCTTCGGATGTTCTTTGCAAGCATGATGTAAAGTGACCTGTATATGCCAGTCACATCCAGACTTTTCCTCAATTTGCAAATTGTCAGTTCCGCACGTGAGAGTCAAACACTAGGCAGCACAGCGTTCTCCTCCTGCCAAGAAAAAATATGCAAATAATCAGAAACATGTTAAATACATTCATTTAGAAAGAGGCATGCTCAAAGTAGGTTACTTGCAACTGTAACATGTATGCAATAAATGAAAGGGGTCAAGGGCTCATTTATTAGAAACAACTTAATGAACCAACTATGAAGCCTAGGAAAGCACAGGTGAAGTTATTAAAGTTTCTTAATTGTAGTATTGCAATTGTGGAGTAAGTATAAAGGAATTAAAATGGACGAAAAGGCAGACCTGCCTTTGGATAATGCATCCATGCTGCACCAGTGAGCTACGAAAGCTGGTTCCCCCCCCCCCCCCATCCACTTTATGGGTATTTATGTACATATAATCAAGGCAGTTAGGCAGCGCCACTCGTAGCCATGGTGGAGAGTGTGAACACTGTTTTTTGCCACAAGGCGTCACGTAGAACGTGATCTTGAGACAAGATGGCTGCTGCCCAATGAACCCTCATTTGCTACCTAAAGGCCACAAGTGCCGCAACGAGGCCCAAGCTATGAACTCGTTTATTTGTTAGAAACAAAACTTAATGAACCAACAATGAAGCCTAGGAAAGCACAGGGGAAGTTATCAAAGTTTTTTTAATTGTAGTATCGTAATTGTGGAGTAAGTATGTAGGTTCCCGCCAAAGGTTTTGTCTTTTCGTTCACTTTAATTCTTTTCTACTGATACTACACAATTACAATACTACAACTAAGAAACTTGAATAACTTCCACTGTGCTTTCCCAAATTTCATTGTTTGTTGGTTCATTGAGTTATATGTGCAATTATCAGCTCACAGCCCTGCCTATCCATGAAGCAAAAATCAAGTAACTACATAAGTCAGGCCAGTAAAAAGTCGCCATTTCTGCTACTCTAGAATTACTGTTTACACGTTTAAATTTCTGCTTATGAAACCTCGAAGGGCTCCTTAAACTGAAACATGATTGGAAGATAAATCATTGCACTAAATCTACAAAGAAACTTGGTTGTTTGCCGCAGTAAGTCAGGTTTTCAGGAAAAGTTCCGCTGACAGGTTATGGGCCTGACCCCTTATGTCACCACAAATCAACAATAGTGCCCTCACAGGCATCACAACAGTGACGGGCACTGCAGAGTACATGCAACTTGCTCAGCACAAGTGCAACTGCAGCACTATTCAGTTGCGGGGTGTCAGCAGCAGGTGTACTACACGAAACGGACACCACACGTTGGAGTGGTGCATCATTGAATAAAACACCTTGGAGTTATTAACTTGTTCCAGGAGCAAATATTGATGCATGAACAAAGAAGAGGTTACAGACAGAGGGGTGCTAACTACCGACTGTTTATTAATGGTCTGGTAAGCCATAAAATGATATTCTGGACACGCACAGCAGTGCAACTACAATGTCAAAAATGTCAGCTTTGGTGATGACATGTTTGATGTCATAGTTACAATTGCTACCCATGCACAGATCACTTCTTTATGTACCTTGACCATCACTAAACACATACTAGTTCGTGCTCCTCTGCCTCCAACCTCTCCTTCCTTCGTGCTTCGATCTCTGCAGCTGGAATGAAACGTTAAATGAGTACGAACACGACTTTGAGGCACTGCAAAAGGGACATTTTTCCTTTTCTTGGCATATACTGTTAACACTCTTCACACACCTAAGCCAGGAAACATTTAAGTATTTTAATTCGATCGTAATGTTTTGTCGCCCAGCATTTGCATTAGAGCCGCATCGCAATGCACAATACAATGACGTGTAAACACAACGTCTAAAAATCTACGAAACCCTTTGAGAGTTGCTGGGCAGCCGTGAAGCCAACGTAGTTTATGTGCAACACGTGCAACTGAGAGCAGCCAACAGAGCTATGCCCAAGTGGCTTTGACCTACGTCTGATTGTGATGGCATGTCAATGTGAAACCAGTCTCAAAATCAAAATGGCTTTTCAGGTAGCTGTATTAAAAATATACTGGCTGCGTTCCAAGGCACCACAATACTTTTTTTAAGGTTCTCGACACCAGTACTTTTATTTAGAGCAGCAATACGAAAATGTCTATACACTGTTTAATATGTCAGGTACAATGCTGTGGAGGCTACACTAGAAGTTCGGCCAGAAAAATATGTAACTACATGCAGCTGATAGCTGCCTTTCCATGTCGTAAGTGCCAATGCAAGCAAAGGAAGGACAGGCATGTCAAGTATCATGGCCTGCTACAAATGTGTTAAAATGGAAACTGGCCTTGAGATCCCAGGAGATATAGATTAGCATATTCACAGCTATACAATGGAGTTGCTTATTCCTAAGGCATGAAACATTTAAATTTATGCTCAGCATAAAACAGAAAGTAATGTTGTGGACGAGAAAAGAAAATGAACTATTTTCTGGTGCAACTGCATTTACTGCAACAAGTCTCACTACCCTCCACAGCACTGCACATGATATAAGAAACCAAGTGTAAATGCACATGATATATGAAACTCTAAAATTTATGTCGGTGCTCTATTAAGCAAGGCCTTGTAGGTGTTCAACAGTTAGTCTCCACAGATGCACCTCAAAGATCAACAGTTAGTCTGCACAAATGCACCTTACCGGATGAACAGTTAGTCTCCACAGATGCACCTCAAAGATCAACAGTTAGTCTCCACAAATGCACCTTACCGGATGAACAGTTAGTCTCTACAAATGCACCTTACCGGACGATCTGTTAATCCCCGAGATTACACCTTCTAGGAGTAAATGCTGATGTCACACGGGCGCTTCGGAGGCCTTCGAACCAACGGTCCATCGACTCAGAAGCCATATTTGAGCTGCTACATGGGTGGTTTTGACCATAGAGTCGAGTCTATCGAGCTCGATAGACTCGACTCGACGGTCAACACCGCCCATGTAGCAGCTCGAACATGGCTTCCGAGTCGGACCGTTGGTTCGAAGGCCTCCGAAGTGCCCGTGTGACACCAGTGTTAGTCCTTGAGGATCTAAATCATAATTGGGGATGAAATGTCACGTCCACAATGTGATTTCCACATCGAAAGCAAAAGAGTACTAGCGAAATTTGCAAGATGTCTTTTATTGTACAATTTACACAAAGATACAGTGCACTCTTGGCAAAAAGAAATAATGCTAATGAATCCTTTTATGCTATTGCATTAACTAAAGGCCAAAAGTATGTCTTCAATTCTATGGGCACCACAAGGCAAAGGGAGCAAGCCCGGCAGCAGCTGGAACTCCAAATACCCCCAGGGTCCTTCGGATGTTCTTTGCAAGCATGATGTAAAGTGACCTGTATATGCCAGTCACATCCAGACTTTTCCTCAATTTGCAAATTGTCAGTTCCGCACGTGAGAGTCAAACACTAGGCAGCACAGCGTTCTCCTCCTGCCAAGAAAAAATATGCAAATAATCAGAAACATGTTAAATACATTCATTTAGAAAGAGGCATGCTCAAAGTAGGTTACTTGCAACTGTAACATGTATGCAATAAATGAAAGGGGTCAAGGGCTCATTTATTAGAAGCAACTTAATGAACCAACAATGAAGCCTAGGAAATGACAGGGGAAGTTATTCAAGTTTCTTAAGTGTAGTATTGTAGTTGTGGAGTAAGTATAAAGGAATTAAAATGGACGAAAAGGCAGACCTGCCTTTGGATAATGCATCCATGCTGCACCAGTGAGCTACGAAAGCTGGTTCCCCCCCCCCCCCATCCACTTTATGGGTATTTATGTACATATAATCAAGGCAGTTAGGCAGCGCCACTCGTAGCCATGGTGGAGAGTGTGAACACTGTTTTTTGCCACAAGGCGTCACGTAGAACGTGATCTTGAGACAAGATGGCTGCTGCCCAATGAACCCTCATTTGCTACCTAAAGGCCACAAGTGCCGCAACGAGGCCCAAGCTATGAACTCGTTTATTTGTTAGAAACAAAACTTAATGAACCAACAATGAAGCCTAGGAAAGCACAGGTGAAGTTATTAAAGTTTCTTAATTGTAGTATTGCAATTGTGGAGTAAGTATAAAGGAATTAAAATGGACGAAAAGGCAGACCTGCCTTTGGATAATGCATCCATGCTGCACCAGTGAGCTACGAAAGCTGGTTCCCCCCCCCCCCCCCCATCCACTTTATGGGTATTTATGTACATATAATCAAGGCAGTTAGGCAGCGCCACTCGTAGCCATGGTGGAGAGTGTGAACACTGTTTTTTGCCACAAGGCGTCACGTAGAACGTGATCTTGAGACAAGATGGCTGCTGCCCAATGAACCCTCATTTGCTACCTAAAGGCCACAAGTGCCGCAACGAGGCCCAAGCTATGAACTCGTTTATTTGTTAGAAACAAAACTTAATGAACCAACTATGAAGCCTAGGAAAGCACAGGGGAAGTTATCAAAGTTTTTTTAATTGTAGTATCGTAATTGTGGAGTAAGTATGTAGGTTCCCGCCAAAGGTTTTGTCTTTTCGTTCACTTTAATTCTTTTCTACTGATACTACACAATTACAATACTACAACTAAGAAACTTGAATAACTTCCACTGTGCTTTCCCAAATTTCATTGTTTGTTGGTTCATTGAGTTATATGTGCAATTATCAGCTCACAGATGCACCTCAAAGATCAACAGTTAGTCTCCACAGATGCACCTCAAAGATCAACAGTTAGTCTGCACAGATGCACCTTAGAGATCAACAGTTAGTCTCCACAGATGCACCTCAAAGATCAACAGTTAGTCTCCACAAATGCACCTTACCGGATGAACAGTTAGTCTCTACAAATGCACCTTACCGGATGATCTGTTAATCCCCGAGATTACACCTTCTAGGACTAAATGCTGATGTCACACGGGCGCTTCGGAGGCCTTCGAACCAACGGTCCATCGACTCAGAAGCCATATTTGAGCTGCTACATGGGTGGTTTTGACCATAGAGTCGAGTCTATCGAGCTCGATAGACTCGACTCGACGGTCAACACCGCCCATGTAGCAGCTCGAACATGGCTTCCGAGTCGGACCGTTGGTTCGAAGGCCTCCGAAGTGCCCGTGTGACACCAGTGTTAGTCCTTGAGGATCTAAATCATAATTGGGGATGAAATGTCACGTCCACAATGTGATTTCCACATCGAAAGCAAAAGAGTACTAGCGAAATTTGCAAGATGTCTTTTATTGTACAATTTACACAAAGATACAGTGCACTCTTGGCAAAAAGAAATAATGCTAATGAATCCTTTTATGCTAATGCATTAACTAAAGGCCAAAAGTATGTCTTCAATTCTATGGGCACCACAAGGCAAAGGGAGCAAGCCCGGCAGCAGCTGGAACTCCAAATACCCCCAGGGTCCTTCGGATGTTCTTTGCAAGCATGATGTAAAGTGACCTGTATATGCCAGTCACATCCAGACTTTTCCTCAATTTGCAAATTGTCAGTTCCGCACGTGAGAGTCAAACACTAGGCAGCACAGCGTTCTCCTCCTGCCAAGAAAAAATATGCAAATAATCAGAAACATGTTAAATACATTCATTTAGAAAGAGGCATGCTCAAAGTAGGTTACTTGCAACTGTAACATGTATGCAATAAATGAAAGGGGTCAAGGGCTCATTTATTAGAAACAACTTAATGAACCAACTATGAAGCCTAGGAAAGCACAGGTGAAGTTATTAAAGTTTCTTAATTGTAGTATTGCAATTGTGGAGTAAGTATAAAGGAATTAAAATGGACGAAAAGGCAGACCTGCCTTTGGATAATGCATCCATGCTGCACCAGTGAGCTACGAAAGCTGGTTCCCCCCCCCCCCCATCCACTTTATGGGTATTTATGTACATATAATCAAGGCAGTTAGGCAGCGCCACTCGTAGCCATGGTGGAGAGTGTGAACACTGTTTTTTGCCACAAGGCGTCACGTAGAACGTGATCTTGAGACAAGATGGCTGCTGCCCAATGAACCCTCATTTGCTACCTAAAGGCCACAAGTGCCGCAACGAGGCCCAAGCTATGAACTCGTTTATTTGTTAGAAACAAAACTTAATGAACCAACAATGAAGCCTAGGAAAGCACAGGGGAAGTTATCAAAGTTTTTTTAATTGTAGTATCGTAATTGTGGAGTAAGTATGTAGGTTCCCGCCAAAGGTTTTGTCTTTTCGTTCACTTTAATTCTTTTCTACTGATACTACACAATTACAATACTACAACTAAGAAACTTGAATAACTTCCACTGTGCTTTCCCAAATTTCATTGTTTGTTGGTTCATTGAGTTATATGTGCAATTATCAGCTCACAGCCCTGCCTATCCATGAAGCAAAAATCAAGTAACTACATAAGTCAGGCCAGTAAAAAGTCGCCATTTCTGCTACTCTAGAATTACTGTTTACACGTTTAAATTTCTGCTTATGAAACCTCGAAGGGCTCCTTAAACTGAAACATGATTGGAAGATAAATCATTGCACTAAATCTACAAAGAAACTTGGTTGTTTGCCGCAGTAAGTCAGGTTTTCAGGAAAAGTTCCGCTGACAGGTTATGGGCCTGACCCCTTATGTCACCACAAATCAACAATAGTGCCCTCACAGGCATCACAACAGTGACGGGCACTGCAGAGTACATGCAACTTGCTCAGCACAAGTGCAACTGCAGCACTATTCAGTTGCGGGGTGTCAGCAGCAGGTGTACTACACGAAACGGACACCACACGTTGGAGTGGTGCATCATTGAATAAAACACCTTGGAGTTATTAACTTGTTCCAGGAGCAAATATTGATGCATGAACAAAGAAGAGGTTACAGACAGAGGGGTGCTAACTACCGACTGTTTATTAATGGTCTGGTAAGCCATAAAATGATATTCTGGACACGCACAGCAGTGCAACTACAATGTCAAAAATGTCAGCTTTGGTGATGACATGTTTGATGTCATAGTTACAATTGCTACCCATGCACAGATCACTTCTTTATGTACCTTGACCATCACTAAACACATACTAGTTCGTGCTCCTCTGCCTCCAACCTCTCCTTCCTTCGTGCTTCGATCTCTGCAGCTGGAATGAAACGTTAAATGAGTACGAACACGACTTTGAGGCACTGCAAAAGGGACATTTTTCCTTTTCTTGGCATATACTGTTAACACTCTTCACACACCTAAGCCAGGAAACATTTAAGTATTTTAATTCGATCGTAATGTTTTGTCGCCCAGCATTTGCATTAGAGCCGCATCGCAATGCACAATACAATGACGTGTAAACACAACGTCTAAAAATCTACGAAACCCTTTGAGAGTTGCTGGGCAGCCGTGAAGCCAACGTAGTTTATGTGCAACACGTGCAACTGAGAGCAGCCAACAGAGCTATGCCCAAGTGGCTTTGACCTACGTCTGATTGTGATGGCATGTCAATGTGAAACCAGTCTCAAAATCAAAATGGCTTTTCAGGTAGCTGTATTAAAAATATACTGGCTGCGTTCCAAGGCACCACAATACTTTTTTTAAGGTTCTCGACACCAGTACTTTTATTTAGAGCAGCAATACGAAAATGTCTATACACTGTTTAATATGTCAGGTACAATGCTGTGGAGGCTACACTAGAAGTTCGGCCAGAAAAATATGTAACTACATGCAGCTGATAGCTGCCTTTCCATGTCGTAAGTGCCAATGCAAGCAAAGGAAGGACAGGCATGTCAAGTATCATGGCCTGCTACAAATGTGTTAAAATGGAAACTGGCCTTGAGATCCCAGGAGATATAGATTAGCATATTCACAGCTATACAATGGAGTTGCTTATTCCTAAGGCATGAAACATTTAAATTTATGCTCAGCATAAAACAGAAAGTAATGTTGTGGACGAGAAAAGAAAATGAACTATTTTCTGGTGCAACTGCATTTACTGCAACAAGTCTCACTACCCTCCACAGCACTGCACATGATATAAGAAACCAAGTGTAAATGCACATGATATATGAAACTCTAAAATTTATGTCGGTGCTCTATTAAGCAAGGCCTTGTAGGTGTTCAACAGTTAATACACCATGATCGCGCTCAAGTATGAACAGGCAATTATTAAATGATGAAGACAGCAAAGAGGGCTAATTGCCAATCCCTCAAGCCTGAAGTAAAAAGTATCTGTAAACATGATTATCCCTATTTTGTGTAGATGTGTGTTCAATCCCTGCGATGAACCACATATGGCTGAATACTGGCACACATACTTTCTCCATGGGGACAGTTTTTCACTGTCTGTTAGGCGTGTTATTGGTGAGGGCAGGCCACACTTGAACTCATGCGGTAATGACAATCTAGCAAGCAGAATCCAAACCTTAAAGAATGAACTGATGTAAACATGTGCCAAGCAAAGCAAGCAAAGCACACTGTATGACAGCGGCTAGCACAATCGTTGGTAGTCAATAAAAACTAATAATTTATGGGGCCTTATGTGGCAAAACAAGCTATTATGAGGCATGCACCTTAGTGGAGTGGGCTGGGGTAATTTTGACCACATGGAGACCTTAAGGGGGGACATGGTTCTTAGAGGTAACATAGGTTATTTCTCAGCCAAATTAGATGAAACTGCACAGCTTTGTTCAGTCTTTTTAGCTTTATTTAACTATCCAGTTATATTTTACACAGATCAATTATTTCCAGAGATAATTAGCAATCTCATTCTATTGTTTGCCGAAACAATGAAAAATTATCTATGCAACGTAACATTATTATAAACCCATATATGGATACTGGAAAGCCTAAGGAGAGCAATGCTGCAAGGTGATAGGAAATTGAATAACTACTTCTCAATTTACAGCACTAATGAGGTCATGGTCTACACCTAGCCAAAAACATGATAATTTTAAAAATAAAATAAAAAAAATGAACTGTAGATTGAAAATCTGCTTGCAGCGTTGCTTTCTATGCATATTTAGCTACGTTGTGCAAAAGGAATTGTAGCTCTAGCTTTCCTAGGTCAACTTTTACAGAAGAAGCAAACAAGCGAAGCGGCCAAAATCAATTTAGCAACAATTTGCGCTCAGACACACCTCATATTGGTGTTACAAATTAATTTTACGGCAAAAATAATGAGAAGAGAAGCTGGGAACTTTGCACATTTGTGCAATTTGTGCAAAAATAGAGATTCCGAAAATGTCAGCTTCAAAAAGTCGATTTTTTTTGCAATTTTCGGCCTTCTAAGACCAGTGTCCCCCCTTAAGGGCACCTAGGTATAAGTATGTGGGTAAGCTGCATTACACCTCTATCAAAATCTGGTTGCGGTGTCTAGGATTCAGTCCTCCACCTTGAGCTTCACAAGCCAACACCTAGCCACAACCTAGACAATGAGTGGTTCATAGAAACTGATCAGCGGCAAAATGTGTAGCCTTTTATACATGTCACAGAACATTCAAGCTTCATAATTATACTTGCACAAGATCTGGAATGTACTCAAGCACGTTGTGCATGCAAAGTTAGTAGTACAGCCAGCAGCATTCATGAAGCTATGCATGAGTTTAAGCATGACCTGCACAAAGCGATAACGTAGCTAACAGACAGTGAAAAAAAAAGTACATGTGTCAATACTCATACTGACATTTTTTTAAAGGCATAGAAGGATGTTTCCACGGCATGAAAAGCTCCTACAGCTTGATAAAGATGTCTTATAGCAACAAAGCACAGTTTGGAAAAATAAACAGTAACTGAGAGAAGGTTAAGAGGAAGCTCAGGGATATCAATTTGCTTTATATTCAAATACATGTAAAGGCTCTTATAGATCTGGTGTCACGCCTTATCGCTGAGTTGCGGTTGTAAAGCTCAAGTCTATTAACTATGCAACTTTTGATAACTGCCTTCTATGGTCTAAACAAAAATACACTTGCTACATCAGAGGGTACTGGTTTCTTTTGAATGCAAAAAAACCAATCATTAACAGTGCAGTGGTTGCACCGACTGTAGAAAAGCTCTTTCCCAGCTGCTATGTATTTTAGACATAAGGCATTAAGCAAAAGTTTTTCCTTAAGGTGCCCTGCTACACTTCTCAAACATAGATAACCATGAGGATAAGTGGTGATGTGTGCTGTAAACATATGAGCAAAGTACGAATGCGCTGCACAAACCAGGAAATTAGCACACGGGTTTTTAGTACAGCTGAAAACCACATGCTCTTTAAAATGAGATCTCAAGAAGTCTAAACGTCTCTTTGGACAGAACTAACATTGGTGATTTCATGATCTTGAAAACATCCTCAGTAATGCTTTACTCATCCATTTTGAGTTCAACATGAAAGAAAATGTGTATCTTGCTTTAAGAAGGCTGAAAAAAATTAAGCCACATAGTCGGGGCTCCTTGTGACGTCCTTTATTAAAGAAGAGCATGTGATTTCCAGCTGTGTTTGGAATGAAACTGCAACTTCCCTGGTGTTATCAGTGCAATGTTTGGCTTACATGTTCACAGGAGCCTGCCCAACTGGTTGGCACCATTCTATGAATGACTACATTCAAAAAGTATTGCATGGCCCCTTAAAGGGACATTAAAGTGAAAAACAATTTTTCCTGTATGAGTGGGTTAGCTTTTCACAATACTGAAAACACCAATCTTGAGAGAACACCGTAAGTTGGAAAACACACACACGGAAATAAAACAGATGCCAATGCCACTCTTGAGTTCCAGCACCAATGTGTATGATGTCAAGTCTTTTACAATGCCTGCTGAGGCCCACATAACTTTTTGTTGGTAAGAAAGACATGCATTGTGTTCAAGCAAGCCAAGGACAGGCAGTTCAGAACACTTGGTGGAGCGAATTCGGCAAGCACATGAAAAGTAGTAATGGGCCTTCTGACATCATGAGGCCGAAGTTCCAGCGGAAATTTCAAAACAAAAACATTGATATTCACTTTCTTGTTTAACAATGAGCACAAAATGACAAACTTAGTGACAATCGAGCTTTAGAAATATAAGTTATTATAAGGTTGAGAGTTGGACGGAAACCCGTCTGGCCAGGAGCATCCATGAAGACAATTAAAAAGACACTGGCCACGATAAAAGCAAATAAAAGCAAGACGTTTCGGCTCCCGCACGGGAGCCTTGTTCACAAGTGAAGAATGTGTGCTTGAGCAGTCCGGTTATGTAGGTCTTAAAATGTGGCGTAAGCAACGTGTGTACATTTGTGGGAGGTTTCCGTCATTGCGATTAACCGTGTGCACCATTGTTTGGATTGTCAAAGATTCCAGATGAAGCCGCGATGACCAATTCTTTTCTCGTTCTATTATTCTTGCATTATCCCAATCTATTTTGTGGCCAGGTGCTTCTGCGTGTTCTGCCAGCGCGTTCGATGAGACCTTTTTTACGTCATATATATGCTGCTTTAGTCCTTGCGGAAAATTGCCTGTCTCGCCGATGTAACTGCCACTACAGTCCGAGCACGGGATACTTTAGACAACGCCTGGAAATTTTTCTTTTGGCAGCTTGTCTTTCACCCTCACAAGGGAATGCTCAGGCCTGCCTGTGCAGGTTGGCACGTGTGCTACCTGCACATCGTAGGGGCATAGAACATGCGCAAGGTGCTGCCTGATACCAGGAACATACAGCACAGAGGCACGTTTTCTTGGGAGCAAGTTGTCAGAACGTGGCGAACATGCTAGCTGACGTTCCACAGAGTGTACAAACGAGTCAGGGTAGCCACAGTCAGGAGCTGAGACAGGCAGTTGACGCATGTGTCTAAGCCCTCGACACAGACAGAACCTTGGCCGAGCGCACACCTATTGAATTCCAGGACTTGCGGCGCCTCCCGACGTTTTGCCTCAAGAACACGTACTTCACGTTCGAGGGTTGCTTTTACAAGCAGGTACACGGGACAGCAATGGGCGCTGCCGTCTCGGTAACGGCGGCAAATCTGACGATGGAACGTCTTGAACAATGCGTACTCAGTTGGTTTAGTCCTGCACCTAAAACCTTTTTACGTTACGTGAATGATTGCTTCAGCGTAATCAAAGAGGAGGCATTGACTGCTTTCACCAAACACCTGAGCAGCATGAATTCAGCAATCAAGTTTACCGTAGAGGAGCAGCAGCACGGTCAACTTCCTTTCCTCGACGTCCTCGTCAAGCGCGAAGAAGGAATGTCGTTCAGCGTTTACAGAAAAAGCACCCACATGGGTTGCTATTTGCATTTTAATTCGGTGAACCCGGTTTCCCATAAAAGGTCTGTGATCGCCTCGCTGTTAAATCGCGCGAAGAGACTTTGCGCAACATCAGAGGACTTCGCTGCCGACATACAGCATGTGCATCGGGATCTCTCCCAAAGTGGCTACCCTGACTCGTCTGTAAACTCTGTGGAACGTCAGCTAGCACGTTCACCACGTTCTGACAACTCGCTCCCAAGAAAACGTGCCCCTGTGCTGTATGTTCCTGGCATCAGGCAGCACCTTGCGCATGTTCTACGCCCCTACGATGTGCAGGTAGCACGTGCAAACCAACAAGTTGAGGCATTCCCTTGTGAGGGTGAAAGACAAGCTGCCAAAAGAAAAATTTCCAGGCGTTGTCTACAGCATCCCGTGCGCAGACTGTAGTGGCAGTTACGTCGGTGAGACAGGCAATTTTCCGCAAGGACTAAAGCAGCATATATATGACGTAAAAAAGGTCTCATCGAACACGCTGGCAGAACACGCAGAAGCACCTGGCCACAAAATAGATTGGGATAATGCAAGAATAATAGAACGAGAAAAGAACTGGTCATCGCGGCTTCATCTGGAATCTTTGACAATCCAAACAACGGCGCACACGGTTAATCGCAATGACGGAAACCTCCGACAAATGTACACACGTTGCTTATGCCACATTTTAAGACCTACATAACCGGACTGCTCAAGCACATATTCACTTGTGAACAAGGCTCCCGTGTGGGAGCCGAAACATCTTGCTTTTATTTGCTTTTATCATGGTCAGTGTCTTTTTAATTGTCTTCATATAAGTTATTATACTACACCACTTCCATGTCTTCACTTTAGCATCCCTTAAGGTTGATAGATAATACAAGTATAATTTCATGAGACTTACATTTGTGTATTCTGAAGCAAGGCTAGAAGAGAGCTGATGACCTTATTTGCATAATGTTGCTGAAGCTTACCACAAGAACTTAGCCAAAAAGTCATAACAGTGTTACAAATGGCTTTCATATTTCAACCCCCGACTTTCAGAGCGCAGATATACTTACAGAATTCACAAAGGACTCCTCACACTCCTTCAAGAGACAGTACAGCAAACCACGTCAGATCCAGCAGCCCACATCAAATCTGGAAGAAAAAAAGTCTGAGTAGGCCACACAGCACAGCACAAGCAGCATCGTACCAGCCAGTAAAAGAAGTTTAAATTAGATGGCATGGCCGATAATACAGATCACTTTACAATTCCAATATTTATTTAGATTTCACATGTGGAGACTTTTAGAACTTATAGGACTGACTGGGCAAACCCATCTGCTGTATTGAAAAATGCGCCGTTCAATTTAAGAAACTAAGATGTGCATTTAGTTAGGAAATCGTGCAAGAGAATTTCCAGGGTATTATGTCCCAAAACCACGATATGATTATGAGATGCCACAGTGCAGGGTACCGGAAATTTCGACCACCTGGGGTTTTTTAAAAGGGTTGTGAAATGTTTTCTGAAGATTTTGTACTAAGTGCATATTCAAGATACTGACTCTCCAATCAACAATATGCACTGTCCAATGCATCATGTGGGCTGATTTAGTGATAAAAACGTGGTTTC